>CM061244.1:111277110-112493776 GCA_030848705.1 Heracleum sosnowskyi | reverse complement strand
ATAATTTATATTTATTTGAACTGGTCAAGTATTTATACATAAAATATAATAATAATATTTGATCTCATATAAATTACATATTAGATACAAGGATCTCATTATTCATTAGTTAATATTTTTTAAATTAAGAAAGTTAGCGTTGATATTTTTCATTAAATTATGAAATAATTATTATACAATTTGTTCGTCTCATTCATTTGTTAACAGTTTTATTTTCGAAATGTACACTCCTTTATTTTTATCTTTCCAAAAGACATATTATTCTTTACAACTTTAATAAATCTCACATGTCACTAATTTGTCCATTTTTTTATCATTCCTTCACCGTTCACATCTTTCACAAAAAATTGATTTATGACACAAAAATTTAGTGTTTGATTTAATTTTTGATGCATGAAATTACACGAACACGAAAATAAATGATAAAAACGTAAAATGTCTTATTGACATGTATTGTAGACTTTATGATTATACAATAACCGCTCATATATATTATCTATACTTCCGCCAAAAAAATCTTAACTCACAATTTTTATTTAAGGGGTTGTCATTAACCAAAAAGTTGGTGATAAGACCCCTCTTTACCGTTTTCTTTTGATTTTGTTTTCGATTTGTATAGGTCTCTCTCATTATTGAGAGTTTTAGTACCCCGTTTAGTGGATTTTCTCTACCCATTCTTCGGGTTTGTTCTCTTTCCTTGTGAGAGTTTGGTTTGTTTTAGTATCCGAGATCGTAGATCTGCAGGATTTATAATAGTGGTTCATTGATTTGGATTGTATGGAGTCGCAATTATGATTAATTGTTCGAATACGTATGGACGAATTAGATATATATATATATATATATATATATATATATATATATATATATATATTGCACGACTACAACAGATTATTAGATTGTCTCTCTAAAAAGGCTGCAAACTTCAGCGATATGAACGAGTGATATGCTACAATGAATGATTTGCTCAACAATCATAGTTCGGGGTGAAGAAAATTCTGATTTGATCGATTTTATTACGTGTTTGTTCTATTTTGATTATTTTTGTAGATGTCGTATGGCCGTTTATTAATGAATTACTTGATTATCAAAAAAAAAAAATTATGTATAAGATATAAAAAATTAAGAAAATTTGTAATATATCTTAATATATAATCTCACATACATGATTATCTTTTTTACAAATATACTTTTATTACATTAAAATCACATGAGTTTACAAACATCTATGTTATACACGAACAATTATGCTACAATAATTATTTATGTTACACTTAATTGATCATTTTAATACATTTCTTTTCACGACATTGGAAATTTAATTATTATTTAAGAAAATAATAATAATAATAATAATAATAATAATCTTGTCATTTTAATAAATTTCTTTACACGACATTGGAAATTTAATTATTATTTAAGAAATTAATAATAATAATAATCATGTAATTATTATCGTATAGATATATTGATCCAATTTTTTAAAGCTGATCAAATTATAAAATATTTGGTTCATGAAAACGGCATACAATATTATAAAATTAATTTACAAATATAAAATAAAGTTGAAATACTATAATTTACCATATATTTAATTATAAAATTATGTCGAAGATGCTGATTTGTGCGAAAATTATTTTCGTATATGAACAGGCCCGTGCATTGCACGGGCTTCTACGCTAGTTTTGAATTATTTGTTATCAATAATATAAAGTCAGGATGAGTTATTATTGTAGTTAATTTTTTAGTCCAAATATTTAGAACTAATATAAATAAAATTACTTTTAGTGATATATTTTAAAACATAAACAGTACATTAGTTAGAACTTCAAATTTTTTATCGAGTAGTTTAATTTTAAATTATGAATGCACTTCGGTGTGGAATGTCGAAAATTATGTTAATGCTAATTATATGAGTAGCTTAGAAAATTAATTATATACATGCATAATATTATGGTTCTTTTCTGAGATGAAATTATGCGTGATTTTAGAAATTAATATTTAACGAAATTCCTCGGCACCGTCGGTGCCTCGAACCCTGATACTGATATAACAAAATTAAGTTTATAAAAATATATTTTAACTTATAAATTGTGTTTATATTTGTATGTAAATTTGTCATGTCATGTTTTTTGATAAATTCTCTCGAGAATACATGATTTGCAAGGTTCTTAGGGTCACTCTGATGCATCTTCTTGGCCATGTTCATCTTTCTGGCCAAACTTGTTGGTAACCACAACTTTAAGTGTGTAGTTCTCTCCACAATCTCTTTCCTCTTCTGGTGGGTATATTATGTGCAAATTCTGAAAATGTTCTCCAATCATGCATCAAACATTAAATAGTAATATACCTGGAACTTGTGTAGAAAGTAAAAACACACGTCTACAGAACAATATGTGTAGATGATCTCAATAACACAAATCTTATATGACAATTAAAATCAATAAACATAACAAAACTTATGTTTAAAATATAAAATTCAAGTCTAAACACTACTCTACACTGTTTTCATACTTCTTCCCCCTGGTACTCTAAACATTAGTCCACACTGCATAAATTCAAGTCTTAAAAACTAAAAAATTCATGCACATATCCTTGGAAAAGATTAATACTTAAAGAGTTGTGCCAACACGCTGTAGTTGTGTTACGCCATTTTTAGTACTGGAACGATTTTTTGTTGGTAGAACGCACCCACAATTTACACAAATGGAGTCAAATATCCCAACTCAAGCCAGTGAGAACTCAAAGCTGGATTTTTCCGCGCGAGTTTCCATCATACTGAAATTGCACCTGTAACCAATAGAGGAAGCAACCATTTTAGAGCTTTTAACTCCTCAACTATTGTCACTGTGAAAAGACTTTATGTTTATAAAGTCCTCTCTATGGTCCAATTCCAAATCAACGGCTGCCTTGTGAAAGAAAGTTCCAGAGTCAACTAAAAAGAGTTCAAATGCAAAGATAATTATTTCATTGCGATAATATATAGAGTTCTTACAATTTATAAAGCCCTCTTTACGTGTCTTGTAGTGAGCAAAATCATGCACTATGGCTCAAGAAACACATGTCAGAAGTTAAATGTTAAACAATTACCACATTTACGTATGCCATAAATTATGTATGTGACCATGTCTATTAAGTGATACTCTGAAAAGGGGGTGATACCCTATTGTAGGACAGGAACAATCGAACATATCTTTCAGGGAAATGGAAAATATCAGTTGAAGAGAGGGAGGAGTTCTCTAGCTTTCCAACTTATTGTTTTTCAGAACCCTAAATTTCATTTGATTAACAATATCAATGAAAGTGACAATAATCGCTGACTTCAAATTTAAATAAGAAAGAGTTGTGAGAAGTGTAAGTAAGCTAATATAAAGGTCAATTGCTTCAGCTTTACTATGCAAATTATACAAAGTAGTCTCATTTAAAAATCATGTCTTATATACAATAACTTTCCACAATAAAACTCAACATGTAATTTCTTTAATTAATATCAATAAAAGATGAATCAGATAGAAAGAGAGTATAAACAATAAGTCAAAACTCGTAAGTAGAGTAGTACAAACAACTACTAACATTCAACAAAAAGATGCAGATATAGAAAGGTGAGAAAATAAGATGACTCAGCAAAATCAAAG
This sequence comes from Heracleum sosnowskyi, assembly GCA_030848705.1. Taxonomy (NCBI): domain Eukaryota; kingdom Viridiplantae; phylum Streptophyta; class Magnoliopsida; order Apiales; family Apiaceae; genus Heracleum; species Heracleum sosnowskyi. Next base: position 112,490,141 of record CM061244.1, on the reverse strand, counting down.
AAACGGTGAAGACTTTATATATCAAATGAAACTAAAAGGAAAAAAAGAATGTTAAGATCATTAACAATCTGAACACAAAGATTTAAAAAAAAAAATGAACTATGAGACCATTTATAACTTACATTATAGAAAACAACATTTCAGCTAGCTCGCGCGCGCACACACACACACACATATATATATATATCAAGAAATATGGCTAAAAGAAGAAATTATCCAGACATGGAGGAGATTACTACACACACCTCATTGCTGCATTGTATCAAACATTTGGTGAACCGTACATAAAAATCACACATGTACAAACAATAACAATGTATAGCGATTACAATCATCAAAGTTATGATAAGCTTGGAAAAGTAAACAGTAAAGCTTTTGTTTTGAACAAAAGTATCGCTGACCATATTAAAATGGTAGTAGATTAAGCAGTAGTTACAGTAAACAGTAGGGGTAGTGAGTCAGGGATATATATTGGTACATTGATGTTAAATAGATAAGCTTCTTAAAAAATTACAGTATGCAAGACCATGATCAGGAATCAGAAAGTAATGGATACCGGCACTTGAGGTAGTAGACATAGGAGAGAAATTTGAAGTACCGTTTGGTGTGGTAGGATGCTATCTGGATTGACATTTTCTTTGTTTAGAACTCCATTCGTGTTTGGTAATCTTTGTCATTTTGGACCTGTATAATGAGAGGAGGAAAAATAAAACTGAAGGTCCATGTATAATCTGAAATGCAACTCCAAGAGATGATATAGATCACAAACAATAAATTACAAACCACTACTATCTATAAAGTGAAAAATAAATGCGAGTAATATAATTTTAGAATGAACTCCTTCAATTATAAGCCATTATCTTGTCAGAATGTAATCCCAATTTCAGGAGTGTATTATCAAATTAAATTGAACTTGATACCCGAGAGAAACATTAGAAGTTCAAATAACAAAATAACAATGAAAATTTCTATTAGAACTGAAATCAAACAATTTGAGTGCAAGGTTTAAATTAAAGTTCATCATTTCTTCTCCATCTAGGAAGTTAAAAACACACGTAAAGACACACACCAAGTGACATGATACAATTTTTTTAAATGTCCAATGGCAAAAAAACAAATATGTTCAGAAACATACCAAGTTCAACCCAATGCCAAGTACTTTCTGATGGATCATTGTGTGCAAAATATTTAAAAGTAGAGCTTTTAGAGGAAGCTTCATGTACTCAAATCGAGAACACTTTCTTGCAAATCCAAATCTTTCATTAGCTCCTATAATGACTATATTAATATAGTATGATAAGTATATCTTAAACCAATATACAACAATAAAAGGGACAGGTAGGTCTAATATGACAATTTAGCAACAAAAAAAGGTCTAATATGACACAAGAGGGAGCATACGGAACATGGTACGACACTGGTGTTCAAAAGAAATTTAAAAAAACAAAAAGTTTTCTATATTTTCTTCTAAAATAAGGATTACCCTCGATAGCTACTATTACAAATTATCTATGCAAGTTCCCAACCTGAATGTTTGTGTTCCTCATATGTCCTCCAATTACATGGTATACTTGGACACACATGGCAGGGCCAAAACATTAACAACAGTACATTAGAATTTATTTCAGGACGGAAAAATTGTCTATTCTCCAACTTGTAAGCCTCAATTATTTTCTTACAATGTGTTGATCAAGTTTAAATATGTCAAGTACAAAAATCTTTAGTTAGCTCCTATGATGACTATATTAATATAGTATGATGAGTTATCTTAAACCAATATACAAAATAAAAGAGACAAGTATGTTTAATATGACACATGAGGGAGCAGACGGAACATGGTAATTGGTATGACCTTCTTATTCAAGTTCTCGATATTTTCTTCTAAAATAAGGATTACCCTATGGCTACTATTACAAATTATTAATGCAAATTCGTAACCTGAATGTTGTGTTCCTCGTGTGTTTTCCAATTACAGAAGTATACTCAAATAAAGAGATTATTTTCTCATGAGAAGTTTTTTAAGTAGTAGAAAATAAACGAGCTCAATATGAAACAGGCTATTGTATTACGAAGAAATTAACATCAACACATTCCAAGCATCATCAATCAATCTGAGTAGAAATTTATTATACAAAGCTCAGGAATGTAACAAAAGGCAGCAGCATAAACAGAGTGTTGGTAACATAAACACAAATTAGTACTACTAGTTAGAGCTTTTATAATCCCTAACCGCCATCACAATTGTTACTGTTGCAGTGCCACGAATTATAAGGGAATCAATGAGTCCCTCGTTCCTTACAGCAAACTAAATTAAAGAAATCGATTAGAGATCTCAACATATTTTAAAAATAAAATCCAATTATACAAAAACATTTGAATTACCTGATTTGCACGGTCCAAAGTTTGTTTACAAGCTATGCGAAAAAGCTGCCAAGCCATACTTGATTATCTCTCTCCGCCTTTCTTTTCTCTCTCTCTCTCTCTTTCTTAACCTAATATCATTCTTGTGATATTAACTTACTAGTTTACTAAGCCGCGCTTCGCAGCGGCCATATAATAATTTCTCGATTTTTTTAAATAAAAACAGTCTACAAAAATTATTTTTAAATGAAATAAATAATTATATATCTAACATAAGGTTTCTTTTGGATTTTCCGTGTCATCTTGGTCATTCACGGAAATTCTGAATAAATATAGAAAAATGTAATTGTTTAATATTTTCATTATTTTAATATTATGTTGAATATTATTTATATTGATTACCATTTATATTTTTTTTCAAAATTTAAATTCCAACTTATATTTTAAAATACATAAGATAATATTAATTTTTAATTCTAACATATAATACGTTGCTTCTAATGAACCGCTCTCCTTTAAAGATGTTTTCTCCCAGTGAGGTGCTCTCTCATTATTATCCAACTAGCTTTATAGCCCGTGCGAGGCACGGGCATATCCTAGTTATGTTTAGTTACTTGAGATTTGGATGCAGACACTAAAAATGCAAATATCTGTTGTATTGTGAGCGCACTTTTCTGATTTCTCTGTTATGTTTGCATGCTGTTATCCGTTGCAATGGATGAGCTCCTAAGCTCATTTCTTTAGCTTCTTTTCCCCGTACAGAAGAATTAGTTTCTGGGCTCTTATCAAAAGTTCATTTTCTATATATTACTGACATCAATCAACTAATTGTCATAACTAAAATATTAAATAGATACATTGTATTAAGCAAATGCATCATAATTATTTTAGAACTTGAAAAATATCATACAATTCTATGTAAGTTTCGATGGTGTGACAAATGGAATTGAAACTAAAGAAAGAGAACAAAAAGAACAAATTTATTAATAAGCTTTAAAAGGTACCAGAACCTTGAGCCTAGAGTAGTAAAAAAATCTAGGTTATCTTTGTGTACCGTCCATGGTTTCCTACTACTGATGCGACTGCACATGTACCAGATGACCCTTCGAGCTTCATCGTCTATTTTAGCAACCTTAGTAGTGTTCCATAATGGCGATGTGAACCCAAACGATTCCCTTCTTTACCTTTACAATTGAAGCAATAAAACCAATTAAAAGGCGCAAATTTTTTTAATTCAACATACATAACACATTTTCTCGCATTCTGAGAAAATAGCCAGTCATCTGGCACTAGGAGGATCCTAGCATTTACCAACAGTTCAGTTTTTTGACTTCCTAGTTCTCACCATCATTTTCACCCATTTAACCAGTAATAATACATTCACTCAATAAATGAGACATTAACATGAAGTTATTTAAGATTTAAATATAGGATGGTTCACAAAAAAATTAGCTCTCACTATATCCAATTGTAGTCAATTGGGTTTACCTGTTAAGAAAGCTCTGTAACGAATGACGATTATAAAATTCACAAATATCCCTCTTCTCATGTAGCTAAACAAACTAAACAACTAAAGCATGCTCTGGTGCAAATGTGAATTAATAGTAATTTTGTTCAAAGAGAAAATTATAATCGATCCCCATGTTTGTAAATTTAATCACGCACAAGGTACACTGTAGCAAAAATATTTTAAACCTAGAAGATATCACTAATCCATATGCCACTGATCCGCATCGACCGATTTTCTCTGCATTTCTAGTTCCTTCTTATTTCTTTTCAGTTTCTCTATCTAGGTATCATTTTATCCTTTCTAGGTGAACCATGTCTAAAATCAAGTATTTGTTTATGTTATACCTTCAACCGTTTGATAGTCTGAATTTATGTATGTACTTCAGAAGTAAGTGACATTTTATTCTCATGATCTTCACACTACACGAAGTGTATAAAGAGAAAAAATCCTAATCAACTATCTCACATAATTCCTAGAATAATCATAGAAGATTTCAAATTTATTATGGAAAAAACTCATCTTTTACATTATGTCTCTACTCCTGAATCGATGATAAATCATATAGTCTAGGAAAAAAAATAAAATCATGCATCTACATACGCATGCGCATCCCATCAAAAAATAAGCAAGTCTGATTGTAATCAGATTCATCTCAGGATGCACTATATGACCAGTACCGCAATATAATGTCTCTGGCAATTCAATTACAGTTGTTAGGTAGTCTCGCTCCTGGAGGAATAAAAAAAATTCTTATAAATTTAGTACAGTTACAAGGCAGACAAAGTATATCACATAGATGGCACCAACAAAAAGTTCCTTTATGCTCTACTTTCTCAGTAATATTAAGGCAAAAAAAGAGTAATATCAGAAGCACAAATATTCATAAACAATGTAAACATTAGAAGATAATGAGCATAGGAAATTTCACAATTTAGAGATTCAACAGGGTGACAGCTTGTAGAATTTTCAATTATTGGTCTGGCCGCATAACTGCATATGTGATAAGCTTATACACTTTTAATGAAATGAATTATGAAGTAACAGAAAGGCACAAACCTATTTCCATCATTTGTTACTTCATCATGCTGACATTACATATAAGAGAGATAAACTTTGCCATACGGGCTTCCAACTTGGTTTCTCGAGGTTATATGTCAGTCACAGATGTTTGCTTTGCTAGTACCTGACAATATTTACTCCTGACTTTTAAAGTATTTTAAGTCAAATTTAAAAGGAATGCTTTTCCGAAAAAAATGAAAGGAGGCTGTCAAATTTAATCATTGAAACGTAGGCACCCCTGATTTATTTATTTTTCATTTTATTCTGGACGTCCCCTTCCTCTTAATGATTTTATCATATTATATAACATGAGAAGCATGGAACCAAAATAATACATAAATGTAAAAGAAACTCACATCTGATTCCTTGTCTGTTTCGGTGTAATCCATTTCCAGCCATCTGTAGCACTTTGGATAACAAACAAAGTCTATACGGCAGGACCACTGGTTTTTAGTCTTGGCAAAGAACTTTTGTTCGAACTCCTGGATAGCACACTCTAGTGATGTATAAGGATCATGTAATTTATCTTGACCCTTAATACCAACCCTTCCCCATCTATTGTAAACCTTGTACCTTAAACCATCATCAGATTCTGCAATTGGTTTGGAAGACGGACAATAAGATAAGGAAAAAAAAGTAGAATTAGATATATATGAGCATGGATGTTGATTACACCCAATTAAGGACACCGCAATTTGGAAAGCCAAGAATAGAAAAAAGTTCTTTTATGTAAGTCCTAAAAGCAGCTCACTTGGCAACTAAAATTAACAACCATGAAATAAAGGTGGTCTCTTTGGAAAATATTAGAGGTGGAAGTATAGAAGTAAGGAATGACCTAGAAGTTGAATAACATAGAACTTGTTATTGTTATCCCCAACATTTGTCTAGTTCAACATTGCATCATAGATCTCATCACCCTGCATATATGGAAAAAGCATTAGAAAAAAAACTCACATGTATCAAGGAAAATCCAATGGAAGTTTAGTATGTGTTACAATTAAACTCTTAATATAAAAGCATAGTTGTAACCCAAATGACATGTACTGCAGCTATGTAAAGCATAATTGTAGACCAAATGACATGTACTGCAGCTATGCCACTCACTCGCTGCAATACATGGTACTGTAACTTAATCTCATCTGATAGCTATTGATACAGTACTGTTGCACCTTTCTTTGTAGCTGTTACCAGCTTTTCCTTCTTGTTATTTATATGACCAGTACCGCAATATAATGTCTCTGGCAATTCAATTACAATTGTTAGGTAATCTCGCTCCTGGAGGAATAAAAAATTCTTATAAATTTAGTACAGTTACAAAACAGGCAAAGTATATCACATAGATGGCACCAACAAAAGGTTCTTTTATGCTCTACTTTTTGAAGCTTACCAATCCGGAAACAACAATCTGCAAGCCAGGGAAACAATCAGAGATAAATCTTTCCATTCACTTCTTTGTTGGCTCTGCTTTAGCCTATAAGGAATATTATGTGACCTTCTGTGGAATCGTAAGTTTTGCTCTGTCTAGTGTGCCCACAAATAAATATTTCTTGCCATCGGTTTCTTGAATAATAATTCTATTACTTCCGTATCTGGAGCTGCATGACAAAAGGCCACAAAACTTACTAAATCAGGAACATAATAGAACAGTAGGCCACAACAATACAAATAACTTCTTAATAAGTTCGAGATTGCAATTTATAATATAACAAAGAATACGATATATGTCAAATCATGGACTGTTCCACAAAACATGAGAGAAGCCTGTGACATTAGGGTTTTGATGAATTAAGCTTTTTATATTGATAAAAAAAAAGAGGGTTTTCTCACATATTTTACGGCATGCGTGCATTAACACACACACACCAAATAATGATTGACATACTTTCAGAGGAGGTTTCTGCGAACAAGTACTGCAGAAATATCTATCCTAAGGTGAGCTACCTCAGTGCAAGAACCTCAATTAGGGTGTAGGCATGAGTAATATATATATGTACCAAAATTACAGGATTATTCGAATCTGAAATGTGCTATAACCAAATAAGTATCTCTTCCTTTACACAGATATAATAGTCTTTAACCCTGGTAATGCCTCCTTGTAGATTAAAGTCATTTGAGAAAAATTAAAAACACAATGGTTTGATACACATTGCTGGTAGGTGGGAATTTCATGGAACTACAACATAAAATACTTTATGTACCTAAATCGTTTTATCCAGGGGACCGCTATCATAGTTTTTTTGCGTGGAGAAGGCATATAGAGGAATGTGTCAGCCTTTATGTGTTCATTCGCTTCTTCCAATCAACCTCGGAAAACAAAGCATATGCAGATTTCTTTAACGGATAAAAGGTGAAAAGAAATTCCTAAAGAAAGGGTAGGATGATGCTAGAAAATTAATATTTCATAAACCACAAACAAAATTACCTAAAAAATTTCAGTAGTCAATTTGTCACGATCCAGATTATAAAAGCTCCCCTTCTCTACCTAGGAACTTAGTACACAAGGTACTCCTCACACCCAGGAAACTACAACTTTCTCTCTTTTTCGTAATAGGCGAACTATGCAAATATCATATCTCGAATAGAAGGATGGAAACAACAAAGCTTGAGGATTTATCCGATTTTTCCATGAAACAAATATGCGGAAATTGTTCAAATAGGAAAGTAGTCAAAAGGAGCCACTCCATCTGATATAAGACCGTCACTTTACACATAAGTTTTTGAAGTTTAAAAAAACATGGCAGGGAAAAAAGATATACACTTCTTTTAATTACGTTCACACACAAAATAGTAGGAAGAAACTTAACACATATTACAACCTCAATTTCATATTTAAAAGCTTTAATTTCTAAAGCAACCACGAGGTAAGTAATGCAACATCATGGTCTTCAAGAAAGAAGTGAGCAGCAGTGTGCGGCAACAGTAGAACAAAAGATTTCAAAATTTTGTACAAAGTGCTTTTCAAATTAAACCATGTATGTGATGTTAAAAATCAAATACATATGTTCTGAAATTAACAAATCCATTTTTAGTGAACCAATTTTTTTAAAAATATAATAAACATTCTAATCAAGTCAGGAAAATGGGTTGATCCAGTAAAAAGAGCTTCTTATGGTTGTAACTTAAACAATCAAGGTCGTTTTCTTTTTTACCCCACAAAACAATCTCCAAATAGAACAGGTTAAAAAAATCAGTGTGAAGCTGATATCCAAAAAGCAACGTTGATTGTGTAAAACCAACAGCTAAAATCTAACTCATAAGAAGGTTTATGTTTCTTAGACAGAACCAAAATTAAAGAAAGAAACCTGACCTTGAGGAATGCCTAAATAGTAGAATATGTTGATGTTGCTGCTAATTGATATTATCCACACACTTTGTTCTTTGAGGAATCATTACATCGAACATCCTATATACAAATTTAATTACGGTTCCATCCTCAAAAATATAAACTTGGAGGGGTCTCGATCCAGCCATGCGGGTAATCAATTGTTAAAATCGATATATCCTTATCTCTATAATTTTATAAACGCCACTGGTTTAGGGTAGCCAGACGTCAAAGAAAAGGGATGTAATAGAGCAGTGGAAGGGTTCCAAGGAGATACATAGCAGTAGATAACAGAGGAATAACGGACAAGTAACAGATCTGACGTGGCGCCTAGCTGGAATAAAATGATTCACGGAAGTGTAAGTTGCAGTATTAGATATATAATAGATTAACAAATAACACATTAATTTACTAAATAAATTACATGATTTTCATATTTATTTTGTATTCTTGACATATAATACAATACAGTAGTTAAAAAGCTCGCCTTTATTTAGCAAAAAAAAAACTCACATTTATAGCCTTGAAGATAGTTTTAAATTTATTTTTTTAGGAATTTTGGATCAGAACATACATTTAATAACGATGAGATGTACTATATTGAAGAACCATAGGAAATTCGAAATAAACACACAAAAAGAGAGAATAAATATACCAAAACTTTTATTATTATAACATAAAAACTAAATTAGATGACGTAAATCTCTACCTTGTAGTCTGTAGTAGCCTAGTAGGATATGAGGAGAGGAGATTAATTCTTGTGAATCAGAATTGATATGTACTACCTTTGATTAGATTTATTATTTTTCGAATACTTTTCTTTCATAAGTACTACCTTCTTTACAAATTAGCAATTAAAAAGAGAAATTTCAATTTTTAATAAATTAAATTGTATATTTACTTTCCTCCATCAGTAAAGATTTTAAATGCAAGAAAATTAAAAAAAAAAGAAATAGAACTTCTCCTATCCAACTTAAAAAAAGTTTTGACTTTTTTTCTAAAAAAATAGGACTTAAAGATGAAATTTTAATTTTAAGTATTTAAAATTGGGGAGCTTTATACAACTTTAAAAAGGTTTTGACTTTATTTTATAAAAATTAAGACTTAAAGAAGGAAGTTTTATAAATTAGAGGTTATACTTACCGTTTATACAATGGTTTATTTTATACAAGTCAAAAAAGGTTTTGACTTTATTTTCTAAAAAATAGGACTTAAAGAAGGAAGTTTAATTTTAAGTATTTAAAATTGAGAAGCTCTAGAAAATTAGAAAAATATGAATCGAGCTATTATAGAGCTCCTTGGGGTTTTTCTTTATATATATAAAGATATTGATGATTGATTGGATAAATAGATGACGTTTATGAGAATATTAACATACTATATTTAGTTTCCTCCGTTAGAAAATAGTAAAAAAGAAATTGATAATTTATCTAATATTATAAAGGTATCATTAGTAAAAATTTAAAAGGCAATTAAGATATTTTCTAATAAAATAATTTATGAGAATATTAAAATTGTAAATTTAGTTTAAAATAATAAAAGAAAAGTTATAAAGTTTGAAAATAATAAAAGAGAAAATTGCACTTATTAACATAAGATCTTAAAATTTTGAAAATAATAAGGTTTTGACTTTATTTTATAAAAATTAAGACTTAAAGAAGGAAGTTTTATAAATTAGAGGTTATACTTACCGTTTATACAATGGTTTATTTTATACAAGTCAAAAAAGGTTTTGACTTTATTTTCTAAAAAATAGGACTTAAAGAAGGAAGTTTAATTTTAAGTATTTAAAATTGAGAAGCTCTAGAAAATTAGAAAAATATGAATCGAGCTATTATAGAGCTCCTTGGGGTTTTCCTTTATATATATAAAGATATTGATGATTGATTGGATAAATAGATGACGTTTATGAGAATATTAACATACTATATTTAGTTTCCTCCGTTAGAAAATAGTAAAAAAGAAATTGATAATTTATCTAATATTATAAAGGTACCATTAGTAAAAATTTAAAAGGCAATTAAGATATTTTCTAATAAAATAATTTATGAGAATATTAAAATTGTAAATTTAGTTTAAAATAATAAAAGAAAAGTTATAAAGTTTGAAAATAATAAAAGAAAGTTCTATCAAGATTGAAAATAATAAAAGAGAAAATTGCACTTATTAACATAAGATCTTAAAAATTTGAAAATAATAAGGAAGTTGTAATTTTCTAAATCAAAGAAAGTTCTATCAAGTTTGAAAATTCTATCAAGACTGGAAATAATAAAAAAGAAAATTGCAATTATTAACATAAGAGCCTACAAATAATAATAAAAGAAAATTCTATCAAATTTGAAAATAATAAAAGAAAGTTTTATCAAGTTTGAAAATAATAAAAGAAAGTTCTATTAAGATTGAAAATAATAAAAGAAATAAAAAAAGTTCTATCAAGATTGAAAATAATAAAAGAAGTTGTAATAATTTTCTAAATCAAAAAAAGTTCTATCAAGTCCTACAAATTCGAAAATAATAAGAAAGTTGTAATTATTAAAATTAAAAAGTGTGAAAAATTGAGAAAATTAGAAAAATAGAACGGAGCGATTCTAGAGGCACCACGCCGCCACCTCACCGCCCCCGTCTTCTCAATATAGTCGAATTTTCTTCAAATGTTAAATAAATTATTTGTTATTTTAAAAAGAAACTAAAAAATTGTTTTGCAACTTTTTAATTTTTAATTTTTAATTTATTAAAAGAAAGTTCTATCAAGATTGAAAAAATCAAAGAAAGTTTTATCAAGTCCTACAAATTCGAAAATAATAAGGAAGTTGTAATTATTAAAATTAAAAAGTGTGAAAATTTGAGAAAATTAGAAAAATAGAACGGACCGATTCTAAAGGCGCCACCTCACCGCCCCCGTCTTCTCAATATAGTAGAATTTTCTTCAAATGTTAAATAAATTATTTGTTATTTTAAAAAGAAACTAAAAAATTGTTTTGCAACTTTTTAATTTATTAAAAGAAAGTTCTATCAAGTTTGAAAATAATAAAAGAAAGTTCTATCAAGATTGAAAATAATAAAAAAGAAAATTGCAATTAATAAGAGCCTACAAATTCGAAAATAATAAGGAAGTTATAATTTTCTAAATCAAAGAAAGTTCTATCAAGTCCTACAAATTCGAAAATAATAAGGAAGTTGTAATAATTTTCTAAATCAAAGAAAGTTCTATCAAGTTCTACAAATTCGAAAAAAATAAGGAAGTTGTAATTATTAAAATTAAAAAGTGTGAAAAATTGAGAAAAATAGAAAAATAGAACTGAGCGATTCTAGAGCGCCACCTCACCGCCCCCGTCTTCTCCTTTATATAAGTAATATAGTAGAATTTTCTTCAAATGTTAAATAAATTATTTGTTATTTTAAAAAGAAACTAAAAAATTGTTTTGCAACTTTTTAATTTATTAAAAGAAAGTTCTATCAAGTTTGAAAATAATAAAAGAAAGTTCTATCAAGATTGAAAATAATAAAAAAGAAAATTGCAATTAATAAGAGCCTACAAATTAAGTCCTACAAATTCGAAAATAATAAGGAAGTTGTAATTATTAAAATTAAAAAGTGTGAAAAATTGAGAAAAATAGAAAAATAGAACGGAGCGATTCTAGAGCGCCACCTCACCGCCCCCGTCTTCTCCTTTATATAAGTATACTAGTTTACTAAGCCGCGCTTCGCAGCGGCCTTATAATAATTTTTCTAATTTGTTTTAAAAAAAAATATTTTACAAAAAATATTTTTAAATGGAACAAATAATTATATTTCTAACCTAAGGTTTCTTTTGTTTATTTCGTGATCATTCACGGAATTTCTGAATAAATATAGAAAATAACAATTATTTAATATATTCATTATTTTAATATTATGTTTAATATTATTATGTTGATTACGAATTATATTTTTTTCAAAATTTTAATTCCAACTTATATTTTAAAATACATAATAGAATATTAATATTTAATTCTAGCATATAATACGCTGCTCATAATGAACCGCACTCCTCTTAGAGATTTTTCCTCCCAATAAGCCGCTCTCTCGTTACCGGGATTTCAATCCAAATTTTGCATTTACTAACTGCACTATCTTTCTTGATTCGATATCTCGTTATGATCAAATTTAACATATAACACATTAATCTACTGAATAAATTACATGATTTCCAAATTTATTTTGTATTTTTGACATATAATACAATAGGTACAAAAGCTTACATTTATAAACTTGAAGATATGTTTTTTTTTTGTTTTTTTTGAGAAATTTTGGATGAGATGTACATTAAATAACGATGAGATGTACTATATTGAAAAATATATTGAAAAATTCGAATTAAAAAAATCAAAATATATATTCAAACTTGGTGGAAAATCATACGTAATGTAACGAATTAATATATAACCTTGAAAATTAGTTAAAATCTTGATATGTTCAAAATTTGTTAATCACTATAATAAACATTGATTTGCTTGTAAAATAAAGATACCTATCAAATATAATCACTACATTGATTAGTGTTCTTCAAAGCAGCAGCATGTGGCTGCAATAGAAAGAAGGCAAGTCTTTTTCATGAATTAAACATAACTTTAAAAAAAAAAGTATAACAACATAAAAATATAATGCTTTGGTTCAAAATCGGTTAAACCCTAACATACACACAAAAAATATATATGGCCTAACCCTGTTTATATAGATTTACCATTTCTTAGAGAGAAAGTTATTGATATAATACAGTTAAGGAAAAAATATTAAAATATTATATTTAAGTTTCTCATTACTAAAAATTTAAAAGATAAGAATTATTTTCTAGTCAAAAATTTAGTAGCATATTTAAATTGTTTAGTTACTTTCCTTTATTAGTAAAATTTTAATGGCAGAATTATTTTTTATAAAATTTGATTGGATATATAATTTTTCGATAAATTATCTTTTATAAGTATTGTTTTTTCTATATAGTTGGAGTTATAAAAGGAAATTCAAATTTCTATTATAATTTTTCGATAACTTATCTTTTATAAGTATTACTTTTTTTAAATATTAGGAGTAATAAAAGGAAATTTAAATTTCTAGATGATGTAAAATATGATCTAATATAAATTAGAGGTTATACTTACATTTTATATAATACTTTCTTTTATACAACTTAAAAATTAAAAATGGTTTTGACTTTCTTTTCTAAAAAATAGGACTTAAAGAAGGAAATTTAATTTTAAGTATTAAAAATTGATGAGCTCTAAAAAATTAGAAAAATATGAATCGAGCTATTCTAGAGCTCCCGAGGGGTTTCCTTTATATATATATAATAAAAGATATTTAAATCAAAGAAAGTTCTATCAAGTCCTACAAATTCGAAAATAGTAAGGAAGTTGTAATTTTCTAAATCAAAGAAAGTTTTATCAAGTCCTACAAATTCGAAAATAATAAGGAAGTTGTAATTTTCTAAATCAAATAAAGTTCTATCAACTTTGAAAATAATAAAAGAAAGTTCTATCAAGCCTACAAATTCGAAAATAATAAGGAAGTTGTAATTTTCTAAATCAAAGAAAGTTCTATCAAGTCCTACAAATTCGAAAATAATAAGGAAGTTGTAATTTTCTAAATCAAAGAAAGTTCTATCAACTTTGAAAATAATAAAAGAAAGTTCTATCAAGTTTGAAAATAATAAAGTGTAATTTTCAATTTCCTTCCTACAAAATCGAAAATAATAAAGGAAGTTGTAATTATTAAAATTAAAAATTGTGAAAAATTGAGAAAATTAGAAAAATAGAACGGAGCGATTCTAAAAAGAAAGTTTTATCAAGTCCTACAAATTCGAAAATAATAAGGAAGTTGTAATTTTCTAAATCAAATAAAGTTCTATCAACTTTGAAAATAATAAAAGAAAGTTCTATCAAGCCTACAAATTCGAAAATAATAAGGAAGTTGTAATTTTCTAAATCAAAGAAAGTTCTATCAAGTCCTACAAATTCGAAAATAATAAGGAAGTTGTAATTTTCTAAATCAAAGAAAGTTCTATCAACTTTGAAAATAATAAAAGAAAGTTCTATCAAGTTTGAAAATAATAAAGTGTAATTTTCAATTTCCTTCCTACAAAATCGAAAATAATAAAGGAAGTTGTAATTATTAAAATGAAAAATTGTGAAAAATTGAGAAAATTAGAAAAATGGAACGGAGCGATTCTAGAGCGCCACCTCACCGCCCCCGTCTTCTCCTTTATATAAGTATATTGATTCTTGTGATTGCCAAGCGATTATTAACTTAAATTCCCGGATTGTTCGATCCAACTAAAAAGATTTTTATAATATAAATAAAATTACATACAAAAATATAGAAATTCTCGGTGCGGGGTATCGCGCTCCTTCTTTTACGAGATGTCAGTATTCAAATCTTATCTTATCAAATACAAGAAGGAGATGTGTGACAGTGTGAGTGTTCAATTAGCTATATATATATATATAGGGAGATGCTCAAATGAGAACCCACTTATAATGAGAACTAAGAACCATACGTTAGAATCACCAAATCTGAACTCGAATCACCAAAATTTAGCACATATATACAAATATATTATAATCATATCTATCATCACTGTTACTCTCATTCATTCACCGCCACCACGATGTCGCCACCTCGCCATCACCATTACTAATCACCACAAACACCACTACAACAACCACCAACATCTCCACCACTACCACCAAAATTAACGTCACCGCTACAACTAACACCACCACACCACTGCTACAAGTCTACAAAGACCACCATTAAATTCAAAAGCAAATTACTAAAATGTAAACTATAGTACAACCACCACAACGAAATCATCAAAATCAAATTACACTAATAAAAAATTAGACACCGCCACCACCCATTAATCACTAAAAATCAGATTCAAAGCACCAAAAAATCAACTTAAATCACTGAAATTGATAATCAAATCACTAAATTCAGAACACAAATACCCAATTTTTTTTGTAATGTAAATCATTAAAAAAAATCAAATCTGAGTCGTGCTTCCATTAAAAAGGTCATGATAACAGAATGAGGCGACAAATTAATGTAAGAAATAACGACGATGAAATCTTCTTTCACCATCAGATCTGGGAACTCCGTTGTTTTGATAAGAGCAACAAAATTGATACGATCAGAGGGAGAAAGGTTTAAAGGGAGAACAATGATGGTAGTGTTTGATTACGATGGCGGTAGTTGAGGTGTCGGTGATGGAAGAAGTTGACAGTAGAGGTGGTGAAGAGATGGAGGTAGGAGGAGACATACGGTAAAAGAAAATGAAATCTAAATATAATTTGTGTGGTTGAGATTAGTTTTAGATATGAAGAATAAAGGGACGTGATTTAATCTCAGTTCTCATTTTTAACTGAGTTCTCATTTGAGTATCTCCATATTTATACTATCTATACTATTATATTAAAAAAAACGAAACATTGAAAGTTTTGTAGTCTGGTCATAAAAGTTTTTGTAGTCTGGTCACTCCATTCATAGCCGTCAGATATTTTTGATCAAATCAATGAGAACCGTTAGATAAACTATTAAAATTAGTATATAGAATATCTTTTCTATTTTTCCTAAATAAAACATCTCATTTTCCAAAAATATTAATAAAATAACATAATAAGGTTATAATTGCTAATAAATAAATCATTACCATTTTTAGCCAAAGTGTATATTCTTTTTTATATTTTCTAACTAAAATTTCTACTTTTATATTTTTCCTAAATAAAACCTCTAATTTTCCAAAAATATCACGAATAGTTCTATTTAATAAAATAAAATAATAATATTATAATTATTAATGACTAACCGATTAGCTTTTTTTCCAAAACGTATATTCTTTTTTATATTTTCTAACTAATATTTCTCTTAACTAAAACCTCAAAAATATCACGGGTTATTCCATTTAGTAGCATAAAATACCAATATTATGAATATATCTCTTTATCTATACTATATTATCAAAGACGAAACATTAAAAGTTTTGGTACCTGATTTTTGATATGATATTTGCCTTATTTAATTGTTTATTTAATTATTATAATCAGTTACCCTTTCAATTTTATATTACCATTTTTTTCTAAAAAATCAGAGGCAATTTCCTTTTCAGCTAAAACATGTTACTTTTTCTATTTCCTTTGCTAAAATCCTTCATTTTTCAAATATATCACCAGAAAACCCTTACATATTTACTTTAAAATCTATTTTAATACTTTTAATTGACAATTACCTTTTTCAACTAAAACATGTCACATTTTCTATTTTTTTTACTAAACCCCCTCTTTTTTCAAAAATATCACGGGCAAATCGTTACTTTTATATTTTAAAATTCAACGAAAACACGTTACTTTCTATTTTTATTACTAAAACCCCTCTTTTTCCAAAATATCAAGGACAAACTGTTACTTATTTATTTTAAAACTAGTCGACTAAGCCGCGCTTCGCAGCGGCCCTATAATGTTTTTGTAAAATTTTAAACATTAACTATTTAATGAAAAAATTCAAGATATATATATATATATATATATATATATATATATATATATATATATATACCATTGTTCCAGAGAGAAACGGGGAGAACCATATATTCTATTATAGAATCTCATAAATATTTTTTTTTTAAAAATTACATAAAATATATAATCTGATCCTAATGTAGAATATTTGCATATAAAAAATTTAACATTTAAAATTTGAATAAAAACATTGATTTTAAATCCGATTCTACTGCAGAATTATTTTGGGTAGATTTGATTCTGTTGTAGAATCACTTTGGACTATTTGACTAATTTTTAATTTTTTTTAAAAAAAAAAAATTAATATCATTTTTTGATTTAATAATTGAAATTTATAATCATATTTAATAAAAAATGTGATAAAAATATGTATAATGAATATTTATGTAATGGTTCTCTCCCGGACTCTTTATAAGAAGTTCTCTCTTGAATGTCACCCTATATATATATATATATACTTTATATATATATGCCGGTTCTATATATATATACTTTATATTAAAATTACGGAATAATAAAACTTGAAGTACTAACCACCGCTTAAAACTTGAACTATTTGTATTATCACAAAATTACAAATTTCTTAAATATTCTTAGACGTCATAATAAAACTTCTTAGAAAGTATTATCTAATTAACTATTAACTATATAAATTATATTAAAAAGTAATTTTCTTTATATTTCATTTTTCATTATGAAAGTTGGTTGTTTCGTAAATTTGATATCAGCCTCCAAGCATAGATATTTTATCGTACATAATAACATCTTATATACTTTCTAATGACATCATCATCCACGTATAAATCTTTTACTATATATATATATGAATGATTGTTGGAGAAGAAGTTAGTCTTGAATAATTAAGGTAAACTTTTGTAATAAGTTTCAAATTGGTGCCGAACAGAAATATAAAAAAATATTAGTAAAAGTCTTTTTCAATTTTAAAATTTGGAATTTTTTTTAGGAGAATATCCATTAGTCAAGATTTTAAAGGAAAAAATATTAAAATTGTATATTTTTCCTTCATTAGGAAATATTTAAAAAAAAACAAATGAGATATTTTTTAATCAATGATAATATTAAAATTGTATATTCAGTTTCCGTATATATATATAAAGAAGAAGATAAATAAAAGAAGAAATGAGATAAAGATTGATAAGTTAAAAAGAAGGTGTTGAATATTAATAAAAACATAAAGATGTCCAAAAATATCACGACTAAAACCTTACTTATATAGTTTAAAACTATTTTAATACTTTTAATTATTAAAAAAGTTTACCTATTTTAACATGCCTACTTAATTTTTTTAATAAATACAATTAATAAAATATGAAAATATGAATATTGAAATAACAATTATTAAAAACACTCTTTTAATCTAGTATATATAAAGAAGAAGATAAATAAAAGGAGAAAAAAAGATAAAGATTGATAAGATAAAAAGATAAAGATATCGAATATTAAAATAGTATATTTACTTTCCTCCATTATTAAAGATTTTTATGAAAAAAATATTAAAATTGTATATTTAGTTTCCTCCATTAACAAATATTTAAAAGACAATTGAGATTTTTTCTATCCTATAAATTCAAATTTAAATAAGAAACTTTAATTTTATTGAATTAAAATTGAGAAAGAAAAGAATATTAAAATTGTATATTCTGTTTCCTCCATTAGTAAATATTTAAAAGGAAATTGAGATTTTTTATATCATATTAATTCAAATTATATAAGGAACTTTAATTTTATTGAATAAAAATTGAGAAAGGAAAGAATCTTAAAATTGTATATAAGTTTACTCCATTAGTAAAGATTTAAAAGGTATTTCATATTTTTCTATCCTATAAATTCCAATTTAAATAAGGAAATTTAATTTTATTGAATTAAAATTGTATATTTAGTTTCCTACATCAACAAAGATTTAAAAGGCAATTAAGATTTTTTTTCTATCATATAAATTCAAATTTAAATAAGGAACTTTCATTTTATTGAATCAAAATTGAGAAATGAAAGAATAATAAAATTGTATATTATATTTCCTGCATTAGTTAAAATTTAAAAGGCATATTTTCTCTATCCTATAAATTTGAATTTAAATAAGAAAATTTAATTATATTAAATTATAATTCAAGAGCTCTAAAAAAATAAAAAAAAATAATTATATTTAGTTTCCTTTATTAGTAAAGATTTAAAAGACGATTGAGATTATTTCTAAAATTGAGACTCCATTAGTCTAGATGTAAAAGGAAATTGAGATTTTTTCTATTATATAAATTCAAATTTAAATAAGGAACTTTTATTTTATTGAATAAAAATTGAGAAATGGAAGAATCTTGAAATTGTATATCAGTTTCCTCCATTAGTAAAGTTTTAAAAGGTATTTGATATTTTTTTATCCTATAAATTCTAATTCAAATAAGAAAATTTAATTTTATTGAATTAAAATTGTATATTTTGCTTCCTCCATTAACAAAGATTTAAAAGACAATTTAGATTTGTTCTATCCTATAAATTCAATTTTAAATAAGTAACTTTAATTTTAGTGAATTAAAATTGAAAAAGAAAATAATATTAAAATTGTTTATTCTATTTCCTCCATTAGCTAAAATTTAAAAGGCAATTGATATTTTTTCTATCCTATAAATTTTAATTTAAATAAGGAAATTTAATCATATTAAATTAAAATTCAAGAGCTCTAGAAAAATAAATAAATAGTTATATTTAGTTTCCTTTGTTAGTAAATATTTAAAAGGCAATTGAGATTTTTTCTATCATATAAATTCAACTATAAATAAGGAACTTTCATTTTATTGAATCAAAATTGAGAAATGAAATAATCTTAAAATTGTATATCAGTTTCCTCATTATTAAAGATTTAAAAGGCAGTTGATATTTTTTTATCCTATAAATTCGAATTTAAATAAGAAAATTTAATTTTATTGAATTAAAATTCGGGAGCTCTAGAAAAATAGATAAATAGCTTTCGGACGATCTGAGAGCTCGCAGAGGTTTTCCTTTATATATATAATATAAAGATATATATTGATATATAATAAAAAGTTCAAGCGGCTTTATAATAATATCTCTAAATTTTCTCAAAACAAATTATACAAAATATGTTTTTAAATAAAATAATATTTACTAAGCCGCGCTTCGCAGCGGTTTTATAATAATATCTCTAAATTTTCTCAAAAAATATTCTACAAAATACGGTTTTAAATAAAATAATATTCCTAATATAAAATTAAGTTTTGTTTTGAATTTTATATATTTTTCTAATTTAAACAAATAATTTTCTAAAAGTAGAATGGGCAACATATATATAAATGTAATATAATTTTATATAATCAATATACTTATATAAAGGAGAAGACGGAGGCGGTGAGGTGGCGTCTCTAGAATCGCTCCGTTCTATTTTTCTAATTTTCTCAATTTTTCACAATTTTTAATTTTAATAATTACAACTTCCTTTATTATTTTCGATTTTGTAGGAAGGAAATTGAAAATTACATTTTTATTATTTTTAAACTTGATATAACTTTCTTTTATTATTTTCAAACTTGATAGAACTTTCTTTGATTTAGAAAATTACAACTTCCTTATTATAAGATTTGATAGAACTTTCTTTGATTTAGAAAATTACAACTTCCTTATTATTTTGGAATTTATAGGATTTGATAGAATTTTCTTTGATTTAGAAAATTACAACTTTTTTCGAATTTGTAGGCTTGATAGAACTTTCTTTTATTATTTTCAAACTTGATAGAACTTTCTTTGATTTAGAAAATTACAACTTCCTTTTTATTTTCGAATTTGTAGGACTTGATAGAACTTTCTTTAATTTAGAAAATTATAACTTCCTTATTATTTTCGAATTTGCAGGACTTGATAGAACTTTCTTTGATTTAGAAAATTACAACTTCCTTATTATTTTCGAATTTGTAGGCTTGATAGAACTTTCTTTTATTATTTTTAAACTTGATAGAACTTTCTTTGATTTAGAAAATTACAACTTCCTTATTATTTTCGAATTTGTAGGCTTGATAGAACTTTCTTTAATTATTTTCAAACTTGATAGAACTTTCTTTGATTTAGAAAATTACAACTTCCTTATTATTTTCGAATTCGTAGTACTTGATAGAACTTTCTTTTATTTAGAAAATTACAACTTCCTTATTATTTTCGAATTTGTAGGCTTTTATGTTAATAATTGCAATTTTCTTTTTTATTATTTTCAATCTTAATAGAACTTTCTTTTATTATTTTCAAACTTGATACAACTTTCTTTGATTTAGAAAATTACAACTTCCTTATTATTTTCGAATTTTTAGGATATTATGTTAATAATTGTAATTTTCTCTTTTATTATTTTCAATCTTGATAGAACTTTCTTTTATTATTTTCAAACTGGATAAAACTTTCTTTTATTATTTTCAAACTTGATAGAACTTTCTTTTATTATTTTCAAACTTTATAGAACTTTTCTTTTATAATACTTCTTGACTTAGAATCGCTCTGTTCTATTTTTCTAATTTTCTCAAATTTTCACAATTTTTAATTTTAATAATTACAACTTCCTTTATTATTTTCGATTTTGTAGGAAGGAAATTGAAAATTACACTTTTATTATTTTCAAACTTGATAGAACTTTCTTTTATTATTTTCAAACTTGATAGAAATTTCTTTGATTTAGAAAATTACAACTTCCTTATTATTTTCGAATTTATAGGATTTGATAGAACTTTCTTTGATTTAGAAAATTACAACTTTCTTATTATTTTCGAATTTGTAGGCTTGATAGAACTTTCTTTTATTATTTTCAAACTTGATAGAACTTTCTTTGATTTAGAAAATTACAAATTCCTTTTTATTTTCGAATTTGTAGGACTTGATAGAACTTTTTTTAATTTAGAAAATTATAACGTCCTTATTATTTTCGAATTTGTAGAACTTGATAGAACTTTCTTTGATTTAGAAAATTACAACTTTCTTATTATTTTCGAATTTTTAGGCTTGATAGAACTTTCTTTTATTATTTTCAAAATTGATAGAACTTTCTTTGATTTAGAAAATTACAACTTCCTTATTATTTTCGAATTTGTAGGACTTGATAGAACTTTCTTTTATTTAGAAAATTACAACTTCCTTATTATTTTCGAATTTGTAGGCTCTTATGTTAATAATTGCAATTTTCTTTTTTTATTATTTTCAATCTTAATAGAACTTTCTTTTATTATTTTCAAACTTGATAGAACTTTCTTTGATTTAGAAAATTACAACTTCCTTATTATTTTCGAATTTTTAGGATGTTATGTTAATAATTGTAATTTTCTCTTTTATTATTTTCAATCTTGATAGAACTTTCTTTTATTATTTTCAAACTTGATAAAACTTTCTTTTATTATTTTCAAACTTGATAGAACTTTCTTTTATTATTTTCAAACTTTATAGAACTTTTCTTTTATAATACTTCTTGACTTTTAAACATAATGGATTTCCATGTTATTCACCTTACAAAAACCTATAAATTAAAGGTCATTCATAACAAAAAATCTACACCGGAATTTTTTTACATAGCTTCAAATTTTTACAACCATATTTACAATCGGTACAACTATGGCCTACACCATGTTGGATGCTTTGAACGACAACAACTATACCTGGATGATAAGAGTACGAGTGTGTAGAATGTGGGAATCTGTCAATCCAAATACTGAAGAACTGATCAGTATTGACATGATTTTGATCGATGAAAAGGTTAATAAATCAACATACTTATAACTTATTAGTTTGTCAAATTGTATGTTGTTATTAACTTTTCTAAGATATGTTGTATGACTGGAAAATTTGATCCATGCTACGATCCCGAAGATTCTGATCTCTCAGGTTTTTGATGTAGTAATATATTAGAGTAATATATAAGTAATACTATTATATAAATTATAATTCAAACTATCATGTTGTAATATTATTTTTTCTATGTTGATTTAGATGTTGTAGGCTGCTTGACCTACTTGGGGGCTTTGAAGTTGTCAAAGGCGGTTGGAAAAAAAGAGATCTCAAAATTGTCACAAATTAGTAAGTTATGCATTATATTAATTTTAATATAACTGTTAATTGTTCTTTATTGTTCTTGTAATTTTATATTACTTCTTTGGTTACCCCAATTTATTTGTTTTACTTTTTTAATTTGTTCTAATTTTTTTCTTAAACAGCTCCATCACCAATACCATATCTTTGTGGGAAAAGTTGGCCGAGATGTTGATACAAATTTATACAAGGAGGATGGTGGACCCTATATAAGAATTGTCACATCTACCCAGATTAAAAAAAATTAAAAGTAATTATCTTTATTAATGTTTTTATAATATATAGTTTTAGAAATTGCACATATATAAATCTATCTTATCTCGATTGAACGAATATCATTAGATATTATACAAATATTTGTTTCATTGATATTATTGATTTAATTCTTATATTAGTTTTTTAACCATTTATTTACTCACACAATTAGCTTTTCTACCACAAAAAATAGTAAAATTTATACAAATCTGGATACACCGTATGTGTCATCCCTGAGAAAATAGTAATATTATATGTTTATATTGATTTTTATCAATATAATTTTTTTAATATATATATGGCAATGGTATCGGTCCAAAAAAATAAAAAATCAAACTCTATAAACAAAAGGAATATGTAAATAATTTATAATATTACTTACCCAAATGCAAATTTTACATAATATATTTTATTTGATAATTTATATAATTTTATAGATATTTATTTCACAATTTTTATTCTAATATTCTTTTTCTTAATAAATATATTCTAATGCCGCTGCGAAGCGCGGCTCAATAACCTAGTTATTAATAAGTAAATAACTGTCTTTTTAAAGACATTGTCTGTTTTAAATTATCAAATAAAATATATTCTAAAATTAAAACACTTTTTTCTAACAAATTCTACTCCTCTTCAAAAAATATCACGGGCAATTACCTTTAAATTAAAGCATCCCGTGATATTTTTGAAAAAAGAGTAGATTTTATTAAAAAAAGTGTTTTAATGATAAAAGTTAATAAGATAGTTAGTATTTTTATATTATTTATTATTAATGGTAATATGTTTTAAATTAAAGTAATTGTCTATGATATTTTTGAAAAAATGAGTACATTGTGTTTTAAAGATAAAAGGCAATCAGCTAATTACTATTAATAAACATTTTTTCCTCGGACTACATTATGGGGAGAGAGTCTTCACTGATTTGCAATTTAGTAGAGAGGTGAGCAAATCTCTCACTCAGGGATGACACATACGGTGTATCCAGATTTGTATAAATTTTACTATTTCTTGTGGTAGAAAAACTTATTGTATCTAGATATAAGAGTAAATAAATGGTTAAAAAACTAATATAAGAATTAAATCAATAATATCAATGAAACAAATATTTGTGTAATATCTAATGATATTCGTTCAATCGAGATAAGATAGATGTATATATGTACAATTTCCAAAACTATAAATTATAAAAAACATTAATAAAGATAATTACTTTTAAATTTTTTAATCTGGGTAGATGTGACAATTATTATATAAGGTTCATCATCCTCCTTGTATAAATTTGTATCAACCATCTCGGTCAACTTTTCCCACAAAGTTATGGTACTAGTATGTAGCATATTGCAAACAACACATGTTCCTTGTTGGGATTTATGGGTGATAGCATTGAAATAACTTAACTTTGATTGTACTTAATTTTTCAAATTAAGTAGAACATACTGTCATAGCCAAAGTATGTTCTTGTAATCAGTATGTAATGTTATTCTAGTTGTATTGTTTGAAAGAAGTTCACTTATGTGTTCAAGCCCCAAAGAATGCTTTTTGGATGACAACATGAATAAAGGTTACTGTCCTAAAGCTGTGACAGTAAGATTACAAGAAGACAGAATGTTGCAAGTCACGACAGCATATTCACTCTGACAGCAACATTGGCGGAAGACTACGCGACAGCAACTATTGCCCTCGACAGCAAGTTTGGGATCCTCGACAGCACTCTATGTGGGGAACTCATACTGTCACCAAAAGATCATTCCTGTGACAGCAAGCTTTGCGGCAAAAGTAACTGTCTCAATAAAGATCCTTATGCTAGGTATCTTTCTCAGTCAAATCCCGTGACAGTTTAAATGTTCAAGAAACAGGCGTGATGCAGTATCCCTAAGCTGCACCAAGTCTGCAAGACTACGACAGAAGCTTCAAGCACTGCAAAACAAAAACGAATCAATTCAAGAGCAAGGTCAAGTCTTTATCTGCTGAATTGGTTTAGCTGGAAATGGAATGAATCTAGGTTGCTTTCTTTGTAATGTATATCTGACATGTTAGCAATTTAGGAAAGTCACATGGGTAAGACAATCTGTAAGAAGCTGCCACTTGACAGTGACAGCAGCTTCACAAACCCGTGACTGATAGTGATAGGGTTAGTCTTATACCTACTATCAATTCATTCTAGAATTGTAACGAAGACAAGCAAGTGTCTTTGAAGAAAACCCGAAGCTCGAGAATTCTTTCTTGAGGTTGTAGCAACACTTTGCAAAATAAATAAAACATTTATTTTGTGAATCTTGTTCTTACTGAATATTGTTCGTGATTGCATATATTGCTGATAACGTTTAATCTTGATTTTAGTTGTTGAAATTTAGATTGAATTTTATCAGTATTGCATTCATCCCCCCCCTTCTGCAATACACAAGGACTAACAACTGGTATCATAGCTTTCAGATTAACATACATATCTGAGATCCCGAAGAAAATGCAGAAATCAAACAGTATCAAGATCCCAGCATTTGATAAAGAGAACTACAGCATTTGGAAAAGAAAAATCTTGTTGTTTATCAAAGCTGCAAATCCACTATACCCAGGTATACTCGAGAATGGTCCTTTCATACCAAGAAAGGAAATTGAAGCCACAACAGTGAATGGTGAGATTGTTCCTGCACATTGGGTTCCCAAAGATCCCTCAGAAATCTTGGAACCTGAAAAGGAGAAAATGGTGCTAGATGATCATTTGCAACTTATCTTGCTCGATTCTCTCACGCTGGATAAAGCCATGTGTGGAAGTGTGATAAGCTGCACATCAGCCAAGGAGATGTGGATCAGGTTAGCCTTACTCTGTGAAGAAAGTGAAGAGGTTAAGGGCAACCAAAGGCAATTCCTAATATCTCAATATGAGGCATTCATGGCCAAGCCTGGTGAAGACTTAACCTCCATGTTTGAAAGGTTCAGTAAGCTCTTAACTGAATTACAGATACATGGCAAGTACTATGACAGAAAAGAATTAAATGTCAAGTTCCTGCTCACACTGCCTGATCACCTTGAACACAAGACAACAGCCATACGAGAAGGAAGAGATCTCAACAATATAACCTTTGAGACACTTTATGGTATTCTAAAATCTTATGAACTCGAACTCTTTCAAAAGAGAGCCATACAAAGTGGAACAAGGAACAAGATGGCTAATATGTCAAGTGCCCTAGTAGCACATGTGCCAAGGATCACACAGCCAAGTGAAGTACTACAGATCACACCATCAACCCCAACACAGACCTTGAAGATAGAAGAGGTGGTTGAAGATGATGAGAAAGTGGTACTACAGCTCAAAGATGTGGAAGATGAAGACTTCTACACAATGGAGGAACTGGAAAGCATGGACAACCCTACTATGGCTTACATGGCCAAAAAGTTCAAGAACTTTAGGTTCAAGAAGGATAGGTCATACAAGCCTCAAGGCCAAGCATCCAAGTTCAGCAAAGGAAGCTCATCAAAGGCTGCTGTGGGAAGTTCAACCAAAGGAGGATACAAAACTGGATTTGTGGATAGATCAAAGTTCAAATGTTACAACTGTGGAGAACCTGGTCATTTTGCTACTGAATGCAAAAGACCCAAACAGGTTCAAAGATATGAGAAAGGAACTGGTGGATACTCCAAGAAAAATCAAGGTAGAGCCTATGTGGCTGAAGGAAAGTGTTGGGATGATTCTGATGATGAAGAAGAGGAAGAATATGTCAACCTAGCTCTCATGGCTAGCACTGATGAGGTAGCATCAACACCTTCAAGTCAGGTACCTTCACTTGTCTTACTTGATATGTCTACTGATGAGTATAAGAAAACCATTAAAGACTTAAGTGCTGAAATGTTCAATGTCTATACTAGCTTGTCTGCTGCTAATGAGGAAATCTCTAGACTAAGTAAGCTAAATGAAACACTTCAGTCTGAAAATGATTCTCTTGTTCTCAAAACCAGTTCACTAGGCTCTTTAGCTCAAGAGAATGCTAAACTTAAAAATGAATTAAAATGTGCTAAGGAGGTTGAGGAATTCCTGAGGAATGAGATTGCTGAAAATGAATTTAAGATTAAGGCCTATAGAAACTCATCAAAGATAGTTCAGGATTACAATGATAAGCATACAGAAAATCAGTCTGTTGGTATAGGTTTTTCTTATGGTAGAAGACCTGGAAAGGAAACTGTGATTCAAGATTGTCCTGGAAATGCTGCTGTCAAACCCACCATTCTCAAGAAAGTTAAAACTCCTATTTTCAAAGCTGCTGAAATTGAGTTTGATGAAGAAGCCATGCTCATCAAACAAGAAATTCTTGATGAGGATGAAGGTGTTGACAGCACATTCAAGGATGGAAAGGATACTGTCACAATCCCCAAGACAGTAAACTTACCAAGCAATCAGACAGTAAGTTCAAAAGATGCTGTCACAGTTGGCAAGACAGAATCTTTCAAAGATACTGTCAAGAATGGTTCCAAGACAACAACTTTCAAACCTTCTGTCAAGACAGTAGGAATAAAAGATACTGTCAAGGAAAGTTCGACAGTAACTTCTGAACATACTGTCAATCCAGTAACTCCCAAGTCTAAAAACAGAAATGGTAAGGTAGGTGTCAATAAAGGAAATGGATACACTAATGTTGGAGGTGCTTCTAGGAAACTGTGCAATAACTGTGGATCTACTCATCACTTAACACATGTTTGTAAGAAACCAATTGAGGATAAGATCAATGCTACTGAACTCAATGGTAACTTACACAGAACCCCCCTTATGCATAGAACTATGAGTGTCTGTAATAACATTGATTGTATGCCATGCAAAATCACTGCCATGAGTACATGCTTTAACTTACCTGTTCTCTCTACTGAAAAATGCTCATACCTAAACACTGTTGAGACTTCTGAGCCTGCTGGCAACAGTAAAAAGGCTTCATCCACTAAGAAAAGGACCAAGTCCAATTCTAAACCTAAGTGGGTGAAAAGAGAAGTCAAACAGGAAGTCTTTGATAATGCTTGTGATGTTGTGACTGAAAGAAACTCAGGAAACACTGAAACTGCAGGACCCAACAAAGATTGGGTACCATATGCAACTTAGAAACATTCTGTTTTGCAGGGTAAGAAGAAAAATCAGGTCATGTGGATTATTGACAGTGGTTGCTCAAGACACATGACAGGTGATAAAGCCCTGCTATCACATTATGTAGAGAAAGCTGGCCCAATCATAACCTTTGGAGACAACAGCAAGGGTTACACAGTGGGATATGGCTGTCTGGAAATTGGAAATGTTGTCATTGAAGATATTGCTCTTGTGGATGGATTGAAGCACAACCTACTCAGTGTCAGCCAATTCAGTGACAGAGGATTTAAGGTTGACTTTGACATGATGGTGTGCAACATCTATCACAAGAAGGATGGAAGCCTCTCTCTAAAAGGGGTCAGAAAAGGAAGCCTGTTTGTTGCTGATCTAAGCTCAACAAAGAAGGATAAAGTTTACTGTTTTTACAGCAAAGCTACTGTTGGTGACAGTATGCTTTGGCACAGGAATCTCTCACATCTCAACTTCAAAACAATGAACATTCTAATGAAGAAAGAGTTAGTGAGAGGTTTGCCCCAACAGGAATTCTGTCAAGAAGGATTGTGTGAAGATTGTCAAATGGGCAAACTGAGAAGAGCTGTGCACAAGTCCAAGCAAGTAAACACCAACACAGAAGCACTCAAGTTAATTCACATGGATCTCTTTGGACCAGTCAATGTACCATCTATGGCCAGAAAGAGATATGCCTTAGTAATGGTGGATGATTACTCAAGGTACACTTGGGTGAAACTTCTTGAATCCAAAGATGAAGCTGCTCAAGTGATTATTGATCAAGTCAGAGTTCTTGATAGAACCCCAAACTCAAAAGTTCAAATCTTGAGGAGTGACAATGGTACAGAATTCAGAAATGCCACACTTGGAAATTTCTGCAAAGATGAAGGAATTGTACAACAATTCTCTGCTGTAAGAACTCCACAGCAGAATGGAGTTGTAGAAAGAAAGAACAGGACTCTCATTGAAGCAGCTAGAACTATGTTGCATGATGCTAAGCTGCCAACATATTTCTGGGCTGAAGCTATCAACACAGCCTGTTATACTCAGAACAGAACCATGATCAACAAAACTCATGCAAGCACACCTTACTGTCTGCTAACTGGAAAGAAACCTACTGTCAAATATTTTCATGTGTTTGGAAGCAAATGCTTTATGATGAAGGACAATCATGAGAAGAAAGGAAAATTTGACACCAAGGCTTTTGAAGGACTATTCATGGGTTACAGCACAGAAAGGACTGCCTATAGAGTTTATGTTATGGAACACAGGATTATTGAAGAAAGTGTTAATGTCACATTTGATGAAACCAAGTTTCCAGGACTGCATGAAGAAGGAAAGATGCAGACATTCAGATTTGAGAATCAAGGATACCTGGAAGCTGAGGAGATTGTGGATGAAGAACCTAGCTTCACTCAAGTTGTTGAAGTTGATAAAGATACTGTCAATGCCACTACTGTCAACCAAACTCCAGCTCAGTCACAGACCATATCCTCTAACATTCATGACAGTGATGACTCTGGAGACAATGAAGAACATGGTGGAGACAATGGAATTGATGAGCATTCAACTCAACAAGCTGAAGCAAATGTTCCTGTTCAATCAAGTAGCTTGCCCAGAATCACCAGGTGGAACAAGGATCACACAAATGACTTTATCATTGGTGATCCTAATTCTGGAGTGAGGACAAGGAACAAAGTCTCTGCTGACAACATGTTTTCATGCTTCCTGTCACAAATGGAACCCAAGACAATTGATGAAGCATTGTTGGATTCTGACTGGGTGATAGCCATGCAAGAAGAGCTAAATCAGTTTGAAAGAAACAATGTATGGAAATTGGTTCCAAGACCTAAGGGAAAGTCAGTTATTGAGACCAAGTGGGTTTTCAGAAACAAACTTGATGAAAATGGATTGGTGACAAGGAACAAAGCAAGGCTAGTGGCTAAAGGTTACTGTCAACAGGAGGGAATAGATTATGATGAGACATTTGCTCCTGTTGCAAGACTTGAAGCTATAAGAATCTTTCTAGCTTATGCTGCACACTGCAACTTCAAAGTATTTCAGATGGATGTCAAAAGTGCCTTTCTAAATGGAGAGCTGGAAGAAGAAGTGTATGTGGAACAGCCACCAGGGTTTGAGGATGCTGAAATGCATAATTTTGTGTACAAACTCTTCAAAGTGTTGTATGGACTAAAGCAAGCACCCAGGGCATGGTATGACACACTTTCCACCTTTCTTCTGGAAAACCAGTTTACCAAAGGAGTGGTGGACAAGACACTTTTCTACAAACATCATGGCAAGGACATTATTCTGGTACAAATCTATGTGGATGACATCATTTTTGGTTCTACAAATGAGAAGCTGTGTGAGAAGTTTTCCCATCTCATGAGCAACAAATATGAGATGAGCATGATGGGAGAACTATCATTCTTTCTGGGGTTACAAATTCTTCAACAAACTGATGGAATCTTCATAAGTCAAGCTAAGTATATCAAGGAACTTCTCAAAAAGTTCAACTTGGAAGATTCATCTCCTGCAAAGACACCAATGTCCACAGCAACTAGTCTGGATCTTGATCCTAAAGGAAAGAAAGTTGACTCAAGCACCTATAGAGGCATGGTAGGATCCCTCCTATACCTAACTGCTAGCAGACCTGACATCATGTTTGCTACATGTCTCTGTGCAAGGTTTCAAAGTGATCCAAAGGAGTCACACTTGGTAGCCATCAAGAGAATATTTAGATACTTAAAAGGCACTCCTAACCTAGGCCTTTGGTATCCTAAGAATACTGGATTTGATCTAATTGGTTACTCAGACTCAGACTATGCTGGATGCAAGATTGACAGAAAGAGTACTACTGGTAGCTGTCAATTTCTTGGTGGAAGATTGGTCTCATGGTTTAGCAAGAAGCAGCATTCAGTTTCTACCTCAACTGCAGAAGCTGAGTACATTGCTGCAGGCAGTTGCTGTGCACAAATTCTATGGATGAAAAGTCAACTTCTAGATTATGGTCTAGTGTTAAGAGAAATTCCTATTTACTGTGACAACACTAGTGCCATAGCCATCTCAGACAATCCAGTTCAACACTCTAGGACAAAGCACATTGATATAAGACATCACTTTATCAGAGAGCATGTTGAACAAGGAACTGTGAAGCTGATTTATGTCCCAACTGACAAGCAACTTGCTGACATCTTCACTAAGCCATTGGATGAAGCAACCTTCAACAGGTTGGTAAGTGAATTGGGAATGCTGAATCTGGTATGTTAATTTACTAAGGTTTCTAAATTTTCAATTCTTATTGAAGCTCATGACAGCAACTTCAAACCTGCTGTCAAGAGAAGTTACTGTCTACTTGGTTTATGTCTGTTATGTGACAGCATGTGTTGATTTGACTTTTCATGTTAGTATTTTGTGCCAGTCTCATACTTTTAAACCGTGTATGACTTTAATGTGGTTATCCGTTAAGTTTGAGAGTTAAAAATCTGTTCCATCGGACTTTCACACTCTTTTGCATTAATCTGTAGGATTAAAGGAGGACACGACCATTAATTACTTTTGTGGTAGTTGTATGGGTACTCTAACTGTTGACCATTAGACTTTGATCCTTAGACGGTTTTGCCTATAAATTAACCTTAGGTTTCACCAGTCTGCTCTCAGTTTTAAAGTAAATAATGGAAAACAAAGTAGGAATCGAAGTTGGTCTAAAGAAGTGTGATAGTGAACCCGACAATGAAGAGATCGATGAGCTCTTTGAAATGCTGTTGGACGCCATGGATGAGATAGACGAGGAAAAGGAGGCCAAGGCTAAGGAAGAGGAGACCAAGGCTATGGAAGAAGAGAAGGAGCTTCAGGCACTTCTTGAAAAAGAAGGCCGCTCTGAAGAAGAGATTAAGGAAGAAGTCTTAGAACTAGTTGATAAAATCATAGAATGATGTACTCAATGTTCAATATTAATGATTTTATTAACAATAATAAAAGTTCCTGTTTATGTGGTTACTGAGTTTATGACTTGTCTGTGTAACTTGCTTAATATCTGTGTTTGAAAGATTACATTGCTAAATTCATATTCTGTTAATTTTAGGTTAAGTATATGAGCAACGCATTCTAATTAGTTCCTGACAGAAACAATTTCCCATTTAAATTACTGTCACAAAGAAGGATACTGTCCCGTGTCTCTTGACAGCAACCTTCTTGACAGCAGGGAAAGACTTTCTGTCACGACCTTTAAAGGATACTGTCACTCAAATGCTTAACGGTGACAGCATGTTTTTGCGCAATAGTTGCTGTCGCGCAAAACCTACTGTCACCACCACTTATTACTGACAGATTGTTTCTAGCGCACAGGTTACTGTCAACAATAGTGGACCGTTGTAATTGGATATTCACCCCACGATTGACAGTGAATAACGGGCAGTAACTCACGTGTTAAGAGAGTGGGTTAAGACACGTCCTTTAACTCCACTTTTTGAGCAAACGTTTGAGATACCCATATTTATTCTCCAGTTACTCAGACATATCACTCTCACAAAACTCAAGGCAAAATACTTTTCTTCAAGCAAAAAGCTACTTTCTCACTTTCTTCTTTTCTTGAAATCTCAATGGCCCCCAAACAGACTCTCTCTCAAACAAACTTTGCTGGCATCTTTTCCCCAAATGATGCTGGTGAAGGTTTCAAAGGACTAGTGTTTTTCTTGAACAAGTCCTATCTCGGTTATGCCATAACCTCAACCCCCATTCTCGACTTAGACAGACTTGAGGCGTTTTGGCAAACTGTTGTTGCTCAAACTGAGGGTGAGAACCCTGGTATTCAATTCACAATCTCTGGGCAACAATACATTCTCACAGCTGAGGTCATCAATACTGCTCTTGGAATTACACTGGAAGAAGGCCAAAACTTTGCTCCACTTGCTAATGATGACACTCTGAAGAAGCTCTTCTTGAAGATTGGGTATGCAGGCCCTATTCTCGAAGAGGGAACAACCAAGTGGTACCTGTTTGGTGAAATGGACAGGAAGTATCTAAGGAAGGAGTGGAGCATGATATTTGATGCAATGGTTAAGGTGTTCTCTACCAAGTCCACAGGCTGGAATGGGATACCCTCCTACATCAAGAAACTGACACATTCTCTTGTCCATGGATACAAGGTGAATGTTGGAGCTCTCCTCATGGCACAACTCAAAGCTGCCATAGGTAAGAAGGTATCACACTACCCTCGCTTTCTTATGTTGTGCATTAATTCATTCTGTGATTTTAATGATGCTGCTCCTCGTTTAGAGGCTTGCTCGGTTTTGAAAAACACACACACACACACTATTATCATCACAAAATCTCAATGCACATATTCCAATTTGTTTCACTCAGCACATGGTTGATCAAGTGTCCAACCTTGATTATCCATTACCTTCTGGTTATGATTCTTTTTCTCTTGAGAATGAAACTGAATTAGACCCAAATTCAGTTAACCCCCATTCAACACCATACACTCAGCCTAGGCCCTCTAGACTTCCCAAAGCCCAAAGAGAAGCCTTGCAAGAATCCAGAAAAAGATCCTTAGAAGCTGATGTTGGTGGTAGCTCTGTTAGTCAAGAGGGAGACACTGCACCTAGTGCAGCAAATAAGGAAGGTAGTCAAACAGAACCCACAGTGGTTCCCCCTGAGCCTAAGAAGAAGAGAGCTAGGAGGACCAAAACCACTGTCAGCCACCCTGCAGTCTCCCAAAAGACTGTAGAGGAAACCAGGGAAATAAACTCCTCCCTAGATGTGCCTTCTCAACAAGGGACATCTATTGAAATTGGCATGTATCCCAAGGCACCCTGTACAGAGTCTGCACAAACTCATGGTTCCCAACCTGAGATACCCCCACTTGAAGAAACACACAGTGAGTTAGGGCACAGTGAGGATTTCTCTACTCCTATTGATGGTTCACATGTTTCATCTGTGAATCAACCCCCACTCTCTACTACACTTTCACCTTCTTCCTTCCCTACACATTCTTTTGTTTCTTCTCCACAACCTAGAGAAGGGGACAGTCCCAACCCTTCAGGTTTTGATCATCCATCTCCAATCATGGATGAGCCCCCATCTAGTGGTCCACAAGAACCCATTTCTCAAAGTGAGATGGACACCACTCCTCCAAACACTGAGCTAGGGCAAAGTGGTATTTTGTCAGAAAATGAAACAGCCAACACTTTGTCTGATCTCCAAGGAGCATCTTACCTTCAGGAAGATGCTGTCACAGCCTCTGTTGCTGTCAAAGACACTGGGGATGCTACTGTCCTGGACACAGCTACTGTCAAAGGTGGAGAGAAAGATACTGTCACTACAGAACCTACTGTCACTCCACCTCCCAAAGATGCTGTCATGCCAGAACCTGCTGTCCAGACTCCAACTGACAATACCATTCCTACTCAAGATGTTGTCCAGCCCTCCCAGCCTGATTTTGATGCTGTACTTGTTGAGGATGCCTCTGATGATGACCTACCTCTTGCCAAACTCCTAAAGGTACATTCTAAATCTTCTCCTTCCATGCATGTTAGTACTGCTCATACCCATGCATCTAGGTTGAGTGAGGGTGTGCAACAGAAAAGAGAGATAAAAGAAAAGAGAGGTGAGCATAAAAATGAGAGGCAGCCAAATGAGCTGGCAAAAGGAGAGGGACTTGAGCATGTCCAGAGAGATATTGAGGGAGCCCACACTATTCAGGCACTAGGCCTTGAGATTCAAACTGTGAGGGGTGATGAGATCACTCAAAAACACCCTGAGAGTGTGAGAACCCCCATAGCCTCCAGGCCCCTGTCTTTTCCTTCCCCTCCAAGAAGGTTAAGGTCTGGTGGCCCCTCTGCTACTTTTGGTAACAGGATTGCAGCTCTTGAAGGACAGTGTGCTACTTTGGACTCCAAACTGGACTCTCTCTCTCAACTGGTGGTTGATGGTTTTGCTGCTACTCAACTCTCTATTCAGTTCCTTACTGACCTGGTAGCTGCCAACTCAACTAAGGGGGAGAAGGTAGCAAGATCAGAATCATTGCCTATTCAAGAATCAGGTGGAACTCAGGGGGAGCCTGTAGCTGTGGAGACCAGAGGGGGAGCTAAAAGGAAAGCAATGTCTAAGGGGGAGCAAGTCAAACCAAGCAGTGCAAAACCACAGGATAAAGCTGAAAAGCCTGTTGAAGTGGAAATGGATGGAGAAAGGGTGTTAATGTCAAAGGAAACTCAAGATGCATTGCAAAGAAGACCTGCATCTAGACATCCAATCTTGCCTCCTGTGGTGATTAGAGAACCTACTCCAGAAACTCAAGAAACTGCTTTACAGAAGAAATGGAGAGAAATGGAGGAACAAAACAAACTTGGGAAAGGTAAAGGGAAACTGCCTGAATCCATTCATGGTGGAATTATTTGGACAAATGGCACTGAATTTGATCAAGAGGAAGCCAATGTCTTGATGGTGGATTACAGGGAGAGCACATTACACAACCATGACAGTAAGTTTAGCAGTTTGGTGGAAGAAGCAATGAATGCTCCTAGCAACCGTCCAACCAACACCACAAAACTGTTAAAGGAACAAATTACTAGTGTCAGTGTAATGGTGAATGATGAGAAAAGATGGGCTGTAAGTATTTATCTCACTTCTGGCATATCTTATTTCATCACAATGCAGCTATTGCAGAGTCTGCCAGCAAAGGTGTTGTGTGCTTTGAAGGGAATGATCAGGGCAACTCAAACACCATTCAATGAAATATTGGATATGCAAATCCAGAACCTGATCACACAGAAGCTACCTGAAGTCTACTCAAATCCACCAAGTGTTTTTTACAGATCCAAAACTAAGGATGGCACAAGAAGGAACAGCTTCATGAATTTGGGTAGCCCATCCAGAATGGAAACCAAGTCAATTCTGAAGGTACTAGATGGAATACTCAGTTCAAATGCCAATCCAGGAAGAGTTCATGATGTTCAAGAAATCTACAAAATGCTGGTGTTGAGAGACAAGGCACTGGGAGCTAGAATGAAGGAGCTAATCACTAGAGCCAATGCCAAAAGAAATGATCAAGGTGGAAGTTGCTTCTATAACATTCCTCCCCATGATGATGATGATGATGATGAAGATGGTGAGGATGGAGGTGGTGAAGCTTCTGGAAATGCTGGAAATGCTGGTGGAAGTAATTCTGGGAATACTGGTATTCAATCCCAGAATGAAGGCAATGAAGAAACTCCTAGCCAGGAAAAGAAAGATGCTGGTGCAACAGATGAAGAGGAGTCAAGAATACTGGAAGCTTTGGAGGCAAGCATTCTTAGATGTGCTATTGACTGCATAAATGCTGAAAAAGATGATGTCACCAAAGGTACTGTCGACAAGGATACTGTCATAGAAGATGCTGTCTTGGAAGATGCTGTCGACAAGGGTACTGTCAAGGAAGGTTCTGTCAAGGATGAAGCCAAGGCTACTGTCAAGTCCAAAAGACTGAAAGCTAAAGCTAAGGCATGGTTTTCTAGACAGAAACCTACAGGGAAGCACAAGTACTCAGGAAAGGAAAAGGCCACTGGATTTGGCAGGAATCTCAAAAAGCCAATTCAATCAATTCCTCCCAACAGTCTCAAGATTCAACAAATGCAATCAAGAGAAATCAAGAGCGTTGAGGTTAAGCTGGATGCAAATCAAGAGGCCACTGAGTACATTCTGTGGTGGGAAGAATCAAGGTCAGCCAAGATTGACAAGGACTTCAATCTGGTAGCCACATCAACCAAGAAAAGTACATCAACCATAGATAAAAGAAGAATTGATTTCTTCTACCTAGAAAGAATGGTAGAGTTGCTGGAGAGCTATGATGATGTTTCAAAGGCTGTCATGGAACATGTTCTAAAATATCAGGCAGATAGGGATGCTGAATTTTATCAGAAATTTGGCTATAACTTTGCAGATTTTGATGATGCTGATATTCTTACTGATCTCCCAGCCTCTCCTATACCATACCACTGGTACTATGAGTTTGATGATTTACCCACAGAAGAAGGGCAAACCCAACCAACTAAGGAAGGGGAACCCAAGCCAAGCAAACAACCTGAATCTTCTGAATATTCTCAAACTCAGTCAGAACTTGATAAGAAGGAAGCTGAATTACTGGAAAAACACAAGGCCTCTAACAAGGCAGAAAGTGAAGCTCCAAATTATCAACCATATATGCTGGAAAATCCCCTAAGAGTCAAGTTCCTAAAAGAAGAAATCTATGTTTGCAGCTTGCATAAGCTTAAAACATCCACTCTGAAGGATTTACAGTATATGGTAGCTGGTTCAATTCATCCCTTGGAACAGATTTGTTCTGATGAGATAGAGAAGTTATTGGAAGGGAGAAAAGGAGAAGACTCAAAACTGGACAAGCAAAGAAGGAAGTCTCTCAATGCTTATCCTGGAAGTAGATTCAAGCTCATTAATGAAAAACTTCATTTCAGAACCTATCCATATGATATAGAGCAATGGCTGAATCTCAGGGATGTTAGTTCTCTCATATCCCCTTCCATAAAGAAGATCATTGATGAAGTAGAGGATGATGCAGTGTCTGCTGCTGAAATTTCTCTTGTAGAAAGTCTAAGAAGCTGCTTGGCAGAAGCTCTCAAAAGAGAGGATGCAGCAAGACAGAAGAGGAGATCTCAAGCTAAGTGAAAATTCTTAAATTCTGATCTTGTTAGTTAAGTTGTCAGCACATATTGTAAATTTGTTGTTATTTTCCATAAAAACAAATTGGGGGAGATTGTTGGGATTTATGGGTGATAGCATTGAAATAACTTAACTTTGATTGTACTTAATTTTTCAAATTAAGTAGAACATACTGTCATAGCCAAAGTATGTTCTTGTAATCAGTATGTAATGTTATTCTAGTTGTATTGTTTGAAAGAAGTTCACTTATGTGTTCAAGCCTCAAAGAATGCTTTTTGGATGACAACATGAATAAAGGCTACTGTCCTAAAGCTGTGACAGTAAGATTACAAGAAGACAGAATGTTGCAAGTCACGACAGCATATTCACTCTGACAGCAACATTGGCGGAAGACTACGCGACATCAACTATTGCCCTCGACAGCAAGTTTGGGATCCTCGACAACACTCTATGCGGGGAACTCATACTGTCACCAAAAGATCATTCCTGTGACAGCAAGCTTTGCGGCAAAAGTAACTGTCTCAATAAAGATCCTTATGCTAGGTATCTTTCTCAGTCAAATCCCGTGACAGTTTAAATGTTCAAGAAACAGGCGTGATGCAGTATCCC
Source organism: Heracleum sosnowskyi (assembly GCA_030848705.1). NCBI lineage: Eukaryota > Viridiplantae > Streptophyta > Magnoliopsida > Apiales > Apiaceae > Heracleum > Heracleum sosnowskyi. Next base: position 112,451,655 of record CM061244.1, on the reverse strand, counting down.
TAAGCTGCACCAAGTCTGCAAGACTACGACAGAAGCTTCAAGCACTGCAAAACAAAAGCGAATCAATTCAAGAGCAAGGTCAAGTCTTTATCTGCTGAATTGGTTTAGCTGGAAATGGAATGAATCTAGGTTGCTTTCTTTGTAATGTATATCTGACATGTTAGCAATTTAGGAAAGTCACATGGGTAAGACAATCTGTAAGAAGCTGCCACTTGACAGTGACAGCAGCTTCACAAACCCGTGACTGATAGTGATAGGGTTAGTCTTATACCTACTATCAATTCATTCTAGAATTGTAACGAAGACAAGCAAGTGTCTTTGAAGAAAACCCGAAGCTCGAGAATTCTTTCTTGAGGTTGTAGCAACACTTTGCAAAATAAATAAAACATTTATTTTGTGAATCTTGTTCTTACTGAATACTGTTCGTGATTGCATATATTGCTGATAACGTTTAATCTTGATTTTAGTTGTTAAATTTAGATTGAATTTTATCAGTATTGCATTCATCCCCCCTTCTGCAATACACAAGGACTAACATTCCTAATATGGGCTCAATGAGAAACTAAAGATTTTGAGGGAACATTATATACACACCCTTTCAAACCACCCTCGTAACTCTGGGGAAGGGACACTCTTGATATATGTCCGCAAGCTCCAAAATGCTCTTCTAGTGCACTACGAACCTGTCACGTGTAAAAGGTTCAGGATGTCAGACCAATATTGACCAGTCAATATGGTACAGCAAAAAAAAAATTGCAGTGCATACCTGTTCCTCCCCGCCACTTGTATCAAAACCTGGCACAAACATTGTTTGACCTTGAGCTCCCCTCCCTTCTGATATTTTTTTGTTATGAATGACCTTTAATTTATAGGTGTTTGTAAGGTGAATAAGAAAAGTTTTATAAAGTTTGAAAATAATAAAAGAAAGTTTTATCAAGTTTGAAAATAATGAAAGAAAGTTCTATCAAGATTGAAAATAATAAAAGAGAAAATTGCAATTATTAACATAAGAGCCTACAAATTCGAAAATAATAAGAAAGTTGTAATTTTCTAAATCAAATAAAGTTCTATCAAATCCTACAAATTCGAAAATAATAAGGAAGTTATAATTTTCTAAATCAAATAAAGTTCTATCAAGTTTGAAAATAATAAAAAAAGTTCTATCAAACCTACAAATTCGAAAATGATGAGGAAGTTGTAATTTTCTAAATCAAAGAAAGTTCTATCAAGTTTGAAAATAATAAAAGAAAGTTCTATCAAGCCTACAAATTCGAAAATAATAAGGAAGTTGTAATTTTCTAAATCAAATAAAGTTCTATCAAGTCCTACAAATTCGAAAATAATAAGAAAGTTGTAATTTTCTAAATCAAAGAAAGTTCTATCAAGTCCTACAAATTCGAAAATAATAAGGAAGTTGTAATTTTCTAAATCAAAGAAAGTTATACCAAGTCCTACAAATTCGAAAATAATAAGGAAGTTGTAATTTTCTAAATCAAAGAAAGTTCTATCAAGTTTGAAATTTGAAAATAATAAAAAAAAGTTATGTCAAGCCTACAAATTTGAAAATAATAAGAAAATTGTAATTTTCTAAATTAAAGAAAGTTCTATCAAGTCCTACAAATTCGAAAATAATAAGGAAGTTGTAATTTTCTAAAGCAAAAAAAGTTCTATCAACTTTGAAAATAATAAAAGAAAGTTCTATCAAGTTCGAAAATAATAAAAATGTTATTTTCAATTTCCTTCCTACAAAATCGAAAATAATAAAGGAAGTTGTAATTATTAAAAATTAAAAATTGAGAAAAATTGAGAAAATTAGAAAAATAGAACGGAGCGATTCTAGAGGCGCCACCTCACCGCCCCCGTCTTCTCCTTTATATAAGTATATTGATTCATTTTAATACTTTTAATTATTTTAAAATATTTAACATGCCTACTTAATCTTTTTAATAAATGCAATTAATAAAAATATAAAATATAAATAATAAATAATAAAATTAACAATTATTAAAAACAACTCGTGCATCGTACGGGTTTTAAGTTATCTATACTATATTATTAAAGACGAAATATTAAAAGTTTTGGTCGGTCGCCAGCCTTAGTAGAAGTGTCGGTCGTTCAGTCGATCGGTATTTGGGCTGATTCATGGGCCTATCTATAATCAATTTATTTATAACCAATTACATTTTTCACCTAAACCACATTACCTATTTTATATTCTATAACTAAAATAACTCATCTTCTAAAATTAACATGAACAACATATATATATAATGGTAAAAAAAACACATTACCTATTTAAAATCAATTATCTATTTCAGCTAAAACACATTACTCTTTCTATTTTTTCAAAAAAAAATCCTCTCCTTTTCCAAAAATATCACGGGTAATTACTGTTTTCAACTAATATATGTTACTATTTATAACCAATTACTTTTTTCATCAAAAACAAATTACTTTTTCTACTTTTTTCTAACAAATTCCGCACATTTTCCAAAAATTTAACGGTTAATTATCTTTTTCAACTAAACACGTTATCTTTTTTTATTTTTCTTACTAAAACCTCTCATTTTCCAAAAATATAACAGGAAACTTTTATTTATTTATTTATTTTAACATCTATTTTAATAATTTAAAAAAGTTAACGTATTTTAATATGTCTACTTATATTATTTAACAAATGCAATTAATAAAATATTAAAATATAAATAATAAAATAATAATTATTAAAAATAATCCGTGCATCGCACGGGTTTTAAGCTAGTATCTTTTATATTTGTTATCACTAAAATCTCTATTTTCCAAAAATATGTCCTTACTTATTTATTTTAAAATCTATTTTAATACTCTATTTAATAAATAATAAAATAATATAAAATTATTAACTAGCTGATTGCCTTTTATAATTAAAACATTTTTTCTAACAAAATCTACTTCTTTTCCAAAACTATCACGGGCAATTACCTTTAAATTAAAATATATTACCTTTTATATTTGTTATCACTAAAATTTCTATTTTCCAAAAATATCAAGTGCAACTCTTACTTATATATTTTAAAACTTATTTTAATACTTTTAATTATTTAAAAAAAACTTACCTATTTTAACAAGTGAATGTATTTTTTTTAACAAATACAATTAATATAATTAAAACACATCATCACTAAAATCCCTATTTTCCAAAAATATAAGGTGCGATCCTTACTTATTTATTTTAAAACCTATTTGAATACTATATTTAATAAATAATAAAATAATATAAAAATAGTAACTAGCTGATTGCCTTTTATAGTTAAAACATTTTTTTCTAACAAAATCTACTTTTTTTCCAAAAATATCACGGGTAATTACCTTTAAATTAAAATATATTACCTTTAATATTTGTTATCATTAAAATCTCTTTTTTCCAAAAATACCAAGTGCAACTTATATATTTTAAAACCTAATTTAATACTTTTAATTATTTAAAAAAACTTACCTATTTTAACAAGTGAACGTATTTTTTTAACACATAAAATTAATATAATTAAAACACATCTAAATATATTACGTAGTTACTTTTTTTTAATTAAAACATGTTAACTTTTCTATTTGTCCTTATTAAAAAAACTTACTTATGTTAACATGTCAACATATATTTTTAATAAATACAATTAATATAATTAAAACACTTCTAAAAATATCACGTTCAATTACTTTTTTTAATTAAAACATGTTAGATTTTCTATCTCTCATTATTATTAATATTATTTTATTATAAAATAATATTAATAATACCTCATTTACCTTCCTCGGTCTCATTTGTATTTTTTTATATTTTTTTATGTTCCAATGAATATTTAAGTTTCTCATTTTATAATTTATCATATAAATTTTTACTTTTATTTTAAAAAATTTCGTTCACATTAAATTTTTTAGTTTATTATTTTTAAGGTCCGCACGGGTTCTAGGCTAGTATTATTAAAGCTGAAACATTGAAAATTTTGGTTTTCGGTTTTCGGTCATTTATTCGATTTAATAAATAATATAAAAATAGTAACTAGCTCATTGCCTTTTATAATTAAAACATTTTTTATTACAAAAATTACTACTTTTCAAAAAATATCACATACAATTACCTTTAAATTAAAATATATTACCTTTTATATTTGTTCTCACCAAAATCTCTCTTTTCCAAAAATATCATGTGCAACTCTTACTTATTTATTTTAAAATATATTTTAATGTTTTTAATTATTTAAAAAAGGTTACATGTTTTAACATTCCATCGTATTTTTTTAAGAAATACAATTAACATAATTAAAACATTTCTAAAAATACACGGACAATTACTTTTTTTAATTAAAACATGTTAGTTTTTCTATTAGTCCCTATTATTAATATTATTTTAATAAATAATAATAATTTAATAATATAAAAATAGTAACTAGTTAATTGTCTTTTATAATTAAAACACATTTTTCTATTTTTTTAACAAAATCCACTCAGTTTCCAAAAATATCGGGCAATTATCTTTTTCAATTAAAACATGTTACATTTTCTATTTATTCTTACTAAAATCTCTCATTTTCCAAAAATATCACACGCAACCCTTACTTATTTATTTTGAAATATATTTTAATACTTTTAATTATCTAAAAAAGTTTACCTATTTTAACATGCCTACTTATTTTATTATTTAAAAAAGGTTACATGTTTTAACATGCCATCGTATTTTTTTAAGAAATACAATTAACATAATTAAAACATTTCTAAAAATACACGGACAGTTACTTTTTTTAATTAAAACATGTTAGCTTTTCTATTAGTCCTTATTATTAATATTATTTTAATAAATAATAATAATTTAATAATATAAAAATAGTAACTAGCTAATTGTCTTTTATAATTAAAACATATTTTTCTATTTTTTTTAACAAAATCCACTCAGTTTCCAAAAATATCGGGCAATTATCTTTTTCAATTAAAACATGTTAGCTTTTCTATTTATCCTTACTAAAATCTCTCATTTTCCAAAAATTTCACACGCAACTCTTACTTATTTATTTTGAAATATATTTTAATACTTTTAATTATCTAAAAAAGTTTACCTATTTTAACATGCCTACTTATTTTTTTAACAAATACTATAATTAATAAAATATTAAAACATAAATTATTTACTAATATAAAAATAGTAACTAGCTATTTGACTTTTATAATTAAAACACATTTTCTATTTTTCTAAAAAAATCCACTCATTTTTTAAAAATATAACGTACAATTACATTTTTCAGTTAAAGCATATTTTTGTATTTGTCCTTACTAAAATATCTCATTTTTTAAGAATATCACGGACAACCCTTACTTATTTATTTTAAAACCTATTTTAATTATTTAAAAACGTTTACCTATTTTAACATGTATACTTATTTTTTTTAACAGATATAACTAATAAAATATTAAAACGTATATAATAAAATAATAAATGTTAAAAACAATATGTGCATCGCAATAACCGAAACATTGAAAATTTTGATTTTCGATTATTTACTCTAATTATAATAAATAAAAAATAATATTAATAGTAGAATAATATTTTGAGCACGTATGAAAACTCTTTAAACCCGTTCTTAATACATACAACCTATAATACATATCGAATTAAATTTTATTCTTTATTTATTATTTTTTATTCCAATTATTATTTTTAATTTATCATTTTTTTTAAATACTCATTTTGATAGCCCGTGCCTTGCACGGGTTAGAGGCTAGTATATATATATATATATATATATATATATATATATATATATATATATAGGGTCCTATTCAACTAGAAACATGTACTAATTAGAAACTAGAAACTGCACCACACACAGGTAAATACACCCTCTCACATACAACCCCTCCATTCGTAATTATATTTTTCCCATTAATTGGTGATCTTTTTTTGAAATCTGACTTCACTGTATTTTTTTTCATCTTGCAACAATTAATTTGCATACCATATTTGATATATTTCGACGATAAATCACTATTTATGCTTGCGAGAATCACTAAAATGTTGGTGATTCATGTAAGAATAAATAGTGATTTCTGCGTAAATGTAGTGATTTTTTCTCCAGACCTATACGTAAATTACAAATTTTGTACTGCAAAATCACTAAATTTATACGTATATAAAAATAAATCGCTAGATCTATGCTGAAATCACTATTTATTATTACAGAAACCACTAAAATTTTAGTACTCCGTAATATAGCACATATGGTATGCATATTGATCGTTGGAAGATGGAGAAAAATATAGTGAAGTCGGATTTCAAAAAAAGTTCACCGATTCACGGGAAAAATCAAATTAAAAATGAAGGGAATTAGGTGGGATTGTGTATGTGAGGGTGTATTTTAACTGTGTGTGGTGCAGTAGAGGGCCGTTAGATTAGATTAATCTAAGGGCTTAGATTAGTTTTTAGTTTCTATTTTAATTTTAGTTTCTAGTTGAACAAAAACATATATATATATATATATATATATATATATATATATATATATATATATATGCTCTAATGAGAACCCCTCTTATAATGAGAACTAAGAACCTAATACAATTTTAAATTAAATTAATTTACTTTAATATTAAAATAAAATATATACCCGTACATATTTCATGTACATCACTATCACAATTATCATTACCACCGACTATCATCACCATCAACACACTGATACCACCGTTACCATCCATTCCGCCGCCGCCATTATAATCGCGTCATCACCACCATTTGCACCAGAAACAATAAAATCAAAATCAAAATCAAAAACGAAATCATAATCTCCAAACGTTGTACAACAACCACAATCACTTACAAAAATATCAAATTCAACATAATCACTAAAATTTAATCCACCACCACAACTAAATTCATCATCACCACATGACCAACAAGTCCATCACTACATAATCTCTACCAACATCAACATCTCCACCAAATATACCACCAGCAAGTACCTTATCAAATATATCTTTCATTACCAGAAACGAGCAAATCACTAGTTTAAAGCACAAATCACCAAGATCCGAACACGAATCACTAAAATCTGAACACGAATCACCAAATTTTTTAAACACAAACCACTAATTTCTTCAAATCTGAGTACATGATAGTGGGTGTAATGGTGTTGTGGTCGATCTGAAACGCTGGTGATGGTACAAACATCTTCAGGGTGGTAAACACATATTTATAAAGTGTTTTTGGTGAAGACTACTTTTTCCTGATGATGGAGACGGAGTAATCGTCGGATCTGATTCATCCTTGTCACGGAGAGGTGACAAGATTCAGTGTGTGCCATTGGAGACGGAGCACATATCGTCAGAGATGATGGATATATGTAACACCCCCATCTATAATTAAATGAGGGGCTACTTATTAAATCATAAACCTGTATGCAGAGCACTAAAATTAAACAAATAATAATTAAACAACCTAATAAATCTATAATTGCATAATTCCTAAGCAACAGATTGTAGGGTAGCTCTCCATCACTCAGCCCAAGTCCCCCTAAGTACCTGCCAGAAAAAGAATACGGCATGAGCCAAATGCCCAGTACGGATATGGAATACAATTTATAAAACAGGAAACAGATATATGTAATTAACAGCTTATAATGAAACAATTATTTTAAAAATAAGTATGGTTGAAACAACGAAAGGGTAGGATATTTCATACCGAGATCAGAACAGATACAAATACAAATACATACGTCATAGGGTACCGTAACGTATGTAATAAATCGGATAACATGTACGGCATATACAATGTCACCGTCAAATCAAATCACAAATCATAAACTCTGGGTGCACCCACGTATCCTGAAACAAATATCAAATGCGCAAAAGCTCGCATCCTGAGCTATCAGAAGGATACGCCGTGACCAATCACACTGTCATGGAAGTGTCATGCCACTGGTGCCGCAATGACATGGCTGTAGTACCCCTACAGCTGGTTAGCTCGGTATACCCTATATCACTAAGGGTCCAAATAAAATATTTCACACAAGCTAAAAATATATTTTTATTACAGAGAGACAAATGCTTAAAACAAATAATTAATATTCACAATTTTCTGAAAATCACTGATACACATGTTAAGATATTTCGTAATAGAACTGAGACAGATACATAAATGTTTCGGAACAAAACTGAGAGGTATTCAAATATTCTAAACAGATACTTAATATAATTAAATTTTGGAAACTGTAGAAAAAGATTTTTAAATATTTCAAAATATTTATTCTTTTTAAAATAATCTTAAAGAGTCAAGACAGATAAGAGTAAAACCGATCTGAGAACTTATCGAAATAAATATAGGTAGTTCTAACATAAGTAGCGCTGAATAAAAAGGAGAGAGAATATGTACCTCGCAAATGCGAATAACGAGTATATAACTTCTAATAAACTTGAAAGCGATCTCTTAAACTTGCGGCCTCCCATCTAAATACATAATTAATTAAATATCATTATATAGGATTTACATAAATTGTTACACGATGTCCTATTATTATTAGGAAAAATTTATTATATTGTGATTGCAAATTAAATTACATTAGTAAGAATAGTTGTTTTGTTTAATATGCTTAACATACAAATATTGATGTTAATGACCCGTACCAATTTATGTGATGGCTAAATCATTATCTCATATGATATATTTATACAAATTAATTAGTTAGGAATTGACGTGTACTGATCATTACTATACATCCAAGTAAAAATCTAACTTTAATTTTAATTAACCCACCAGTTAATTAACCAATCAATTAGTAAGTATGTTCATCCTACCTACCAATAAAACCAAGGGACCACCATCTCTATTAATACTACCTGCACTTGTTCCCGATTTATTAACCTACTGTATAAGTCATAATAATGGTAAAATTTACATATCTGTCAACTACACACATGTTAATTAAATTGTTATTTGAACTATTAATAACAATGATTCTATATGAAATTTATAACCACAAAGATTTGAACTTGAGTAATTACCCATTAGTAGTAATCCTCCGGTACGTTGTTGGCCTTGCTTTTTCTCCACTCTTTTTTTGCTGCGGCCTCTATTGCTTCTGTCCCTTCTTTTTATGTTTCGTTAACAAGTCAAATAGTATATATATACACACTATTCTACAAATATTAAAATTAGAATTTTAATAAATAATTAAACACTCTTCATTCTTTTCTTCCAATTAACAAATATAAATTTACCACCAACTCTAATTCTAATCCAAATTTATTATTATTGTTGTTGTTGTTATTATTATTATTATTATTATTATTATTATTATTATTATTATTATTATTATTATTATTATTATTATTATTATTATTAATGTTATTACTCTAAAATCACGGATATTACAATATAAAAGAAAAACGACGAAGATGTGTGTATGTATTTATGTATGTATGATATCAGATGACTGTTGTGTTGTTGTTTTGCCAGAAACATCGACGATGATGGTGGGGCAGTCATGTATGGTTGTTGAGAGATAAAATGGGAGTGGAGGAAAACGATGAAACAGGAAAAAGATAAATCTGGAAGTGGGTGTGTAAATGAAAAAAGATGGAGAGAGAGGGAGTTAATTCATTAAGTGGCTAAGATTTAATTAGATTTAAAATTTTTAATGGTTGAGAATGAATCTCAGTTCTCATATTAAGAGAGGTTCTCATTTGAGCATCTCCATATATATACTATATTATTAAAGACGAAACATTAAAATTTTTGGTCAGTCGATCGGTCGGTATTTGGGCCGAGCCTATCTATAATTTGGGTCGAGCCTATCTATAATCAATTTATTTATAACCAATTATTTTTTCAGCTAAAACACATTACCTATTTTATATATTTTTCTAACCAAAACAACTAATCTTCTAAAAATAAAATAGGTAACATATATATAAAATGGTAATATTATTACATATTTATAACTGATTACCTTTTTCAGCAAAAACACATTATATGTTCTACATTTTCTAACTAAAACAATAATCTTCTAAACATAACACAACATGAAAAATAAATATGTAATGGTAATATTATTATATATAATTATTAATAAATAACTACTTACCCTTTTCAGCTAATCACATAACTTTTTTTATTTTTTTCTAACTTAAACAACTAATTTTCTAAAATTAACTTGAGCAACATATATATATATATATATATATATATAAGGTAATATAATTTTATATTTTATAATTTATACAACTAATTTTCTAAGAATAACATGGATAACATATATATAAATGTAATATAATTTTATATAATTATTAATAAGTAACTAACTATTTTTTTAAGTACATTGTCTGTTTTATATTTTTTAAGTAAAACAACTCATATTCGAATTAAAAATAACACGGGCAAAATATAGATATAATGACAATATTCTTATATTAAACTTATAAAATCCGAGTTTAAAATATTTTTTTATAACATACAATTTAAATAAGATAATTAATAAAAAAAAAAGTAATAGCACATGTTAGAAGAAACTCGGTACATTCCAGAACACATATTTTGTTATTTGCACTTTAGTCACATTTAGATTTTTTAAGAACAAATAAATACAGATCGTTAGATCTATTATTTAAAAATATTTTATATTTTAATATCTAAAATACTATTAAAGATTACGTCAACAATTTATTAAATTAAATTATTTATATTATTAGATATATAAATCCAATTTATTATATACACGTATAAATATATATTAAAATTTCATAAAATAATATATAATTACAAAAATCTAAATAAAAAATAATGAAATATTAAAGAAAATAGTGCATCGCACGGGATATATATATATATATATTATATATACTAGCCCGCTATGCTGGGCTCTTTTAATTTTGTAAATATTAAAAATGAATGTAACTTTTTGACAAAAAAATAACGTAATTTACAAAAATTAATTGTGAATGTTGAGTTTTTAGTTTAATCTATATGGGAGTGTAACACAAACATGTTATTTTTGGATATTTTCAACATTTAATTGTTACTGTCACATTTAAAAATATTTAGAAAAAATGAATTGAAAATTTTAAAAATAAACAAAGTTTCAAGAATTTTTTTACATTTATAAGACAAAATCATACTTCAACGTAGTTAAAGTATAAACCAGTCACCTAGTCTTATTCTATAAAATGATGGACAAAGCCAAATTTTGGTACATTTCATAGTCTCTACACCTATTTGTACTAATAATTATAAATATAATTATACTTATTTTGAATTATTTGTTATCAATAATATAAAGTCAGGATGAGTTATTATTGTAGTTAATTTTTTAGTCCAAATATTTAGAACTAATATAAATAAAATTACTTTTAGTGATATATTTTAAAACATAAACAGTACATTAGTTAGAACTTCAAATTTTTTATCGAGTAGTTTAATTTTAAATTATGAATGCACTTCGGTGTGGAATGTCGAAAATTATGTTAATTCTAATTATATGAGTAGCTTAGAAAATTAATTATATACATGCATAATATTATGGTTCTTTTCTGAGATGAAATTATGCGTGATTTTAGAAATTAATATTTAACAAAATTCCTCGGCACCGTCGGTGCCTCGAACCCTGATACTGATATAACAAAATTAAGTTTATAAAAATATATTTTAACTTATAAATTGTGTTTATATTTGTATGTAAATTTGTCATGTCATGTTTTTTGATAAATTCTCTCGAGAATACATGATTTGCAAGGTTCTTAGGGTCACTCTGATGCATCTTCTTGGTCATGTTCATCTTTCTGGCCAAACTTGTTGGTAACCACAACTTTAAGTGTGTAGTTCTCTCCACAATCTCTTTCCTCTTCTGGTGGGTATATTATGTGCAAATTCTGAAAATGTTCTCCAATCATGCATCAAACATTAAATAGTAATATACCTGGAACTTGTGTAGAAAGTAAAAACACACGTCTACAGAACAATATGTGTAGATGATCTCAATAACACAAATCTTATATGACAATTAAAATCAATAAACATAACAAAACTTATGTTTAAAATATAAAATTCAAGTCTAAACACTACTCTACACTGTTTTCATACTTCTTCCCCCTGGTACTCTAAACATTAGTCCACACTGCATAAATTCAAGTCTTAAAAACTAAAAAATTCATGCACATATCCTTGGAAAAGATTAATACTTAAAGAGTTGTGCCAACACGCTGTAGTTGTGTTACGCCATTTTTAGTACTGGAACGATTTTTTGTTGGTAGAACGCACCCACAATTTACACAAATTGAGTCAAATATCCCAACTCAAGCCAGTGAGAACTCAAAGCTGGATTTTTCCGCGCGAGTTTCCATCATACTGAAATTGCACCTGTAACCAATAGAGGAAGCAACCATTTTAGAGCTTTTAACTCCTCAACTATTGTCACTGTGAAAAGACTTCATATGTTTATAAAGTCCTCTCTATGGTCCAATTCCAAATCAACGGCTGCCTTGTGAAAGAAAGTTCCAGAGTCAACTAAAAAGAGTTCAAATGCAAAGATAATTATTTCATTGCGATAATATATAGAGTTCTTACAATTTATAAAGCCCTCTTTACGTGTCTTGTAGTGAGCAAAATCATGCACTATGGCTCAAGAAACACATGTCAGAAGTTAAATGTTAAACAATTACCACATTTACGTATGCCATAAATTATGTATGTGACCATGTCTATTAAGTGATACTCTGATAAGGGGGTGATACCCTATTGTAGGACAGGAACAATCGAACATATCTTTCTGGGAAATGGAAAATATCAGTTGAAGAGAGGGAGGAGTTCTCTAGCTTTCCAACTTATTGTTTTTCAGAACCCTAAATTTCATTTGATTAACAATATCAATGAAAGTGACAATAATCGCTGACTTCAAATTTAAATAAGAAAGAGTTGTGAGAAGTGTAAGTAAGCTAATATAAAGGTCAATTGCTTCAGCTTTACTATGCAAATTATACAAAGTAGTCTCATTTAAAAATCATGTCTTATATACAATAACTTTCCACAATAAAACTCAACATGTAATTTCTTTAATTAATATCAATAAAAGATGAATCAGATAGAAAGAGAGTATAAACAATAAGTCAAAACTCGTAAGTAGAGTAGTACAAACAACTACTAACATTCAACAAAAAGATGCAGATATAGAAAGGTGAGAAAATAAGATGACTCAGCAAAATCAAAGAAACGGTGAAGACTTTATATATCAAATGAAACTAAAAGGAAAAAAAGAATGTAAAGATCATTAACAATCTGAACACAAAGATTTAAAAAAAAAGATGAACTATGAGACCATTTATAACTTACATTATAGAAAACAACATTTCAGCTAGCTCGCGCGCGCACACACACACACATATATATATATCTAGAAATATGGCTAAAAGAAGAAATTATCCAGACATGGAGGAGATTACTACACACACCTCATTGCTGCATTGTATCAAACATTTGGTGAACCGTACATAAAAATCACACATGTACAAACAATAACAATGTATAACGATTACAATCATCAAAGTTATGATAAGCTTGGAAAAGTAAACAGTAAAGCTTTTGTTTTGAACAAAAGTATCCCTGACCATATTAAAATGGTAGTAGATTAAGCAGTAGTTACAGTAAACAGTAGGGGTAGTGAGTCAGGGATATATATTGGTACATTGATGTTAAATAGATAAGCTTCTTAAAAAATTACAGTATGCAAGACCATGATCAGGAATCAGAAAGTAATGGATACCGGCACGTGAGGTAGTAGACATAGGAGAGAAATTTGAAGTACCGTTTGGTGTGGTAGGATGCTGTTAGGCTCAAGACATGTCTGAATACCACTATTAACAAGCCTACACTATGTGACTATGTCACATTACATGACCTAGTGAGTTCTATCACTGGGGTATAGTATAGGTCTCTAAATATACTTGTCTTGTTCTCATGAACATTAGCTTGATCATGTATGCTCAAAGTTATAATGAGCTTAGTAAGGTTTCTTGCATCTAGATTGTATATAGGCCATTGAATAATTATCCTGGTAGAAGTTCAGAAGTGTTCATGCAGCAGAATAGAGATGAATAAGGCTATGAAGAAATAAGTTGCAGAAATTTGTCTAAGGCATTATATAGCAAAGTCAGAAGAAAGCTATGTCGTGAAGTCACCAATATCTATGTCGTGAAGTACTATATCGCATAGTCCATTTTGTACTATGTCGAGAAGTCCTCAAGACACATGTCGTGAAGTGTTGAAGTCAGCAAAGTCAAAGGAGCCTAGATCGTGAAGTCCTCAGAAGCCCTATGTCGCATAGTCATCAAATGACCTATGTCGCATAGTCGTCAAATGACCTATGTCGCATAGTCGTCAAATGACCTATGTCGTATAGTCGTCAAATGACCTATGTCGCATAGTCGTCAAATGACCTATGTCGCATAGTCGTCAAATGACCTATGTCGCATAGTCGTCAAATGACCTATGTCGCATAGTCGTCAAATGACCTATGTCGCAAAGTCTTCAAAGGCTATATCGCGTAGTCCTCACAAGGGAGATCGCGAAGTCAGGATTAAAGTGGAGTTCACGATATCAACACTTAGCCGTTTACAACAAGACAAATCAAGGTACAGAATCAAGAATCAAAAGAGACAAATACTGAAGCATTTGTTCTGGCAAGGTGGTCCAAAGAACAGATGGCAAATCTACAGCTAAACTTGGAGAGAAAGATAAGAGACAAGCAGCTACAGAAACGGGAAAGACTCCGAAAAGCAGGTGGTCCTTCCTGACACAGTTAACGTCTTATGGTAGGACAAGTTGGACTTTCAGCAAGGGGTAACTGTGTAAAAATAGGTGTGTGCACTAGTTTGTATAGGGCTTATATATATCATGCACATCCTATTGTTAGCTGTAAGAGAGATACACATAGTTTTTATCTTAAGCTCTTTTCTCTATAAGCAAGCAAGTTCAAACTGTTCTTGTTTAGAAGCCAGAAATTCGTTTGTGAATTTCCTGGAAAGCTGTAGTATTTAATTTGCTTATACAAAGTAGATTAAAGTGATTGTGTGTGTTGTTTACTTTCCGCATATTGCATAGCATAATCATATACAGTCTTTTACTTAGTTTTCAAGAATCGAAAAATATATCAAACTATCCATTCACCCCCCCCCTCTGTCTAGTTTCTAGGTGATATTCATTGCTAACAAGTGGTATCAGAGCGTAGGCTGTTAACGTACAAACAGGAAAAGATCAAGAATGAGTTCACAGAAACTAAGCAGTATCAAGATTCCTCCCTTTAACAAGGAGCACTACAGTTTATGGAAGAAGAAGATGTTGCTTTTTATCAAAGCTTCTAATCCTATGTATTTAGACATACTAAAGCATGGTCCCTTTGTTCCATTGATTGAGATTGGTGAAACAACAGTAGGCACTGAGATAATACCAGTAAGGCATGTTCCTAAAGATCCCTCAAAATACACTGATCCTGAAAAGGAGAAAGTAGCACTGGATGGACATCTCCAACTTATCATCTGTGAATCCATGGATTTCAACATGTATGGCACTGTTGCCCACTGCAGTAGTGCAAAGAAGATGTGGGATCTCATAGAAGTGCTCTGTGAAGGAACTACTGAAGTAAGAAAGAACAAGAAGCAGATTCTTGTCTCACAATATGAAGCCTTCATGGCACAACCAAAGGAGGGAATCACAGAAGTGTTTGAGAGGTTCAACAAGCTGATAAATGAGCTCAAACTCTATGACAAGCACTATGAGACAGAAGAGCTTAACATGAAGTTCTTACTAACTCTGCCAGACCATTTAGAACCAAGAATCTCTTCCCTCAAAGAAAGAGATCTAACAAAGATTGGTTTTGATGTCTTGTATGGTGTGTTGAAGACATATGAGCTAGAGCTGTTTCATAAGAGATCTATTCAAGCAAAACAAGGATTAATGGCCAATACCTCTTGTGCCCTTATTGCTGACAATCTAGGTCAAAGAATGGAATCTCTGAAAGTCAGTCAAGTCAAAATTGAGGAACTGGAAAATGATGACACTGGTGATGAAACTCAGATTGTTTGTGATTTGCCTGAGGAGGATGAGTTCTACAGCATAGATGAGCTGGACAAGATGGAAAATAAATCTTTTGCTTATATGGCTAGGAGATATCCTAACATTAGGTTCAAGAGGAAGCAGCCATTCAAGTCTAGATTCAATGGTGGGAATGCTGGTGGTTCAGGTAGCTCAAACTCCTTCAACAAGGGAAAAGGGATTGCTGGTGCAGGTAAAGGAGGATACAAATCTGGGAGTGTGGATAGGTCCAAAATAAGATGCTATAACTGCAATGAACTTGGGCATTTTGCCACTGAGTGCAAAAAGCCTAAACAAGTCAAGAAGGACAAAGCATACTTAGAGCTTGAAGCTAAGTATGAGGCTCTACTCAAGAAACAACAGGGCAAAGCTTTTATTGCTGAGGGAAAATGCTGGGATGACTCTGATGAAGAAGAAGAACAAGAGTACTCAAACTATGCCTTGATGGCATTTTCTGATGATGGTGATTCAAGTCAGGTACCTATTCTTACTTCTCTTGATATGACTCCCCTTCAATATAAGCAAACTGTTGAAGATATGAGCACTGAGATGTTTAATATTCATACTAGCATGTTAGTAGCTAATGAAGAAATCGATAGACTAACTGCTAAGAATGTTGAGCTTACAGAAAAGAATGAGAAACTTGAGTTAATGGTTGTGAACCTGGATGGTTTGAAAAAGGAGGTTGAGTATCTTAAAAACAAAGTGATTTGTGCTGAACAGATAGAGAAAGCCCTTAGGGAACAAATTGCTGAAACTGAACTGAAACTAAGAAGCTTTAAAAACTCCTCTGAACTTATTCAAACCTATCACAAGGAACACACTGGAGACTGCAAGGTTGGAGTTGGTTTTGACTATGAAAATGACAAGGGAAGGAAGAAGGTCAAGGGCAAAGGAAAGGAAACTTTTACAAACAAAAATGCCCCAACCATTCTGTCAAATGTTGAACAGCCCATCTTCAGAAAGAGTGCTGTTGAGTTTGATGAGGAACTACTGATCATCAAGCAACAGCTACTTGAAGAAGATGAGGCTGCTAAAAACACTTCTTCTTTTCCTGAACTTGTCAATCAGAAAGAGACCAAAGACAATCTTGTCAAGAGTCCTAAAGCAAAGAAAGAAGCTGTTAAGAAAAAGAAACAAAACAGAAATGGTAAAGTTGGTGTTAGCAAGGGAAACAACTATGCTTATGTGCCAAATGCTCCCAGGAAACAATGTCAAAAATGCCTATCTGTTAATCATTTGACTCATAAGTGTAGTAAGCCTGAAATTGTTGAAGTTGACAACCTGAGTAACCATTCTGCCAGCATAAATTCTAGTCATGATTCTTTCTGTGGTAAGCCAAACTGCATGACATGTTATGTGATTGTGATTGCTAATTGTTTATCTCTTAAACATAAACTTGACTCTGCACAATCTGGTGAATCACACACACATATGCATTCTCACAGGACAGGGTCCCCAATCAAGGTTGAGAGGGTGAAAACTTCATGTGAGCCTAAGAGTGTAAACTCCAAAGTCACAGAAAAAGTGAAGTCTCCTACTATGAGAAATGCAATTTATGACAGAAGAATTGTTAATCAAAATGTTTCTAAATCAACTGGACCCTACCAAGTGTGGGTACCAAAAACAACTTAGTCATTTTGTGAATGCAGGGCAACAGGAATAAAAGAGTCATATGGATCTTGGACAGTGGATGCTCAAGTCACATGACTGGTGATATAGCCCTGCTATCACATTTTGAGGAAAAGGCTGGCCCATCAGTAACCTTTGGAAATGACAACATTGGTTATACAATGGGATATGGCAGTGTTAAATCTGGAAATGTCATTATTGAAGATGTAGCATTTGTTGAAGGACTGAAGCATAATCTCTTGAGTATTGGACAATTTACCAACAGAGGTTTCAAAGTGGAATTTGATGAAGACCTTTGTTCAATCTCAAAAAGGGAAAGTGGTGAAGTTGTTCTAACTGGTGTGAAGAAAGGAAGCTTGTTTGTAGCTAATCTCAAGGCTGCAGATAAGGGAGAAATTTGCTGTTTCTACACTAAATCCACGAATGAGGAATTCTGGCTATGGCACAAGAAGCTGTCTCACTTGAATGTTCAGGCAATGAACTCTCTAACCAAGAGAGAACTTATCAGGGATTTGTCTGCCTTGGAGTTTGTGCAAGATGGAGCATGTGAAGCTTGTCAGAAAGGAAAAATTAAAAGATCCAGTCACAAGAACAAGTTGCTCAATACAAACTCAAAACCTCTGCAGCTAATTCACATGGACTTATTTGGCCCTGTGAATGTAATGTCCCTCTCCAAAAAGAAATATGCTCTAGTGATGGTAGATGACTATTCAAGATATACTTGGGTGGAATTCCTATTCTCCAAGGATGAAGCACCCCAAGTCATAATAGAGCATATCAAGAGAGTTGATAAAGAAGCACAAAGCACTGGTTCCTCTGTAGTTGCTTTGAGAAGTGATAATGGGACTGAGTTCAGAAATTCAACATTGTATGAGTTTTGCAAAGATAAAGGAATTTCTCAACAATTCTCAGCTCCTAGAACACCTCAACAAAATGGAGTAGTTGAGAGAAAGAATAGAACTCTCATTGAAGCTGCAAGGACAATGCTGCTGGATGCAAAGCTACCCACTAGCTTTTGGGCTGATGCTGTTAACACAGCATGCTATGTGCAAAATAGAACATTAATCAATAAGAAGTCTGGCAAAACTCCTTACTCATTAATGACTGGAAAAAGAGCATCCTTCAAGCACCTGCATGTGTTTGGAAGCAAGTGCTTTGTGATGAAAGATACCTCTGAGCATGTTGGAAAATTTGATGCTAAGGCATTTGAAGGTATCTTCATTGGATACTCTCTGGAAAGGACAGCATACAGAGTGTTTGTACCTGAGCAACACAAAGTTATGGAAAGCATGGATGTTACTTTTGATGACAAGAAGACTCCTGGACTGAAAACAAGTGATCAAGACAGTGTGCCATTGAGATTTGAGAATCAAGGTTATCTTGAGGATTCTGAAAGTGAAGATGAACCCCCTGTTCAAACTGTTCTAGAGAATGAAATCCTTGAAGTTGACAATCTTCTTCAAACACCTGTGCAAGGGTTCACAAACACAGGGGGAGAAGAAGAGAATGCACCTGTCAACCAATATGAGCTTGGAACAGATCAAGGAAATGAACAGGGGCACACAAGGAAATGGGACAGAGCCCACACTAGGGATCAAATCATTGGAGATCCTAGTGAGGGAGTTAGAACAAGAAGGGCAACAATAAATACATGTCTGTATAGCTGCTTTCTGTCACAAGAGGAACCTAAATTAATTGAAGAAGGTTTGAAGAATTCTGATTGGATTGTTGCCATGCAAGAAGAGTTGAATCAATTTGAGAAAAACAAAGTATGGGAACTAGTACCTCCTCCAAAAGGAAAGAATGTTATTGACACCAAATGGGTGTTCAGAAACAAGATGGATGAAAAAGGAGTGGTAATTAGAAACAAAGCAAGGCTGGTTGCCAAAGGATATTGTCAGCAAGAAGGCATTGACTATGATGAGACATTTGCACCTGTAGCTAGACTGGAAGCCATCAGAATCTTCCTGGCTTTTGCAGCTCACTCAGATTTTAAGGTGTATCAAATGGATGTGAAAAGTGCATTTCTCAATGGTGATCTTGCTGAAGAAGTTTATGTGTCTCAACCACCTGGCTTTGAAAGTGAAGACTTCCCAAACTTTGTGTATAGACTGCTCAAGGCACTCTATGGACTCAAGCAGGCACCAAGAGCCTGGTATGAAACTCTATCTCAATTCCTTCTTGAGCATCAATTTACCAGGGGTACAATTGACAAAACCCTATTCTTCAAGAAGCATGGAAATGATATCATTCTTGTTCAAATCTATGTGGATGATATCATCTTTGGCTCTTCAAATGAAAAACTCTGTGAAAGGTTCTTTAAGTTGATGCAAAGCAAATATGAGATGAGTATGATGGGAGAGTTAACCTACTTTCTAGGCCTGCAAGTACATCAAAGGGAGGATGGCATCTTTATAAACCAATCTAAGTATGTCAAGGATCTTTTAAAGAAATATGGTTTAGAAGAGTCATCCCCAGCTAAAACTCCTATGTCTACTGCAATCAAGCTGGATGAAGACAAGAAAGGCAAGAGAGTTGATATCAAGGTCTATAGAGGAATGGTTGGATCCCTACTCTATCTCACAGCTAGCAGGTCATACATCATGTTTGCCACATGCCTTTGTGCAAGGTTCCAGTCTGATCCCAAGGAATCTCACATGATGGCCATCAAAAGGATTTTCAAATATCTGAAAGGGACTCCTAATCTTGGGCTATGGTATCCTAAGGGCACTGGGTTCAACCTGGTTGGTTACACAGATTCTGATTATGCTGGATGCAGAATTGACAGGAAGAGCACCTCTGGAAGCTGTCAATTCTTAGGTCAAAGGTTAGTGTCCTGGTTTAGTAAGAAACAACAGTCCACAGCAACATCCACAGCTGAGGCTGAATATATTGCTGCTGGAAGTTGCTGTGCTCAATTGCTTTGGATTAGAAATCAACTCATGGATTATGGGCTAGTGTTAGAACACATTCCTCTAATGTGTGATAATACTAGTGCAATATCCATAGTTGCCAATCCTGTTAATCATTCTACTACAAAGCACATTGAGATCAGGTACCATTTCATTAGGGAACATGCTGCAAATGGTACCATAGAAGTCTCTTATGTTCCAACTGAGAAACAACTAGCTGACATATTTACTAAACCTCTGAATGAAGCAGTCTTCAACAGACTTGTGAGTGAAATTGGAATGCTCAATCCTTCATTTAGTTGCTCTAAGTAAGTATGCCAGTAAATTGTTGCAGCAGTAAATTTTCACTGTATTTAAATGCTCTATTCATATGGAGTGAAAATTGGCTGAGATATGATTTATAAATATTTCAGTACTTTACTGCATATTTCTTAAAATCATTTGGTGATGAAGTTGTGAGCTTTTGAGACATCTCGATATAGATGACTTTCAGAGTTCACGACATAGTTCAAATAAAACAGACTTATATCGCAAACTGTTGAGATTGTGAGACTTCGCGACATAGTTCATTTCATGAGTTTGCGACATAGTTCATTTTATGACTTCGTGACTTAGAATAACTATATCGACAAGTCTCCACATTTGACAGAATTTTGATTTAAATTAATTTTATTTCAAAATTTGACAAAAGTCTGACAATTTGCTTAAAATTCCTAAAAGAGAGCTTTAGACAGGGTATTTCTACTATATCGCAAAGTCTCCCCGATCCTTTCATCTTGAAGACTTTGCGACATAGTTCATTTCTGAGACTATGTATACTGTGCAAGACTTTGCGGTACAGGCCATTTTTGACTTCGCGACATACAAATAGACTGTACAAATTCATAACTCCATATCGCAGTGTCTCTATCATATAAATACCCTTTTCTAACCGTTCACAACTTTTCATCTTGTCTATTGATCTCAAACTCTCAAACTCTCAAACCTAAGCAAAGATTCTCTACTCTCTTCTTCACTCTCTCTTTTGAAATGGCACCCAAATCTGAAACAGTATCATCCTCAATTCCGTTAACCATTCCCAAAGAAACAAATCTTCTCACCATTCCCTCTGAGGCTGAGGCTAACCCAAGGTACAAGTGTTTTGTACGGTTCTTGAACACTTCCTACCTACGCCAAGCCCTAACCCTGAACCCTACCTTGTATGTCGATGTGTTGGAAGGATTCTGGAGAACGGCGTTGGTATCAACAATGGCTAGGGAAGATGGAACCTCATTCCAGGAGGTTAGTTGTTCAATTGGAGGCAAACACTTTCAGTTTGGTGAAAGGGAAATCAATGAAGCTTTGGGGTTCAAGGTGGAGGGTCATGACCAAGAAGCTACTGATGCTCAAATTGTAGACTTCATGACCTTCATTCGGTATGCAGATGAGATAGATACTGGAAAGCTAAACAAGAAGTTTGTAAGAAGGGAGTGGTCATTTCTGTTTGACGCACTCCAGAAGGTGTTTCTCTGCAGAAAGACATGATGGGACCATATCAGTCACATTGCTGTGAAGCTAGCCTACTCCCTGGCCAACAACCAGGAGATCAATGTGGGAGCCATAATTCTCAAAGAATTGGCTCAGAGGCTAGGCAGGACCGTTCGTGGTAGAGGTAATGACATCTTTTACCCTCGTTTCCTTCAAGTTATTTTAAATTTTCTTGATGCAAATATCCATGAATTGGAGGGTATAGATAAAACTAAAATGGCTTATTCCAAGTCCATGTCCAAAGTACTATTTGGTTCATTGGACACAAGGAATCAAGAGGATATGATTCTAAGTGTGACCAAGCATATGCAGGACACATTTGAGTCTTATCCACTTGATAAGCCCATATACCATGAACTTTCCTGGACAGGGAAGGCTAAGACTGAAGGTGCTACACAGTCTAACCCCAGCCTTCCTATCCCATCCAGCAATCCTACTGAAAACACCACTGTAGAGGTTAGGCAGCCAAGTGCATCAATCTCTCAAAAGGTTGATGTTACTAAAAAGAAGACAAAGAAGAGAGCCCTAACAGTGATCAATGAATCTGTAGAGATAGAAAGTGAGAATCCTGAGTCACCTCTCACCAGACAAAAGAAGAAGTCAAAATCTATAGCCACCACTGCATCCTCCCAACAGGATTCAGATGTGGAAAAAGGGGTACACCTGTTACTGTCTATGGCCTCTCAACAGGTCATTGGCATTGAAAAGAGCAGCCTCCCCACTGCACCCTGTACAGAGTCTACACAGGGTCAAGACCTCACTCTTGACCCTAGGAGTGATAAGGCTGATCATATACAGAGTGGAGAGCACATCACTGTTGAAACTCCTCCTATTTCTCAGGGGGAGTTGCCAAACTCTAATCTAAACCCCACTTCTCTCTCAGATTCTTCCATTAAAATTTCTTCTGAACAAGAGAGTCATTCCAATGACAATCTTGCCTTTGATCAATCACAATTCTCTCCTGTGATTGAGCCAATTTCAAGTGACATGGTGCATGACACTATGCTCACCACCCAGGAATCACATCTAGTTGGTCAGGGAATGCATGCTGGGGCATATCCTAATGACACCAACACAAACATGGAGGATTCACCAGTTTTCACTGGAGACTCTATGCCAAATTCTCCCATCCTTCAGGATGTGGAACTGTCTTCACAGACAAATAGGGCTGATGTTGTAACACATCCCATTTCAATGGAGACAACATCAGACCCTACAACCATTCCAAGGCTGGAGGAGACTCAAAATCCTACATCTCATGAAGTGCCTAGCACTATCTCTCACTTGGCTCAGACCACTATGTCAGAATGGCTGAAGCCTGTGCACCATGACGGGCCTTCAGGATCATCATCTGTGCCTTCCAAAATGACAGAAGAAGCCATACAAGATCTCCATGTGGCACAGATTGATGAGTTCTCAAAGATAGCTCAACATCTCCTCACCTCAAATCTCCCAAATGCTGATTATGAAGCCATTTTACTCTGCCACAAGGAGGATGTTGAAGCTCAGCAGGAGAAGATAGTGGATGCAGCTGAACCAGAGGGAAATGTGGATGCCTGGTTGGATGCTAAGAGGACTCTCAAGCTCAAGGATGCCCTAGCTTTTCTAAGAGAAGACTACCTCACTTCTCTGGGCTCCAATGCAAAGGATCTTTCTCCTGCTGCCATCTATGATGCTGTTAATGATGTCTACAGGAATCAATTAAAGGCTCTGCACTATCTTGGGAAAGGGCTTCAATCATAGATTTCTTCAATCCAGGAGGAGACAGACAGATCCCTCACTAAGCTCAGAAACTCATATCTCTCTGATTTTCCCAAGGTGGATGGCATCCTTAAAGAAATCCAGAAGACAAACTCTACTGTAAGCATGATGGACATCTCTCTGGCCATGGTCACAGACAACATCAGGAAGCTGGCTACAACCCTGGAAAATCAAATCAAGGCCAATATCAACTCAAATGCAATGCTGAATGTCATTTGGAAGAATCAATATGGTGACAAATTGGTGGATGAGGTCCCTCTGTCAAACATCTCCAAATTTGACTTTGCCAAGATCAAGGATCAATCTCTCAATTCTTTCAAGTCTCAACAACTATTCTCAAAGGTGGATGGTCTTGAAAGAGAAGTGGCCTCTCTGAAAGATGAAAACAGGGTGCTTGTCAATTCCCTAAAACAGCTCAATGACAAGCTGGATGATCAAGGCAACAACACCTCCAATATCCTGCTGGTGCAACAACAGATGCTGACTTCAATGATGAAACAAATGAACCTGCCTATCCCTGGGGAAGCTCAAGACATCTTGTCTGATCCCAAGCCTAAGGGGGAGAAACAAAAGGAGGTCTCTTTCTAGGAGTAATAAGGATGGACCAAGTGACAGCAGCAAAAGCAAATTCTCAAAGAAGACAAAAGATGCTGATGATAGCAAGAGGGATTACAAGGGGACAAACGAATCAGCAAAGAGAACAAGAAGTGGAATTCAGCAAGTCAAGGACATTTCTAATAGTACTTTAACCAAAACACAAGACTCTAAGTCTAGGGTGGGTACTGTTAGTAATGATCCTCCAAAATCATTATCTAAGACTTCTGAACCTGAATTGCCACAGAAGAAAGATGAAGCCACAAAAGGAATATCAAGAAAACACTTCCACAAAGTTACAGCTAGTGGAGTGTTACAGTGGATGAAGGGGAAGGGAATGAAGCTACTTCCAAGTGATGTGGCACTGAAGACTAATTCTCCTTGTTCCAGAAAGGTATCTCTTGTGAAACATATGAAGATCAAGAGTGTACCCAGAAGGATAAGGATAACAAAGAAGACTGGAAAACTCACAAATGTTATTGGCATCAATGTGCTTCCACTAAATGAGGACTATGATGAAGATGCCCTAGCATTTTTGAGGGCTCAAAGGATCTTTGAAGTCAAAGTGAAGTTGGATCATCTAGAGATCAAGTACACTGATGGAAGAGAAAGAATAATGAAGCAAGGGGGATGGCAACATTTTGACACCTATGAGCAAGAAAGAATCAATGCCTTGTTAAATTTTGAAGAAAAGGAAGAAAGGTTGTGGAAAATAGAGATTGCCAGATTCATGAAGATGCACTCTGACTATAAAGAAAATCTAAAGAAGCTGAATGAAGAAAAGAGGTGTGAGAAAGAAAAGGAGATGGCTGAGATGGAAGAAAGAGCAAAGGAGCTAAGGAAGAAAGGGCTGTGCAGGGTAAAGAAAAATCCTTATACTGTTGAGTACAAAGATCATTATGGAGGAATAAGCAAGATAAGGATGGAGTTCATACATTCATATGTGGAAAGTGCCCTCAGAACAGCAGCTGAAGATCTAAAAGATTCTCCTCTCATTGAAAAACTGATTGCAAGGGATGAAATTTTACTGGCCATCTCTGAAATAAAGAAGAATGAAGAAATAAGGAAGAAGAAAGTCTATGATGATTTCTTAGAGAAACAATTGAAAACTGAAGTTATGTAGCTCAAGGAGAAATTCTGTAAGACTAAATTTCCAAGTTGTTATCAAATTATGTTCTTAACTTTATCTTCTTTATACTTGTTCTTTTTATGTTAGTTAGGCTTGTTATCAGACATGAAATTGTGCCTAAGGGTCTTACTCACAATTTGGGGGAGATTGTTAGGCTCAAGACATGTCTGAATACCACTATTAACAAGCCTACACTATGTGACTATGTCACATTACATGACCTAGTGAGTTCTATCACTGGGGTATAGTATAGGTCTCTAAATATACTTGTCTTGTTCTCATGAACATTAGCTTGATCATGTATGCTCAAAGTTATAATGAGCTTAGTAAGGTTTCTTGCATCTAGATTGTATATAGGCCATTGAATAATTATCCTGGTAGAAGTTCAGAAGTGTTCATGCAGCAGGATAGAGATGAATAAGGCTATGAAGAAATAAGTTGCAGAAATTTGTCTAAGGCATTATATAGCAAAGTCAGAAGAAAGCTATGTCGTGAAGTCACCAATATCTATGTCGTGAAGTACTATATCGCATAGTCCATTTTGTACTATGTCGAGAAGTCCTCAAGACACATGTCGTGAAGTGTTGAAGTCAGCAAAGTCAAAGGAGCCTAGATCGTGAAGTCCTCAGAAGCCCTATGTCGCATAGTCATCAAATGACCTATGTCGCATAGTCATCAAATGACCTATGTCGCATAGTCGTCAAATGACCTATGTCGCATAGTCGTCAAATAACCTATGTCGCAAAGTCTTCAAAGGCTATATCGCGTAGTCCTCACAAGGGAGATCGCGAAGTCAGGATTAAAGTGGAGTTCACGATATCAACACTTAGCCGTTTACAACAAGACAAATCAAGGTACAGAATCAAGAATCAAAAGAGACAAATACTGAAGCATTTGTTCTAGCAAGGTGGTCCAAAGAACAGATGGCAAATCTACAGCTAAACTTGGAGAGAAAGATAAGAGACAAGCAGCTACAGAAACGGGAAAGACTCCGAAAAGCAGGTGGTCCTTCCTGACACAGTTAACGTCTTATGGTAGGACAAGTTGGACTTTCAGCAAGGGGTAACTGTGTAAAAATAGGTGTGTGCACTAGTTTGTATAGGGCTTATATATATCATGCACATCCTATTGTTAGCTGTAAGAGAGATACACATAGTTTTTATCTTAAGCTCTTTTCTCTGTAAGCAAGCAAGTTCAAACTGTTCTTGTTTAGAAGCCAGAAATTCGTTTGTGAATTTCCTGGAAAGCTGTAGTATTTAATTTGCTTATACAAAGTAGATTAAAGTGATTGTGTGTGTTGTTTACTTTCCGCATATTGCATAGCATAATCATATACAGTCTTTTACTTAGTTTTCAAGAATCGAAAAATATATCAAACTATCCATTCACCCCCCCCCCTCTGTCTAGTTTCTAGGTGATATTCATTGCTAACAGATGCTATCTGGATTGACATTTTCTTTGTTTAGAACTCCATTCGTGTTTGGTAATCTTTGTCATTTTGGACCTGTATAATGAGAGGAGGAAAAATAAAACTGAAGGTCCATGTATAATCTGAAATGCAACTCCAAGAGATGATATAGATCACAAACAATAAATTACAAACCACTACTATCTATAAAGTGAAAAATAAATGCGAGTAATATAATTTTAGAATGAACTCTTTCAATTATAAGCCATTATCTTGTCAGAATGTATCCCAATTTCAGGAGTGTATTATCAAATTAAATTGAACTTGATACCCGAGAGAAACATTAGAAGTTCAAATAACAAAATAACAATGAAAATTTCTATTAGAACTGAAATCAAACAATTTGAGTGCAAGGTTTAAATTAAAGTTCATCATTTCTTCTCCATCTAGGAAGTTAAAAACACACGTAAAGATACACACCAAGTGACATGATACAATTTTTTTAAATGTCCAATGGCAAAAAAACAAATATGTTCAGAAACATACCAAGTTCGACCCAATGTCAAGTACTTTCTGATGGATCATTGTGTGCAAAATTCAACCTACAACAAAATTAATCAATTGTGATGACTGAAATTGATGGAAAAAATACACCAAAATGTAATAAACATAACGAAAATACCTAAAGGACGACAAATTCATCTATTTATTTTCGTTATGTTTGTTACATATTTGGACAAATATCAAACTATTCATAAGTTGAAGATGCAATTAAAATACAACAGAGCATCAGGGAAGGTAAAGAACGGAAAGGGACTTGCATACAAATCCCAAAATCAAACCAATAACAATAATTTTGATAAGAAACATACCTGCAAAGTGTGAAATTTGTTGACTTTTTCTTTTAGGCAAATCATCGAACAGTTGCTTGGCAAAATTAATACTACCACAAATAAGTAATAATCATTAGTAAAGCAAGTATATAATATAGAATTAATGTAATTAAAATTTAGGAAGATAATTGAAAGATCAATCATAAAGAGAGAAGAAGAGAGAGCAGGAGATGGAGTAACAGGAAAGAGGAGAAAGATATAGCTAAACTTTAATTTGAATTCTCGGAAATTGTGTATATGAAATACTATCAATTTCAAATTTAAAAGTAGAGCTTTTAGAGGAAGCTTCATGTACTTAAATCGAGAACACTTTCTTGCACATGCACGGTGATATTTTTGTAATAAACTTGAAAAGCAGTGGCAAAGACTTTATTTTTGAAAATTACTATACAAAACAGGCAAGAGATACTATTATATAGAAGACTAGCTTAAAACCCGTGCGATGTACGGATTGTTTTAGTAGTTGTTATTTTTATTATTTACGTTTTAATATATTATTAATTACATTAGTTAAAAAAATAAGTAGGTGTGTTAAATCTTTTTACATAATTAAAAGTATTAAAATAAATAACGGTTTGCCCGTGATATTTTTGAAAAAAGAGGGGTTTTAGTACGGAAAAATAGAAAAAATAACATGTTTTAGTTGAAAAGGTTAATATTCTAAGTATTTGCAACAATTTTTCTTTTCTTTTTATTTTTCTTCAATATTCTAAGTATCTTTTAAAAGCTAATGATATTGAAAAGGTTATAAATATGTAGGATAGAATTTATAAATGATACATTTTGGATGGATTCTGGAAGATTTTGAATCCACTATGATTATTGTTGTAGTAATCCAATTTTAATGATGTTTCAAAGGATTCAGCAAAGAACAGCTTTTGTTACAAACTTACAATGATTTTTATTGACAAAATAATTTAGATTAAAAATGCGTGAGATAAATTGACAATAAAATGAACGATACTAGTTCTACAGGCATAAAACGCCTTGGATCACTATTTAGTATTTACTAAGGAGTTTAAGGGAGATTTACCATTTTCAGTAATTATGGTGTCTTCACATAATTCATTAGGCTTCTGATTCCATGAGGTGGCAAGGTGCTACGAACAACCATACTGAATATGCCTGCAGTTCAAGTGCATGAACTGCAAAATCAAGCTTGATATTTTCCAGGTAAACATTATTCTGTCACTGAGATACAGATACTCGTTCTACAGGCATAAATACACTTAGAACTAATAGGTTTCCACTATTAAATGCTGAAAAAAAGAACATCTCGTGGATTAAATATATTTCTTTGCCACTATGATCCAAAAATGCAGTAAATGGTATACGAGATAATAGTGTGAATAGGATGTCATTTATGTATAATTTCGAAAACATACGAAGGGTAATAGCACCATTATCTGACATTGAATCATTAAGCAAAATGTCAATGATTTCCGTCGAATTGTGCAAGTTCCAAGTTGTTTAGTGATTTATGCCGACAGAAACCAGGCTACCCCAGAGAAGACGAGTCTCAGGGAAATCTAGGTAATCTGCTACCGACTCTTGTTTTCACCGAGTCTGGATAATCCCCAAATATCAAAGGTTCAACGAACCTGCACTACGTGCAGAAATTTCAAAATGAGCATTTTGGCAGTAACTCTCCACAGCATACCGTTCTATAAGAGAACATGTGAAATATGGAAATTTTTACTAAAACTTTGTTGTGATTAATCGAGAAGATCTAACCAGGCCAAGTTAACTCTATAGCTGCTGTGTAGCTTCAAGCTTGTATGTCTTCTGTTGAGTTTGTTAAAGAATCATACCAGAAACTATCAAACACTATCCCCTCTGATCCAATAAATGAAGAAGATGGATCGTTTGCAAATTAATGATATTGAACCATATACACCAATTACATATAGTATACTCTTGAGTCTTGACACACATGGCAGGGCTATACATTCACCATCACCGCCAAGAAAATAAGTCACAAACACACACATCTCAGGTTACCAGACAAACCTAGATTCTCATATCCAAATAGAGATAGTAAACATACACAAAGCTATAAAAGAGAGAAATAGGCAATATATGACATAAGAGAGAGCTGACAGCATGGTCTGCCGTTCATTTCCTGGTATAACGTCTTCTAAATTGTTCAACTCCCATAATAGGAAGCTCCCTCGGCAGCTGCTTTTAACTATGTTACCAAACCCAAGGAAACCTTCAAAGCTTCACTGCCACAATTAGCAAAAGCAACGACAATAATGCTAAATAAACAAATACATCCCAAGTAAAACACAGTAAAATCAATTCCGCGTTGAAAAGAAGGAAAGGAAAAAAAGAAGCAGGTGCACATTTCTGCACACACATCAGTTCCACATTTCCGCAAACACATCAGTTCCACATTTCCACTTACACATTTCCACAAACACGTAGCAGGGCTAAATCAGTCAGAAACTAACTCTTATATTTGTACATCTATGGCTACCAAACCAACCAAAAATTTCTAACAAGAAGAAAGCGAGATCCATTATATATACTAACTATAACATATATGGATAGATTACATGTTACAACATCAGTACATCACGGAGACACATTAAAAATTATAATCCGAGGTAGTCTGGAATTAGAAGTTATTTCACCAAAACTAAGCAACCATTGAAGCCCCAAGGCCTGCACGAAGAATTGTCTATTCTCCAACTTCCAAGCCTCAAATAAATTCATACAACGAGTTAAGTAAGTTTAAATAAATCAAGAAGAAAAATCTTTCTTCCTAAACAGTCACTCCACTTTTTTGTACAGGATGCAAATCTTTCATTAGCTCCTATGATGACTATATTAATATAGTATGATAAGTATATCTTAAACCAATATACAACAGTGAAAGGGACAGGTAGGTCCAATCTGTTTGTCAATCCTACTAAATCTGTGTGAATTATGATTAATCTGTTTGTTTTTAAATTTTTTGGACAACTAAGCATATAACTTCTTTTGGCAAAAAAAAACATTTAACTTCTCGGTCAAAATTTGACAATTTCTTAGTGATTTATTATGTAACTTGATAATTTATTAGTGAAAATTTGATAATTATTTGATAACTTCTCGGTCATAATTTGACAATTTACTCAGTATGAAAATTGATGAGTATAAAATAAACCAATACACAACAATAAAATAGACAAGTAGGTCTAATATGACACAAGATTTTCTTCTAAAAATGGATTACCCTCTATAGCTACTGTCACAATCACATATGCAAGTTCCTCATGTCCTCCAATTACATATACTCTGACACACATTCACCATCAAGAAAATAAGTCACACATATATATACCCACAAACACACACATCTCAGGTTACCAGACAAACCTAGATTCTCATATTCAAATAGAGATAGTAAACAATAAACATACACAAAGCTATAAAAGAGAGAAATAGGTAATATATGACATAAGAGAGAGCTGACAGCATGTCTTGCCGTTCATTTCCCGGTATAACGTCTTCTAAATTGTTCAACTCCCATTATAGGAAGCTCCCTCGCCAGCAGCTTTTAACTATGTTACCAAACCCAAGGAAACCTTCAAAGCTTCACTGCCACAATTAGCAAGAGCAACGACAAGAATGCTAAATAAACAACACTGGAAGTGTCAACAGTATGTCACTGGATACCGGATACCAAACCAACCCAAAATTTCCAACACAGTAACTTAAAATACATCCCAAGTAAAACACAAGTAAAACACAGTAAAATCAGTTTCGCGTGGAAAAGAAGCAGGTGAGCATTTCTGCAAACACATCAGTTCCACGTTTCCGTTTACACATTTCCACAAACACATAGCAGGGCTAAATCAGTCAGAAACTAACTCTGATATTTGTACATCTATGGCTACCTAACCAACACAAAATTTCTAACAAGAAGAAACGAGATACATTAAATATACCAACTATAACGTATATGGATAGATTACATGTTACAACATCAGTACATCACGGAGACACATTAAAATTTGTAATCCGAGGTGGTCTGGAATTAGAATTTATTTCAAGAATACTAAGCTACCATTGAAGCCCCAGGGCCTGCACGAAGAATTGTCTATTCTCCAACTTCTAAGACTCAGATAAATTCACACAATGAGCTAAGTAAGTTTAAAAATATCAAGAAGAAAAATCTTTCTTCCTAAACAGAATCACTCCACCACTTTTTTGTACAGGATGCAAATCCAAATCTTTCATTAGCTCCTATGATGACTATATTAATATAGTATGATAAGTATATCTTAAACCAATATACAACAATAAAAGGGACAGGTAGGTCTAATATGACAATTTAGCAACAAAAAAAAGGTCTAATATGACACAAGAGGGAGCATACGGAACATGGTACGACACTGGTGTTCAAAAGAAATTTAAAAAAACAAAAAGTTTTCTATATTTTCTTCTAAAATAAGGATTACTCTCGATAGCTACTATTACAAATTATCTATGCAAGTTCCCAACCTGAATGTTTGTGTTCCTCATATGTCCTCCAATTACATGGTATACTTGGACACACATGGCAGGGCCAAAACATTAACAGTACATTAGAATTTATTTCAGGACGGAAAAATTGTCTATTCTCCAACTTGTAAGCCTCAATTATTTTCTTACAATGTGTTGATCAAGTTTAAATATGTCAAGTACAAAAATCTTTCATTTGCTCCTATGATGACTATATTAATTTAGTATGATGAGTTATCTTAAACCAATATACAAAAATAAAAGAGACGAGTAGGTGTAATATGACACAGGAGGGAGGGAGCAGACGGAACATGGTAATTGGTATGACCTTCTTATTCAAGTTCTCGATATTTTCTTCTAAAATAAGGATTACCCTATGGCTACTATTACAAATTATTAATGCAAATTCCTAACCTGAATGTTGTGTTCCTCGTGTGTTTTCCAATTACAGAAGTATACTCAAATAAAGAGATTATTTTCTCATGAGAAGTTTTTTAAGTAGTAGAAAATAAACGAGCTCAATATGAAACAGGCTATTGTATTACGAAGAAATTAACATCAACACATTCCAAGCATCATCAATCAATCTGAGTAGAAATTTATTATACAAAGCTCAGGAATGTAACAAAAGGCAGCAGCATAAACAGAGTCTTGGTAACATAAACACAAATTAGTACTACTAGTTAGAGCTTTTATAATCCCTAACCGCCATCACAATTGTTACTGTTGCAGTGCCACGAATTATAAGGGAATCAATTGTACTTTTTAAGCAAATAGTTACCAGAGTTATTCACTTATAACCTACTCAATCTCATTTTTAAAGAATGTTATAATGATTAAATCTTGAAATCATGAAATTCACCTTAAAAGAACATTCTTCTGGATCAAAATCAAAAAACCCTCCACCATCCCTCAAATACGCATAAAACAAAGAAAAGGCAACAACTTTTGACTAATTGTCCTTTCAAGAAAATTAATATAATACCCAAACTAAAGATATAATGTTTGAAGAAAAATAAAGATATATAAGCATAAGAAACAAGGGTTAAATCACCGACGACGAGGATCATGGGATGGAGTGTTCTTAGGTTGAGGGCCAGTTAGAAACCAAATCGGCGTCAGCACTGATGAGATAAGTCCGATGCATGCCAAATAATCTATTGCCGGATTCTTTTTTAAGAACTGAAAGATCAACCCCAGTTGCTCGTTAGATTGAAACACAACACACACATAATTAAACAACTAAATTAATTACCTCAGTCGCATGATGTGCACGGCTTAAAAATCCCATCTCTCTCTCTCTCTCTCTCTCTCTCTCTCTCTCTCTCTCTCGCTCGCTCGACTTAGGGTTACAGATGAATGGATGTCCTCTGATTCTTTCTTTTCTTTTATTTACTTGTTTAATTTATTTTTTCCCCAAACTCTAAGGCCCAAACTTGTTATCTTATTCCTTTGGACTGCTCCCATTACTCAAAACATACAGGCCCAAACTACTCTCCCGTTTCATTTCTAAATTCACAAATTTTTAATCAAGATTAAAACATGGATACTTTTTTATTTTCTTGTTGTTAAACCTATTTATGATCAATTTAATAATAATAATATTATCTCTATCACGGCTTAAAAATCTTAGGGTTACAGATGAATGGATGTCCTCTGATTCTTTCTTTTCTTTTATTTACTTGTTTAATTTATTTTTTCCCCAAACTCTAAGGCCCAAACTTGTTATCTTATTCCTTTGGACTGCTCCCATTACTCAAAACATACAGGCCCAAACTACTCTCCCGTTTCATTTCTAAATTCACAAATTTTTAATCAAGATTAAAACATGGATACTTTTTTATTTTCTTGTTGTTAAACCTATTTATGATCAATTTAATAATAATAATATTATCTCTATTATCTCACGCTCCCACTCAACGCTCATCTATTTTCAAATTTCTCTAAATGTTTCTGAAAGCGTATATTCTTTTTTACATTTTTTAACTAAAATTTTTCCTAAGTAAAAGCTCACATTTTTCAAAAATATCACATGCAGTTTTATTTAGTAACATAAAATAGTAATATTATATTTACTGATAATATTGATAATTTTGACGGTTATCTTTACTGACATGCTTACTAAGCTAATAAACTATTATAAAATCTATAATTTTTTTTAGATTTAAAGTATTAAAGTAGTACTTTTAATTCTTTTTAAAAAAGTAGCATTTTCAGAAGTATTAAAATCTCAAAAAAAATAAAAGTAAATTTCAAAATTAATATTAAAGTCGTCTGTGTGTTGCACGGGTTATAGGCTTCTATTAATTAATCGAGATTATTAATTTATCGAAATTTTACTCTATCTTTTATTTTCTTATTTAAGAGAAAAAGGATTTATCAAAGCAAATTCAACAATGTACTAATGAGTTATTTATAAATAAGGAATATAATTTTTTTTTATATCAATTCTAACCACAATCTCTATATTAAATCCTTGTTGGAAATATTGACCTAAATATTTTATTTTTGCAATTGATGTGTCTATATTGACATTTATAGTAAAGATGTCCGAATTCTCCTTCTATACTCGCGTTCTCAGGGCATCTTTAATGGATATATGTATAATGGTTAGTTAAAATAATATAAAATAATGATTTGTTAAAATTTACTGAATTTGTAAGATAATATGCTCCAATAAGATTGACTATAACGATTAAATTTATATGTACAAATTTGTTACAGTTTTTGAGAGTTTCGACAAATTTGACCAACGAGAGAAGGTTGACTATAATTTTAGTCAAGGGTTTTGCATTGTTGGAGATTCACTATTTATACAAATTATATATAAAATGTGTCATCCATGATTTTTTTTTCCTAAGGGCTCCTCATATTATGCGTATCTATAATCTATCTATCTATACTATATTATAAAAGACGAAACATTAAAAGTTTGGTCAGTACGGTACCTGTTTTTTGGTACTTTGTGATTTTACTTAATTATCCTTACTCATCTATAAAAATATATTATTGAATAATAAAACATATTTATAACCAATTATCTTTTTTCAACTAAAACACATTATTTTTTTTAATTTTTTCTAACAAAATCTCTTTTGTTAAGAACTATGTTGTTTTTTGATGATAACTAGATTAACTTAGTGAAAATTGTATAATTAAAATGTAGCCTTTATTATATACTTTAATAAAAATATATTATCTTATAAATTTAGCGAATTATTAATTTATATTAAAGGGCCCGAGTTGGGACTACAAAAAAATCTATACTATTATATTAAAGATGAAATATTTAAAGTTTTTGTAGTTGGTTTGTAATCTGATTTTTGGTCATCCAATCTCTAACCGTTAGATTTTTTAAATTAAATTAATGAGAGCCATCGGATATAATACTAAATATTTTTTGGTATATTGTGATTTTACTTAATTGCCCTTACTTAATTGTACTTCGTGTTTTTACTTAATTACCCATACTTATTTATAAAAAATATTATTAAATAATAATATTACCTATTTATAACCAATTACCTTTTACACCTAAAATATATTATTTTTTCTGAAAAATTCCCTTATTTTTTAAAAAATATCACGAACAATTACCTTTTTTAACTGAAACATATAAGCTTTTTTTTATTGAAAATGATATAAAAATGAGTTATTAATTGATCTTAAATTGACAAATTGACGGTAGTGTATTAGTAGTGTATAAGTATGTATGTGAAGATTTACTATATTATTAATCTATTAAAATATGAATCGTTATATTTTACGGATTACCGACACTTGATCTTAAATATTTTCATTCTGTCACTATTTCAAGTGCCTACTCATTTTTCATTTATTTAATAAAATCATAGTTACCGTATTAAGGTTGTACAATATCTTGGTCTGGATCTATAAATTAGATTGAACCAAAATTATCCGTCCAAGATCCGGATTGGATCGAATATAATTGGTATGGTCCCCGGTCTATAAAATTGAAAAAAAAAATAGTTTTTCGGTCCGATCTAAATCCTAAAAAACAAGACTGAACTGGAATACATGTAAAGTCTTATTTTTACTTATTTTACCTCTTAAATTTTATATAGATCAAATTTTAACATATATGACATTTAATAATCCAAATTAATAGATATTAAATTGATGAAATAATAAAAAACAAAATGACAAACTAAATAACTAAATTTTACTCCTTTCTAATGAGTCGCTCTCTCGTTGAAAAATAACTATATAAATTTGCACTCTTATTTTACTTCCAATAAATTTTTTAATTATATATATGCATTACGAACACCTATTTTACTTTTGATAGAACTTTTTTTATATGTATGAAAAGTAATTTATATAAATTCGCACTCCTATTTTACTTTCAATAGAACTTTTAATTATATATGTCTTACAAACACATATTCTACTTTTGATAGAATTTTTTTTAATATGTATTTCTTATAAATTCTCAAACCTATTCTACTGATAGAACTTTTAATTACATTCTTAATCTACAAATTGACAAAGACGTGCTTCATGATGTTATTATAATTTTTTTTTTAAATCTATCTAGAAAATTATAACAATCACTCATTTCTCTCTAATAAGTCGTCCTCGTGTTAAACACGTTTTGTTTGTTAAGATCGAAATCGTAAATTTTATACATTGAATACTTTTTTTATATATTAATTTTCTTGTTAACATACTCATTTCTAATGAGCCCCTCTCTCATTGAAAAAACACATATATAAATTCGCAGTCCTATTTTACTTCCAATAGATTTTTTAATTATGTATTACAAACGACTATTCTACTTTCAATATAACTTTTAATTGCAAGTACTTCTTTTATATTCGAACT
The DNA here is from genome assembly GCA_030848705.1 of Heracleum sosnowskyi. NCBI lineage: Eukaryota > Viridiplantae > Streptophyta > Magnoliopsida > Apiales > Apiaceae > Heracleum > Heracleum sosnowskyi. The sequence continues at coordinate 112,414,364 of CM061244.1, read as the reverse complement.
CTTCTCCTCTATAAATCCAAACACCTATTCTACTTCAAATAAAACTTTTAATTATATGTTTTCTCTATAAATTCGAACTCTTCTCCTCAATAAATTCGAACACCTATTTATTTCTAATATGTTAAATAATATTTTTTGATTTATTAATATTCAAAATTCAAAAAGTCTAGAAAATTACAAAAATAGATTGATACAATTTTAGAGGCCCCACTTAATCTCCCGTGTAAGTCGAGAAAGCCGCGCTTCGCGGCGGCGTTATAATATTTTTCAAAATTTTATCAATATAAAATTTTAACAATTATTCATTACTCTCCCATAAGTCGTATTTCTGTTAAACACGTTTTTTCCGCTATCTCGTTAAGATCGAAACTCCAATTTGAACATATAGTTTGAATACTCGTCTTGTATATTAATTTTCATGTTAAATACTTTTTTGCAATGAGCCGCTTTTTGCGTTGAACACTTTTCTCCTTAAAAAGCCACTTCCTCGTTTGTCTCACGTATTTTATATCGTACCTATAAATTCGAACTATTTTTCTTTATAAATTCGAACATCTATTATATTTCAAATAAAACTTTTGATTGTATGTCATCCTTGTAAATTTGAACACATATTTTACTCTTAGTATGCTAAAGGATTTTTTTTTTGATTTATTAGTATTTAAAATTCTAAAATTTCAAAAAATTAGAAAAATAAATTGAGACAATTTTAGAGGCACCACCTAACCTGTCGCGTATTCTCCATTTTATATAAATAAAATAAAATATAAAGGATTTTTAAGAAAAAATATAAATATTTTTTGAAGATCGTAAAAGATGTCAACTCACCGCACTCTTATTCTACTTCCAATGAAACTTTTAAAATTCGTCTTCTCTATAAATTCGAACTATTCTTCTCTGTATTTTCAAACACCACCTAACCTCCTGCGTATTCTTCTTTTATATAAAAAAACATTTGATAAAGAATTTTTATGAAAAAATATAAATAATTTTTGAAGATCGTAGCATATGCTAACTCACCCCCTATTATTCTACTTCCAATGAAACTTTTAAATTCGTCTTGTCTATTAATTTGAACTATTCTTCTCTATATTTTCAAACACCTATTTTACTTCAAATTAACTTCTAATTATATGTTTTTCCTATAAATTCGAACTCTCCTCCTCTATAAATTCTCATACATATTCTACTTTCGATAGAATTTTTAATTATGTCTTACAAACACTTATTTTACATCCAACAGAACTTTTAATTTTATATATTTCTTATAAATTCGAACTCTTCTCCTCTATAAATTTGAACACGTTTAATTCAATGTCTTACTTATAAATTCGAACTATGCTCCTTTATAAATTTGAACACCTATTCTACTTCAAATAATTTTTTTGTTTATATGTCATTCCTATAGATTCAAACTCTTATCCTTTATAATTTCAAACATCTATTCTAATTCTAATATCTTAAAAGATATTTTTTGATTTAATATTATCTAAAATTCTAAATAATTATAAAAATAAATCGAGACAATCTTAACTAATGATCATCTAATTTCACGTGATGATCTTAAAATATTGATACATTGCAAAAGTTAAAATTTTAAACATTAACTCCTTATATATAATAAGCGTAAGAGAGATCTTATCCAAAACTTTGGTCAGTCATTGTACTACCAAAAGTATACGATCCGTTGGATTATAAAACTATAAATATTCAAATCGATGAAGACCGTCAGATATAATATTAAAAATTGTATTTGATTAATAATAGCATAGTATTTAAATACTAAAAGTTGTATTTTGATAATTTAAACCTATTATAAATAGGTTTTCTATATTGAATAGAAATCTTTATGTAAAAATTCGTAATTATCTTTTCTCTTTAGTTTATGGATAGTTTCGGTTAGATAATAATTATTAAACCATCATTCAATTAAAGATAATTTTGTAAGCTTCGCGTGGGCCGTAAAATCATTAAAATCTGTTGTCTAAAACTCAAGATAGAGCCCAAACAGTAAAGTTATTATCTAAATTTTAATAAATATTTTTTTATTATTGTAGCACCAATTTAATTTTTTTTCCTAATTCTTTTAAATTTATAAATTATATGTTTATTTCAATAAAATATTAAAACCAATTTAAGAAAAAATTAAAATCGATCTGGTCCGTGTACGATCACTATACGACAAAATTAATAATTATAGTTAGATCTTGAATAGATCGATGAGAATTGTTAGATCTAATATTAAAAAGTGTATCTGATTAATAATAGAATTATATTTAATTACTAAAAAGTTTATTTTGATAATTTAAAATTTTTCTATGTAAAAATTCTTAAATATATTTTCTCTTGAATTTATGTATAGTTCCAGTTAGATAATAATTGTTAAACCAAATATCAAGATAACCATTCATATCGATTACAATGATACCCTACGAGACTTAGGAGAACCCTGTACATGAATAAATTTAAACACTTTTTTTCTGAAGGAACATAACAATTTGATTAATCCAAATTATAATTATATTATTTTACATATAACAAACATAAAAGGATAATATCAAAATATTATTAAAATATTAAGGGTTTCATATTCATAAACGATAATTTTGAATATAATACTTATATTAAAATGTGTATTTGATTAAATGTATGATTATATTTAAATACTAAGAAGTGTGCTTTGATAATTTAAACCAATTATAAATTAGTTTTCTATATTGAATTGAATTCTTTGTGTAAAACTTCTTAACCATTTTTTTTTCCAGTTTATTTTATGGGTAGGTCAACTGGTCAAGTTAGATAATAATTATTAAACCATCATTAAATTAAAGATAATTTCGTTAGTTTCGCATGAGTTGTAAAATCGTCAAAATTCAATTTCTAAAACTCAGGATAGAACCCAAATATTAAAGTGAGTATCTAAATTTTAATAAATATTTTTTTTTATTGTAGCACGAATTTATTTATTTTTCCGCTAATTCTTTTAAATATAGAAATTTTATGTTTCTTTTAATAAAGTATCAAAATTAATTAAGAACAAATTCAAATCGATAAAGAATATAATTGATATGGTCAGAAAAGTAATTATAGAAATATAATTGACTGGTCAAACAAAAGGTCGATATTTAAGGCCCGACACCCTAATTATTCATTAATTTCGTAATTAATGAGTAGGGAAAATATACAGCTCATGAAAAGAGCTTTGATTATGGAAAATTAGTCAAAGAAGGATATGGAATACCAATTAAAGGCAATCAATGAGTCATAACCTTTATCAACAAGGAAACGAATTCTTCAGCAAGAAATACAATCCTTATCAGTTATCAATAAGAAGACTTATCCGTTAAGTCTCCTAAACATACCATAAATACTAGGCTCCAGACGCCTATATAAGGTCCCTGATCCTACAATCAGAACTACGTCTTGGCTTGATTCTCAATAACGAATTGAGATACGTAGGCATCTTGTGAGGACCAATTTAGTCCGGAAACACGAGTGCAGCCATTAAAGCTCGAAAGCTCATTAATCCTAGCAATTAATATACAAGTACGTTTTTTAATCCACAACATTTGGCGCCGTCTGTGGGAAGACAACATCAACCATGGCAAACACGCGAAGAACAACCAGAGATTCTGATACTTCTGAAGGCCTCCCTATCACCTCCGGGGCTGATACTCATGGGAGCCAACCACCGCCAACTACTGGCACTCAAGGGGCGAGTATCCCCACCAACACTCAAGGACAAGAAGTCCCGATTACTACTGAAGGGACGAATCCCCTACAAATGGTTATTCATGGATCTAATCCACAAGAAACCGTTCACCAGCAACCAATTACAACCTCTGCGCTGCTTATAAACGCACCTCGCAGTCTACAACTCCACACTACTGATCTCCCTCAATACGCGAATCAGACGTTGGGGATGCCAAGCTATGGCATGCCCCCTCGACCCATGGCAGGCGGTAGTGGAACTAATCCAATCTACCATGAGGCATATGTGCCCCCTTATATTCAAGGTCTGGGACCCCAGAATCAACAGACTCGTCAGACCCCTCTCATTCAAGATTACTCTGGCCCATACACTGAGGATGAGGGTTATACAACTGGGGAGGATGTTGCCCCAAGGAGGAGACGTTCTTCACAGACAAATCGGGAGCCACCCCAAACTACTAGGGAGAAGCTTGCAGCCCATGAGGCAGAGACTGCAAGGCTCAAAAAACTCCTTGCTGAAGAAGAGGCCGCTCAAACTCGGGGCCGAACAACTGAAGGAATCCCGATAATCAACTTGGATCCACCAAGAAGGACCAAGAGGGCTGAAGCCCCAAGGGGTGATCCTAGTAATCTGTTGCCCCTAGGAGATCCTGATGATCCTACACCGCCGTTTACTCAAGACATCATGAAAACGGCTATATCCAGAAAGTTTAAGATGCCTTCGATCAAAGCCTATGATGGAACGGGAGATCCCGCAAATCATGTAAGGACATTCTCCAATGCACTACTGTTGCAGCCAGCCAACGATGCGGTCAAGTGTAGGGCGTTTCCCCAAACTCTTGCGGGTATGGCTCAACGTTGGTACAGCCGTCTACCTCCCAACTCTATTGGGTCCTTTAAAGAGCTAAGCAAGGCTTTCATCAACCAGTTCATTAGTGGAAGGGTGCATGAGAAAAGTTCTGCATCACTCATGGCAATACGTCAAGGAAAGAATGAAGCCCTAAGGGACTACATTAATCGATTCACACGAGAGGCTTTGAAAGTCCCGGATTTAGACGACAAAGTGGCTATGATAGCCCTGCAACAAGGAACCACTGATGACCACTTCAGGAGGTCGTTGGCTAAACATCCACCAGAGAGCATGTTGAAGCTCCAAGATAGAGCCGGAAAGTACATCAAGGCTGAGGAAAGCATGAGAAAGTATGAACCCACCGCTGGCGACGGTGGAAACTCAAAGAAAAGAAAAGAAACTCAGGAGTACGACGTCAAGGAAAAGTTTCCCCGGACATCAAAGAATTCTGACTCTCCACCCAAGAGAAATAACTTTGGGCCAAAGTTCACGGAGTATGCAAGATTGAATACTCCCAGGAGTCAAATTCTGATGGAGATAGCCAAGGAAGAAGATATCAAATGGCCAAAGCCAATGAGGGCTGATTTGTCCAAACGAAACCAAAATCAGTTTTGTCGGTTCCACAAAGAAGTCGGTCATGACACCGACGATTGTAGGCAATTGAAAGATGAGATTGAATTTCTGATACGAAGAGGAAAACTCAGCAAGTTCACTAAGGATGGAAGCCAAGGTAGCCAAAGGGGGAACTATGAAAGAAAGGATTATGATAGAAGGGACAACGATCAAGATCGGAATCCCAAGCCCCGAGGGCCAGTGATCAACATGATATTCGGAGGGCCAACTGCTGCTGGGTCCTCCCGAAACTCAAGAAAAGCTTATGCCCGAGAGGTACTGACCGTCATTGGAGAAGCACCGAAGCGTGCACGAACAGAAGTGTCAATAGGTTTTGATGATTCAGACTTGGAAGGGGTGAAGTTCCCCCACGATGATCCTCTTGTCATAGTACCTGTGATAGGCAACTCCGAAACAAAGAGAGTCCTAGTCGACAATGGAGCCTCAGTGGACATCTTGTTCCACGATGCCTTTATCAAGATGGGTTACACTGATTCTCAGTTAACACCCTCTAATATGCCCATATATGGGTTCAACGGAGTGGAATCAAAGGTGGAAGGCACTATCCAACTCCCAATGACCATGGGGCAAGGAACAAATACATCCACTCAGATGCTGAACTTCATAGTTATAAAGGCAACCTCAACCTACAATGCGATCATTGGAAGGACGGGTCTTCACGCGTTTAAGGCTGTTGCCTCATCTTACCACCTGAAACTCAAATTCCCCACTCGAAATGGGATTGGTGAAGAACGAGGAGACCAAAAGATGGCTAGAAGTTGTTATGTAGCCGCGTTGAGGCCTGATGGAATTGGGGGGCAAGTTCTCCCCATTGAAGACATGGACACTAGAGATAATGAGGACCGAAGAGGGAAACCAGCTGAGGATTTGATCCCAATTCCCTTAGTCCCGGATGAACCAGAGAAGGTGACTTATGTTGGGGCACTACTACCCGAGCCATTGAAAGGCAAACTCGCATCTTTTCTTCAAGAAAACAATGACGTTTTTGCTTGGACAGCGGCTGACATGCCAGGGATTGATCCCCAACTAATATCTCACAGATTGAATGTGGATCCAGAAAGGAAGGCAGTGAAACAAAAGAAAAGAAGCTTTGCTCCAGAGAGGCTTGAAGCCATTAAGCAAGAAGTGAATAAGCTTTTAGAAGCTGGGTTTATTGAAGAAATCCAATTCCCGGAATGGTTAGCTAACCCTGTGATGGTCAAGAAAGCTAACGGGAAGTGGAGAATGTGCGTCGACTTCACCGACTTGAATGATGCATGTCCTAAGGATTGTTTTCCCTTACCAAGGATTGATGCTCTGATAGATGCCACTGCTGGGCACGAGATGCTAAGTTTCATGGATGGCTTCAGCGGATATAATCAAATCAAGATGCACAAAGATGACATCGCCAAAGTGTCGTTCATCACTGACTTTGGTGTCTTCTGTTTCTTAGTCATGGCTTTTGGGCTTAAGAATGCTGGAGCAACCTATCAAAGATTGGTGAACAAAATCTTTGAGCACCTGATTGGAAAAACCATGGAGGTCTACGTAGATGACATGTTAGTCAAGAGCCTTGATAAGGCCGATCACATTGAGCACCTCCGAGAGGCTTTTAAAGTGCTAAGACACCACAAAATGATGCTGAATCCAGCTAAGTGTGCCTTTGGTGTAGGCTCGGGAAAGTTTTTAGGCCTGATGGTTTCCAAGAGAGGAATCGAGGCTAATCCCGACAAAATCAAAGCGATTCTAGACATGGAACCACCAAAGACTGTCAAGGATGTCCAGAAACTAACGGGAAGAGTGGCTGCTTTGGGAAGATTCATCTCCAAGTCTGGAGAGAAGTGTTTACCTTTCTTCAAAGCACTCAAAAAAGTGAAGAATTTTGAATGGACAACTGAAAGTCAAGAGGCCTTTGAGGCCCTGAAGAAATATATGGCTGAAGCACCACTGTTGGCAAAACCCAAGCCAGGAGAAATTCTCTATTTATACTTGGCAGTTTCTAACACAGCCCTTGGAGCTGTTTTGGTAAAGGAAGAATTGAAGGTTCAGAAACCCATCTACTATGTGAGCAAGATTCTACATGAGGCAGAAATAAACTACTCAATGGTTGAGAAGTTTGCCTTAGCCTTGATAATGGCCTCAAGAAAGCTACGCCCCTACTTCCAGGCTCACAAGATAGAGGTCTTGACTGATCAACCTCTAAGAAACATCTTGCATAGCCCTCAAGTTAGCGGAAGATTGATCAAATGGGCCATTGAATTGGGAGAATTTGATATCAAGTATAAGCCTCGGACGGCCATAAAAGCTCAAGCACTTGCTGACTTCATGGTCGAATGCACCATTGACAACCAAGAAGTCGGGGGGCAGGAAGTGACTATGGAAGATAAGAAAGACGAGGAAATGACCTTCAAAGAATGTTGGGTGCTCTATTTTGATGGAGCATCAAAAACAAAATCGAGTGGAGCTGGCTTGGTGCTACAAAGTCCTGATGGATTCCTAATAGAGTATGCACTAAAGCTTGACTTCCCGACGACAAACAATGAGGCTGAGTATGAAGCTCTGATAGCTGGCTTAGGGCTGGCTGGAGCCCTGAGGGTCAAAACTCTGAAAGTATGTGGAGACTCGAGGCTAGTGGTTTCCCAAGTAAATGGGGAGTTTGAGGCCAGAGATGAAGTCATGGCCAAGTACTTAAAGCTTGTCAAGGCCATTATGACTCAGTTTGATGAATGCTATGTGGAGCACATTCCAAGGGAGGAAAATGTGAAGGCTGATGCCTTGTCTAAGTTTGCCTCTTCTGAAATTGAAAACTATGCCGGGAGTGTATACTTCCAAGTCTTGAAGACCCCAAGCATCAATGGAAAGTTGGTAGCCCCCATTGGTATCACCAGTTGTTGGATTGATCCCATCAAAGCTCATCTGGAAACTGGGTGGCTGCCCAACGACACTTCAGAAGCACGAAAGTTATACGTCAGAGCACTAAGGTATGCCCTAATTGAGGGGATCCTATACAAGAAATCTTTTGTTATTCCATACTTAAAGTGCTTGAGACCTCAAGAGGCAGAATTGGCCCTAAAGGAAGTGCATGAAGGGATTTGTGGGCAACACTTGGGGGGCAGAGCCCTAGCTCATAAAGTCACTCGTCTAGGTTTCTATTGGCCAAGCATACTTGCTGATGCTAAAAGCTACGTCAAGAAATGTGAACGGTGCCAGAAACATGCACCAGTGGTTAGGCAACCACCAGAGATGATGACATCCATTAACTCACCTATCCCCTTTGCTATGTGGGGAATGGATATACTCGGGCCATTTCCTATGGCAAGTGCTCAAAGAAAGTTCTTGATAGTAGCAATTGATTATTTCACCAAGTGGATTGAGGCTAAGCCATTGGCCAAGATAACCACCAAGCAAGTGATGCAATTCTTCTGGGAAAATGTGATATGCAGATATGGAATTCCACGAGTCCTGGTCACGGACAATGGAACTCAGTTTAACAACGATGAGTTCAAAAAGTATTGTGATGAAAACGATATCAAGTTGCGCTTCACTTCTGTCGCCCATCCTCAAGCCAATGGGCAAGCTGAGGTTGCAAATCGAATCATCCTTGATGGACTAAAGAAAAGAGTTGAACGCTCCAGAAACACTTGGGTAGACGAATTACTCCCTATACTTTGGGCATATCGTACTACTTGCAAAGTCACCACCGGGGCAACTCCATTTTTATTGGCTTATGGAGCAGAGGCAGTGGTCCCGGTGGAGATTACTCACACCTCCCCAAGAGTTGAGGCTTATGAACCGGAAGAAAATGAAGAAGGCTTGAGGCTGGCTTTGGATCTAATTGACGAAGTTAGAGATGAGGCGAACGCCAAGATAGTTGAACATCAAAAGAAAGCATCCTTTTACTACAACCTAAGGGTTAAAGAAAGGTTCTTTCGTCAAGGAGACTTGGTTCTCAGAAAGATTGAAGCATCCGGAGTTGGACAAAAAGGGAAGTTAGCCCCAAATTGGGAAGGACCATATCGCGTTAAGAACGTATTTGGTCGAGGCTCGTACAAACTAGAAACCCTTGAAGGGCAAGAGGTGCCAAGGACTTGGCATGCCTCCAATTTGAAAGTTTATTATGTTTAAGGTGTCTCCAAGTGGACTCACTACTATAAATAAGGTTCGATGAAACCAACCCAAGTTTTAAACTGGGATATTATGTAAGGGTTGATCCCATCTTCAAGTTATAAATGAATTCAGCATTTTCATGTTTTAAAGCTTATCTATAATGAGTCTTCATAAACATTCAAAAAGCAAGAAAAGCAACACAAGCCATGAATGGCCACCATGCATAAATAAAAACTTAAACAAGAGTTAATTTAAGCCCGTAGGCCGAAAGTACATAAAAAAGTACAAGCCATGAATGGCCATAAGTAAAACTACATCTAAGCAGCCTTGTCCACGGCCTCCTCCTCATCCTCCTCTTCCTCTCCCAAGTGAGGGGCGCAATCATCAGCTCCAGCAGCCTGACCAGGAGGAGAAGTATGATCCAGGTCTAGGATCCTGTCATCCTCCTCCATATCCTCCTCTCCAGCCAAAGCCAACTCCATATGAGTAGGAAGGTGAGGGCTTGGAAAATCAGAAATAGAGAGGGATCCAGGCATCCTCTCCAAAACAGCAGCAAGAGCGTCATCCCATCCCTTAGTGTACTGAACTGGGAAGAGGAGCCCGTCATGCTTATCAATCAAGTCCCCGTACTCCTCAGAGTCAAGATACTCGTCGATAAAATCATCCTTGGCCTTCCTCAAAGACACCAACTCAGCCTGGGAGTCAGCCAACTCCTTCTCCTTCCTAGCCAAGGTGGCCCTCACAGAAGCCATTTCCTCCTGGGACTTCTCAAACTTGCCTTGGTTGGCCTCAGAAGATGAGCGCCAAGACTTGGCCTGAAAGAGAGCCCCTTGGTAGTTGGCATTCATCTGCAAGCGAGTTATAAGTTAAATACTTAAACTTGAAATAAATCAAAGACTACAAAGAAAAGAAGGAGAGAAATACTTACAGCAGCCATAGCCTGGGATCCAGCATGCTCCACCCCCTCAATGGTGGAGTTAGAAACAAAATCCTTGTAGTCACAAGGAGTCAGAGAGTGATAAGACCACTCCACAGCATGTTTGGACACTCCTACCACAGTGTCCTTCTTCCTAAGACCCCAGTTTGGGCGCCAAACTGCACTCTTGCCCGAGGGAGGGCCTTCAGCATCCTCAGAAAGGTCCACATGTGGCCTTATGAAAGCTGGAACATTAGAAGCACGAGGGTCCTTCCCCCCTAAACGTGCCCTCTTCATCCGGGCTGTTTCCCCGTCTTCAGGCTCGTTGGACTTATTGATAAAGGTCGCAACTGCAAAAGATACAAGGAAAGAAACAGTTGGTATAAGTCAATCTTAAATAAATAAAGAAAGATATGAGGTGAGAATTACCCTTATCAGAAACGTTGGAAAGTCCCAAGGACTTAAGCTGGAACTCGTCTAGGAGCACCCAAGCCATGGTGGCATAGTTATCCTTTGTAAGTTCAGCATATGCATGGGCTTCCTCATCACTCAGGATAATATCACTAGGGCTACCATCCGAAACTCTACTAAAAGAACTACGAAAAAGGGTGCCCCAATCCCCTCCTTCCCAAACTAAATACATAAATTCCTCTTTCCATTTTGGGTTATTATCCGGAATGGATTTGGGGTGAAATATGGGGGGAGTGGAAGGACGGTGGTTGATATAAACCCAACCCAAGGTAATGGCTGAACTATTCTTAAATTGAAAGATTTTCCTAAACAAGGCTACAGATAAAGAAAATTTGTTCTTCAAACAAAGAACAATGAAACACATAATTATTCTCCAGGCGTTTGGAGGAAGTTGGCAAGGGTTAATCCCCACATCAGCCAAAAGCCTGGGAATGAACTCATGCATGGGAAACCTAAGTCCTGCAACAATGGCATCCTTATATATGCAAAGTGCATCAGGACGCCAATGGCAAGAACGGTCCCCTGGGCCTGCTGGAACTAATCTATAGGGGGACTTAACCCTATACATTTTGTTATAGTCCCTAATTAAGTCAATTTCATGGAACTTATTACTACAATCAAATGAATCTAAGTGTGATACATGAGGATATTCATCACTACGCTCTAAGATCATATCCTGAAGAGACATATGAGGGGAGCGAATGTTGATACCTCTCTTTGAAGCTTTGTTCATTCTTTGAAGTCGTTGGGCAGCCTTGTCAGACATCTTCAAATCTTCAAATCTTCAAAGGAAATTTCCAGAAAAACTTCAAGGGAACCCAGAAATCTTCGAATGAGGAAGGTTAAAACCCAGAAATCTTCAAATGATGAAGATTAAAGCCCAGAAATCTTCAAGGGATGAAGACCAATCCCAGAAAAACAAGAACACCACCGTAAAAAGCTCGCCGGGAATCGCCTTACCACGGAATAAAAACTGAGAGAAAACTAGAGAGAAATTTTGGAAAGTGAAAAGTGAGAAGTGAGAGTGAAATGAGAAATCTCACTCTCTTATAGTGAGAATGACTGGAAGATCAACCGGTTGAGGGATGGCAACCGTCTATAGCCAGTATGGCCCATAAATCCATTTTTGGATTACAAAAGCAAAGGCCCAAGTAAAGTGAGTCTCAGGCAAAATCGAAGCCCAAGTCAAAAAGGCCCATTAAGGCCCTAGGCTGGAAAGAATTAAGTCCCAAAATTAAAATTGGACTATTTAAAAGCCCAAAAATAATAAAGCCTGGAATAAAACCAAGGCAAAAAATGAAAAAACCAAGGTCGAAAAGACTCTAATTCGAGATCGCACGACCCTGGTCGAAAGTATACGAGAAAACGAGGTCGTATCAAACGACCCCACTTCCAAATAAAATGAAACAATTAAAGGTTTTGAGGTCGAAAAGACCCTAAAATGAGGTCGTATGACCCTAGTCGAAAATACACACGAAACTGAGGTCGTGTCCATCGACTTCGCACCAAAAACAAGTCAAAAAATTGGCAAAATGAGGTCGAAAAGACCCTGGGTCGAGATCGAACGAATGAGATCGAAAATATACTATTAATCGAGTTCGTATCACTCGATCTCATACTGAAACGAGGTCGAGAATGGCCCAGAAATTAATTCTGGAATTCCTGGTCGAAAACACACGTAATTCCTGGTCGACCAATCGAGGTCGAAAATAGCCTTTGAATCCAGGTCGAGAGCCTCGACCTCGCAACCAATCGAGGTCGAAGGTATATTAGAGACGAGGTCGTCAAATGAGGTCGATAATAGCCTAGGAATTGAAATCAACAATTCCAGGTCGAAGTTACACTGGCTTCCTGGTCGAAAACTTGAGGTCGAAAATGACTTGGAAATCCAGGTCGAGAACTTCGACCTCACAGCTGTTCCTGTTCGAAAAAATACTGAGTCGAGGTCGAGCAGGTGAGGTCGAAAAAGACCTAGAAATCCAGGTCGAGAGCTTCGACCTCACACCTGTTTGAGCTCGAATTCCTGGTCGAATTCCTGGTCGATTTTACACTGAATTCCTGGTCGAATTCCTGGTCGAAAATGACCTAAAAAATGGAAAATTTTGGGAAAAACACGCTGTAACTTCTACGAAAACCCCAAGGATATTTTCCCAGAAGTTGGGGGGCAAATGATATGGTCAGAAAAGTAATTATAGAAATATAATTGACTGGTCAAACAAAAGGTCGATATTTAAGGCCCGACACCCTAATTATTCATTAATTTCGTAATTAATGAGTAGGGAAAATATACAGCTCATGAAAAGAGCTTTGATTATGGAAAATTAGTCAAAGAAGGATATGGAATACCAATTAAAGGCAATCAATGAGTCATAACCTTTATCAACAAGGAAACGAATTCTTCAGCAAGAAATACAATCCTTATCAGTTATCAATAAGAAGACTTATCCGTTAAGTCTCCTAAACATACCATAAATACTAGGCTCCAGACGCCTATATAAGGTCCCTGATCCTACAATCAGAACTACGTCTTGGCTTGATTCTCAATAACGAATTGAGATACGTAGGCATCTTGTGAGGACCAATTTAGTCCGGAAACACGAGTGCAGCCATTAAAGCTCGAAAGCTCATTAATCCTAGCAATTAATATACAAGTACGTTTTTTAATCCACAACAATAATAATATGAGAATAAAATTTTATATAATCATAACATAATTTTTATTATGTTTAATAATTTTTAAGTAATAATGTATTTTAAAATTTTATTTACACCGTAAATAAAACCGAAACATTAAAAATAAAAGCAGTTAGTAAGATACTTATATTAATATATACTTGATATCCTTATTATATTAAATCCTTATATATAATAATCATAATAAGGATCTTATCCAAAATTTTGGTCGTAGACAACCAAATTAATAAGGACCAATAGATCTTAACTAGATAAATGAAAATCGTTAGATCAAATATTAAAAAAGTTTATTTTATTAATAATAGGATTATATTTAAATTCTAAAAGGTGTATTTTGAAAATTTAAACCAAATATAAATAATTTTTCTATATTGAATAGAATTCTCCATGTAAAAAATTCGTCACTTTCTTTTTTCTTCCAGGGACAATTCCACCTAGATAAAAATTGTTAAACCATCTTTTAATTAAAGATAATTTAGTTATCTTCATGTGGCGTGTAAAATCGTCAAAATCTGATTTTTAAAACACAAGATAAAGCCAAAATTAATAAAGTGAATATTTAAATTCTAATAATAATTATTATGTCATCAATATTTTAACACCAATTTAATTACTTTTTTCTAACTATTTTAAATTTAGAAATCTATGTTCAAAAATTAAAATCAATCTAAGAAAAATTCAAATCAACAAAGAATATAATAATACGAGGATAAAATTTTATAAAATTGTGCATATTTTTAATCCTATTTTATTAAGTTTTAGATCATAACTAATCACATATTATTTATTATTAAATAATAAATTATACGTAAATGGTGATTTTGTTTTATAAGAACTCATAAAGAACTAATTTCATTGTTAGCAGAAATATATTCATATTTAAAAAAAAAACCTTATTTTAAAATTTTAGACTCAGCTACAAAAGATGCCAAATTTTTTAAACCTATATACATTGTAAATTATTAAATTCGAAACTTTAAAAGTTTGTTAATCAATTAGTATAGTACTTTTCTGAAAAATCATACTTTACAAAAAATATTATCAAATAACCTATGTCTGCAAGAAAAAATGAAAAAATTCTTATTTTTCAAAAAAACCTATAAATTTTAATATGTTGTTGGTAGATTCAAACCTTAGATCATTCTACATGATAATTTTATTGTTATATCTAACGTTTTTCAACAAGGAAGCTTTCATTATTTAGTCTTTAATATAATAACATCGATATTTACAGGATATACTATAAAAAATGAATTTTATACAGAATTTTGATCACGGTGTACTACTTTAAAAGGTGTACTACTTTAAAAGAAGACCTATTAAAAAAAATTATATTTTAATTGATAATTTATTTTTTCAAAAGTTCAAAGTTCCCGCATCTTTAACATATTATAAAAAAGAGTATATTATATTTTAGCAATAAATATTTAAAAACATTATAAATATTAAGAAAAATTAATGATGTTATCATGGTAGTTTGGTCATAAATACCGCCAAAACATTCTCAACCGTTAGATCCAATACTTTTAAAAATACATGATCAAGATTATATCATATAAAAAGAAGTTATTATCTAAAAATGATATAAGTTAAAAGATATTATATTAGGATTGGATTTTGTAAAAAGTCAAAACATAAAAATAGTTGTAATTAAATAAGGAAACTCATTTAATACTAAAATAATAAAAATCGTTTAATGTTAAATAGATAGGTGAAAACCGTTAGATTTAACATTAAAAACTGTATTTGGTTAATAAAGGGTATTCTAATAATCTAAACTACATATAAGTATATTTCCTAAATCGAATATAATTCTCAACATTAAATTCCGTCACTTTATTCTCTTTTTAGTTTTAGAATAGTTTTTAATTGAAAAAGAACTATTAAACCACAACTAAATCAAAGATTATTTTGTGAATTTCACGTGGACTATAAAATTGGTCAAATCTAATTTTTATAACTCAATATAAACAAATATTAAATTGAGCGTGTAAAATATAATAAATATCAAATTTTTAACTATAATTTTTTTGGCTAAATCTTTTTTAACAATAATTTAATCATGTAAACTAATAACTTTTAAATATTAAAATATTCATAAATAAATATAATTATAAATATTAAAAAAACAATCGTATGTTGCATGGGTAATAAAAATATAATTATAAACATAATAATTATAAATAAAATTTAAGTAACCGTGCATCGCACGGGCTATAAACTAGTTTTATACAACACGGACAAATAGCATTATAAAACATTAAACCAAAACTAATGTCCACAAATCACAAACAAACATATAAATTGAACAAAAACTAATGAAAGGTGCTACAAATTTTGAATTAACCTTGAGCTGTAAATCGATGAATAAAGATATACGCATGTAAATTATAAATGATTTCATCGGACCATGATTGCTAGATCCTGACAAATAAAACCAAATCAATGGTTTTAGTACTCAAGTCAAAGAATATGAAACTCAAAACTTAAAAGGCTATCAAGTAAAGCTCGTGAAACTTAGTTTGGAAAAATTCGTCTCTCCCTGTATATTTAAGGTTAAATAACTGAAATAGGAGAGGTTATAATTGTATTATTATAGATTTCTTAAAGAACTTGTAATATGAGATGTAATATATTTGTAGTAGGAGATGTAATAGTTAGAATTCTTCTCCTTTATAAATTCGAATATCTATTCTATTTATAATATGTTAAATGATTTTTTTATTTATTAGTATTTATAATAATGTATTTTAGCTGAAAATGGTAATTAGTTATAAAACTATGAGGACCAGACTACAAACCGACTACAAAACTTTCAATATTTCGTTTTTAATATAATAATGTATATATATATATAGGGGTTTACTCCAATAAAAACCACTCTTAGACTACAAACTACAAACTAAATAATTTTAGTGATTTCTGTAAGAATAAATAGTGATTTCAGCATATATCTAGCTATTTATTTTTATATACTTATAAATTTAGTGATTTTATGGTACAAAATATGTAATTTACGTATAGATCTGGAGAAAAAATCACTACATTTACGCAGAAATCACTATTTATTCTTATAGGAATCACTAACATTTTAGTGATTCTCGCAAATATAAATAGTGATTTATCGTCGGAATATATCAAATATGGTATGCAAATTGATCGTTGGGAGATGGAGAAAAATACGGTGAAGTCGGATTTCAAAAAAAGCTCTCTGATTGACGGGAAAAGTCAAATTAAAAACGGAGGGGAATATGTGTGATTGTGTGTGGGAAGGTGTATTTTAGTTGTGTGTTATGCATATAGGGGGACCATTAGATTAGATTAATATAAGGGTTTAGATTGGTTCTTAGTTTGTATTTTAAAAAATGTTTGTATTTGACCACTAGCCTATAGGGAGGCTCAATGAGGAACTAAAATAATTGGGTAACCTAGTAACTCATTCTTAGCAGCCACACCCATGTTCCTCTTTACTGGTAAAATTTGAATCAATTATCCATTTCTATACTGAAACTCAGATTTGAATTTCATCTCAACAACATATCTACTAAATTAGTAATGCAAAACCACTTTTATATAATCTATTTTTACACAACACCACTTTTATATTGTATTTTTTATTTAGAATATATACAGAACACCACTTTTATATATACAGAACATCACTTTTATACAGAACATCATAGTATTTTTTTATGGAACACAAGAACATAATTACAAATAATTACAAAACATATAAATATTTTATTTTTTTTGCCTACTCCAATTTTTTTATATTTTATTTATAATATAATATATTTACAGAACACGTCAATTTTAATGAATATAAATAATTTTAATTTATTTACAGAACAATTTACATTTTTACAAAACACAAATAATTTAATTACAAAACACAATATATTTATACAAATATAAGTAATTTACTTACATAATACGTTACATTTGTACAAGACAAAAATAATTTATCTAAAAAACATGTCATTTTTAATGAAAATAAATAATTTTACCTTATTTACATAACACATTAAATTTTTACTGAGCACAAATCATTTATTTACTGAACACAATTTTTAATATATTTTTTACTAAACTTAATTTGTTATTAACAAAAATTATTTTATAATGTAATGAAATATTTACTATTTTAAAATTACAATCTAAAATTTGTATATACTATATAATCATTTTGTTTAGAACACAAAACTATTTTTTATTAAATTCCAAAAAAAGTTGCAAAATATTTCATTTTTATTAAAACAATATTATTTTGATATATTATATCCCATACAAAAGAAAACAACAAAAAAGTGTAAAAAAGACGTGAACGTGTCTTATCAATAACTCCTCCGCACGTGTATAAACTAGAGTTCCTAGGTTACCCATCTAACTAGTTCTCCACAGAGCATTCCCATATATATATATAGGAGTTTACTCTAATACAAACCACTCTTAGACTACAAACTACAAACTAATTTTTTTTTCAAATCGCGTTAAAACACAACACATATGGTATGCAAATTTATCGTTGGGAGATGGAGAAAAATACGGTGAAGTCGGATTTCAAAAAAAGCTCTCCAATTGACGAGAAAAGTCAAATTAAAAACGGAGGGTAATAGGTGTGATTGTGTGTGGACGGGTGTATTTTAGTTGTGTGTTGTGCATATAGGGGGACCGTTAGATTAGATTAATCTAAGGGTTTAGATTGGTTCTTAATTTGTATCAATATAATCCTAATTCCTGCTAGTACTACATTTCAAAAATTACTTAAATTGCCCTCCGCTTTCTAAAATTTTTTAGGACTTCTATATTTTTCCTATGCCCTTTCCTGTCATTAGACAACCATCGGAGCAGCCCAAAGTTACAATGGAGCGACCCGAACTATTCTCCAGCACAAATCAAGGAAGTTATAGAATTATTACACAAAAATGTAGTTATTCAGGATTTTTCAGAATTAAGACAATCATTTTTCTCTCTCCTGCCTTTCAATTCTTACCCCTCATTCGGATCTGTATATGATGAAAATGGTGTGATCTTTGTTCATCACTTTTCAGTCTGAACCATGGTGTTTGTTAATTAAGCTTTCATTAACAGGAATTCATCTTCTTCCAGTTCAGTACTCTCATCAAAAATTTCATTTCCGTCTATGGATCACTCAGGTACTTAAAATGTTAATTGTATATTGTATGTTAATTTCATTTCAGTCTGAACCATGGTGTTTGTTAATTGTATATTTTAGAGCTGCTTTATATCCCTGGCATCCCCAAATTTTGTGTAAGTTGTTTCCATATTTAAAATGCTAATGAGCTCAATATAAACTGCGTGAGGTTATCTTGTGCATATTGAGGAATTACAAATTTGTAAAATTAATAGGGTAACTATTCAAATTTGTAAAATTGGATCAAGCACGTATTCTTTGCAGAATACATAATTATAGTACCTGTAATTGTGAATGTGTGCGGATATAGTTTAGAAAAAATATAAAGTGAAATTACCTTTGAAGCGAAAAAATATAAAGTGAAATTACCTTTGAAGCTTAAGTTGTTTGTCATCTGCTGTGATGGTGTAACTTGCAGGGAATCATCCTGTAGGCCAGCACCTATGGTAGCATACAATTACTTAAGTTGCATTATTTATTTGTAAAATTAAAAATTAAACAATTACTGTTTTAAAAGAAGATGTATCTCTAATAGTTGGATCCGACATAAAGTTTTATTGAACAGAGCCACATGCACAATTCTAATTTCTTAGAAACTGAGTTAAGTCATACTCAATAGCTGGAGATCAGCTTGGCAAGGCCATAACATGGATAAAATAAAACTATAGAGTTTAGGAACTGTACAGGAGACCAAGACGATATAATAAAGACAATCATCTTCATTTGGCTATGTTCAACCATTAATAAAATCATAATTTCCTATATCATAATTTCCTGGTATAGCCTGCACTTGACGCACCTATATCATAATTTCCTGGTATAGCCTGCACTTGACGCACCTATATCACAATTCCTGAAAAGAATAGTAAAATAAAAACCAATTTACAGAACTTATACTTGCTTTGCTCGGATAATAGTTACATACATGGAGGACACACACACATAAATAAGTATTTTTCATTACTAAAAAGTTTAAGTTTACCTTCACATGACGCTGAAACTGGCCATATATACCATATCGAAAGCTCTTGAAACAACCATTGGTTCAACCACTCCAACACTCAGTTAAGCCCCGCTAGCTTTCAAATTATTTTTATATTATAGTAAGCAAAACATCATTAAGTGGCTAAAAAATATATTGCAGAATTATCACTACCAGTGATCAATTCACAATCTGGTCTGATCATCTCTAAATTACACACTCAGACCCTTTGATTTACAACCATATTGGTACGGTCTTATTACTCTAGATATATCTGCATAATATATTTCCAGATTTCACTCTTTTATACTTTCTTATTTGGCTTCTACAATCACTGTGTAAATACTTAATATTAGTCTTCGCAGTTGTTTAATAGCATGAGCTCAATCTTTATTCAATAGTTAAAGCTTAATTATGTCAAATGATCACTTTTGTATTTTCATCTCTGTAATTATTCGGATTTGCAAGAGTCAGCCGTTACGAACTTTATGTGCCTTAACAAACAAATGATTAGTAATGGTGTCACAGAACCATGATATTAGGTACTTCGTCTAGCAACCAGAAAACAACATTAGATTGGTACTAAAGGTACATGCAGTTTAATGTTATGAGGTCTACCTTATGTTTTCATTGTTTGATTATTGTCTAATCTCTGAAAAATATGAATTTACTAAGTTTACAGTGATTAACCTTTCTCTTTTACTTCATTTATTGCCAAATTGCGGATAATGGAGAACTTGGTTTTAAACATTTAAAGCGGTAATTTTTTGTTAGTTTGTTTAGTCGTGTATTCAAATGAGTTATTTATTTTTGAAAGTGATGATAATAGATACTGTAATCTTATTCATGGTGTGGTGGCTAAGTGGGAACTTTGAGATTTATTTTTTATTATTGATTTTTGATAAATTGTTAGTGAAAATTACAATGTTATTCTATTAAGTGGAAAAGTTGATTGTTTATTATGGTTTAAATGAGTCGAGGGAAGAACAAACTTAACATAGTGTGTAAGAATCTATGAAGAAAAAATATACAGGGAGAAAACGTTAAAAATAGATAAGTCAAACTCTTACCCCTTC
The DNA here is from genome assembly GCA_030848705.1 of Heracleum sosnowskyi. NCBI lineage: Eukaryota > Viridiplantae > Streptophyta > Magnoliopsida > Apiales > Apiaceae > Heracleum > Heracleum sosnowskyi. The sequence goes on along the minus strand of CM061244.1, from coordinate 112,393,790 downwards.
ACATGATAGAAACTATGACGCTGATTCAGTTCACCAGCTGATTCAGGTGGATGGGGCTGCTGATGAGCACGAGTGGATTCGGATGGATGCACTACATCAATTATCATTTTCTGCCCTGCTGTGCAGTGATCAGGTTGGCCACTGATGAAGTAAAAGAATCCGGATCGTTTAAATTCAAAAACGGTGTCTCCGTCGTTGAATTCAGAGATTGCATTCGTCCAAACTATTTGATGTTTAAAAATATTAACCAGGCTAAAAAACAACTATCATTGTATTCACATAGCAATTAATATTTTACGTAACGATATTGATTCATGTCAATTAGCCATTATTTGAGAATACTTTACAATCGATTGTATACCAGGTATTAACATCAGAATATTATAGTAGCTGCAGCAACAGAACTGGCAAAATGTTGCCAACTCTAGGCAATTCTGTCAAAGTTGTTCCCACGTTTGGCTTGCATCATTTTTGAATTCATTTAGCTGTTGGCTAAGATTTTGACCAAAGCAATCCTGGAAATGGATGGTATAGGTTAGTATTAAACTTAACATCATAATTTCTTCATCATCCACGTAGAACTTATGCGTCTCTGGTATTAACATGTGTCATTAGCAGGCAGGAAATGAACCCCACTTGGTCCAGTATCTCCTTCCTCAGCTAAGAAAGGTTTTCTTTAGTTCTAAATTGCAATTACATTTTTGGGCTTTTCATGAACATATATAATTTCCCAGTATATCATATATATAAATTGTTCAATGCAGATACTAAACGGCGTGCTGCCCAAGGATCTTACAATCGTCTTGAAACGCCAAGCTGGAGTTCAGACTCTGCATTTACTCTTTCAGAAAATATACATCCCAATGTCTCTACACCAAATCCTATTTCTGGTACATTATATTTTACTCTATACAAATATTGTCATCTGTTTTTGTCGATTTTTGTAATGGTACTTTTGTTCTCAATGTGATCATCCCTGTCTCAATAATGTCTCTAGACCAAATGCTAATTTTGGTACATTATATTTTACTCTTTACAAAGACTGTCATCTGTTTTTGTCGATTTTTGTAATGGTACTTTTGTTCTAAATGTGATAATTCCTCTCTCAATAATGTCTCTAGACCAAATGCTAATTCTGGTACATTATATTTTACTCTATACAAAGACTGTCATTTGTAAAAGTTGTAGTTGCCAACTGTTTCTTATGAAATGTTATTATTACGTTTGTTGTTTTACTTTTTCAGGTGTTGCGACTCCCAAAGGTGGTCGCCAGGATTTTCTCACTTCGTCACAACAAAGACTGGATAAGGTTACTTCATCCGGTATACATGCCTCCCTTGATTACAACGATGTTAACTGTATTGACTGTATGTTGTTAATAAATAATTCATTCCATATTAAACCTTCTTCATATAATTATTTTCTACATAGGAAGTACAAATGCGAAAAATGGCCACCAAAACTTCCTTTCACCTTCTCAACGGAGACTATCCAATGTTGATTTTTCAGGTAGAAACACGTAGTATTATTCTTATGCCCCATTTTGAAAACTAATTTCATAAATGATATAAGATACACTGGTAAAAAAATGTGCAGGATTAAGCTATCAAAGTCCTGCGTCACGACTTATTAAAAACCCTAGCTTGATGACCACAAGTAAAATTCCCTTTCAACTACCAGCGTCAACATTGTCTACTAATAAAGCTTTGTATACGAATGACATCGATCCTCGGCTTTTTGACACTTACAATCAAGGTACAAATTCACCAAAGTTTTCGTATTATCATCCATATTAATTATTTTGCATTGTTTCCGCACGAGGATGTCATACATATGAAGATATGTTTTATGCTATAAATGTAGATAGAGGAAAACAAGATATGCGACCACCAAAATATAGTAATTGTCGGATTCAATTTGATTCTCGCATTACAGAGACACCAGAAACTGCCCAAAAGAATGAAAATAGCCGACATGTGATTGTGAATATCCCAGATATTGATGACCTTGATATACCACGTCCAGGTTTAATAATATGTTTTTGTTAAGTCTATATTAATTAAGCATAACATATCAGCAAAACAATTTCTAACTTTAGTTTTTTTTTCTATTTGTGCTTTTTGCAGAATGGTTTCCTAAAAATTCAAGTAAGTACCCAACAATTCTTTTAATATGTGTGGTATTCTATTATTAATTTTAATCAATGATTTTATATATTTGGTATTTCAGGTGAACTAACTAAAAGTCGTGAAACATCAACTTCTGGAGTAAAAAATTTAATGAATAATTTCAATGCCGTTGGAAATGATTTTGAGTATAGAAATGCAAATGATGATGCTATGGTATCCGGTAAGGGATAACTGCACAACGTGTTTTATTTCTTTACCCATATAAAGGCCAAAGTTTTGCATTTCTGTCTCATAAAATTTTCAAATTTATTTTGTACAGATGATGATGATGATGATGCTACAGAACACACAGAACACGATGACCAGTGTAAGTTTCATTTTGGTATTTACTTATTTCATATTTCATGTATAAATTTTGGAACATGACATTGCCCAAATACTTGAAACTCTTTCAGCTCATCATCGAGGAGAATATCTAAGTGATGATGAATTTGATCCGAATCTTGATATGTCTGGTAAATTTATCTTCCCACCCATTGACAAATTTTTACTTTTTTTTATCAATGACATGTCCTCAGTCTTTAACCATTTTTACTCAATATATTCAATATATTTGCAGAGGTTTGGAAGGGATATATGGACCTTGGAAAGCCAACTAAGATTTGTCAAAAGTGCAAGGCACGAATGTGAAATGAAGAACGAAATAATAAATCTTCAAAAAACAATGTGCCAACATTCTCAATATGCTGCAAAGATGGCCAGGTACAACTTCCTAAAGAGAGGCCACCTCCTCCCTTTTTAGCTTCTCTACTATCTGGAGGTGAAAGAACTAGACATTATATGAAGAATATTCGAAGTTATAATTCATTATTCCAGTTTACCTCAATGGGAGGGAAAATTGATAGAAAGTTAAACAATGGTGGAGGACCATATTGTTTTAAATTAAATGGTCAGAATTATCATTTTATTGGTAGCCTCAAACCAAAGGAAGGTGAGGCGCCTAAATTTTGCCAGCTCTATATCTATGATACCGAAAATGAAATTCAAAATCGAATGAATGCAGTCGCTGGTTCGGATCATCTTGATCCTAAAATTATGGAGGGGTTGTTGAGAATGTTGGACGATGATAATAAATTGGCAGAAGGCTTTCGAATGGCCCGTGATCGGTTTCAAATGCAAGAGCCGGATGAGTTCAGCTTGCTTTTAGTTTCTTCCAAATCAGCATCCGGAAGACCAAATCAGATCGGACCATCGAATGAGGTTGCAGCCTTAATTGTCGGAGATGATGAAGATACTGATCCATTTAGAGATATAATAGTGGAAACCAAGCAGGGATTTCTTAAGAGGGTTTTTGAGACATGTAAACATTTTATGCAACTACAATATCCCTTGCTTTTTCCCTACGGCAATGATGGTTTTCATTGTAACATTTCATTGAATGTTAAACCACGTAGAGCCGCTACTGGGCCATCAAATGATGACTTTCCAGACGAAGTCAGACACAGAACGACGGTGACTATGAGAGAATTCTATGCATACAAATTGATGATTCGTCCTGATGAAGGTATAAAGCACAAAATATTACAAGATACCTTCCCTTACAATTTTTAATGTTCTCAACATATATAAAATTTTGAGCAGTGAACAATAATTCAATAATGTATATTTATATCAAATTGATATATCTTTACACTTAATTCTAAAATTTTAATTCATATTTTAGGTATGACTCTACATCTCGGTGGTCGATTATGGCAACAATTTGTTGTCGATGCGTTTGCTGCAGTTGAGCAGTATAGGTTGGACTGGATAAGGACACATCAGCATGTCATACGGTCTGATTTGTACAAAAATGTCCGAGATTTTATAAGAAAAGGTGATACAAATCCACAAACTCTTGGCCAGAATGTTATTCTTCCAGCTACTCACACTGGATCCCAAAGATACATGAACCAATACTTCAAGGATTCGTTGGCTATTTGTCGTACAATTGGACATCCTTCACTATTTTTGACAATGACATGCAACACTCAGTGGCCTGAAATAAAACATATGCTTGAGTATCTTCCTGGTGTTGATGCCGCTGATGCACCTGACATAATTGCGAGGGTCTTCAAGTTAAAGCTTGATCAATTACTTGATCTCATAAAGAACAAAAACTATTTTGGAAAATGCATTGGAGGTAAATCTTATGCGATTAGTTTATTATGTATTTTGTATGCATAATTAACACCATATGTCATATAAATTTATTTAGATATTTTAGTTTACATGTTTTTTCTTATTTATGTTTCAACAGTTATGCATGTTATTGAATTTCAAAAACGTGGACTTCCTCACACGCACATGTTAATATGGTTGCACCCACGAGATCGTCCAAAACGTGTTGAAGAAATTGATGAATTGATATCTGCAGAAATACCAAATGAACTACTGGATCCAGTTGGTTATCATGTTGTAAAAAATTTTATGATTCACGGACCGTGCGGGAATGACTATACATATTCACCGTGTATGGTCAAAGGAAAATGCAGTCGTCATTTTCCAAAGAGGTATGAATATAGCAGAGATATTAGTTCCTTCGAAATTATCTTAATTAACCTCTTACAGTTTAAGTCGTCCACTATGTATACGACGTAAGATCTAGAACAGTTTCTTTATAAAGATGTACTAAAACAAAATACAAATCTATCTTTTGAAAATTTCATGAAGATTGATTGACACTATATAACTTGATTGAACATTATGCAATACCATATATGTTGCCTTTTATGCCAGTTTATATTTTTACTGGACTATGAATAAATCCATTATACTTTTGCAGGTTTAATGCACATACCTTCTTTGATGATTGTGGTTTTCCGGTCTATCGTAGACGTCGAACAAATGCAACTGTGAAAAAGAAAGGAGTTCTTTTAGATAACCAATATGTTGTTCCATACCATAGAGATTTATTAGTGCGCTTTCATTGCCATATTAATCTCGAAGTGTGTAATAGTTCACGGTCACTAAAATATCTTTTCAAATACTGCTTGAAGGGTCATGATACAGCTACAATGATACTACGAAAAAACAAAGGAAAAGAAATTGGAAGCACTTCGGGAACCACCACAAAAACAAAAGATGAAATTCAAAATTATCTTGACGGGCGATATGTGTGTGCTGTTGAGGCTGCATGGAGACTTTTTGGATTTGACATTCATTACCGGTATCCTTCTATTGAGCGACTGCCGGTACATTTAGAAGGTGAGAAAAATGTGTCATTCAAGAAGACTGACAATATGGTAGAAGTGGCTGAAAAGGCAATCGCAAAACAAAGCAAACTTGAAGGATGGTTTGAGGCAAATAAATCAATTCAAGAGGCGAGACAATACACATACTCCGAATTTCCTCAACATTTCACATGGAAAGGCGATGCAGGTAAGTGGAAAGTGAGAGAAAGAGGCACTGTATTTGGAAGGGTGGTAGATGTGCATGCTTCCGCTGGTGAAACATTATTCTTACGCATGTTGTTAATGCAACAAAAAGGAGCAACATCGTACAAAGATCTGCGGACAGTCAATGGTACTGTTTATAGTACTTTCAAAGAAGCATGTTCTGCCCTTGGTCTTCTCAAAGATGACAACCAATGGCATGTAGCTATGTCAGAAAATGTTGTCTTCTCTATGCCACGTCAACTTAGGGAATTATTTGTGCACATTTTAAGCAACAATCAAGTGGCCGATCCTTTGAGACTTTGGAACCAACATTGGGTATCCATGTCGGAAGATGTACTTATTTCCCACCGTCGCCTCACCAACAATGACAATCTTCAGCTAAGTGAGGATGAGATCATGAACCTAACCCTGGCAGGTAAAATTTAATCATTTATTCCCTTAGTAGATTTGTAATTACATCCTTTGACATTTGATTGTAACTATTTACTACATATGAATTTCAGAAATAGAAAAACTCTTGAATGACGTTGGAAAGAGTTTGAAAGATTATGCCAACATGCCTTATCCGGAGGATGGCTATATTAAAGATTTTGAAAATCGGCTCTTAACTGAAGAACTTGGGTATGACAGGACTGAGATGCGAATTCTGTTTGAAAATTTACACAAAAATCTAAATCAAGAGCAATTACAAGTCTATAATTCCATCACTGACAATATTGAAAATAATAAGGGTGGAACCTTCTTCGTTTATGGTAGTGGAGGATGCGGCAAAACATTTTTATGGAATACACTTTGTTGTAGTTTACGAAGCAAAGGTCAAATTGTTCTACCAGTAGCGACTTCTGGAATTGCAGCGACTTTGTTGCCTGGTGGTAGGACTGCTCACTCCAGATTCCATATCCCTCTAAAGTTAGACCAACATTCTACCGCAGGTATTAAGCATGGAACCGACATTGCAGAGCTAATCAAGCAAACAAAACTGATAATATGGGATGAGGCTCCCATGCAACATCGACACGCATTCGAAAGTGTTGATCGTTCTTTGCGAGATATTATGTCTTCGGTGGATGCCGCGAGGGCCAGACTTCCTTTTGGTGGAATAACGGTTGTCTTCGGTGGTGACTTTAGACAAATTTTGCCAGTTATACCTAAAGGTTCTCGAGCACAAGTTGTTAATGCATCCTTGAATCATTCAAAGTTATGGAAGCATTGTCATGTCTTCTTATTGCAACAGAACATGCGGCTGACGAAAGGGAAAACAAGAGAGGAAAATAAGCAAATAGCTGATTTTAGCCAATGGGTACTTGATCTTGGAAATGGAAAAGTTCTAAATGTTCATCCTCATGATATAGTCAGTGATCCAGAAGTGGTTATTCCGGATAAATACTTAATCAAATCTTCTACACAACCAATCAAGCACGTTGTAAATGCTATCTATCCGGATCTTACCACAAACATGTCTAATCCTGTTTATTTGAGTCAAAGATCTATTCTGACTCCAACAAATGCAATCGTTAATGATATCAATTCCTATGTTCTTGATGCAATACCAGGTGCGGCTTATACATATTACAGTCAGGATTCCCTCTCTGACGATATAGGAAGTGGGAATGATTTTTTATCTGCTTTCCCAGTTGAATATCTAAATTCTATCAACATGCCCTGTCTTCCAAAACACGAACTGAAGCTTAAGGTTGGAGCTGTAATTATGCTTATGAGGAATTTGAATCAAATCATGGGTCTTTGTAACGGAACTAGGATGATTGTCAGGAAGTGTTTGCCTAATAGTATTCTGTGTGAGGTACTGAGCGGTGCGCAAGCTGGTACTACTCATATTATTCCAAGGATTGAGATGGAACCATCAGACACAAAATGGCCTTTTGATTTCAAGAGATTACAGTTTCCCGTGCAATTGTGTTTTGCGATGACTATTAATAAAAGTCAGGGACAATCATTGGACAAAGTTGGATTATACTTGCCAAGAGCTGTATTCACACATGGTCAATTATATGTTGCGGTGTCCAGAGTTACATCTCCTTCGGGATTGCACATATTAATTGACGATGACACAGGAAGATCCACAAATATTACTGCAAATGTTGTTTATCCAGAAGTCTTCTACAATTTGCCCAGTGCTAATTAAGAGTAGATTCTTACTGTCTCAACGAAGGCACAAATCATATATGCTGCATTATAATACTTTTCCTACATTACTGATTTATATGAAGTTACACTGTTTATTTAAATATTCTCGATGTGAATGGATCATTTATTTTCCCCCATAATAATATTATACAGGTAGTAGGAAAGGAACACCACTTCATCCACTATAATATTTACCATTGCAGATGATACATATCATGATGCAATGATTTCACAATCATCTTGAAATGTCAAGCCAGACTTCAGACTCTACATTGACTCTAAAGAAAATATATGCCAATGTATCAGGGACATATGCTTCTACTCTACAGGTACATTACATTTTACTTTATTCAAAATTTGCCATCTATGTCGAGGATTATTAGTGATAGTATTTATGATTGTTGCTATATATCGTTAATTCCAGTCTTTTAATCATTTGGCATATATTATATGTACCTGAATTGTTCTTGGACAAAAGTAAGCATTATTTTCAATAATTCATCATTGTTCCTATTGATCAGCTTCTGCTTAATTAAGTTGTATATTTTCTGAAGCAACTAAATTTTATTCTGTGAACTGAACAAATTACCATAATGGTGTGATGTTATTCGTTCAATCAAATCGATTACTATGAGTGAGCCTGTTTGAGTGAGCCTGTTGAGCAGTAGTGATTATTTATCATTCAGCACAAGTCCATTATTTTTCATATTTGAGTATTTAATTTAGAAGAGTTTGCCAAATCTCATTACTGTAAGCTGGCCCTTAAACTGATTAAGAAAATCGTCTTAACAACTATCATTATATTCACATAGCAATTAATATTTTACGTAACGATATTGATTCATGTCAATTAGCCATTATATTCGCACACATTCACAATTATCTGCAAGCTCACTATGGTTATTAGAATTTATACAATCCCCTCATTACACAAATATACTAATAAAAATTTATGCAAAGCCTATCACAGACGAAATGATTTTAATTGAAGTTCAAACTGTTAATATTTAATAATAGTAAATTAATAGCTAGAGGCATTGATATGCAACTGAGCTTGGCCACTGTCATGTATTCTAGCTATTGCTGTTATATTTTACCAAGGATACAATAGATAGTGTCACCTATATTACACACGTGGACTTGGATCATTGTGAGTTTCCCAAATCTGAAACTCAACCATAAAAACTGTATACTTAACTGAAGAGTCAACTTAGATCCTTGTGAGTTTCCAGAATCTGAAACTCGACAATCTAATAGCTGTTTACTCAACTAAAGAGGGAACGACAAATAGATCTCATCTATATAGCCATGTGTTCCCTGTTGTATACTGCCCATTGATGAAAGTTGAGGACTATTGTAAGGTTTTATTTACTGAAGAAAGAAAATGGGAGCTAGAAATAGACTTTTGATATCAAGCTTCTTAGTGAAGAGAAATTGCCTAACCTGACAACTTATTAATAGAAGGTAGACTTGATAAATGCAAGAATAGTCGAAATAATGTATTCAAGATAGAAGTGAGGGGAAGTTTTTAGGCCTGATCATGATCATCTGCTTTAGACAAGCCAGGGCTTCACAGCTTTCGAATGTCCCCAAATGTAAAAGTACTTTTAACACAATTGTCCACAATTAACTTTTGCAGAGTGATATATATAAACAATCTTAGAAGCAAACCTACCTTTAAAGTGAGATCTTTAAAGCACTGCCAGCACCTATGGTAGCATACAATTACTTAAGTTGCATTCTTTATTTGTAAAATTAAAAATTTAACAATTACTGTTTTAAAAGAAGATGTATCTCTAATAGCCTGTCATTTATGTTTCCTGCAGAATGTCTGGGATCACTAGGAAGAAGCAACAAATAATGCAGAGAGGAATTGAGGTTTGTTACTTTGCTTCTTTTTTGCTATGTCATGACCTTTAAACTCTTTTTTTTTAAATGATCTTTGAACGCTCTGGTGTTTAATCAGTTTTAAGTGGTAAATCACCAACATTTAATATATACCTGGCTTCTATCTTTCCCGTTTGGTATATCATGGTGTAATCAAAAGTAAAGTTTAAATTAGATCAGTTGGAGTTAGACTTCAAGCTATTTAAACAAAAGAAGCTTTTTGTCATGTTTGTTGGTTGATTGCAACAAGAGGTGAAGCAAATTTCAATATAGCCGTCATGTTTAATATTTATCATTCAGCACAAGTCCATTATTTTTATTTTAAAAATAACCACCAATGAACCATTTTTAATTTACAGAATTAAATTAATCTTTTTTAAAACCTAGAAAGTAAATTATTGAATATAGCTAATTAATGTAACATACAACAACATCTGCACTCACATTAAATTATTTTTAAAATGTAAACCATTTACATGCATTGATTCTTAATAAGTTAAACGATGTACATTTATATATAACTGGAAAATGAATGACTACCTATTTTGTTATTACAATTTCAAAGATCAATCATGTACCCACAAATCATTTAATCATTTTATTTACAAAATTAAAGATCCTAAATTATTGTTAATTTAATCAAATTAGTCAAGTATTAACTTTTATATCTTCTATAAATGAATATGCTAGCAAGACAATTCCCCAAATTAAATAAATGACAGTACCATTTAAATTTTATTTGGCATTTAAAATCTTTGAAGAATATTAGTTCTGGTTTAGTTGACTTTTAAACATTTTTAAAGTAGATTTTTTACATTCAGAATCAATTGTAAATTTATGTTAATTGATTGTATTATATATTCACCGATTTACAAAGATAAATCACCATTAAATTATCTTATCTTATCATTTAATAATAAAATCTTTTGAGATCCTAAATTAAGAAGTTTATATACAGTGTGATAATTTTAAAAACTTACTATACTACCATAAATGTAGTAAATCTGTTACAGGATCACATTGATATTCAATAATTTTCATTTATTTTAAAATATCAATCTCTTATCTAGCTGGCAAAATAGAATCTCTTATTTTCTTTATCTTACAATTACAAATTTATGTATACTTAACACCCAAAGTCAACAATCAAATCTTATCTCAATAATATATAATATTTGATTTTGTATTATCACAGGTGATCATCCACAACAGTTAATCACAATAACAAATATATAATATATAATTTGTTTTGATTTTGGTAAAATTTATACAAATCATGCAAAACGTAATCTTTTAATAACAAATTATGGAGATATGAATGCTACAGATCTCTCAAAATCAATCACATACTGAGAAATCGCCTATTATTTAAAATATATATTTTTAATATCCTAAGTTAGAGTTGATTTAGCTAAATTTACAGTAATCATGCTAACCCTAATCTTTTATAGCTTAAATAAATATACATGCTAGCCAGACATTTCCACGAAGTAACACAAACAAGTTTATTAAGGTATTGATTTTTCCTTGCCATTACTTTACTTGCATTACTAAGAAGTTCATGTACTGTACTAAATCTTTGTTGTTTGTTTATGCAGAGGAATAACAAACATCTTCTTCACAATGTTTGATCAACTAGAGTTGCTGGACACTTCAAGAACCAATTGGAAGATTAAAGTTCGAATAACAAGAAGGTGGGCTTCTGTAAAAACTGATGCAAATGAAACATTATTGGGGTATAGTGTAATTTTACTCGATGATGATGTAAGTACACTTTTTTTATATTGGTATATATTGATAGTTCCAATTTCTTATTATTCTTCTGACTTTCTGATTTCTTTTTAATTTTATAGAATTTTCACATCCAAGGCTTTATTTATCCGGACAAATGGAACAGTTTGGAAGAGCCTTTGATCGAAGGAGGAATTTATATTATAACTAATTTTAATGTCAAACATGCTACATCCAAACTCAAACCAGTGTCCTCTAAATATATGATTAACTTTTCCAACTCTACAAGTGTTGAGAAAGTGGTTGAAGATGATTTTATGATAGGTATGCACAAGTTCGAATTTGTGGATCTGGGAGACTTATTCAACCTTGCAAGTACTTATGTGCCCAAAGTAAATCCAGAGTATGCTACAGGTTGGTTAAAAGTATTTATAATTTGAGTCTGAAATAGTTTCATAAAAAGTCTGAAATAGTTCCATAAAGAGTTGCTGGTACAATAGCTAATTCTGTCTTTTTCACAGACATTATAGGCGTGGTTGAAAGGTTTGAGAGGTTGCGCCCGGTTGATACCAAATTTGGAGAAAAAAACATTGTGAAGTTCAAAATTTGTGATGCAAGGTAATGAATCAATTTTACTATATAAACCTGTCTTTATTGTGTTCGTAGTTTTTATAATATACATATCTTTTATAGTTACATTTATATTTATAAATTATTTAGTTATAGTGTTTCTGTATTGTATATTAGATAAAATATATTACAATAAAGTCAGCCAACGTATGTAAAAAAATATTAAATATGGTAATATTATTACTTTTTAGTTATTAAAGTTTGAGTTGTACACTGTTTTTTCTTTCTATTTAGGGTTTATTTATAATATTAAAATTATTGACAATTTAAAATAGTCTAAGGATATATTAATATTATTTTAGTTCTTTGTTCAAAATTATCAAATTATAAACTATGTTGATTCTAAATAATACCTATATCCTTTTAATAAATAATTCTTACTATTTTTGTACAAGTAATATAAATTGATTTATATAAAATACATACTCTATAATTTTCATATGCTATATATGCTAATGAAAAGTATATATAGATATATATATATATATAATATAATATATAATAATAATAATATATTGTTGTCATGATATTTTACTCTCCCTCTGTTTGGTTTTTTGCAAAGGAATTCGCATTATGTCACAGCATGGAGTCGAATGGCTGAAACGACTGACACACTTTATCAAGATGATTTACAAAAACCTGTTATTGTCATTTTGGCAAGTGTCAAGTTGCAAACATTTAATAGTAAGCTATTTTGTGGATTACATCAGTTTTCACACATGAAATTTATATTTTTCTGGTTATCACATTAAGTTTTTTTACAGAATCTGTCCAAATAAGTATCTTGCCATCAACAAAGGTCTACTTCAATTTGGAGGATAATGTGGTTAATGAATTTCGTAAAAGGTAATATTAGTAAATTGTTATGGTGCTTTTAAATTTGATTTTGAATATGATGAATTTTAATTTTAAATTTCGTAATGACTTTGATATCTAGGCTGAATCGAGAAGGCTACGTATCTAATGATACTGTTGTCCCAACTAATAGTGTGAGTGATAGTGTTCATGTTATAGAAACTGTTACACTAAAAGAGTTGGTTGAGAAAACGTCTACAAAATATAGCAAGGTAATTAAACAAAAATGTTTAGAATTTTTTTACTGTTAAGTAATCCCATATTAATAATAGTTATTATTATTTGTAGATGAACTTTATGTGCAGTGTCAAAATTAAGAAAGTGCAGACAGGTGATACTTGGTGGTATGATTGTTGTCCCAAGTGTCATGAGGAATTAAACGAATTCGAGGGAATGTTCAAGTGTCCCAATTGTAAGCTTACTATACCAGTTACTGAAAAAAGGTACATTCATTTAAATTAATTATTTTCTTCATCCTTAATAAAATTTCAATAAACACATATATAACTCATTGCTTCTTTCAAAATAGATATAGGATAATGATAATTGCTGAAGATTCAACGGGAGTTGCTAATGTTAACCTTAGTGACCGTGCTGTTAAACGATTGGTTGGAAAAAGTGCAACAAATATGGTGGATGAACTTGGTGAGGTAAGCTTAAGCATTTTCAATTTATTAAACTAAGTATCATGATTATAAATTAAAAATCATATTATAATTGTCTAAATATTATTGTATTTTATATTGACATTTGCAGGGTGTCACAAAATCATCTATTCCACAATTGATAATGGATGTCGCTGAAAAAGATGTAACTTTGAATATAGATATAAGCGATGATAATGTACTAATCAATAGTACATTATATAATGCTACAGATGCTTATCCTTCCAAAAACTCAAAACCATCATCTTCCGAATCTGTTCAGAAAATTGAGGACAATACACTTTCCAGCTGTGGAGATGTGAGTTATTTTTTTTTTGAAAATTTCACTCCTTATCTTTAATATTTTTAATCTATTTAAGTATATTAATTATTTTAATTTATAAATATAAAGTACTAATATAATATATAAAAAATTACAAAATGTTGAGCTAGCCATTTGCGATAGAACTCCGGGTTCTGTTAAATCATGCAACAAGAAAATTAAATTGGTACGTTAATTTATTACAAATTTTGTTTAGAGCTTATTTATATTAAAATAAATACTTCAGAATTTGACATTATCTCTGCATTTAAACAAATAATGCAGGAACATTGAATACTGGATTTTCAGCCTCCCAACTTTGATTTCTTCCAGCTACGCGGATGGTCATTAATGTTGAAAAATAATATCACAAATTTGTTATTGTGATATTTAGCTTCTTTCGAAAATAATGTACTTTGAATTATGGGATTTTTTCTTGAATTATGGGGTTTTTCCCACCAATTAAATTTTATTTCTCTATTTTGGATGATCATTTAATATTTGCACATCAAAAGTGAATTGATCATGATTTTTATATATTATCTTCAAGTTCAACATTTAGTAATTAAAAGTAATAAAACTTTAAAAATTGAGACAAAAATTTAAAATTAATAAGTTTTTTCCTAAAAAATTTCCCGTGTGCGTAGCACGGGCAAATTCCCTAGTTTTAAAAAAGGTTTGTATTTGATCACTAGCCTATAATACAAACCTTTTTTAAAATACAAACTAAGAACCAATCTAAACCCTTAGATTAATCTAATCTAACGGTCCCCCTATATGCACAACACACAACTAAAATACATCATTTCACACACAATCACACCTATTACCCTCCGTTTTTAATTTGACTTTTCCCGTCAATCGGAGAGCTTTTTTTGAAATCCGACTTCACCGTATTTTTCTCCATCTCCCAACGATCAATTTGCATACTATATTTGATATATTCCGACGATAAATCACTATTTATGCTTGCGAGAATTACTAAAATGTTGGTGATTCCTGTAAGAATAAATAGTGATTAATGCGTAAATGTAGTGATTTTTTCTCCAAGTCTATACGTAAATTACAGATTTTGTACCGTAAAATCAATAAATTTATACGTATATAAAAATAAATAGCTAGATCTATGCTGAAATCACTATTTATTCTTACAGAAATCACTAAAATTATTTAGTTTGTAGTTTGTAGTCTAAGAGTGGTTTGTATTGGAGTAAACATATATATATATATAACTCCATTTATATTCATTTGAAGAGGTGTGTTAGCGATATCAAATTGGATACAAAAATAGTTATCAAATGATCTGGAATGACAGCACATGATAATTTGGGCAATTTTAATTAAGGGGTGTTGATGTGAATACATTAGGGGTCCATTTTATTTAATTATACTATGACCAATCAGTGAGTGTCACGTGGAAAGGGGGATCCATTTTGGGATCTAATTTGGGACCTCTAGAATTTTCTTTCTTTAAAACATGAAGTTATTCAATTTGGATTTAAAAATGTCTTTTAAAATACGGGGATACTAGTTTACTAAGCCGCGATTCGCCGCGGCTTTATAATAAATTTTCTAAAAAATATTCAATTAATATATGTTTTTAGACAAAATAATATTTCTAACATAAAATTAAGGTTTATTTTGAATTATCCGTTTCGTCTTGGTTATTTACGGAAATTTTAAATTAATAAAGAAAAGGGCAATTGTTTAATATATTTTATTATTTTAACATTACATGAAATATTAGTATACATATCACTATTTTTATTTTTCTCAAAGTTGATATTCTAACTTCTATTTTAAAATACATAATATAACATCAATACTAAATTCAAGCATATTATATGCTACTCGCTCTCTCGTTAAACATTTTTCCTACCAACTTTCTCGTTGTTCTCAAATCTAAACAGATAACAAACTAATTTAATAAATAAATTACATCATCTATTAATCAATTTTATTATATCATAAAATTTAACTTAAATATTTTTATAAATTCTAGTTTTTATTGTTTAAAATATAGACACTCGAGAAAATAAATAAAAAGAAATAACACTTCTATATTTTATTTTATTTTATAGAAACTTATATTTTCTGTAAGTATTATCTTCGATATAAATTATAAGGTAAAATTAAAAAAAAAATCTAAAATATATGTAAAACATATAGATAAATTAAACGTGATTTTGTTTACAAAAAACAATTATGAATAAATAATTTTTAAATAGTTTTTAGAAGAATAATAAGATAGTATTTAGTTTACATAAAAAATTTAGGAGAATATTAAAATTGTATATTTAGTTTCCTCTATTCGTAAAGATTTAAAAGACTATTGAGATATTTTATAATTAAATATTTAGAAAAATATTAAAATTGTATATTTAATTTCTTCAATTGGTTAAGATTTTAAAGACAAAAGTATTAAAATTGTTATTTTTCTCAAAATTCATATTCTAACTTCTATTTTAAAATTCACCCCTCCCCGTTTAAACGAAGTTACTACCCTTTGATCACTTATACTGCCCCAAATAATTATTAATAATTATATAAATTATGTTATTTTTTATATACGTTTACCGTGTTATTTTTAAAATATGAATTGTTTAAGTTAGAAAATATAATACAGATAATGTGCCCGTGTTATTTTTAGAAAATTGGTTATTTTAGTTAGGAAATATAAGACGTGTAATATGTTTTAGCTAAAAAAGGTAGTTAGTTAGTTATTTGTAATTATAAAATTATTATTTTATTTTATTAATAAATTAACTATAGTGTTTTTAGAAAAAGAGTAATTTTAATTTGAGAAAATATAAAAAGGTACTATATATAATAATTTTTAGTATTTTATCCAACGACTCTCATTATATTCATTATATTGATTTGGAAGATCCAACGGTGGAGAATTGAGTTACCAAAATATGAAGGCCCAACAAATATTTTATAACTTAATATTGTGATTGCAAGTTAATTCTAATTTTGTGATGTGTTTGAAAACTTTTTTAACTTGACTCACTTGCAAGTTATTACTTTGTGACACATATTAAGTATGACATGTGAGAGTGGATCATGATATCAGGACTACTCCCAATTACCATTAAGCAAAAGGTTATACATGAATTAGTGGAATACTTAAATTTATTTGTCAGAGATATTCGTACTTATTCGATTCAGATATGAATTTCAGTTTAGTTAGATTTTGGGGACGAAATCCTTTTTACGGGGTATATATGTAATGTATGAGAATTTTATAAATATTTAATAATAAGAATAATAAGAATAATAATAAGGGAAATGTTAACCATAACCCTAAGAGCTATGTTTAAGTATTGAATTATCTTATATTTTCCATGTTTAAATATTTAATATTAGTAATAGCTTTCCAAAATTGCAAAGATATTAGAAGATTATAAATATTGATTGCTAAATTTTCAATGAAATCAATAGTATTTATGGAAATGAATCAAAATTAGAAATGTAGTTATGGAAATAAATGTAAGTGTATTAATGACAATGTAGATACAATATAATTCTTTTTTTTTTGACGAAATAAAATATATTACTCAAACATATCAGCCAACAAAATAGACCTCAATTCGACATGAACAGACCTCCTATCAAATACTCGACCTGGAAAAGAACAAGACTCTTTCGCTATACAGTGAGCAGCCATGTTAGCAGATCGTCTAATAAAACATAAACCAATGTTTAATTCTGAAAGCATCCCCCCGACACTCCATTATTATTCGACCAAAAGAAGAACCCATACTGACATTGCTTCTAATGGCCTGAACTACTGCCAAACAGTCTATTTCGATAACAACCTCCTGCCAAGCTCCTCCCTTTACCCAGCTAAGTGCTTCCTTAACAGCAATGGCCTCTGCAAATTCCGGCCGTACATCACCTTGGTACAACTCTACTCGTCCCTGAATCACTTCCCCTTTGTCATCCCGCACCAATAAACCAATACCATACTTAGAGATCTCAGCAAAAATTGCAGTATCGACCGTTATCTTGACTTCATCTTTTTTAGGTTTTACCCAAGAGATTGCTCCATCACCATGTTCCACATCCTGGTATAGAGCCTTTGTTGATATTACTTGAGCATTCTTCCAGTCTGCAAGATACTGCTTTGTCGAGTAAACTACAAAATTCACTGCACTCTTTTTCTGGTTCCATACCATGTTGTTCCTGGCTTGCCAAATACTCCAACACAATGTCATTATTTCTCCATGTTCTTCCTTATCTGTCTGCGCTAGCATTCGTTTCAACCATTTGTTGAAACTGGTACCACCTGTAGTGTGGCAAAATGAACCTCTTTTTCGCCAACATTGAGCTGCAAAAGGGCAACTCACTATAGCATGAAGCATCGTTTCTTCCTCACCATCATAGACCGGGCACATCACAGATACAGACACCCGTTTTGCATACAAAGCCACTTTCGTGGGTAAACAATTGGCTAAAGCACGCCACGCCATATTCAGCACCTTTGGAGGTGCCTTGATTCGCCATACTGTCTTCCACATACTGCTATTATCATCTGTTATCCTCCTCACTGACCTCCCCCACAGGAATATTCAAGATGCACTGTTGATCTCTTAGATTAAATAAATCCTCAATGATGTCCATATCCCATTGTCGATCATTCAGAGCAAATAATGAATCAACAGTGGCATGATCAAGTCCTTGAACATTACTCGTTATATAAGGATTTGCGTCATCCAACAGCCAAGGATGACCCATCACCTTAACCTGTTTTCCATTGCCAACTTTCCACCTAGCACCAGACATAATAACTAATTTAGCTTCCCAGATACTTCTCCACACATAACTGGGATTATCACCCAATTTCGACTCAAGAAAATGACTGTTAGGGAAGTATCTTGCCTTATATATTTTGCTGGATAACCGATTAGGACATGTTGCTAACCTCCACCCCTGTTTACCTAGAAGAGCTAGGTTGAAATCATGAAAATTTCTGAACCCTAGCCCACCCCTCGACTTGTGGTTTCTTAATCTCTCCCAGTTCATCCAAATAATGCCCGATTTCGCATTTTATTTAACACCCCACCAGTACCTGGATAAACTCCTTTCAAAATCTTTAGTAATTTCCAACGGAAGTAGAAATATATTCATTGCGTAGGTAGGAATAGCTTGTGCCACATTCTTTATTAGAATTTCTTTGCCAGCTTGCGAAATCCACTTCTCCTTCCAGGCTTGAACCCTTTGCTTCATTTTTTCCTTCAAGAAACCCAGCACTCTTGATTTGCTACGACCTACCATGTTTGGTAACCCCAAATAAGTTACTGAACCATCAGCTTCCTTCATCTGCAAATCTTGACATATCCTTTCCTTGCCTTCCCTACTAACATTTGTACTAAAAACTACTGAGGACTTTATCAAGTTTACCTGCTGCCCCGAGGCTTCTTCAAACACTTGGAGAAGGTCTACCATATTCAAAGCTTCAGTCTCATTTGCCTTACAAAATAGATAACTGTCGTCAGCAAAAAGTAAATGATTAACAGTAGGGTCTTGACGACACACCTTTATGCCATGAATTAATCGTTGAGACTCATATTTCCGAAGTAACGCAGAAAGCCCTTCAGCACAGAGTATAAAAAGATACGGCGATAACGGGTCACCTTGTCGAAGGCCTCTACTTGGAATGACATGACCCATTTCTCTAAACCCATGAGTAATGTTATACGATACTGAGCTAACACACTGAAGAATCAGGTGCACCCACCAATCATGAAAGCCCATCTTACAAAGCAGTGCTCGTAAATAATCCCATTCAATCCTGTCGTAAGCTTTACTCATGTCGATCTTAAGGGCCATACAACCATCATTACCTCTTCTTTTCCTTTTAAGGTAATGAATCATTTCATAACCAACCATAATATTATCTGTGATCGATCTTCCCGGAATAAAGGCACTCTGACATTCAGAAACCACCTGATCAAGCATGTTCTTCATACGATTTGCCATTACTTTGGTAATGATTTTGACCAGTATATTGCACAGGGATATGGGTCTAAGATCTCCCACACTAACCAGACATTTCTTTTTCGGAATAAGAACAATATTAGTTTCATTTAAACCCTTTGGCATAACCCCCTCGTGGAAAAACGTTCTGACCAACCTAATCACATATTTTCCCACTATCTCCCAATGCTTTTGATAAAACGCTGGACTCATTCCATCCGGACCCGGCGCTTTGTCCGGATTCATCTGAAACAAGGCAAACTTGACTTCTTCATCCGTTACCTGCTGTAGAAGATCTAGATTCTGAGCTGCCGTTATTTTAGTATCAACCCCATCAACAACTTCATGCCAACTGGACTGTGTAGCTGTAAATAAGTGGTTATAGTATTCTGTAATATGCTCAGGTAGCCAATCTTCCCACCCAACCCAGTTTCCTTCCCCATTTCTTAACCTGTGAATCTGATTATTTCTCCGTCTAACACTTGCTGAGGCATGAAAATATCTGATATTTTTGTCACCTGAATGTAACCACAGCTGCTTAGATCGTTGCCTCCAGTAAATCTCCTTTTGCTATAATATAAGAAACAATTTGTCCTTTGTCTCTTTATATTTCTGAATCGAGTTAGCATCTCTGAACTTTCTCAGCCTTCTCATCTCCCTTTTACAGTTCTTAATTCTTTCACCAAATTTTCCAGTCAACTCTGTTGCCCAGTAATAATCTATTGTAGAAGGGGGGTTGAATACAATAGTATAAGATAATCGACTTCTTAATATATATATTACAAATATGAAAGAAAGATAACAGCTTTATTAAATCTGAAATAAAACTGTTACAAACTCTCTCAAGAAATTCTGATGTTCTTGAGAGCTGCTAGCTTACAAAAACTCTCTCAAGAAATTCTATGTTCTTGAGAGCTTCTAATCGATTATGTTCTCCCTCGAATACATAAAGCGAAACCAAAACTGTGTTTATATACTGCACAGCTTCTCTATCAATGATAAGTCCTAATCAATTACAAAGATTGAAACCTATCCATAATTGATAGCTACATTCTACAAACCAGGAACCGACAGAATAAACTTCCATGTTTAACTAGACTCCAAATATAACTCGAAGTAGGAATCCTGATCAGCTTCCAGTCCTGATGATCAATCCGGATCCCAGTCCTGATATGTATTCTGATCCTGACGACCATGCAATCCTGATGACGTCAGCAATCCTGATCAGTTGAGTCTAGCTCCTGACGATCATTGAATTCTGATCTAACAATCTCCCCCAATCTCATACTTTGTGAAATAAAGTATAGATTCCTAAGATTCAATGATGTCAAAAACATATATACAAAATGTACAGTATCTGCAGTAACAACTTATCTGTTTAAATTCTTTGATAGAACAAATTCATCTTCAGGAAGTTGGATAACAAATTTTCTTCTTTTTCTTCAAGAATTTGAATCAGTCTTTCCTTAAGATTTCTGAGTTCTTCATCTTCCTCATTAATCTGGTAGATAGCTGCTCTGAGATTCAATATGGAGCTTTTCTGAAGACTATGCTCTTCAAGCAAAAGATAAGCAATTTCCTTCCCATCAGGATTGAGAGTAAGTTGAGTCATGCCAAAAGTTACTTCTTTAACAGCAGTACCCCTTTGCATTTCCACATCCTGACCTCTTTGATTTAAGTACATGGGAGTATAATTACCATTGAAATTACTGTTTCCATCCAGTCTTCTTCTTATTGTTGACAAAATCATGTCACTCCATTCCTTGCACATTTGATTCTTCGATCTCAAAAGATAATGAACATATTTCAGTTCCTGTGTAGTTTTCATCAGCAGATCTTGAATAGATAAAATCTTCACACTACCATCTTTCATGAAGTACAGAAGCTTTTCTTTCTTGTCAAAACCATCATGACAATCTATAACTATATCAACAGCTAGTAAATTGTTCAGGTTTTTAGAAGTTAAAGTACCTCCAATTTTAGTTAAGGAGTAAGGATCGATATATGACATATTTAGATATTCAGTATCCCTGTGTCCAATACCTCCTCTTGAATTACTTGTCAATTGCTTCAGATTTGAAAACATCTTTAACCAGAGTGTTTTTGATCTAACCATCCCAGATAAATCAACAACACTTGAAGCGCTTGTAATAATTCCTCCAGACTGAAAATTGATAAGTGTATCACAACTTAGTGTACTAATATGTTTCCACTTCTTATCCTTTTCCTTTTCAAAAGCATAGCTTCTTTCCAGTGAAGATTCTTGTCTGCTTGGGTTCCTCAACTTTCTTCTGTTTGAGAGTTTAAGCCTTTGTACATAGAGATTTAAATCTCTATTTGTTGATCTTGTAATTTCACTTCTTCTGGCTTCTTCTTCTTCATCTACTTCCTTGTTGTGAGAATCAACCACAGTAGATAAAATTATCAAATCAATCTTTTGCAGAATTTCAGAATCATCAGGATCTTGAATATTATCAGGAACAACATTAGGATTAGATTCTTCAATTTGATTTGTATTGCAGAGAGTTGATTGTCTTGATTTTCTTCTCAATTCAAGTTCTTCTTCAATATTTCCATCATCACCAAAAGTAGATCTGTCAGGAACTACTAGAGTTTGAATAGGTTCAGGAATTTCTTCAATTCTTAACCCTCTAGACCTTGTCTGTCTAGGTATTGTTTGAGTTGAAGAACCTCTTCTACTTCTTCTAGCTCCTCTCCTACCTCTGCTTCCTCTACCTCTAGCAGGAACAGGATTATTAAAGCTTTCCATCATTTCTCTCTGTTGTCTTAATAATTCTTCATGTGAGAGATCAGGATATTCTTCACTTGCTGTAGAGAGTGCTTTTCTTGCAAATAATTGTTGAACTCTTTTATCAGTGTGATATAGAGTAACAATTCTGCCATCTTTTGTAGAAAACTTCTGGAATAAATTTGATGCATCTTCAGGATTATCAATAAAAATATCTTCATCACTTTCAGGAATTGTAGCAAGAGTATGTCCATGACCAGGTGTCAGGATTTGTTCTTCCGTCAGGATCTGAGATTGTACCAATGTTCTTACTGTCTTAACTCCAGAATCAGAAACATGAGTTGACTGCGTTGTTTGACTTTGTGAAGTTTGAATTGTAGACTTCATAACAGCAGCATCAGAGGTTTCTCCTTGTATCACTTTGTCACTACCATCATCTCCAGTATCATCATCATTATTCCTTAATACGAGATCAGGTGTGCATTTTGTCCGACTAACCTTCTCCCCCTTTTTGACATCAGGATTTGACAATAAATTCAAAATTAAGGAAAAAGAGGCTTGAATGTCAGTTACCTTAGTATCCAGAGAATCAATCCTTCTGTTGATAGAGGTTTGTTCAGAAATAACAGATTTCACTTGGGATTCTACTACCCTTAGCTGAAAAGCAGTAGGCACCTTTGTAAAATTTTGAGAAATATCATTCCTCACCAACTCAGTTGAGTTCTTGATAGAATCAATCTCACTTTTTAGGCTTTTGGATAACAGAGTTGTAGCCTTCAGATGATTCTTCAAGTCTTGATTCTCTATAGATTTCACTGCATCATAGGCATGTTCCAAAGCAGAAGAATAACTTACAGATTCAGTAGATCTGTGCCATGAATTGTTCCATTCATTCTGTCTAAGTGCCTCAACAGGATTAAAGGAAGGAATAGAAAAATCTTGTCTCTGATCTTTCCCAGTGGAAGCTTTGCCAGCCATATATGTACTTGATGAACCAAAATTAGTTCCAAGACTAATTTTGAGTGATGTAGCAAGCTGTTCCTTCTCTTTTCGATTCTCATCATCATCACTATCATCAGAGTCATCATCATCAGTACTATGAGTATCATCAGGATCAGGAATAGCTATACCTTTCATTTTATCCTGTGAATCTGTGATAGGATGATCCATTGTTCTTGAACGAAGTGGCTGTATCAGGATAGGTTCAACATCAGGAGCACCACTAGCGTCAGGATGAACACCGTCAGGATTTGATATGCTTGCATCAGTATTTGCTACCAATGGTTCTTGTGGAGCTTGAGGTTCAGAAGCTTCTTCAACACTTTGAGTCAAAGGTTCTTGTGTGCTTCCCTCATTGACAGTGTCCTCGACCAATCTTTGAACTTCATCTGCACCAGAAATCCCTTGAGCATTGTCAGGAAATTTCTCAGAAACTGTAGCTTGGCCTGCATCTTCACTTTGAGAAGATGGTTCTTGTGTAGCTGGAATGTCGATGTCTGCATTCTCCCATTGATAAAATGGTTCTTGTGGGACCATTCCACTAGCTAAGCCTTCACTCAAACTTTGATTGAGTGGTTCTTGTGTGGCTGGATTATCAGAAAGAGCTGCTGAACCACTTTGAGGTTCAGGTTCTTGTGGGCTTGATCCTTTCAGTTTCTTCTGTCTCTGATAGACTAACTCTTCTGCCTTCCTTAGCTTTTCCATTGGATGTTTTATCCCAAGATTGGAAGCAGCAGCACCATACTTCTCCCATGAAATATCAATATGTCTTTTTGTTGAAGAGTCCTGTGCTGGAGAGTCTGAAATTTTAACCACTTGACTTGGTGCAACATCAGGAATACTAACATCAGGATTTGCTTGAGCAGTTGAAACTGATTGCTCATTCAGAATAGAAGTGTCCTGTACATCAGTATCCTGCTTCTTTTCTAAAGGAATATGATACCTGCTTTTTGATAACTTCCTTTTCTTCTGTGGTGTAGACAATTGAACCACAGCTACAGTAGCAGTATCAGCGACTTCCTTATTCACATTCATCACAGAGGATATAGGTAAATCATCCTCTGAGTCAGTCTCATCCCTGAGAACTAATTTCCTTTTAACAGAAACAGCCTCACCTCCCTTTGCAGCTTTATTCACCAGGACCCCTTGTACACCCCCTTATAACTTCTTTTTAGTGAGTGGTGTAGAGGAAAAATCCTTTGAACCTGATTGCCTTCCTAACACATCAGTTCTAGCTGACTTCTTTGCTTTTACAACTAAAGTCTTTTGAGAGACATTAGAGGTGGCAGTTGACTGTTTAGACTGTTTAGGATGAATGCTTGGGTTAGGAACAAGGTGTGATTGGCCTTGCCCCATAGCATTAGAAATTAAACCATAACGAGTAGGCATTTTCCTATGAAAGAAAAACCTAACCTCATCAGGAATAAAAGAATTTCCTATGAAACCATTTGCCTTATCACTGTTGACTATGGACTTAATATTATTCTCAGTAATTCTACAGACAGGTAGAATTACATCATCCTCAAAAACAACATTAGGACACAAGTGATTAAATATCAACTGTAAAAATCTAAGAAAACAGACAGGACCTAACTTATCTGATTTCCTATCACTTAAAGCTTTTAAGATAAACGACCCATAATCAAACACTGTAGAGTTGATAAGAGAGTACCCAATTTTAAGAGATCCTGATGGAAGAGCATCAAAATTTGATGTCTTGTTCAGGAAACAGCGGCTGATCGTATCAAAGAAGAAATTCCATTCCTTCTTAAGCTTTGTCCTAAAGAGATTGCCATATCTCTTTACTTCACCATTGTAGCCCAACTTTGTAACAAACTCAAAAAGAGTAGAGTCCGAAACATTAGCAGGAATAGCATCACAAAGAACAGGTAAATGCAGGGCTTCCTCCACAATTGCAGGAGTCACATAGTGAGTAATTCCATCATGTTCAAAACTCATCAAGATGGTGTCAGAATACCCTTTGTCAAAAGTAACTGAGTTCCACACCTGAACATCAGGATTGACCAGTTGACTTCCTGTCAGGATTGCATCCTATCAGGATTTGATCAAAGAAAACATACCTTTCTGAATAACCATCAGGATTTGACAGTTATCAGGATTTCCTCTCTGTAGCTTTCCTCAGAAATTCTCAAAGTTCATCATTCCAAGTTCATTCACCAATTTATTGAAAGTAGCTTCAGGTAGTGGCTTGGTGAATATATCAGCTAGTTGTTGATCAGTAGGAACAAAGTGAAGTTCAATTGCTCCTCCCAGAACTTGTTCTCTTATGAAGTGATATCGAATACTGATGTGTTTAGTAAGAGAATGTTGGACTGGATTTCCTGTCATTGCAATAGCACTTTGGTTATCACAATAAATAGAGATTTTTGAGTATGACATGCCATAATCTAACAACTGATTTCTCATCCACATTATCTGAGCACAACAACTTCCTGCAGCAGTGTACTCAGCTTCTGCAGTTGAAGCGGAAATGGATTTTTGCTTTTTACTGAACCATGAAACTAGTCTTCCACCCAAAAACTGACAGCTTCCTGAAGTACTTTTCCTGTCTATTTTGCATCCTGCAAAATCAGCATCTGAATAACCACACAACCCAAAATCTGATTCCCTTGCATACCAAAGGCCAAGAGAAGAAGTGCCTTTGAGATATCTGAAAATTCTTTTGACTGCAATCAGATGGGGTTCTCTAGGTTTTGCTTGAAATCTTGCACACAGACAGGTTGCAAACATGATATCTGGTCTACTTGCAGTGAGATACAATAATGAGCCAATCATTCCTCTGTAGTGAGTTACATCTACCTCAGCACCTTGATCAGGATCAAGTTTGGTAGCTGTAACTATGGGAGTTGTAGCAGGAGAACTATCTTGCATGTTAAACCTTGTCAATAAATTCCTTGTATATTTAGACTGATTGATAAAAATCCCTTCATCAGTCTGTTTAACTTGAAGACCAAGAAAGTAACTCATTTCTCCCATCATGCTCATTTGATATCTTGACTGCATAAGCTTGGAAAAGTTTTCACAAAACTTATTGTTTGTTGACCCAAAAATGATATCATCAACATAAATCTGAACTAACAACAAGTCCTTACCATGATTCAAATAAAATAGAGTTTTATCAATAGCACCTCTCTTGAATCCACTTTCCAGTAAGAATAGAGCTAAAGTTTCATACCATGCTCTTGGAGCTTGCTTTAGTCCATAAAGTGCCTTATCCAATCTGTAGACATGATCTGGATAGTTAGGATCAATGAAACCAGGAGGTTGCTCAACATAGACTTCTTCCTCCAGTTCTCCATTTAAGAAAGCACTTTTAACATCCATCTGGAAAACCTTGAATTTCTTATGTGCTGCATAAGCAAGAAATATCCTGATGGCTTCTAGTCTTGCAACAGGAGCAAACGTTTCATCATAATCAATTCCCTCTTGTTGAGAATACCCCTTTGCAACTAGTCTTGCTTTGTTTCTGATTATTACACCATCAGAATCAGTCTTGTTCTTGAAAATCCACTTTGTACCAACAATTGATCTATTCTTTGGTCTTGGTACCAGTTTCCAGACTTCATTTCTTTCAAATTCATTCAGTTCCTCTTGCATTGCAGTAACCCAATCAGCATATTTAAGTGCATCTTCAACTTTCTTAGGCTCCTCCTTGGATAGAAAGTTATTGTATAGACATTCATTCTGAGTTGCACTTCTTGTTTGAACACCTGCATCAGGATCTCCAATGATCAAATCAGGAGTATGACTTGCAGTCCATTTCCTTACCGGTGGTAAATCAGTCCTTGAAGTAGATGCTCCCCCTGGATTGGTGTTATCTTGATTTGAAGAACTTACTTGTCTTGAAGCTCCCCCTGAATTATTGCTATGTCCTCCTGATAAGTTATCAGGATCATCACTTGAATCAGTATCTGAAGAATTTTGTCCTGATGATTGAGTTGACTCTGAACTTGTAGTAGAATGTTGTTGCTCCCCCTCAACATTAGCACTACTTGAAGTATCACTATTGAATGCATCATCAGTATTAGCACCATCAGTATCTGGTGTGTCATCAGGATTTGGTGACCTATCAGGATCTGATGTATTGACAGGATCTGATTCACTTTCTTCAGGTTCCTTGGTAGCTTCATTTTCAAAAATCAATCTATCATGAGAGTCTTCATTGATTCCAGCTATCTTCTTGTCATCAAAAGATACATGTATTGACTCCATGACAGTCTTTGTCCTCAAATTAAAAACTCTGAAGGCTCTTGATGCAGGATAGCTTATGAAAATTCCTTCATCAGCCTTTGTTTCAAATTTCCCTAGCTGTTCAGGATGAGTTCTGAGAACAAAACATTTACAGCCAAACACTTGCAGATGCTTCAGACTTAGTTTCTTCTCCTTGAGTGACTGATAAGGAGTAACACCATGCCTGTTTATTAATGTGAGATTTTGAGTGTAGCATGCTGTGTTGACGGCTTCTGCCCAGAAATATGTAGGTAATTTAGCTTCTTCCAACATAGTTCTGCCAGCTTCAATATGAGTTCTATTTTTCCTTTCAACTACTCCATTTTGCTGAGGTGTGCCAGGAGCAGAGAATTGTTGAATGATTCCTTTGTATTTGCAGAACTCTTCCATC
This sequence comes from Heracleum sosnowskyi, assembly GCA_030848705.1. Lineage (NCBI taxonomy): Eukaryota > Viridiplantae > Streptophyta > Magnoliopsida > Apiales > Apiaceae > Heracleum > Heracleum sosnowskyi. Next base: position 112,365,638 of record CM061244.1, on the reverse strand, counting down.
TTTGAATTCTTAAATTCAGTACCATTATCACTTCTCGGTATCTTGACTTTGTACTTTGTGGTTGTCTCAATCATTCTTACATGATCCAACAGAACTTCAGGAGTCTCATCTTTTCTGTGCAGAAAATACACCCAGGTGAATCTAGAATATTCATCAACAATTACAAGAGTGTACCTTTTCTTACTGATGGACATGATGTTGACTGGACCAAATAGATCAAGATGTAACATGTGATATGGTTCTTCAATAGAGGATTCTGATTTACTCTGGAATGATGTCCTTCTTTGTTTTGCTTTTTGACATGCATCACAGAGTCCATCAGGACTATATAACACTTTTGGTAATCCTCTCACTAAATCTTTCTTAACCAACTCATTGATGTTGCTGAAGTTGAGATGAGAAAGCTTCTTGTGCCAATTCCAACTTTCATCTACTGAAGCTTTACTGATCAGACAGGTAGGGGAGTCATCAGTATTTGATTGAATGTTGGCTTCATATATGTTACCATGCCTGTAGCCAGTCAGTGCTATCTTGCTTGTTGCTTTACTGACTACTTCACAATGAGTGGAATAGAAGTTGACATGATAACCTCTGTCAGTGATTTGACTAATACTCAACAAGTTGTGTTTCAGTCCCTTCACTAGAGCTACTTTTTCAATGATGACATTTCCAATGATTATATTGCCATATCCCAAGGTTTGTCCAATGTTGCCATCTCCATAAGACACAGTTGGGCCAGCTTTTTCCTCATATTCTGATAACAGGGCTTTGTCTCCAGTCATGTGCACAGAACATCCACTATCCATGACTAACACATTTTTCTTTTTACCCTGCAATCAGAATAGAAACACACTAGTTAGAACATTTAGGAACCCATACTTGTTGGGTTCCTTTTCCATGCAATTTATTAACTTTCACAGCAGAAGACTTTATGACCTTAGCAGTCCTGACAGGATTTACTTCATCAGGATTTACTTTGTCAGTATCAGTATTAACAAAAGCATGTTCCAACTTGACATTCTTAATGCTACCAGAGTTTGCACTATTTTTATCAACTTTAGGCAATGGATCATAAAAGTTATAGTACAACTCATGATAATCTTTACAAGTATAAATAGAATGCCATATACTACCACAATGAAAACAGGACTTCTGTGGTTTATAAAATACTGATCTATTCCTAACATCAGACTTAGAAATATCAGCAATCTTCTTCTTACTCTTCTTACAATCAATAGCAAGATGATTAGAGTTACCACAGTTAAAACAACACTTTCTAGGTGCATTTGGGATATATTTGTAACCATTCTCTTTATTGATCCCAACTTTACCATTCCTGTTTCTCTTAACAGTAGCTTCCTTTTTCTTATCTGTCACCTCACAGATTTTATCCTTAAGCCGTTTCTGAGACAATAGACCTACATTCTTAATGACTTTATTCAAGAAAGGTTTAGACTTTATGATTTTAATTCCTTGAGTAGAGGTAGATCCCTTTTCAAAAGTAGAATTGGAATCCTTACCAAAAACAAAATTTACAGGAGTAATCTTAGATTTGGTTGCATCTAGAACATGTCTATAGGTCTTTGGACTGACTGTCTCATCAATGACAATTTTCTCTTTCAATTTCTTATCCTCATCTGACTTATATCCTAGACACTCTTTCCAATTCTTAGAGGTATTGATCTCATGAAATTTCCTACCAGAGTCTGTCCAGGTTCTGATTTTCTTATTAGCAAATCCAAGTTCCTTTTCAAGAGAAGTACATTTCGATTTAATCTCTATGTTCATGTGTTTAACATTATCACATTCTTTTTGTACTTCTTGCATACGAGAAAATTCAGCTTCTAATATATCATTCCTTTTTCTAAGTTCAGACATCTCAGATAAGATCCTAGTATTTTCAGCAGTTTGACTTCTAAAGCTAATATGTAATGACTTTAGAAAACGTCTTAACTCAGAAGCATTATCAGTATCAAAATCAAAGATAGTATTTAGTACCTTATCATCAGGAGCAGCAGTTACATCAACATTGGCCATTAGAGCATAGTTGACCACCTCAGTATCAGATTCTGAGGAAGAGTCCATCCAATCCTTGCTTGATGTGATAAGTGCCTTTGTCTTCTTGCACTCAGAAGCAAAGTGTCCCATACCATTGCACTTGTAGCATCTAACCTTTGACTTGTCAAATTTGCTACCTTTGCTGTCCTTTTTGATATACTTATCTTTGTTTGGATTGAAAGCCTTTTTCTGAAAGTTGCCTTGTCTTCTACTCTTCCTGAACTTCATCCTTCTGAAGTTTCTGACAATCATAGCAACCATCTCTTCCATGTCTGAGTCAGAAGAATCTTCATCAGTATTGGCATCAGGATTGCCATCAGTAACTGATGAAGAGTCATCAGGATCTGACTCAACTAATCTTGTTTTACTTCTAGAGACCTCCATAGCTTTTCCTTTTGATTTAGCCTCTGCTTTCAAAGCAATTGATTTTGCCTTGCTGCTCTTCTTGTTCTTTCTCTGTTGAACTTCAAGATCATGAGTTCTTAGCATCCCATAGACTTCATCAAGAGACACAGTGTTAAGATCATACTGATGTCTAATGATCGAGGTCTGAGTGTCCCATTCTTCAGGTAAAGCTCTTAGAAACTTGGTGTTTGAATCTTCAGTTTCATATTCCTTGTCAACTAAAGATAAACTGTTCAATAGTGTCAGAAATCTATCATATAGATCAGTTAGGCTCTCATCGGGTCTTGCATCAAATTGTTCATATTCTTGAATCAAAAGAGCCCTTCTGTTTTTCTTGACAGATGCAGATCCCTAGCACTGAGTTTCCAAAATATCCCAGATTTCTTTTGAAGACTTGCATGCAATCACTCTATTTGACATGACAGCATCAAGACTACTGTGCAAGATATTCTTTATCTTTGGTTCCCTGAGTACATGAGCTTTTTCTTCTGGAGTCCATTCACTTTTAGCCTTGACCACATAATGTTCAGGTACTGTATCTGTTCGTTCTACAATCCTTGTAGGAATATATGGTCCATCACGAATCCTGTCCAAATAGTCAGGATCCATAGCCTCCAGGTACATCAGCATCTTTACCCTCCATGTTGGATATTATGATTTCTTCAAGATGGGAATCTTCATGCTTTCATACTTGGTTGTCGACATCTTTAGATCGTATCTGATTCAGAATTAAATTAGTTTGCTCTGATACCAATTGTTGCCCAGTAATAATCTATTGTAGAAGGGGGGTTGAATACAATAGTATAAGATAATCGACTTCTTAATATATATATTACAAATATGAAAGAAAGATAACAGCTTTATTAAATCTGATATAAAACTGTTACAAACTCTCTCAAGAAATTCTGATGTTCTTGAGAGCTGCTAGCTTACAAAAACTCTCTCAAGAAATTCTATGTTCTTGAGAGCTTCTATTCGATTATGTTCTCCCTCGAATACATAAATCGAAACCAAAACTGTGTTTATATACTACACAGCTTCTCTATCAATGATAAGTCCTAATCAATTACAAAGATTGCAACCTATCCATAATTGATAGCTACATTCTACAAACCAGGAACCGACAGAATAAACTTCCATGTTTAACTAGACTCCAAATATAACTCGAAGTAGGAATCCTGATCAGCTTCCAGTCCTGATGATCAATCCTGATCCCAGTCCTGATATGTATTCTGATCCTGACGACCATGCAATCCTGATGACGTCAGCAATCCTGATCAGTTGAGTCTAGCTCCTGACGATCATTGAATTCTGATCTAACAAACTCTTTACCCCATTGATACAATTTTTCTCCACAGTTTTTGATTTTCCTCTGAATGCCATCCCTATTCTCGTTGTCCCAACTTTCTAACACCAGCTGTCGACACATTGGCTCTGTAAGCCAAGCGTTTTCAAATTTGAACTTCCTCTGTCTCACCAGCTTTTCACAAGCTTCTGGGACCAACATTATGGGACTATGATCAGATGACGAACCCTCCAAGTTATACAGCTTGACCAGTGGGAACATATTAAGCCACGGTAATGTGGTTAATGCCCTGTCTAAGCGGACTTCAGTCCATGCTGAGGTTCCTCTTCCCCTTTCCCATGTGAACTGATGTCCAACTAAATCCAAGTCAATCAGCCCTGTCTCCACCAATACTTCATTGAAGCCCTCAATTAACCAACTCGGGTAGGGAGCTCCTCCCTTTTTATCTTGTTGAGTAAGCACATTATTCAGGTCTCCTATGGCACACCAAGGAAGATTTGAATCCCTTGCTAGATTCCTCAAAAGATCCCAAGTCTTTCTCCTTTGGTTTCTGTCCGGCTCCCCATAAATTCCCGATAATCTCCACGGTTGCTTACCGTCCACTTTGACTTCCACATCGATATGATTGCGAGACCAACTACGAAGCTGAATCTGGTCTTTAACCTTCCATAATAAAGCCAACCCTCTGCTTTTGCCTTGAGAGTCAACAGAGATTAACCCATCAAATTGCAGAGCTCTTCTTAAACTCTTCATCTTTCCTTTATTATCTTTAGTTTCACACAAAAAAATGACTGAAGGTCTTTCTTGACGTATAATGTCTTTAAGGAACCGAATGCTCGAGGGAAGACCTACACCTCGACAGTTCCAATTGAGCACATTCATAATTCTAGGCGGGCCTACCTTGCAGCACCCGCCTTTAACTCGTTTTTTTGGTTCTGAGCTTCAGGTTCTTGTATCTCTAACATCATGATATCCTCCTGGGCTTTTCCTATGCCTGGCCCATCATTATTTGACCCATCCACTCTTCTTCTTTTAGGATCCATAATGATAAGCCCATTGTCCATTTTAATTACTCCCGCCTGATTAGCACTTGAAATCTGGCCACCTTTTTGATTTTGAAATTCTACGATTTCAGTATACCCACTTCCTATCCTCACTCTTCCGCCTTGCATGCTATTATCACCAACTAAGTTATTTTCAATCCCTAAAATCAGGGGATTGTGTTTATCATTGCCACCAATCTCGCCACCCTTCCTCTCTATCCTCCCTTCCAATTCAGCCGCCGTATTGCTCACCGGAAAATGATTTCCCTGTCTCTCCTCCCTCATGTTATCAACATCTTGCTTCTCATCTACGGCCCCCTCCTTTACCGGAATTACTTTACCTCCTTCAGCATTGCGAATCCATTGGTTTTCTCGATTAAAATTTTGTTTCCTAGACATCGCTCTAAGAGAGTTATCATACTTCCTCATCTCTGTTGCATCCTGACTGTCAAATAACTTCTCACAGAACCGATCTGAATGACCAATCAATCCACAAAAGAAGCAAAAGGTCGGCAATCTTTCATACTTAAACGACAACCACATCCATTCTCTTCCCCTCTTCTTTATACGCATTCTATCTTTTAAAGGACGACCCGTATCAATGGCTACCTTGATTCTTATATAGTTCCTCCATAAACCTTGAAAGTTTTTTGGATCAGATGCCAAAAACCTCCCCACATAATTGCCAATGGATTTATGAATACATTCTGAATTGAACCCAATGTGCAAATCATACACCTGGAGCCAAATGAATAACTCTGATAGTTTTATTGTTTGCAACTGCTCCTCCTTTTCCAACTTCTTAAGCAAAAGAACTTGTTGATTGAAAGTCCACGGGCCATCGTCCAAAACCCTTTGAATATCAAGATCATGAAAGAATTTAAACAAGAAAATGTTTGGAATATTCGTCTCCTCCATGAAGACACCTTTCACTGGTCTCCATATTGATGCCAGTGTGTCCTGCATTGCCAGAAAATTAATCTTCTTATTTGTCATAAAACTTCCGACTAGACACCGATCATACTCGAACTTAACCGCTTCCTCCGGGATTTCTTCCAAAATCAGTCCTCCTCCCTCATCATCATCAATCTCTAGGTTTGCATAGCTTTCCATTATGTTTTTTCCTCTCGAAGAACTAGCCATTAGAATTTCAATGTGGAAAGATAAAAACTTATGAATATATTAAAAAACACCAACAGATTAGAAAACCAAACGCTAAAAAGATTACTTTCAGAATAAAGAAGCACTCGTCATGAAGGCGAGACAGAAGAAAAACTCGTCATGTAGGCGAGACTATCTCAAATGTTTTCTTATTACTTTCGAGAGAAATGACTCGTACAACTTTCGAGAGAAAGGACTCGTACAACGGTGGAAGAATTTGCCAGTGTGCACCTTGAGTTTTATCAAAATGAAGAATCAAAATTCAAACATAAACCAAAACCAAAGTAGTGCTAGATTTGAGTTGAGTCTGATCAATTTCACAAACAAATAGCGGTGCTAAACCAATCATATAAAAAGGGCTTATTTATAAACCGATCACTAAAATTTGGGTCAAAAATAACATACACATGAACAATTAAAAAAGAAAAATAAGTTGGGACAATCACCGTTGAATGGACATTATTGAGAGTGAGCCTTGGATCGAGTTTGTGAAAAAGGCTAACCTGAATTCTGTTGGGACTTTAAAAGTTCAACACAAAACTAAATTCGAATCTTATTTAAGTTTGGTTATATTCATTCAATCGAAATGGATGACAATACAAATTACCATTCATAATACATTAACACACGATGTCCATGAATATTTTGGTAAATCCCAAACTAAACCCCCAACTTCAGTTCCATTTTCTATACTACTCAACTCAACACACCTTCAATTCCTTAACATCAGCAAATATTAACCGGCCCCTAAACAAAACACGAGCATTTTTTACGTTAATTAATACTACTCCACTAGCTCTATTAACTACAACATTCCATTAATCCCATTTTAATAACAAAAGATAGAGCACTTTGTACTCTTAATTTACTAACTTAACTAGTAACTAACCATCACCATCTTTCACCCTCGACCTTTACCATCTTCAACAGCCTTCACACCATCCTTGACCTCACTTTGTTCTTTTGCATACCAATTTTTCATCATAATTCTCATAAGCTTGAGCAGAATTTTAACATTCCTGTTAACCTCAATTACTTCCTCCCTTGTTTTCATCACATCAAACTCCACATTTTCCGCAATATTTTCGAGCTTGCCCATCCGTTGCTCCGTATTCTTGCCGGCAAAAATATCAATAATTTTTTTCATAGCCGAACCAACCATCCACAACACACTTGCCACACCCAAAACAGTGGCAAAGACAAAGAATGCTTTTCCATTTCGGCTCTTGAAAGATTAAAAACAAAAAAAAACATAAATATAACACATAACTAAATCACATAAACAAATACATACAAGCATATAACATAATAACTACCTCTCAAACTCATAAAGAGCTCTAACAACTCTGTCATGGATAGATTCACGTTCCATTTTAGTGCCGGAATTCACCTCGCCGGAGAAGGGAGGAGGGGGAGTTGAGGTGGTGTAGGGTCGGTAAAGGGAGATGGAAGGAGGGGAAGTGGGGGTGGTGTAGGGTCGGTAAAGAGAGATGGGAGGAGGGGTAGTGGAAGGAGCAGTTGGGCTTCTCCGGCTGCCGGTGGCAAGAGTTCCAGCAACTACACGGCGACAAGCAAATCTGAACATTTTCTGTGTTTGGGGAGGTGAGGTGATGTTGAAACTTGAAAGTGTTGTTTACTTAATGTGTTGTATTAGTGTGTTACTGCTTTGTTTTATATAGTACTTGAAAAGTGAGTGGGTTGGGCCTTGGTAATGATGGTTGGGCCAAGATAGAATTAGCCCAATATATTTTCTGTGTTGAACAATACGAAGGATACAGAGGTAGTTTGTATAGGTGACAGAAGTGGAAAGATGTGTAGAAGGGGAAGAGAACAATGGCATTACCAAACAGTGAAAGAAAAAAAAAGCTGGTCAGGTCACATGTTGGGTTTGTCTCAATCTCTGCTGCCCTGTCCTTCCTGTCAATCTCTAGCGGTCATTTTTCACAAGTGAAAACACTTGAGTAGCTTCTCCGAGAGAAACAGAAGCCGGTTGTCCCATTCTCTGAAATTTCCAAGATTTGAGTTTTTCTTAAAAGATGGAGTAAGATGAGCGGCGGATAGTGTTTAGTAGTACTAGCAGGTGTAAGTAAATTCTGATCAGCGTGTTGTCCCTCTATTCTCAATTTCTCATCACGTCATTGCGGATCATACGGGATATTAGTAGCAGTCAATTTTAACTTTATTCATGTCAGGCAGAATATCACATTTTCCTATATAATGATGTAGAAACATTTCACCAATTTCCATTTGTTGCGACGAATTTGTAAGGTATGTTAAATTTTGTAATGAATAGTTAGATATGTAAATTTTTTTCCCAAAATAGATATGAATATTTAGGTAATTAAATAAGTTAATTTAATAAATATATTCAATAATAGTTATTTGCATGGGATAAACCTGATTAGTAAATTAGTTAAGAGCATAAACGAAAATTAAATCAAGGAGTGGTTAAATATTTGTATTTGTGAATCATTGTTTCTCTCAAATTTTGGGCACACTCAACACAAATTGTCCAGTCATACATTATTGAGTAAAAAGAGTAATATATTTACTAAATTACTTGTGGGACTTGTCATAAAATTTCAGGGGGGCACAAAAAATTTCTTCCTCCCCAGACAGTATTTTGCCCTCCTCCGACTACTCATACAAATTTCCACCAAAAACTCCTTGGTAAAAATTTCGGGGGGGGGGGGGGCACCAAAAACTCCTCCCTTCCCAGAAAATTTCCTTTCCTTCCTCTAAACACATAGAAAAATTTCATTCTGAGGTGATTGCTAGCGGCCACTACCCCTACCCGCCAGCAATGGCCCGGGGGCAACACGAGAGAGAACAACAAAAATAGAACAAACAAGAAACAAACACATTTCATTCATTGAAAAAGGTTACAGGACAAAGAAGATCAATGAAGGACAAGTCCGTCAAGATCTTAGTACAATATCAAATAAAAAGTAAGAACACTAAACTAAGCAGAGACATCTTCATAATCGGTCTCCTCGCGGTCTACCTCACCCTTCAGCTCTTGCAACTTCATCAACACAGCTTCACGCTGGGCCATCTCCCAATCCCTCAAGCGGTCAATCTTGTTCATGTAGAAGCGATGCAGCTGGTTTTTATCACGGACTAGCTCTTCAATAGCATCACAAGCCCGAGCACCAAGAGGCTCATCAATCCAAATGTCATAGTAACATTCCCTAGTTGCACAACGCTCAAATCTCCGACCAGCATTGTTCCCAGCCCAAACGGTCTTTATGACCACCAGCATGTCACAATAACAAGTAATTCTCCTACCTTCCATGAGGGAACCTTTCAAGACCTGCACAAAGGAAAGAAGAGACAAAAGATTTCAAGAAAGCATGACAATCAAGCACTTTGATACAACACAGGTATTTATAGGGCCTCACCAGCTAGACGTTGTAAAAGAGCCGTTGAAGTCATTAATCTCAAGAATCCCATCAATGGTATGCATTTACTCCTCTAACCCACTAAAGTAAGTCGAAGGAGTGGGGGGCAATGTTAATACCCTCCCAGAAGAAGTCTCTTGGCCCGGAAGAAGTCTCTTTGCCCGGAAGAAGTCTCTTGGCCCGGAAGAAGTCTCTTTGCCCGGAAGAAGTCTCTTAGCCCGGAAATAGTCTCTTTGCCCGGAAGAAGTCTCTTAGCCCGGAAGAAGTCTCTTAGCCCAGAAGTAGTCTATTTGCCCGGAAGAAGTCTCACTGGCCCGGAAGAAGTCTCATCGCCCGGAAGAAGTCTCATCGCCCGGAAGAAGTCTCTTAGCCCGGAAGAAGACTCTCTGCCCGGAAGAAGTCTCTTTGCCTGGAAGAAGTCTCTTTGCCTGCCTGGTACGACTACGTCCCGAAAATATTCAATGGACAACTTGTCACACCAAAGTGGACTAAGGAAAATAAGTGAAGGCAATACTTTCTCTTCCGGACCAAAGATAGTTCCTTCCTCCAGCACCTTCCACCTCTTGGGCCAAATCTGCTCCCTTCTCCAACACTCTTACGTCAACTCACACCTGTCACAAGGAAGGAAGCATCCTTCCGGACCAGGGAACAAGGGAAGGTAACACTAAACCTTTTAAATACTCAAGCAACCTCACATATGCAGGGGTTCTAGTTTTTACATTCACACACATTCACTCTCACATTTCACAAAACGCTCTCTAAAACTCAGTCACCGGAAGTATATTTTCTGATATTGTTTCTTGTTATTCTCCACCACCAAGTTACTTACTCTCACGCCGGAGGTGCTTGACGGCCACCACCCCCGGTCAGACATTGTTTTGCAGACTCCCTTCCGACATCTACACCACATCCCCGACCAAGCATTGCCGGAAGAGGGACAAGTGCGGTAGAGTGGAGCAAGGAGCATTATCATTTGGCGCTAGAATTAATCGACGTCCAAGCATACAAGAGAATTTTAGTCACAAATCCTTCTCAATGGGTCCGTCGAAGAATACAAGTTTACAAGTAAGAAACATGCCAGATGAGGAACAACTTCAAGACAATCATTATGAGACGATTCCTGACGCCTCTCACCATAGTGAACCCATCCTCCAAAGAGTTAGAACAAGGGACGGAAACCCTCCTCTCAACTTGGACTTAACAAGTTTCGCTCCAAATCAAATAGATTTCCTTCTCAATGTTGCTGCCAATCTCCAACACCCCAACCAGGAAAATGACCCACCTCAGTCTAAAGGGAGACATGAACCACCTCCCCACGAGGATGAAGCACATAGTGCTATCAACAATGGCACCAAAAGGCCAAGGACAACAAAATCCGTTTTCTCTCGTCTCGGTTCTTCCCAAAACACTCAACATGTCCGCCATGACAATCCTCACCACCGTCCCGAGACATGGAAGGAAAATCGAAGAATACGAGACTTAAGACATCAAATTGAGGACAAAAGGGTCGAGTACGAAAGGGAAAAATGAAGACTGGAAGATGAATTCTACCAAGAGAAAGAAAGGGACAGGACTCCCGAACCCACCCCGGTGGGAGGTGATGGCATCTCTCAACAAGAAATCATCCAAACTCTCATGGAGTTAAAGCGCAAAGTTGAAGGAGAAGTTTCAGCTAGTCCGGGAGAATCTCCTTTCTCCAAAAGACTAGAAGCTGAGAGTAAACAAACGCATTTGAAACACCCCCACTTGGACTCATATGATGGTAACGGAGACCCGGAAGAGCACTTGAGTTATTTTGATCAAATAGCCCTTTTTTATGGGTACCGGGACTTGACATGTTGCAGATTCTTTGCTTCCACCTTGAGAGGAAGTGCGCAGCGATGGTTTTGTAGGCTTCCTCCCAGGACCATTGACACATGGGCCGATTTCAAAAAAGCTTTTCTGAATAAGTTTAAGGCAAATCAACCACATGAAGTGCACACTGTCTTCCTTGAGACCATAGCCCAAAAGAGTGGAGAGACACTTGAAAGTTATCTAAAGAGGTTCAAGGAGGCGGTAAACAAAGTGGTATCAGTGAATGAGACAGAAGCATTAGTGCATCTAAGAAGGGGTCTAGACCCTTATGATTGTGAAAGATATATTTGCAAGCTCATGGAACACAAGCCCACTACGCTAGCCAGAGCATACGAATTGGCTTCTCACTTCATCACTGAGACGGAGGCCATGAGAGTCATGAAACAAACAAGGAATCCTCCCCAACCAAAGCCTTACTTCCAGAAGGAGCATTTCACCTTCTACCACACTCAGAGGCCCATACATGAGCACCAAGTCCAAACCATCCATGGTCCTGCCGTGTCAAGACAAAAACCCATTTTTGACAAGTCGAGGCTCTCTTCTTCCACCTCATCAAGGCCGACACGGAAACCTGAACCAGAGTGGACAACTTTGAGCATGCCTAGAGCGCATATCTTACGGGAAATACAGAACAAACCTTTCTACCAGGCACCACAACCGCTTTGGACAGCCCCGGGTGACAGAGACTCCACTAAGAATTGTGAGTATCATGCCACTCACGGACATACTACAGAGAATTGTCTCTCTCTCAAACACTTCCTCGAGAGGTTGGTCCGTCAAGGACTCATTAACCAATACCTTCCTCGACAAATTATGAATGGGAACAACTCAAATACTCCTTCCACTTTTCAAGCCAACAAAGGCAAGAACATTGTCAATGTAGTTATTGGAGGAACACAATCTCCCCCACGAGCTCCGGGAACTCAAGAAGTGTTAACGATATCAGAGAAAGACATGATGGGAGATGTTATCACTTTTTCTGACGCTGACTTGGAGGGAGTCAATCCTTACAATACTGAAGCTTTGGTGGTCACGGTAGAAACACGAGATAATGTGGTGAAGAAGGTCTTGATTGATAATGGCTCCTCGGTGGATAAAATCTTCACGCACTGTTGGGAAAGGCTGAAGTTGGAAGATAAGTTGGAAGAATGTCAAGAGGAGGCACCCCTTTACGGTTTTGGCCACAATGTAGTCCCCATAGCGGGAATAGTGAAGTTGCCTATACTCTTCGGGACAGCCCCGAAACAAGTTCGCCATTTTATCAAACTTTATGTGGTTAACACGCCATCTTCTTACAATATGATCTTGGGAAGGCCGACTCTGACTCGTCTAAGAGCCATATGTTAGATCAGAATTCAATGATCGTCAGAAGCTAGACTCAACTGATCAGGATTGCTGACGTCATCAGTATTGCATGGTCATCAGTATTTGATCAAGCGTCAGTATCTTATTGATCATCAGGATTCCTACTCAGACTATGATCAGGATTGATCATCAGAACTTGAAGCTGATCAGGATTCCTACTTCGAGTTATATTTGGAGTCTAGATAAACATGGAAGTTTATTCTATTTGTTCCTGGTTTGTAGAATGCAGCTATCGATTAAAGATATGTTTCTATCTTTGTTATTGATTAGGACTTATCTTGTAATTGATAGAGAAGTTGTGTGCACTATATAAACACAGTCTTGTTTTCGATTTATGTATTCATCCATTCGAGAGAGAACATAATCGAATAGAAGCTCTCGAGAACATAGAATTTCTTGAGAGAGTTTTTGTAAACTAGCAGCTCTCAAGAACATCAGAATTTCTTGAGAGAGTTTGTAACAGTTTTATATCAGATTTAATAAAACTGTTATCTTTCTTTTTCATATTTGTGATATATACATTAAGAAGTCGATTATCTTACTCTATTGTATTCAACCCCCCTTCTACAATAGATTATTACTGGGCAACAATTGGTATCAGAGCAAACTGATTTAATTCTGAATCAGATACGATCTAAAGATGTCGACAACCAAGTATGAAAGCATGAAGATTCCCATCTTGAAGATATCAGAATATCCTACATGGAGGGTAAAGATGTTGATGTACCTGGAGGCTATGGATCCTGACTACTTGGACAGGATTCGTGATGGACCATATATACCAACAAAGTTCGTAGAACGAACAGATACAGTACCAGAACATTATGTGGTCAAAGCTAAATCTGAATGGACTCCAGAAGAAAAAGCTCATGTACTCAGAGAACCAAAGATAAAGAATATCTTGCACAATGGTCTTGATGCTGTCATGTCAAACAGAGTGATTGCATGCAAGTCTTCAAAAGAAATCTGGGATACTTTGGAAACTCAGTGCCAGGGATCTGCATCTGTCAAGAAAAACAGAAGGGCTCTTTTGATTCAAGAATATGAACAATTCGATGCAAGACCTGAAGAGAGCCTGACTGATCTATATGATAGATTTCTGACACTATTGAACAGCTTATCCTTAGTTGACAAAGTATATGAAACTGAAGATTCAAACACCAAATTTCTTAGAGCTTTACCTGAAGAATGGGATACTCAGACCTCAATCATTAGACACCAGTATGATCTGAACATTGTGTCTCTTGATGAGATCTATGGGATGCTAAGAACTCATGATCTTGAAGATCAACAGAGAAAGAACAAGAAAAGCAGCAAGGCAAAGTCAATTGCTTTGAATGTAGAAGCTAAATCAAAAGGAAAAGCTATGGAGGTCTCTAGAAGTAAATCAAGAGTAGCTGAGTCAGATCCTGACGACTCTTCATCAGATACTGATGGCAATCCTGATGCCAATACTGGTGATGAATCTTCTGATTCAGACATGGAAGAGATGGTTGCTATGATTGTCAGAAACTTCAGAAGGATGAAGTTCAGGAAGAATAGAAGACAAGGCAACTTTCAGAAAAAGACCTTCAAAGCAGACAAAGACAAGTATATCAAAAAGGACAGCAACGGTAGCAAATTTGACAAGTCAAAGGTTAGATGCTACAAGTGTAATGGTATGGGTCACTTTGCTTCTGAATGCAACAAGACAAATGCACTCATCACATCAAGCAAGGATTGGATGGACTCTTCCTCATAATCTGATACTGAGGTAGTCAACTATGCGTTAATGGCCAATGCTGATGTAACTGCTGCTCCTGATGATAAGGTACTAAATACTATCTTTGATTTTGATACTGATAATGCTTCTGAGTTAAGACGTTTTCTAAAGTCATTACATATTAGCTTTAGAAGTCAAACTGCTGAGAATACTAGAATCTTATCTGAGATGTCTGACCTTAGAAAGAGGAATGAGATATTAGAAGCTGAATTTTCTCGTATGCAAGAAGTACAAAAAGAATGTGATAATGCTAAACACATGCACTTAGAGATGACATCTAAATGTACTTCCCTTGAAAAAGAACTTGAATATGCTAATGAGAAAATCAGAACCTGGACAGACTCTGGTAGGAAATTTCATGAGATTAATACCTCTAAGAATTGGAAAGAGTGTCTAGGATATAAGTCAGATGAAGATAAGAAATTAGCAGAGAAAATTGTCATTGATGAGACAGTCAGTCCAAAGACCTATAGACATGTTATAGACTCAACCAAATCTAAGATTACTCCTGTTAATTTTGTTTTTGGTAAGGATTCCAATTCTACTTTTGAAAAGGGATCTTCTTCTACTCAAGGAATTAAAATTATAAAGTCTAAACCTGTCATGAACAAAGTCACTAAGAATGTAGGTCTATTGTCTCAGAAACAGCTTAAAGATAAAATCTGTGAGGTTACAGATAAGAAAAAGGAAGCTACTGTTAAGAGAAACAGGAATGGTAAAGTTGGGATCAATAAAGAGAATGGTTATAAATATATCCCAAATGCACCTAGAAAGTGTTGTTTTAACTGTGGTAACTCTAATCATCTTGCTATTGATTGTAAGAAGAGTAAGAAGAAGATTACTGATATTCCTAAGTCTGATGTTAGGAATAGATCAGTACTCTATAAACCGCAGAAGTCCTGTTTTCATTGTGGTAGTCTATGGCATTCTATTTATACATGTAAAGAGTATCATGATTTGTACTATAACTTTTATGATCCATTGCCTAAGTTTGAAAGTAGTACAAAGTCTGATAGAACTGAAAATGTCATAGTGAAGCATGCTTTTGTTAATACTGATACTGACAAAGCAAATCCTGATGGAGTAAATCCTGTCAGGACTGCTAAAGTCAAAAAGTCTTCTGCTGTTAAATTTAATAAAATGCATGAACAAGGAATCCAACAAGTGTGGGTTCCTAAACATTCTGACTAGTGTTTTACTATTCTGATGCAGGGTAAAAGGAAAAATGTGTTAGTCATGGATAGTGGATGTTCTGTGCACATGACTGGAAACAAAGCCCTGTTATCAGAATATGAGGAAAAAGCTGGCCCAACTGTGTCTTATGGAGATGGCAACATTGGACAAACCTTGGGATATGGCAATATAATCATTGGAAATGTCATCATTGAAAAAGTAGCTCTAGTGAAGGGACTAAAACACAACTTGTTGAGTATTAGTCAAATCACTGACAGAGGTTATCATGTCAATTTCTATTCCACACATTGTGAAGTAGTCAGTAAAGCAACAGGGAAGATATCACTAACTGGCTACAGGCATGGTAACATATATGAAGCCAACATTCTCTCAGATACTGATGGCTCCCCTACATGTTTCATCAGTAAAGCTTCAGTAGATGAAAGTTGGAATTGGCACAAGAAGCTTTCTCATCTCAACTTCAGCAACATCAATGAGTTGGTTAAGAAAGAGTTAGTAAGAGGATTACCTAATGTCTTATATACACCTGATGGACTCTGTGATGCATGCCAAAAAGCAAAACAAAGAAGGACATCATTCCAGAGTAAATCAGAATCCTCTATTGAAGAACCATATCACATGCTACATCTTGATCTGTTTGGTCCAGTCAACATCATGTCCATCAGTAAGAAAAGTTCTGTTGGATCATGTGAGGATGATTGAGACAACCACAAAGCACAAAGTCAAGATTCTGAGAAGTGATAATGGTACTGAATTTAAGAATTCAAAGATGGAAGAGTTCTGCAAATACAAAGGAATCATTCAACAATTCTCTGCTCCTGGCACACCTCAGCAAAATGGAGTAGTAGAAAGGAAGAATAGAACTCTTATTGAAGCTGGCAGAACTATGTTGGAAGAAGCTAAATTACCTACATATTTCTGGGCAGAAGCAGTCAACACAGCATGCTATACACAAAATCTCACATTGATAAACAGGCATGGTGTCACTCCTTATCAGTCACTCAAGGAGAAGAAACCAAGTCTGAAGCATTTGCATGTGTTTGGCTGTAAATGTTTTGTTCTCAGAACTCATCCTGAACAGCTAGGGAAATTTGAAACAAAGGCTGATGAAGGAATATTCATAGGTTATCCTACATCAAGAGCCTTCAGAGTTTTTAATTTGAGAACAAGAACTGTCATGGAGTCAATTCATGTATCTTTTGATGATAAGAAGATAACTGGAATCATTGAAGACTCGCATGATAGATTGTTATTTGAAAATGAAGCTTCCAAGGAACCTGAAGAAATTGAATCAGATCCTGTCAATTCATCAGATACTGATGGGTCACCAAATCCTGATGACTCACCAGGTACTGATGATGCTAATACTGATGATGCAAACAACAGTGATACAACTAGTAGTGCTAATGTTGAGGGGGAGCAACGGCATTCAACTACAAGTTCAGAGTCAACTCAATCATCGGGACAGAATTCTTCAGATACTGATTCAAGTGAAGATCCTGATAACACATCAGGAGGGCATAGCAATAATTCAGGGAGAGCTTCAAATCAATCAAATTCTTTCAATCAAGATAACACCAATCCAGGGGGAGCATCTACTTCAAGAAACAATTTGACACCAGCAAGGAAATGGACAAAAGATCATACTCCTGATTTGATAATTGGAGATCCTGATGCAGGTGTTCAAACAAGAAGTGCAACTCAGAATGAATGTCTATACAATAACTTTCTGTCCAAGGAGGAGCCTAAGAAAGTTGAAGATGCACTTAAAGATGCTGATTGGGTTACTGCAATGCAAGAAGAACTGAATGAATTTGAAAGGAATGAAGTCTGGAAACTGGTACCAAGACCAAAGAATAGATCAATTGTTGGTACAAAGTGGATTTTCAAGAACAAGACTGATTCTGATGGAGTCATTATCAGAAATAAAGCTAGACTAGTTGCAAAGGGGTATTCCCAACAAGAGGGAATTGACTATGATGAAACTTTTGCTCCTGTTGCAAGACTAGAAGCCATCAGGATATTTCTTGCTTATGCAGCACATAAGAAATTCAAGGTTTTCCAGATGGATGTTAAAAGTGCTTTCTTAAATGGTGAACTGGAGGAAGAAGTTTATGTTGAACAACCTCCTGGTTTCATTGATCCTACATATCCAGATCATGTCTACAGACTGGATAAGGCACTTTATGGACTAAAGCAAGCTCCAAGAGCATGGAGTTGCTGTTAGTTCAGATTTATGTTGATGATATCATTTTTGGGTCAACAAACAATAAGATGTGTGAAAAGTTTTCCAAGCTTATGCAGTCAAGATATCAAATGAGCATGATGGGAGAAATGAGTTACTTTCTGGGTCTTCAAGTTAAACAGACTGATGAAGGGATTTTTATTAATCAGTCTAAATACACAAGGAATTTACTGACAAGGTTTAACATGCAAGACAGTACTCCTGCTTCAACTCCCATAGCTACAGCTACCAAACTTGATCCTGATCAAGGTGAAGAGGTAGATGTAACTCACTACAGAGGAATGATTGGCTCTTTATTGTATCTCACTGCCAGTAGACTAGATATCATGTTTGCAACCTGTCTATGTGCAAGATTTCAAGAAAAACCTAGAGAACCACATCTGATTGCAGTCAAAAGAATTTTCAGATATCTCAAAGGCACTCCTTCACTTGGCCTTTGGTATGCAAGGGAATCAGATTTTGGGTTGTGTGGTTATTCAGATGCTGATTTTGCAGGATGCAAAATAGACAGGAAAAGTACTTCAGGAAGTTGTCAGTTTTTGGGTGGAAGACTATTTTCATGGTTCAGTAAAAAGCAGAAATCTATTTCCACTTCAACTGCAGAAGCTGAGTACATTGCTGCAGGAAGTTGTTGTGCTCAGATAATGTGGATGAGAAATCAGTTGTTAGATTATGGTCTGTCATACTCCAAAATCCCTATTTATTGTGATAACCAGAGTGCTATTGCAATGACAGGAAATCCAGTTCAGCATTCTCTTACTAAACACATAAGTATCAGATATCACTTTATAAGAGAACAGGTTCTGGAAGGAACAATTGAACTTCACTTTGTTCCTACTGATCAACAACTAGCTGATATATTCACCAAGCCACTGCCTGAAGCTACTTTCAATAAATTGGTGAATGAACTTAGAATGATGAATCTTGAGAATTTCTGAGGAAAAGCTACAGAGAGGAAATCCTGATAACTGTCAAATTCTGATGGTTATTCAGAAAGGTATGTATCTTTGATCAAATCCTGATAGGACTCAATCCTGACAGGAAGTCAACTGGTCAAATCCTGATGCTCAGATATTGAAGCTGGTATGAAAACCAGAGGTTCTATGCTAATTTGTCATCAACACTCCTGGTAAACTCTGGACAATTAGATTATTACTTAGTCTTTGATTAAGTTTTCAGTCTTAATTATCAATTTCAATTTCATTATTATCAGAGTTTATCATTTATCATCTCTATATCACTATGAGTGTTACTAACAAATTTTGCAGGCAAGTACAGGAAGAAAACAATTGAGAAAATAGACAAATTTCATTAATACTTGAAGATTCATTACACATGAAAAATGGAAAGTACATATTTGTTTTCCTAGTCTATTTTCTACTCAGGAACTCGTGCTTTACAGATAAGCATGAACACGTGCCCTGCAAATTAGCATGAATGCTCCTGAGCAGCTTCACAGTCCATCAGGATTGGAAGATTTCTATGTCCATCCTTAAAGGACAAGAAGAGGAGCAGATGCACTTGAAGGTGGCTCGTCCCCATGATCACCGGAACTTTTCCGTGCTTCCAACTTGCAAGACATACAAGCATCACGGATCTTTCTATTTCTCTCAAGCTCTCGCTCGAGTTCCTCATCATCTTCATCATCACCGTCTTCTGTCTCTTCTTCATCGACGATGACTAAGTTGTGAAGAGGATTCCAGTCAGGATCAACCTGCTGGAAGTTATGGAGAAGGACTTCAGCCATTGCATTGATAAATGCTTCATGTTCCTGAGGGTCAGGAACAGGTTGTGGTTCTTCGTGCTCTGCAATCTCAGCCAGAGCCTCATCCATCTCTTGCCAGATTATTGCGAGATCATCATATTCCTCATCAGGTAAATCGTTTTGATTGTTGGCAGCCATTGAAAAACAAAGAAGGTGAAAGGTTTTCGTAAGTTTTTCTCTGGAGAGGGTTTGTGCTTTTAATAAATAAATGATGTTATGCTTAACAGTTCTCTTTTATAGAGAATGTGTATTAAGGGTGCAGGTCATTTCTACAATCTCGATGAGACGGTTCGGTTTTCCATAAATATTTTTGCCTCGTTTGCTGGTAAGCATGTTTTAATTCTATGACCATTAATTTGGTTATTTCTTAAACCAAAACGCTATTCAGGATTGTTAAAATAAATTTTGTTTTCTTAAATAAAATTTTATTTTAATCTTATTGAAATTTTTTTCAATCCTGATATGGCAAAATATTTTGTGCGGAAATGCTTTTATTCCTGATGAGGTTAGGTTTTTCTTACATCAGAAAATGCCTACTCGTTATGGACTACTTTCTAATGCTATGGGGCAAGGTCCAACCCACCTTGTTCCTGACACAAGCATGCAACCTAAACAGTCTAAACAGTTAACAACCACCTCTACTGTCTCTCAAAAGACTTTAGTTGTAAAATCAAAGAAATCAGCTAGAACTGATGTGTCTGGAAGGCAATCAGGTTCAAAGGATTTTTCCTCTACACCACTCACTAAACAGAAGATACAAGGGGGTGTACAAGGGGTCCTGGTGAAGAAAGCTGATAAGGTTGTTAAGAATGTTCCTGTGAAAAGGAAGTTAAGGTTGATTGATGAAAGTGATTCAGAGGATGACTTACCTATATCCTCTGTGATGAATGTGAACAAGGAAGTTGCTGATACTGCTACTAAAGTTGTGGTACCTTCGTCAAAACCACAAACGAAAAGGAAATTATCAAAGAGCAGGTATCATATTCCTTTGACAGTGCAAATGAAGGATACTGATATTCAGACATCAAATCCTGACGAGTCATCTACTCCTGATGCTCTAGCAAATCCTGATATTAGTATTCCTGATGCAACAACAACAGTTGTCTCTCTATCAGACTCTCCAGCCTCTCCATCTCAGATTAGAGAAATTTCTTGGGAGAAGGTTTCTACAACTGCTTCCTTGGTTGGTCTTACACCTACATCAAAGAAAAAGAGGAATGCAGAAGAGTTAGTCTATCAGAGACAGAAGAAGCTGAAAGGATCAAGTCCACAAGAACCTGAATTTCAGAGTAATTCAGCAGCTACTGTTGATCCTGCCACACAAGAACCACTCAATCAAAGTTTGGGTGAAGGCTTAGCTAGTGGAATGGTCACACAAGAACCATTTTCTCAAAGGGAGAATGAAGACATCAACATTCCAGCTACACAAGAACCATCTTCTCAAAGTGAAGATGCAGGCAAAGCTACAGCTTCTGTTGAAAGATTGGTCGAGAACATTGTCAATGAGGGAAGCACACAAGAACCTTTAACTCAAAGTGTTGAAGAAGCTTCTGAACCTCAAGCTCCACAAGAACCATTGGTAGCAAATACTGATGCAAGCATATCAAATCCTGACGATGTTCATCCTGACGCTAGTGGTGCTCCTGATAATGAACCTATTTTGATACAGCCACTTCGTTCAAGACCGATGGATCATCCTATCTCAGAACCACAGGATAAACTGAAAGGTATTGCTATTCCTGATCCTGATCTTACTCATGATACTGATGATGATACTTCTGATGATAGCGATGATGATAATGAGAATCGAAAAGAGAAGGAACAGATTGCTATAGCACTCAAGATTAGTCTTGGAACTAATTTTGGTTCATCAAGTACATATATAGCTAGCAATGCTTCCACTGGGAAAGATCAGAGACAAGATTTTTCTACTCCTTCCTTTGATCCTGCAGAGGCATTTAGACAGAATGAATGGAACAATTCATGGCATCAATCTGATGAATCTATCAGTTTTTCTTCTGCTATTGAACATGCCTATAATGCAGTGAAATCTATAGAGAATCAAGACTTGAAGAATCATCTGAAGGCTACTACTCTGTTATCCAAAAGCCTGAAAAGTGAGATTGATTCTATCAAGGGCTCAACTGAAAAAGTGAGGACTGATATCTTTAATAATTTTACAAAGGTGCCTACTACTTTACAACTAAGGGTAGTGGAATCCCAAGTGAAATCTGTTGTTTCAGAACAAACCTCAATCAATCAAAGAATTGATTCTCTGGATACTAAGGTAACTGAAATTCAAGCCTCTTTTTCCTTAATTTTGCAATTATTGTCAAATCCTGATGTCAAAAAGGGGGAGAAGGTTATTCAGACAAAATGTACACCTGATCTAGTATTAAGAAATAATGATGATGATACTGGAGATGATGGTGGTGACAAAGTGATACAAGGAGAAACCTCTGATGCTGTTGTTATGAAGACAATCCAAACTTCTCAAAGTCAAACAACGCAGTCAACTCATGTTTCTGATTCTGGAGTTAAGACAGTAAGAACATTGGTGCAATCTCAGATTCTGACGGAAGATCAAATCCTGACACCTGGTCATGGACACATTCTTGCTACAATTCCTGAAGGTGATGAAGATGTAATTATTGATAATCCTGAAGATGCATCAAATTTATTCCAGAAGTTTTCTACAAAAGACGGCAGAATTGTTACTCTATATCACACTGATAAAAGAGTTCAACAATTATATGCAAGAAAAGCACTCTCTACAGCAAGTGAGGAATATCCAGATCTCTCACATGAAGAATTCTTGAGACTACAAAGAGAGACAATGGAAAGCTATACTGCTCCTGCTAGAGGTAGAGGAAGCAGAGGTAGGAGAGGTGCTAGAAGAAGTAAAAGAGGTTCTTCAACTCAAACAGTACCTAGACAGACAAGGTCTAGAGGGTTAAGAATTGAAGAAATTCCTGAACCTATTCAAACTCTAGTAGTTCCTGACATATCTACTTTTGGTGATGATGGAATTGTTGAAGAAGAACCTGAATTGAGAAGAAAATCAAGTAAATCAACTCTCAGCAATACAAATCAAATTGAAGATTCTAATCCTGACATCATTCAAGATCCTGATGAATCTGAAATTCTACAAGAGGTTGATTTGATAATCTTATCTACTGTTGTTGATTGTCACAACAAAGAAGTAGATGAAGAAGAAGAAGCCAGAAGAAGAGATATTTCAAAGAGAACAAATGAAGATTTCAATCTCTATCTACAAAGGCTTAAAGTTTCAAATGAAAGACAATGGAGAAATACAAGCAGGCAAGAATCTTTACTTGAAAGAAGCTACACTCATGAAAAGGAGAAAGACAAGAAGTGGGAACACATAAGTACACTGAAGTGTGATACACCTATCAATTTTCAGACTGGTGGAATTATAACAAGTGCTTCAAGTGTTGTTGATTTGTCTGATATGGCTAGATCAAAAACACTCTGGTTAAAGATGTTTTCGAATCTGAAGCAAATGTCAAATTACACAAGAGGAGGTATTGGACACAGGGATGCTGAATTTCTAAACATGACTTATGTTGATCCTTACTCCTTAACTGAAATTGGAGGTACTTTAACTTCTGAAAACCTGAACAATTTATTAGCTGTTGATATAGTTATAGATTGTCATGATGGTTTTGAAAAGAAAGAAAAGCTTCTGTACTTCATGAAAGATGGTAGTGTGAAGATTCTATCTATTCAAGATCTGCTGATGAAAACTACACAGGAACTGAAATATGTTCACTATCTGTTAAGATGGAAGAACCAAGTGTACAAAGTATGGGCTAACATGATTTTGTCAACTATAAGAAGAAGACTGGATGGAAACAGTAATTTCAATGGTAATTATATTCCCATGTACTTAAATCAAAGAGGTCAGGATGTGGAAATGCAAAGAGGTACTGCTGTTAAAGAAGTAACTTTTGGTATGACCCAACTTACTCTCAATCCTGATGGGAAGGAAATTGCTTATCTTTTGCTTGAAAAGCACAGTCTACAGAAAAGCTCCATACAGAATCTCAGAGCAGCTATCTACCAGATTAATGAGGAAGATGAAGAACTCAGAAATCTTAAGGAAAGACTGATTCAAATTCTTGAAGAAAAAGAAGAAAGTTTATTATCCAACTTCTTGAAGATGAATATGTTCTATCAAAAAGCTTAAACAGATAAGTTGTTTCTGAAGATACTCGTACATTTTGATACATGTTTTTGACATCATTGAATATTTGGAATCTATACTTTATTTCACAAAGTATGAGATTGGGGGAGATTGTTAGATCAGAATTCAATGATCGTCAGAAGCTAGACTCAACTGATCAGGATTGCTGACGTCATCAGTATTGCATGGTCATCAGTATTTGATCAAGCGTCAGTATCTTATTGATCATCAGGATTCCTACTCAGACTATGATCAGGATTGATCATCAGAACTTGAAGCTGATCAGGATTCCTACTTCGAGTTATATTTGGATTCTAGATAAACATGGAAGTTTATTCTATTTGTTCCTGGTTTGTAGAATGCAGCTATCGATTAAAGATATGTTTCTATCTTTGTTATTGATTAGGACTTATCTTGTAATTGATAGAGAAGCTGTGTGCACTATATAAACACAGTCTTGGTTTCGATTTATGTATTCATCCATTCGAGAGAGAACATAATCGAATAGAAGCTCTCGAGAACATAGAATTTCTTGAGAGAGTTTTTGTAAACTAGCAGCTCTCAAGAACATCAGAATTTCTTGAGAGAGTTTGTAACAGTTTTATATCAGATTTAATAAAGCTTTTATCTTTCTTTTTAATATTTGTGATATATACATTAAGAAGTCGATTATCTTACTCTATTGTATTCAACCCTCCCCCCCCCCCTTCTACAATAGATTATTACTGGGCAACACCATAACCTCTACTACCCACCTAAAAATGAAGTTCCCCACCATTGCAGGAATAGGAGAGATTAAAGGAGATACAGAGGCTTCAAAGTATTGTTATGGTTCCGCCCTCAACCTTGCTCAGACTGACCCAAGTAACCTAAGAAGGGCGCGAACAACTCAGCGGAAAAGGGAAAAAAGGAAGAGGCACCTTGAACACCAGCGAAACCAAAGAAAGAGGACAAGGGATGTCCAAGTAGTGGAAGCCACAAATGATCAGAACATGGAAGAACTAGAGCAACGAATGGATGCCAACTTGAGAAAATGTTTGCAGAAAGATGAAGTGCCCATTGTGACACACGCGGTAGAAACATAAAAGATCGAACTGGTACCCGGAGACGGGACAAAGAGAATTAGCATTGGTGTCGGTCTCGACTCGGTATTCAAGGAAGGATTGATAAAATTATTGCGAGAGTATGCCGACATTTTTGCTTGGAGCCCGAAGGAGATGCCTGGACTTGATGAGTCTGTAGCCATGCATAAATTGAATGTTCACAAAGATGCCATCCCAAAAATGCAAAAGAGAAGGAATGTTGCTCCAGATAGGCAGAAAGCAGTTGATGAAGAGATAGACAAAATGCTAGATGCTGATCTCATTTGTGAAGTTACTTACCCGGAATGGGTAGCTAATGTGATTTTGGTAAAAAAAGATAATGGCAAATGGAGGGTGTGCGTCGACTACACTGATCTTAATGCTGCATGCCCAAAGGATCCTTACCCTCTTCCAAGCATTGATCAACTAATTGATGCCACTGCGGGTCACCTAATGCTAAGTTTTATGGATGTCTTTTCGGGATATAATCAAATCAAGTTAGCACCAGAAGATAGAGAGAAAACATCTTTCATCATACATCGAGGGGTTTATTGTTACAAGGTCATGCCTTTCGGCCTTATCAATGCTGGAGCAACATATCAAAGGATGATGAATAAAATCTTTGCTGGGCAACTTGGTAGAAACATGGAGGTATATGTTGATGATATGATTGTTAAATCTTTGTTATTAAACACTCACCTTGCAGATTTGAAGGAATGTTTCAAGAAGTTACAAGCACATAACACGAAGCTCAATCCGGACAAGTGTACATTTGCCTTGGAGGCAGGAAAGTTCTTAGGTTTCTTGGTGAGTCAAAGAGGAATAGAGGCTAATCCAGAGAAAATTCAAGCAATATTGGACATGCACCCTCCCAAGACAATTCGTGATGTTCAAAGACTGACAGGAAGGTTGGCCGCTTTGAGAAGATTCATATCAAAATTGGCAGAGAGATGTCTACCTTTCTTTGATACTCTAAGGGGAGCAACAACTACAAAGACTATCAAGTGGACTCCCGAATGTCAAATCGCTTTTGATGAGTTGAAGGCATATCTCTCATCTCCACCTTTGCTAGCAACAACCGCTCCATCCGAGCCATTGTCCATTTATTTGTCGGCATCAAATGCGGCGGTGGGAGCCGTCTTGATTAAAGAAGATGATGAAGGGCAAAAACCCATCTAATATGTTAGTCAAGTATTGAAGGATGCGGAAACTCGTTACCCCCTGTAGAGAAGTTTGCTTATGCCCTTGTCACGGCAAGCAGAAAACTAAGGCATTACTTCCAAGGGAGAGAGATCAAGGTTGTCACCAATCACCCTTTGAAAAAGCTTCTACACAAGCCAGATCTTTCAGGACGATTGATTAATTGGGCTGTGGAGTTAAGTCAATTCTCTATCTCTTATGAGCCAAGGAAGGCAATCAAGGCTCAAGCTCTTTCAGATTTCATTGTAGAATGTTCATTTGGTAACAAAGAAAAGATGCCCTCTCTTGAGGACAGTTCACCCGCCAAAGAGCTTTTCCCTCCTCTAAACCCGACATGGAAACTTTTTGTAGATGGATCTTCCACCTCGGCAAGGAGTGGAGCAGGACTTATCTTGATTAGCCCCGAAGGGTTCCAAGTGATGCAAGCCATAAGATTCACTTTCAAGGCTACCAATAATCAAGCTGAGTATGAAGCACTCATTGCAGGTCTCAACTTGGCACGCAGTCTCTAAGTCCAACACCTCTCCATTTTCAGTGATTCCCAAATTGTAGTAAGGCGAACCACTGGGGATTATGCTACAAAAGACATCATTCTCACCAAGTACCAAGCTTTGGTTAAATCCCTTCTCTCTCTCTTTTCCAGCCACACACTTGTTCAAGTGGATAGAGAGGACAATACTATTGCAGACTTGCTTTCCAAGCTTGTAGAATCTGAAAAGGATCACCTAGATGGTTCCGTCTATTTTGAAGAACTAAAAGTGCCAGCAATTGAGGGACAACAAATCATGGAAATTGGCATGGAAGACTCGACTTGGATGACACCCATCATCGACTACTTGAAAGATGGAATTCTACCAGAAGACTCTACCAAGGCCAAACAACTCCGCTCTCAAGCTACCAAATACTTTATTCAAAATGACACCCTCTACAAAAGAACTTTTGATTCTCCTATCCTAAAATGCGTCGACCCTGACGAGGCCTTGTATTGCATGAGAGAGGTTCACGAGGGGATATGTGGAGATCATATGGGAGGAAAAGCTCTAGCTCACAAAATTCTACGACAAGGATACTTTTGGCCTACTTTGGCTAAGGATTGTCAGGCTTTCGTTAAGAAGTGTACACAATGCCAGCTCTTCAGCAATGTTCCTAAACAAGCACCTGCCTTGCCTTCTTCCATCTTATCCCCCATTCCCTTTGCCATGTGGGGAATAGATATCATGGGACCTTTCCCAAAAGCTAAGAATGAATTGCAGTATGTGATGGTAGCAATTGATTACATGACTAAGCGGGTTGAAGCTAAGGCTCTAAGGAATATCACCCAGGAGGATGCTATAAAATTTGTCAATGAAAACATAGTCACAAGGTTAGGAATCCCAAGGATAATGGTGTCAGACAATGGAACCCAATTTGTTTGATCAAAGTTTGTGAAATTTCTTTCAGAAAGAGGGGTGAAACATAAGAAAGCTTCGGTGTGCCACCCTCAAAGCAACGGGCAAGTGGAAGTCACAAACCGCACTATCGTGCGAGGCCTTGAGAAAAGGCTCCAGACATCCAAGAAGAAATGGCCTGAGGAACTTCCTAATGTGTTGTGGGCTTACCGAACATCAGCTAGAAGCAGTACTAAGGAAACCCCCTACAAACTAGCCTTCGGTAGTGAAGCCCTTCTCCCAGTAGAAGTAGGCTCACCCTCCTACAGAGTCTTAAACTTTGATGAAGAAGCTAACACGGAGGGCCTCCGTGACAACATCGAACTCCTTGATGAAGTCAGAGATGTTGCGGTGCAAAGAATGGATACATATAAAGAAAAAACTAAGGAATACTTTGCCAAGAAGACAAGGATCCGAAAATTTTAAGAAGGAGATTTGGTGTTGCGGGCAACGGAGGCCTCTGACCCGCGTCATACGGGAAAACTCATGCCTAAATGGGAAGGTCCATACAAGGTGAAACAAGTGCTACACCCAGGGTCATACAAATTGGAAAGGTTGGATGGAACCGAAGTAAACAACACTTGGCATGGAGACAAGTTGCGAAAGTATTATACCTAAGGGTTGTTTGTCCTCTATCACTACAAAGAAGTGTTGAAGGCGTAATTCTATAAGCCTCCATAACACATTATCTATGTTTTTAGTACTTTTCAATCAAATGCTCATGTACCCGTCTTTCATGAATGAAATTTCCTCTTTCCAAGCACAATATGTTACACATTTAAATTATCTCAAACACAAGTCACAGCCTTTCGGACACAAAGCGGAGAAAGTACCTCAGACACAATTGCAACACCTCAGACACAATTATCTCAGACAAAATTTAGTGAATTATGTTATCACATGAATTTTATACAGACACAAGGCGGACGAAACCGCCACAGAAACAAATAACTTATCCTAGACACAAGTAACAATACTTCAGAAACAATTAAGTGCAATATATTACCT
Organism: Heracleum sosnowskyi; assembly: GCA_030848705.1. Taxonomy (NCBI): domain Eukaryota; kingdom Viridiplantae; phylum Streptophyta; class Magnoliopsida; order Apiales; family Apiaceae; genus Heracleum; species Heracleum sosnowskyi. The sequence continues at coordinate 112,337,155 of CM061244.1, read as the reverse complement.
AATTATTATTACAAGTTTTATGTAGACAAAAGAAGGATGCGGAAAAGAAACTCCAATATCATAAAATAGTTTAAACATGATACAACTACAAAAAAAAAGTACAAGTACAAGAGCATTCTAACATGAGAGAACACTAAGTCATAATACACTAACTAATCAGAAGAAAGAGCATATCACGGTGGCGGATGTGTCCTCCTACGAGCATAAGCCTCCCTCCAGACTTTCATCCACTCCACAAAGAAAACATCGAAGTCATCTTTTGACCTTCTGAGATCATCCCTGAAAAACTCTCGGGAACAAGCAACGATAAGTGGAGCTATCTTCTGGCTCTCAGCACCAACTATCTCCCTAAAGACACTAGTCGTTCGGAAGGCTGCAACAACATCATCACAATCTTTCTTGTACGCCGGAGAAGCTTTATAGTCTCGAACAACATCTGCTGCAGATGGCATGGCAGCCAATCGCTCATCTAACACCTCCAACTTCTCCTTCGCACGGTTGGCATCATCCACAGCCTCTCTCACTTGATCTTCCAAGCATTTCCTGTCAGCAGCGAAGCCTTCTTCAGCTTCCTCTTGTAAAAGATCCATGTCAGCTATCAGGACACTATTCTCTTGTCTCTGGGTTTTCACTTGCCTCTCTGCCATCTTCCGCCTTTTTTCCTCACATAAAAGCTCGTTCACCAACCCGGCGCCATAACCGCCAACCTACAACAGGACATCAAACCAAGGAAATTGGTTAGAATAACACAAATGAAAACATGAAGACTGAGACATCACAAGTATAGACAAATAGAACAGAAAGCTACAACAAAGAACGTCACTTACCCGAGCGTAATGCTTCTCAAACCTTATAATCGTCTTCTTTTTCGTCGCCTTCGCGAGTTTCCCACGATCATCAGGGGTAAGCATCTCGGATAAAACCACCTTGGGAGCTGTAGGAAACAAGTATCCTACTCCCTTCCTTTGCACACCAGTAGAGGGATCTACAATCTCATCATCAGAGGACGCATCATAATCAAAAGTGGAGTCTACCACCCGCTGTGAGCCGGACCTCCGCGTCATGCCAAGTCGGGAGCAAGAAACTAATGTCTTCGGACGGGCTCTCAGTGCACACCTAACTCCACCGACGCCCTCACCGATAGCCCCCTCTACACGACCAAGATTATCTCCTTCCTCAACATCCTTTCCTCTCTCACCGGGCACACCTACATCATAAAATATGGTGAACATGTCCAAGACAAATAAGGAAGAAACAAAGTAGACAAGAGGTAAGAATAAGACAACATACCAGGGCTCATCAATGGCTCCTCATTATCCGCCACTAAAGTCTCCCCTGCGGGGGCAACACTCCCTCCATCAAGTACCCCCACAAAGAAATCAATATTCATCAAAAAACAATCAGCAAACACCGTATGTAAGTTGACAGGATTATCTCCTTCCACCCACGCCTCTGTGGTCACATTTTCCTGATGTTTCGCCGGTTCACTAGTATTTGTTCCTACATGCCCCGGACAAGACCCAATCAAATCTACACCATCGCCAACATCAACCGGGACTCTCTTATGATCACCAAGTCTCAGCTCAAACACCTCCTCATCCAACTCCGCATCAACACCCTCTACCTCCTCATCCTCTATATCGGCATCATCGTCATCGCCCTGTTTATTTAAATGTTCGGGCTTAGGGGGTCCACTCTTTAAGAGCTCTTCAATCTTCTTTCTATCTTTACCCCATGCAAGCTCGGGCATGTCCATTGACACTGGTGGATACTGTTAGATATAATTGCTGATGTTTATTTATCAGTGTTTAAAGTATCAGGATACTATCAGAGTTTAGCTGGAAGACTGGTCAGAGTTTGTTAAACTCTGACAGTCAGAGTTTGCTTAGCTGTCGGTGTTATACACAATAAAGATTCTAGAAGCGATATTCTTTGAAGATGGAAAGAAGCAAAGAGATATCGAGATGGCTAAGGAAACGGAACAGAAGACAGAAGCAATTCTAGATTGATATTAATTGTATAGCTGATTTATAGGAATATCAATTAGAAGATTGTACGTAGCTGTGTACTATATAAACACAGATAGGTTAACCCTAAAAGGGATGCGAATACGTGAAAGATTATTCTTGTAACCTAGCAGCTCTCTGTGATATTTTACATCACTGAGAGAGGAGTTATTAATTCCATATAGTTTATTATTCATAAACAGTGTTCTTTTTGTTATTCTCATACATATACTTGATTATATATTGTGTATTCGGCCTAACAATTGGTATCAGAGCCTAGGCTGTTGAATATATACAGTTTATCTTGATCCAAACACAAGTATAATCATGGCTGAAAATATCCAAGCAGGTTCTAATCCCGAAAAGGTTCAACCAACTTCTGTGAGTCGATACGAGACGATTAGGGTTCCAATTCTCAGACCAACGGAATATCCAATATGGAAGGTAAAGATGACCATGTTTCTGGAAGCCACAGATCCAGAATACCTTGATAGAATCAATGATGGTCCTCATAAGCCAACTAAACTGTCTCCTGTTGTTGCTGGTCAAGAACAAAAGACTGTTCCAAAGGAAAAGAAAGATTTGACTCCTGAAGACATCTCATCAATTGCAAAGGATGCAAAAGTTAGACATCTTCTCCATAGTGCCTTAGATAATGTCATGTCTAACAGAGTTATTGGCTGCAAAACTGCCAAAGAAATTTGGGATGCTTTAGAAGTCAGATGTCAAGGAACAAGTGCTATAAAGAAGAACAGGAAAACGATACTTACACAGGAGTATGAACACTTTGACTCGAGACCTGATGAAACTTTGACTGAGGCATATGACAGATTCTGTAAATTGTTGAATGATTTATCTCTGGTTGATAAAGAATATGATCCTGAAGAATCTAATCTCAAGTTCCTTCTATCTCTACCTGAAAGATGGGATTTAAAGACAACAACAATAAGAGATAATTATGAGCTTGCAGATACAGAACTTGATGAAATCTATGGGTTGCTTAAAACTCATGAACTTGAGATAGAACAAAGAAACAAAAGATCTGGTAAGAAGACAAAATCTGTTGCTCTTAAAGTTGAAGAAAAGCTTCTTAAGAAAGAGACATCAAAGAAGAAAGCTAAGGGAAAGGCTTTGGTCATAAACTCTGAAAGTGAGTCATCAAACACTGATGATGACTACTCTAAGCTTCAACGCATGAAAACCAACCATACAAACACATATAGTTGTAGTGATATGGGTATGCATGGAGACAATCATACTTTTTACAGTTATGAGATAAAATTAAAAGAGCAGATAGCTACCTGATAGTCGAGAAGAGATTCACGATTTGGCCGTTTGTTTTTGACGTTTTATTTCGAGTCTACACCCATCAGCCACTCAGTCTCCACCATCTGTTTGTTGCCAGTCAAAGATGTGGAAAGACGGTTTACAAAGTCACATGTTTTTCTTTTTATCACAGAGACACATAAATATATCCCTGCCAAAGACAAACCCACGTTTGGGTAGGATTAAGAGCCCACGGTTTTGGCCATACCCCTCTGTAGGCCCACCACCTTTACCACTATTTAGAGGACAGCTTCACCACCTTTGTATATTATATTATAGTAGTAAAGGTTGTTCAGTACCATTACCGTACTTCAGGAATTTCAAACACATACTTTTGAACCCACAACAATCTTTTAGTATAGATTTTATTGTACCTCACCACTGCACACACATCAAATAGCGTACACCTTTTATACTAAAAAATTCAGTAGCTTCTTTACTTGTCAACTCTTACTACACTAGTCCCAAACCAAGTTAAAAGCCAGTACCCTGATTATTATTTTTTCGTTACATTCCAATTTTCAATGCTTTAAATTCAAACAGAAACTTTTGCACCTTCACGTGCAGCTATAAACTAAACCCAGACAAATAATTACACTCTCCTGTCGGATTTATTCCAACATACACGATAAATTGCGGCTCACACGACTTCGATAATTAAATAAAAAATATTGTCATCATAACTCATGTGCAACATTATCTTTCTGATTCCTTATTTTTTAAACATCTTACTAAAATCTCAAATTTTATTATTAAAATTATTGCTACTCACTACCGATTCCAGGGGGCATCAAAAATTCCTAAGCAAAAATTCAGGGGGCACCAAAAAATTCCTTCCTCCCCAGACAGTGTTTTGCCCTCCTCCAACTACTTATACAAATTTCCACAAAAAATTCCTTGGTAAAAATTTCAGGGGGGCACAAAAAATTCTTTCCTCCCCAGACAGTATTTTGCCCTCCCCCGACTACTCATACAAATTTCCACCAAAAACTCCTTGGTAAAAATTTCGGGGGGGGGGGGGGGGGGGCACCAAAAACTCCTCCCTTCCAAGAAAATTTCCTTTCCTTCCTCTAAACACATAGAAAAATTTCATTCTGAGGTCATTGCTAGCGGCCACTACCCGCCAGCAATGGCCCGGGGGCAACACGAGACAAAACAACAAAAATAGAACAAACAAGAAACAAACACATTTCATTCATTGAAAAAGGTTACAGGACAAAGAAGATCAATGAAGGACAAGTCCGTCAATATCTTAGTACAATATCAAATAAAAAGTAAGAACACTAAACAAAGCAGAGACATCTTCATAATCGGTCTCCTCGCGGTCTACCTCACCCTTCAGCTCTTGCAACTTCATCAACACAGCTTCACGATGGGCCATCTCCCAATCCCTCAAGCGGTCAATCTTGTTCATGTAGAAGCGAGGCAGCTAGTTTTTATCACGGACTAGCTCTTCAATAGCATCACAAGCCCGAGCACCAAGAGGCTCATCAATCCAAATGTCATAGTAACATTCCCTAGTTGCACAACGCTCAAATCTCCGACCAGCATTGTTCCCAGCCCATACGGTCTTTATGACCACCGACATGTCACAATAACAAGTAATTCTCCTACCTTCCATGAGGGAACCTTTCAAGACCTGCACAAAGGAAAGAAGAGACAAAAGATTTCAAGAAAGCAAGACAATCAAGCACTTTGATACAACACAGGTATTTATAGGGCCTCACCAGCTAGACGTTGTAAAAGAGCCGTTGAAGTCATTAATCTCAAGAATCCCATCAATGGTATGCATTTACTCCTCCAACCCACTAAAGTAAGTCGAAGGAGTGGGGGGAAATGTTAATACCCTCCCGGAAGAAGTCTCTTAGCCCGGAAGAAGTCTCTTTGCCCGGAAGAAGTCTCTTTGCCCGGAAGAAGTCTCTTAGCCCGGAAATAGTCTCTTTGCCCGGAAGAAGTCTCTTAGCCCGGAAGAAGTCTCTTAGCCCAGAAGTAGTCTATTTGCCCGGAAGAAGTCTCACTGGCCCGGAAGAAGTCTCATCGCCCGGAAGAAGTCTCTTAGCCCGGAAGAAGTCTCTTTGCCCGGAAGAAGTCTCTTTGCCTGCCCGGTACGACTACGTCCCGGAAATATTCAATGGACAACTTGTCACATCAAAGTGGACTAAGGAAAATAAGTGAAGGCAATACTTTCTCTTCCGAACCAAAGATAGTTCCTTCCTCCAGCACCTTCCACCTCTTGGGCAAAAGCTGCTCCCTTCTCCAACACTCTTACGTCAACTCACACCTGTCACAAGGAAGGGAGCATCCTTCCGGACCAGGGGACAAGGGAAGGTAACACTAAACCTTATAAATACTCAAGCAGCCTCACATATGCAGGGGTTCTAGTTTTTACATTCACACACATTCACTCTCACATTTCACAAAACGCTCTCTAAAACTCAGTCACCGGAAGTATATTTTCTGATATTGTTTCTTGTTATTCTCCACCACCAAGTTACTTACTCTCACGCCGGAGGTGCTTGACGGCCAGCACCCCCGGTCAGGCATTGTTTTGCAGACTCCCTTCCGACAGCTACACCACATCCCCGACCAAGCATTGCCGGAAGAGGGACAAGTGCGGTAGAGTGGAGTAAGGAGCATTATCATTTGGCACTTGAAGGAGGGGAATTTTCCTTATAGAAACCCTCAATCCTTTCCAATTTTACAAGAAGTAACTTACTTTTGGTGTTTGGGCATCCTTTGATTCCTGAGAATTAATCGACGTCCAAGCATATAAGAGAATTTTAGTCACAAATCCTTCTCAATGGGTCCGTCGAAGAATACAAGGTTACAAGTAAAAAACATGCCAGATGAGGAACAACTTCAAGACAATCATTATGAGACGATTCCTGATGCCTCTCACCATAGTGAACCCATCCTCCAAAGAGTTGGAACAAGGGACGGAAACCCTCTTCTCAACTTGGACTTAACAAGTTTCGCTCCAAATCAAATAGATTTCCTTCTCAATGTTGCTGCCAATCTCCAACACCCCAACCAGCAAATTGACCCACCTCAGTCTAAAGGGAGACGGGAACCACCTCCCCACGAGGATGAAGCACATAGTGCTATCAACAATGGCACCAAAAGGCCAAGGACAACAAAATCCGTTTTCTCTCGTCTCAATTCTTCCCAAAACACTCAACATGTCCGCCATGATAATCCTCACCACCGTCCCGAGACATGGATGGAAAATCGAAGAATACGGGACTTAAGACATCAAATTGAGGACAAAAGGGTCGAGTACAAAAGGGAAAAACGAAGACTGGAAGATGAATTCTACCAAGAGAAGGAAAGGGACAGGACTCTCGAACCCACCCCGGTGGGAGGTGATGGCAGCTCTCAACAAGAAATCCTCCAAACTCTCATGGAGTTAAAGCGCAAAGTTGAAGGAGAAGTTTCAGCTAGTCCGGGAGAATCTCCTTTCTCCAAAAGACTAGAAGATGAGAGTAAACAAACGCATTTGAAACACTCCCACTTGGACTCATATGATGGTAACGGAGACTCGGAAAAGAACTTGAGTTATTTTGATCAAATAGCCCTTTTCTATGGGTACCGGGACTTGACATGTTGCAGATTCTTTGCTTCCACCTTGAGAGGAAGTGCGTAGCGATGGTTTTGTAGGCTTCCTCCCAGGACCATTGACACATGGGCTGATTTCAAAAAAGCTTTTCTGAATAAGTTTAAGGCAAATAAACCACATAAAGTGCACACTGTCTTCCTTGAGACCATAGCCCAAAAGAGTGGAGAGACACTTGAAAGTTATCTAAAGAGGTTCAAGGAGGCGGTAAACAAAGTGGTATCAATGAATGAGACGGAAGCATTAGTGCATCTAAGAAGGGGTCTAGACCCTTATGATTGTGAAAGATATATTTGCAAGCTCATGGAACACAAGCCCACTACGCTAGCCAGAGCATACGAATTGGCTTCTCACTTCATCACTGAGACGGAGGCCATGAGAGTCATGAAACAAACAAGGAATCCTCCCCAACCAAAGCCTTACTTCCAGAAGGAGTGTTTCACCTTCCACCACACTCAGAGGCCCATCCATGAGCACCAATTCCAAACCACCCATGGTCATGCCGTGTCAAGACAAAAACCAGTTCATCCAAATAATGCGCGATTTCGCATTTTCTTTAACACCCCACCAGTACCTGGATAAACTCCTTTCAAAATCTTTAGTAATTTCCAACGGAAGTAGAAATATATTCATTGCGTAGGTAGGAATAGCTTGTGCCACATTCTTTATTAGAATTTCTTTGCCAGCTTGCGAAATCCACTTCTCCTTCCAGGCTTGAACCCTTTGCTTCATTTTTTCCTTCAAGAAACCCAACACTCTTGATTTACTACGACCTACCATGTTTGGTAACCCAAAATAAGTTACTGAACCATCAGCTTCCTTCATCTACAAAGCTTGACATATCCTTTCCTTGCCTTCCTTACTAACATTTGTACTAAAAACTACTGAGGACTTTATCAAGTTTACATGCTGCCCCGAGGCTTCTTCAAACACTTGGAGAAGGTCTACCATGTTCAAAGCTTCAGTCTCATTTGACTTACAAAATAGATTACTGTCGTCAGCAAAAAGCAAATGATTAACAGTTGGGTCTTGACGACACACCTTTATGCCATGAATTAATCGTTGAGACTCATATTTCCGAAGTAACACAGAAAGCCCTTCAGCACAGAGTATAAAAAGATATGACGATAACGGGTCACCTTGTCGAAGGCCTCTACTTGGAATGACATGACACATTTCTCTAAACCCATGAGTAATGTTATATGATACTGAGCTAACACATTGAAGAATCAGGTGCACCCACCAATCATGAAAGCCCATCTTACAAAGCAGTGCTCGTAAATAATCCCATTCAATCCTGTCGTAAGCTTTACTCATGTCGATCTTAAGGGCCATACAACCATCATTACCTCTTCTTTTCCTTTTAAGGTAATGAATCATTTCATAACCAACCATAATATTATCTGTGATCGATCTTCCCGGAATAAAGGCACTCTGACATTCAGAAACCACCTGATCAAGCATGTTCTTCATACAATTTGCCATTACTTTGGTAATGATTTTGACTAGTATATTGCACAGGGATATGGGTCTAAGATCTCCCACACTAACCGAACATTTCTTTTTCGGAATAAGAACAATATTAGTTTCATTTAAACCCTTTGGCATAACCCCCTCGTGGAAAAACGTTCTGACCAACCTAATCACATCTTTTCCCACTATCTCCCAATGCTTTTGATAAAACACTGGAGTCATTCCATCCGGACCCGGCGCTTTGTCCGGATTCATCTGAAACAAGGCAAACTTGACTTCTTCATCCGTTACCCGCTATAGAAGATCTAGATTCTTAGCTGCAGTTATTTTAGTATCAACCCCATCAACAACCTCATGCCAACTGGACTGTGTAGCTGTAAATAAGTGGTTATAGTATTCTGTAATATGCTCAGGTAGCCCATCTTCCCACCCAACCCAGTTTCCTTCCCCATTTCTTAACCTGTGAATCTGATTATTTCTCCGTCTAACACTTGCCGAGGCATGAAAATATCTGGTATTTTTGTCACCGGAATGTAACCACAGCTGCTTAGATCGTTGCCTCCAGTAAATCTCCTTTTTCTCTAGTATAAGAAACAATTTGTCCTTTGTCTCTTTATATTTCTGAATCGAGTTAGCATCTCTGAACTTTCTCAGCCTTCTCATCTCCCTTTTACAGTTCTTAATTCTTTCACCAAATTTTCCAGTCAACTCTTTACCCCATTGATACAATTTTTCTCCACAGTTTTTGATTTTCCTCTGAATGCCATCCCTATTCTCGTTGTCCCAACTTTCTAACACCAGTTGTCGACAAATTGGCTCTGTAAGCCAAGTGTTTTCAAATTTGAACTTCCTTTGTCTCACCAGCTTTTCACAAGCTTCTGGGACCAACATTATGGGACTATGATCAGATGACGAACCCTCCAAGTTATACAGCTTGACCAGTGGGACCATATTAAGCCACGGTAATGTGGTTAATTCCATGTCTAAGCGGACTTCAGTCCATGTTGAGGTTCCTCTTCCCCTTTCCCATGTGAACTGATGTCCAACTAAATCCAAGTCAATCAACCCCGTCTCCACCAATACTTCATTGAAGCCCTCAATTAACCAACTCGGGTAGGGAGCTCCTCCCTTTTTATCTTGTTGAGTAAACACATTATTCAGGTCTCCTATGGCACACCAAGGAAGATTTGAATCCCTTGCTAGATTCCTCAAAAGATCCCAAGTCTTTCTCCTTTGGTTTCTGTCTGGCTCCCCATAAATTCCCGATAATCTCCACGCTTGCTTACCGTCCACTTTGACTTCCACATCGATATGATTGCGAGACCAACTATGAAGCTGAATCCGGTCTTTAACCTTCCATAATAAAGCCAACCCTCCGCTTTTGCCTTGAGAGTCAACAGAGAGTAACCCATCAAATTGCAAAGCTCTTCTTAAACTCTCCATCTTTCCTTTATTATCTTTAGTTTTACGCAAAAAAATGACTGAAGGTCTTTCTTGACGTATAACGTCTTTAAGGAACCGAATGCTCGAGGGAAGACCTACACCTCGACAGTTCCAACTGAGCACATTCATAATTCTAGGCGGCCCTGCCTTGCAGCACCCGCCTTTAACTCGTATTTTTGGTTCTGAGCTTCAGGTTCTTGTATCTCTAACATCATGATATCCTCCTGGGCTTTTACTATGCCTGGACCATCATTATTTAACCCATCCACTCTTCGTCTTTTAGGATCCATAATGATAAGCCCATTGTCCATTTTAATTACTCCCGCCTGATTAGCATTTGAAATCTGGCCAGCTTTTTGATTTTGAAATTCCACGATTTCAGTATACCCACTTCCTATCTTCACTCATCCGCCTTTCATGCTATTATCACCAACTAAGTTATTTTCAATCCCTAAATCAGGGGATTGTGTTTATCATTGCCACCAATCTCGCCACCCTTCCTCTCCATCCTCCCTTCCAATTCAGCCGTCGTATTGCTCACCAGAAAATGATTTCCTTGTCTCTCCTCCCTCATGTTATCAACATCTTGCTTCTCATCTACGGCCCCCTCCTTTACCGGAATTACTTTACCTCCTTCAGCATTGCGAATCCATTGGTTTTCTCGATTAAAATTTTGTTTCCTAGACATCGCTCTAAGAGAGTTATCATACTTCCTCATCTCTGTTCCATCCTGACTGTCAAATAACTTCTCACAGAACCGATCTGAATGACCAATCAATCCACAAAAGAAGCAAAAGGTCGGCAATCTTTCATACTTAAACGACAACCACATCCATTCTCCTCCCCTCTTCTTTATACACATTCTATCTTTTAAAGGACGACCCATATCAATGGCTACCTTGATTCTTATATAGTTCCTCCATAAACCTTGAAAGTTTTTTGGATCAGATGCCAAAAACCTCCCCACATAATTGCCAATGGATATATGAATACATTCTGAATTGAACCCAATGGGCAAATCATACACCTGGAGCCAAATGAATAACTCTGATAGTTTTATTATTTGCAACTGCTCCTCCTTTTCCAACTTCTTAAGCAAAAGAACTTGTTGATTGAAAGTCCACGGGCCATCGTCCAAAACCCTTTGAATATCAAGATCATGAAAGAATTTAAACAAGAAAATGTTTGGAATATTCGTTTCCTCCATGAAGACATCTTTCACTGGTCTCCATATTTATGCCAGTGTGTCCTGCATTGCCAGAAAATTAATCTTCTTATTTGTCATAAAACTTCTGATTAGACAGCGATCATACTCGAACTTAACCGCTTCCTTCGGGATTTCTTCCAAAATCAGTCCTCCTCCCTCATCATCATCAATCGCTAGGTTTGCATAGCTTTCCATTATGTTTTTTCCTCTCGAAGAACTAGCCATTAGAATTTCAATGTGGAAAGATAAAAACTTATAAATATATTAAAAAACACCAACAGATTAGAAAACCAAACGCTAAAAAGATAACTTTCAGAAAGGACTCGTACAACGGAGGAAGAATTTGCCAGTGTGCACCTTGAGTTTTATCAAAATGAAGAATCAAAATTCAAACATAAACCAAAACCAAAGTAGTGCTAGATTTGAGTTGAGTCTGATCAATTTCACAAACAAATAGCGGTGCTAAACCAATCATATAAAAAGGGCTTATTTATAAACCGATCACTAAAATTTGGGTCAAAAATAACATACACATGAACAATTAAAAAAGAAAAATAAGTTGGGACAATCACCGTTGAATGGACATTATTGAGAGTGAGCTTTGGATCGAGTTTGTTAAAAAGGCTAACCTGAATTCTGTTGGGACTTTAAAAGTTCAACACAAAACTAAATTCGAATCTAATTTAAGTTTGGTTATATTCATTCAATCGAAATGGATGACAATACAAATTACCATTCATAATACATTGACACACGATGTCCATGAATATTTTGGTAAATCCCAAACTAAACCCCCAACTTCAGTTCCATTTTCTATACTACTCAACTCAACACACCTTCAATTCCTTAACATCAGCAAATATTAACCGGCCCCTAAACAAAACACGAGCATTTTTTACGTTAATTAATACTACTCCACTAGCTCTATTAACTACAACATTCCATTAATCCCATTTCAATCACAAAAGATAGAGCACTTTGTACTCTTAATTTACTAACTTAACTAGTCACTAACCATCACCATCTTTCACCCTCGACCTTTACCATCTTCAACAGCCTTCACACCATCCTTGACCTCACTTTGTTCTTTTGCATACCAATTTTTCATCATAATTCTCATAAGCTTGAGCAGAATTTTAACATTCTGGTTAACCTCAATTACTTCCTCCCTTGTTTTCATCACATCAAACTCCACATTTTCCGCAATATTTTCGAGCTTGCCCATCCGTTGCTCTGTATTCTTGCCGGCAAAAATATCAATAATTTTTTTCATAGCCGAACCAACCATCCACAACACACTTGCCACACCCAAAACAGTGGCAAAGACAAAGAATGCTTTTCCATTTCGGCTTTTGAAAGATTAAAAACAAAAAAAAAACATAAATATAACACATAACTAAATCACATAAACAAATACATACAAGCATATAACATAATAACTACCTGCTCAAACTCAGAAAGAGCTCTAACAACTCTGTCATGGATAGATTCACGTTCCATTTTAGTGCCGGAATTCACCTCGCCGGAGAAGGGAGGAGGGGGAGTTGAGGTGGTGTAGGGTCGGTAAAGGGAGATGGAAGGAGGGGTAGTGGGGGTGGTGTAGGGTCGGTAAAGAGAGATGGGAGGAGGGGTAGTGGAAGGAGCAGTTGGGCTTCTCCGGCTGCCGGCGGCAAGAGTTCCAGCAACTACACAGCGGCAAGCAAATCTGAACATTTTTTGTGTTTGGGGAGGTGAGGTGATGTTGAAACTTGAAAGTGTTGTTTACTTAATGTGCTGTGTTAGTGTGTTACTGCTTTGTTTTATATAGTACTTGAAAAGTGAGTGGGTTGGGCCTTGGTAATGATGGTTGGGCCAAGATAGAATTAGCCCAATATATTTTCTGTGTTGAACAATACGAAGGATCCGGAGGTAGTTTGTATAGGTGACAGAAGTGGAAAGATGTGTAGCAGGGGAAGAGAACAATGGCATTACCAAACAGTGAAAGCAAAAAAAAAACTGGTCAGGTCACATGTTGGGCTTGTCTCAATCTCTGCTGCCCTGTCCTTCCTGTCAATCTCTAGCGGTCATTTTTTACAAGTGAAAACACTTGAGTAGCTTCTCCAAGAGAAACAGAAGCCGGTTGTCCCATTCTCTGAAATTTCCAAGATTTGAGTTTTTCTTAAAAGATGGAGTAAGATGAGCGGCGGATAGTGTTTAGTAGTACTAGCAGGTGTAAGTAAATTCTGATCAGCGTGTTGTCCCTCTATTCTCAATTTTCCGCAATATTTTCGAGTTTGCCCATCCGTTGCTCCGTATTCTTGCCGGCAAAAATATCAATAATTTTTTTCATAGCCGAACCAACCATCCACAACACACTTGCCACACCCAAAACAGTGGCAAAGACAAAGAATGCTTTTCCATTTCGACTCTTGAAAGATTAAAAACAAAAAAAAACATAAATATAAAACATAACTAAATCACATAAACAAATACATACAAGCATATAACATAATAACTACCTGCTCAAACTCAGAAAGAGCTCTAACAACTCTGTCATGGATAGATTCACGTTCAATTTTAGTGCCGGAATTCACCTCGCCGGAGAAGGGAGGAGGGGGAGTTGAGGTGGTGTAATGTCGGTAAAGGGAGATGGAAGGAGGGGTAGTGGGGGTGGTGTAGGGTCGGTAAAGAGAGATGGGAGGAGGGGTAGTGGAAGGAGCAGTTGGACTTCTCCGGCTACCGGCGGCAAGAGTTCCAGCAACTACACAGCGGCAAGCAAATCTGAACATTTTTTGTGTTTGGGGAGGTGAGGTGATGTTGAAACTTGAAAGTGTTGTTTACTTAATGTGCTGTGTTAGTGTGTTACTGCTTTGTTTTATATAGTACTTGAAAAGTGAGTGGGTTGGGCCTTGGTAATGATGGTTGGGCCAAGATAGAATTAGCCCAATATATTTTCTGTGTTGAACAATACGAAGGATCCGGAGGTAGTTTGTATAGGTGACAGAAGTGGAAAGATGTGAAGCAGGGGAAGAGAACAATGGCATTACCAAACAGTGAAAGCAAAAAAAAAACTAGTCAGGTCACATGTTGGGCTTGTCTCAATCTCTGCTGCCCTGTCCTTCCTGTCAATCTCTAGCGGTCATTTTTTACAAGTGAAAACACTTGAGTAGCTTCTCCAAGAGAAACAGAAGCCGGTTGTCCCATTCTCTGAAATTTCCAAGATTTGAGTTTTTCTTAAAAGATGGAGTAAGATGAGCGGCGGATAGTGTTTAGTAGTACTAGCAGGTGTAAGTAAATTCTGATCAGCGTGTTGTCCCTCTATTCTCAATTTTCCGCAATATTTTCGAGCTTGCCCATCCGTTGCTCCGTATTCTTGCCGGCAAAAATATCAATAATTTTTTTCATAGCCGAACCAACCATCCACAACACACTTGCCACACCCAAAACAGTGGCAAAGACAAAGAATGCTTTTCCATTTCGGCTCTTGAAAGACTAAAAACAAAAAAAAACATAAATATAACACATAACTAAATCACATAAACAAATACATACAAGCATATAACATAATAACTACCTGCTCAAACTCAGAAAGAGCTCTAACAACTCTGTCATGGATAGATTCACGTTCAATTTTAGTGCCGGAATTCACCTCGCCGGAGAAGGGAGGAGGGGGAGTTGAGGTGGTGTAAGGTCGGTAAAGGGAGATGGAAGGAGGGGTAGTGGGGGTGGTGTAGGGTCGGTAAAGAGAGATGGGAGGAGGGGTAGTGGAAGGAGCAGTTGGGCTTCTCCGGCTGCCGGCGGCAAGAGTTCCAACAACTACACAGCGGCAAGCAAATCTGAACATTTTTTCTGTTTGGGGAGGTGAGGTGATGTTGAAACTTGAAAGAGTTGTTTACTTAATGTGCTGTGTTAGTGTGTTACTGCTTTGTTTTATATAGTACTTGAAAAGTGGGTGGGTTGGGCCTTGGTAATGATGGTTGGGCCAAGATAGAATTAGCCCAATATATTTTCTGTGTTGAACAATACGAAGGATCCGGAGGTAGTTTGTATAGGTGACAGAAGTGGAAAGATGTGTAGCAGGGGAAGAGAACAATGGCATTACCAAACAGTGAAAGCAAAAAAAAACTGGTCAGGTCACATGTTGGGCTTGTCTCAATCTCTGCTGCCCTGTCCTTCCTGTCAATCTCTAGCGGTCATTTTTTACAAGTGAAAACACTTGAGTAGCTTCTCCAAGAGAAACAGAAGCCGGTTGTCCCATTCTCTGAAATTTCCAAGATTTGAGTTTTTCTTAAAAGATGGAGTAAGATGAGCGGCGGATAGTGTTTAGTAGTACTAGCAGGTGTAAGTAAATTCTGATCAGCGTGTTGTCCCTCTATTCTCAATTTTCCGCAATATTTTCGAGCTTGCCCATCCGTTGCTCCGTATTCTTGCTGGCAAAAATATCAATAATTTTTTTCATAGCCGAACCAACCATCCACAACACACTTGCCACACCCAAAACAGTGGCAAAGACAAAGAATGCTTTTCCATTTCGGCTCTTGAAAGATTAAAAACAAAAAAAAACATAAATATAACACATAACTAAATCACATAAACAAATACATACAAGCATATAACATAATAACTACCTGCTCAAACTCAGAAATAGCTCTAACAACTCTGTCATGGATAGATTCACGTTCAATTTTAGTGCCGGAATTCACCTCGCCGGAGAAGGGAGGAGGGGGAGTTGAGGTGGTGTAAGGTCGGTAAAGGGAGATGGAAGGAGGGGTAGTGGGGGTGGTGTATGGTCGGTAAAGAGAGATGGGAGGAGGGGTAGTGGAAGGAGCAGTTGGGCTTCTCCGGCTGCCGGCGGCAAGAGTTCCATTAACTACACAGCGGCAAGCAAATCTGAACATTTTTTGTGTTTGGGGAGGTGAGGTGATGTTGAAACTTGAAAGTGTTGTTTACTTAATGTGCTGTGTTAGTGTGTTACTGCTTTGTTTTATATAGTACTTGAAAAGTGAGTGGGTTGGGCCTTGGTAATGATGGTTGGGCCAAGATAGAATTAGCCCAATATATTTTCTGTGTTGAACAATACGAAGGATCCGGAGGTAGTTTGTATAGGTGACAGAAGTGGAAAGATATGTAGCAGGGGAAGAGAACAATGGCATTACCAAACAGTGAAAGCAAAAAAAAAAACTGGTCAGGTCACATGTTGGGCTTGTCTCAATCTCTGTTGCCCTGTCCTTCCTATCAATCTCTAGCGGTCATTTTTTACAAGTGAAAACACTTGAGTAGCTTCTCCAAGAGAAACAGAAACCGGTTGTCCCATTCTCTGAAATTTCCAAGATTTGAGTTTTTCTTAAAAGATGGAGTAAGATGAGCGGCGGATAGTGTTTAGTAGTACTAGCAGGTGTAAGTAAATTCTGATCAGCGTGTTGTCCCTCTATTCTCAATTTTCCGCAATATTTTCGAGCTTGCCCATCCGTTGCTCCGTATTCTTGCCGGCAAAAATATCAATAATTTTTTTCATAGCCGAACCAACCATCCACAACACACTTGCCACACCCAAAACAGTGGCAAAGACAAAGAATGCTTTTCCATTTCGGCTCTTGAAAGATTAAAAACAAAAAAAAACATAAATATAACACATAACTAAATCACATAAACAAATACATACAAGCATATAACATAATAACTACCTGCTCAAACTCAGAAAGAGCTCTAACAACTCTGTCATGGATAGATTCACGTTCCATTTTAGTGCCGGAATTCACCTCGCCGGAGAAGGGAGGAGGGGGAGTTGAGGTGGTGTAAGGTCGGTAAAGGGAGATGGAAGGAGGGGTAGTGGGGGTGGTGTAGGGTCGGTAAAGAGAGATGGGAGGAGGGGTAGTGGAAGGAGCAGTTGGGCTTCTCCGGCTGCCGGCGGCAAGAGTTCGAACAACTACACAGCGGCAAGCAAATCTGAACATTTTTTGTGTTTGGGGAGGTGAGGTGATGTTGAAACTTGAAAGTGTTGTTTACTTAATGTGTTGTGTTAGTGTGTTACTGCTTTGTTTTATATAGTACTTGAAAAGTGAGTGGGTTGGGCCTTGGTAATGATGGTTGGGCCAAGATAGAATTAGCCCAATATATTTTCTGTGTTGAACAATACGAAGGATCCGGAGGTAGTTTGTATAGGTGACAGAAGTGGAAAGATGTGTAGCAGGGGAAGAGAACAATGGCATTACCAAACAGTGAAAGCAAAAAAAAAACTGGTCAGGTCACATGTTGGGCTTGTCTCAATCTCTGCTGCCCTGTCCTTCCTGTCAATCTCTAGCGGTCATTTTTTACAAGTGAAAACACTTGAGTAGCTTCTCCAAGAGAAACAGGAGCCGGTTGTCCCATTCTCTGAAATTTCCAAGATTTGAGTTTTTCTTAAAAGATGGAGTAAGATGAGCGGCGGATAGTGTTTAGTAGTACTAGCAGGTGTAAGTAAATTCTGATCAGCGTGTTGTCCCTCTATTCTCAATTTTCCGCAATATTTTCGAGCTTGCCCATCCGTTGCTCCGTATTCTTGCCGGCAAAAATATCAATAATTTTTTTCATAGCCGAACCAACCATCCACAACACACTTGCCACACCCAAAACAGTGGCAAAGACAAAGAATGCTTTTCCATTTCGGCTCTTGAAAGATTAAAAACAAAAAAAAAACATAAATATAACACATAACTAAATCACATAAACAAATACATACAAGCATATAACATAATAACTACCTGCTCAAACTCAGAAAGAGCTCTAACAACTCTGTCATGGATAGATTCACGTTCAATTTTAGTGCCGGAATTCACCTCGCCGGAGAAGGGAGGAGGGGGAGTTGAGGTGGTGTAAGGTCGGTAAAGGGAGATGGAAGGAGGGGTAGTGGGGGTGGTGTAGGGTCGGTAAAGAGAGATGGGAGGAGGGGTAGTGGAAGGAGCAGTTGGGCTTCTCCGGCTGCCGGCGACAAGAGTTCGAACAACTACACAGCGGCAAGCAAATCTGAACATTTTTTGTGTTTGGGGAGGTGAGGTGATGTTGAAACTTGGAAGTGTTGTTTACTTAATGTGTTGTGTTAGTGTGTTACTGCTTTGTTTTATATAGTACTTGAAAAGTGAGTGGGTTGGGCCTTGGTAATGATGGTTGGGCCAAGATAGAATTAGCCCAATATATTTTCTGTGTTGAACAATACGAAGGATCCGGAGGTAGTTTGTATAGGTGACAGAAGTGGAAAGATGTGTAGCAGGGGAAGAGAACAATGGCATTACCAAACAGTGAAAGCAAAAAAAAAACTGGTCAGGTCACATGTTGGGCTTGTCTCAATCTCTGCTGCCCTGTCCTTCCTGTCAATCTCTAGCGGTCATTTTTTACAAGTGAAAACACTTGAGTAGCTTCTCCAAGAGAAACATGAGCCGGTTGTCCCATTCTCTGAAATTTCCAAGATTTGAGTTTTTCTTAAAAGATGGAGTAAGATGAGCGGCGGATAGTGTTTAGTAGTACTAGCAGGTGTAAGTAAATTCTGATCAGCGTGTTGTCCCTCTATTCTCAATTTTCCGCAATATTTTCGAGCTTGCCCATCCGTTGCTCCGTATTCTTGCCGGCAAAAATATCAATAATTTTTTTCATAGCCGAACCAACCATCCACAACACACTTGCCATACCCAAAACAGTGGCAAAGACAAAGAATGCTTTTCCATTTCGGCTCTTGAAAGATTAAAAACAAAAAAAAAACATAAATATAACACATAACTAAATCACATAAACAAATACATACAAGCATATAACATAATAACTACCTGCTCAAACTCAGAAAGAGCTCTAACAACTCTGTCATGGATAGATTCACGTTCAATTTTAGTGCCGGAATTCACCTCGCCGGAGAAGGGAGGAGGGGGAGTTGAGGTGGTGTAAGGTCGGTAAAGGGAGATGGAAGGAGGGGTAGTGGGGGTGGTGTAGGGTCGGTAAAGAGAGATGGGAGGAGGGGTAGTGGAAGGAGCAGTTGGGCTTCTCCGGCTGCCGGCGGCAAGAGTTCGAACAACTACACAGCGGCAAGCAAATCTGAACATTTTTTGTGTTTGGGGAGGTGAGGTGATGTTGAAACTTGGAAGTGTTGTTTACTTAATGTGCTGTGTTAGTATGTTACTGCTTTGTTTTATATAGTACTTGAAAAGTGAGTGGGTTGGGCCTTGGTAATGATGGTTGGGCCAAGATAGAATTAGCCCAATATATTTTCTGTGTTGAACAATACGAAGGATCCGGAGGTAGTTTGTATAGGTGACAGAAGTGGAAAGATGTGTAGCAGGGGAAGAGAACAATGGCATTACCAAACAGTGAAAGCAAAAAAAAAACTGGTCAGGTCACATGTTGGGCTTGTCTCAATCTCTGCTGCCCTGTCCTTCCTGTCAATCTCTAGCGGTCATTTTTTACAAGTGAAAACACTTGAGTAGCTTCTCCAAGAGAAACAGAAGCCGGTTGTCCCATTCTCTGAAATTTCCAAGATTTGAGTTTTTCTTAAAAGATGGAGTAAGATGAGCGGCGGATAGTGTTTAGTAGTACTAGCAGGTGTAAGTAAATTCTGATCAGCGTGTTGTCCCTCTATTCTTAATTTTCCGCAATATTTTCGAGCTTGCCCATCCGTTGCTCCGTATTCTTGCCGGCAAAAATATCAATAATTTTTTTCATAGACGAACCAACCATCCACAACACACTTGCCACACCCAAAACAGTGGCAAAGACAAAGAATGCTTTTCCATTTCGGCTCTTGAAAGATTAAAAACAAAAAAAAACATAAATAAAACACATAACTAAATCACATAAACAAATACATACAAGCATATAACATAATAACTACCTGCTCAAACTCAGAAAGAGCTGTAACAACTCTGTCATGGATAGATTCACGATCAATTTTAGTGCCGGAATTCACCTCGCCGGAGAAGGGAGGAGGGGGAGTTGAGGTGGTGTAAGGTCGGTAAAGGGAGATGGAAGGAGGGGTAGTGGGGGTGGTGTAGGGTCGGTAAAGAGAGATGGGAGGAGGGGTAGTGGAAGGAGCAGTTGGGCTTCTCCGGCTGCCGGCGGCAAGAGTTCCAACAACTACACAGCGGAAAGCAAATCTGAACATTTTTTGTGTTTGGGGAGGTGAGGTGATGTTGAAACTTGAAAGTGTTGTTTACTTAATATGCTGTGTTAGTGTGTTACTGCTTTGTTTTATATAGTACTTGAAAAGTGAGTGGGTTGGGCCTTGGTAATGATGGTTGGGCCAAGATAGAATTAGCCCAATATATTTTCTGTGTTGAACAATACGAAGGATCCGGAGGTAGTTTATATAGGTGACAGAAGTGGAAAGATGTGTAGCAGGGGAAGAGAACAATGGCATTACCAAACAGTGAAAGCAAAAAAAAAACTGGTCAGGTCACATGTTGGGCTTGTCTCAATCTCTGCTGCCCTGTCCTTCCTGTCAATCTCTAGCGGTCATTTTTTACAAGTGAAAACACTTGAGTAGCTTCTCCAAGAGAAACAGAAGCCGGTTGTCCCATTCTCTGAAATTTCCAAGATTTGAGTTTTTCTTAAAAGATGGAGTAAGATGAGCGGCGGATAGTGTTTAGTAGTACTAGCAGGTGTAATTAAATTCTGATCAGCGTGTTGTCCCTCTATTCTCAATTTTCCGCAATATTTTCGAGCTTGCCCATCCGTTGCTCCGTATTCTTGCCGGCAAAAATATCAATAATTTTTTTCATAGCCGAACCAACCATCCACAACACACTTGCCACACCCAAAACAGTGGCAAAGACAAAGAATGCTTTTCCATTTCAGCTCTTGAAAGGTTAAAAACAAAAAAAAACATAAATATAACACATAACTAAATCACATAAACAAATACATACAAGCATATAACATAATAACTACCTGCTCAAACTCAGAAAGAGCTCTAACAACTCTGTCATGGATAGATTCACGTTCCATTTTAGTGCCGGAATTCACCTCGCCGGAGAAGGGAGGAGGGGGAGTTGAGGTGGTGTAAGGTCGGTAAAGGGAGATGGAAGGAGGGGTAGTGGGGGTGGTGTAGGGTCGGTAAAGAGAGATGGGAGGAGGGGTAGTGGAAGGAGCAGTTGGGCTTCTCCGGCTGCCGGCGGCAAGAGTTCGAACAACTACACAGCGGCAAGCAAATCTGAACATTTTTTGTGTTTGGGGAGGTGAGGTGATGTTGAAACTTGAAAGTGTTGTTTACTTAATGTGCTGTGTTAGTGTGTTACTGCTTTGTTTTATATAGTACTTGAAAAGTGAGTGGGTTGGGCCTTGGTAATGATGGTTGGGCCAAGATAGAATTAGCCCAATATATTTTCTGTGTTGAACAATACGAAGGATCCGGAGGTAGTTTGTATAGGTGACAGAAGTGGAAAGATGTGTAGCAGGGGAAGAGAACAATGGCATTACCAAACAGTGAAAGCAAAAAAAAAACTGGTCAGGTCACATGTTGGGCTTGTCTCAATCTCTGCTGCCCTGTCCTTCCTGTCAATCTCTAGCGGTCATTTTTTACAAGTGAAAACACTTGAGTAGCTTCTCCAAGAGAAACAGAAGCCGGTTGTCCCATTCTCTGAAATTTCCAAGATTTGAGTTTTTCTTAAAAGATGGAGTAAGATGAGTGGCGGATAGTGTTTAGTAGTACTAGCAGGTGTAAGTAAATTCTGATCAGCGTGTTGTCCCTCTATTCTCAATTTTCCGCAATATTTTCGAGCTTGCCCATCCGTTGCTCCGTATTCTTGCCGGCAAAAATATCAATAATTTTTTTCATAGCCGAACCAACCATCCACAACACACTTGCCACACCCAAAACAGTGGCAAAGACAAAGAATGCTTTTCCATTTCGGCTCTTGAAAGATTAAAAACAAAAAAAAACATAAATATAACACATAACTAAATCACATAAACAAATACATACAAGCATATAACATAATAACTACCTGCTCAAACTCAGAAAGAGCTCTAACAACTCTGTCATGGATAGATTCACGATCAATTTTAGTGCCGGAATTCACCTCGCCGGAGAAGGGAGGAGGGGGAGTTGAGGTGGTGTAAGGTCGGTAATGGGAGATGGAAGGAGGGGTAGTGGGGGTGGTGTAGGTTCGGTAAAGAGAGATGGGAGGAGGGGTAGTGGAAGGAGCAGTTGGGCTTCTCCGGCTGCCGGCGGCAAGAGTTCCAACAACTACACAGCGGAAAGCAAATCTGAACATTTTTTGTGTTTGGGGAGGTGAGGTGATGTTGAAACTTGAAAGTGTTGTTTACTTAATGTGCTGTGTTAGTGTGTTACTGCTTTGTTTTATATAGTACTTGAAAAGTGAGTGGGTTGGGCCTTGGTAATGATGGTTGGGCCAAGATAGAATTAGCCCAATATATTTTCTGTGTTGAACAATACGAAGGATCCGGAGGTAGTTTGTATAGGTGACAGAAGTGGAAAGATGTGTAGCAGGGGAAGAGAACAATGGCATTACCAAACAGTGAAAGCAAAAAAAAAAACTGGTCAGGTCACATGTTGGGCTTGTCTCAATCTCTGCTGCCCTGTCCTTCCTGTCAATCTCTAGCGGTCATTTTTTACAAGTGAAAACACTTGAGTAGCTTCTCCAAGAGAAACAGAAGCCGGTTGTCCCATTCTCTGAAATTTCCAAGATTTGAGTTTTTCTTAAAAGATGGAGTAAGATGAGCGGCAGATAGTGTTCAGTAGTACTAGCAGGTGTAAGTAAATTCTGATCAGCGTGTTGTCCCTCTATTCTCAATTTTCCGCAATATTTTCGAGCTTGCCCATCCGTTGCTCCGTATTCTTTCCGGCAAAAATATCAATAATTTTTTTCATAGCCGAACCAACCATCCACAACACACTTGCCACACCCAAAACAGTGGCAAAGACAAAGAATGCTTTTCCATTTCGGCTCTTGAAAGATTAAAAACAAAAAAAAACATAAATATAACACATAACTAAATCACATAAACAAATACATACAAGCATATAACATAATAACTACCTGCTCAAACTCAGAAAGAGCTCTAACAACTCTGTCATGGATAGATTCACGATCAATTTTAGTGCCGGAATTCACCTCGCCGGAGAAGGGAGGAGGGGGAGTTGAGGTGGTGTAAGGTCGGTAATGGGAGATGGAAGGAGGGGTAGTGGGGGTGGTGTAGGGTCGGTAAAGAGAGATGGGAGGAGGGGTAGTGGAAGGAGCAGTTGGGCTTCTCCGGCTGCCGGCGGCAAGAGTTCCAACAACTACACAGCGGAAAGCAAATCTGAACATTTTTTGTGTTTGGGGAGGTGAGGTGATGTTGAAACTTGAAAGTGTTGTTTACTTAATGTGCTGTGTTAGTGTGTTACTGCTTTGTTTTATATAGTACTTGAAAAGTGAGTGGGTTGGGCCTTGGTAATGATGGTTGGGCCAAGATAGAATTAGCCCAATATATTTTCTGTGTTGAACAATACGAAGGATCCGGAGGTAGTTTGTATAGGTGACAGAAGTGGAAAGATGTGTAGCAGGGGAAGAGAACAATGGCATTACCAAACAGTGAAAGCAAAAAAAAAACTGGTCAGGTCACATGTTGGGCTTGTCTCAATCTCTGCTGCCCTGTCCTTCCTGTCAATCTCTAGCGGTCATTTTTTACAAGTGAAAACACTTGAGTAGCTTCTCCAAGAGAAACAGAAGCCGGTTGTCCCATTCTCTGAAATTTCCAAGATTTGAGTTTTTCTTAAAAGATGGAGTAAGATGAGCGGCGGATAGTGTTTAGTAGTACTAGCAGGTGTAAGTAAATTCTGATCAGCGTGTTGTCCCTCTATTCTCAATTTTCCGCAATATTTTCGAGCTTGCCCATCCGTTGCTCCGTATTCTTGCCGGCAAAAATATCAATAATTTTTTTCATAGCCGAACCAACCATCCACAACACACTTGCCACACCCAAAACAGTGGCAAAGACAAAGAATGCTTTTCCATTTCGGCTCTTGAAAGATTAAAAACAAAAAAAAACATAAATATAACACATAACTAAATCACATAAACAAATACATACAAGCATATAACATAATAACTACCTGCTCAAACTCAGAAAGAGCTCTAACAACTCTGTCATGGATAGATTCACGATCAATTTTAGTGCCGGAATTCACCTCGCCGGAGAAGGGAGGAGGGGGAGTTGAGGTGGTGTAAGGTCGGTAAAGGGAGATGGAAGGAGGGGTAGTGGGGGTGGTGTAGGTTCGGTAAAGAGAGATGGGAGGAGGGGTAGTGGAAGGAGCAGTTGGGCTTCTCCGGCTGCCGGCGGCAAGAGTTCCAACAACTACACAGCGGAAAGCAAATCTGAACATTTTTTGTGTTTGGGGAGGTGAGGTGATGTTGAAACTTGAAAGTGTTGTTTACTTAATGTGCTGTGTTAGTGTGTTACTGCTTTGTTTTATATAGTACTTGAAAAGTGAGTGGGTTGGGCCTTGGTAATGATGGTTGGGCCAAGATAGAATTAGCCCAATATATTTTCTGTGTTGAACAATACGAAGGATCCGGAGGTAGTTTGTATAGGTGACAGAAGTGGAAAGATGTGTAGCAGGGGAAGAGAACAATGGCATTACCAAACAGTGAAAGCAAAAAAAAAAACTGGTCAGGTCACATGTTGGGCTTGTCTCAATCTCTGCTGCCCTGTCCTTCCTGTCAATCTCTAGCGGTCATTTTTTACAAGTGAAAACACTTGAGTAGCTTCTCCAAGAGAAACAGAAGCCGGTTGTCCCATTCTCTGAAATTTCCAAGATTTGAGTTTTTCTTAAAAGATGGAGTAAGAAGAGCGGCAGATAGTGTTCAGTAGTACTAGCAGGTGTAAGTAAATTCTGATCAGCATGTTGTCCCTCTATTCTCAATTTTCCGCAATATTTTCGAGCTTGCCCATCCGTTGCTCCGTATTCTTTCCGGCAAAAATATCAATAATTTTTTTCATAGCCGAACCAACCATCCACAACACACTTGCCACACCCAAAACAGTGGCAAAGACAAAGAATGCTTTTCCATTTCGGCTCTTGAAAGATTAAAAACAAAAAAAAACATAAATATAACACATAACTAAATCACATAAACAAATACATACAAGCATATAACATAATAACTACCTGCTCAAACTCAGAAAGAGCTCTAACAACTCTGTCATGGATAGATTCACGATCAATTTTAGTGCCGGAATTCACCTCGCCGGAGAAGGGAGGAGGGGGAGTTGAGGTGGTGTAAGGTCGGTAATGGGAGATGGAAGGAGGGGTAGTGGGGGTGGTGTAGGGTCGGTAAAGAGAGATGGGAGGAGGGGTAGTGGAAGGAGCAGTTGGGCTTCTCCGGCTGCCGGCGGCAAGAGTTCCAACAACTACACAGCGGAAAGCAAATCTGAACATTTTTTGTGTTTGGGGAGGTGAGGTGATGTTGAAACTTGAAAGTGTTGTTTACTTAATGTGCTGTGTTAGTGTGTTACTGCTTTGTTTTATATAGTACTTGAAAAGTGAGTGGGTTGGGCCTTGGTAATGATGGTTGGGCCAAGATAGAATTAGCCCAATATATTTTCTGTGTTGAACAATACGAAGGATCCGGAGGTAGTTTGTATAGGTGACAGAAGTGGAAAGATGTGTAGCAGGGGAAGAGAACAATGGCATTACCAAACAGTGAAAGCAAAAAAAAAACTGGTCAGGTCACATGTTGGGCTTGTCTCAATCTCTGCTGCCCTGTCCTTCCTGTCAATCTCTAGCGGTCATTTTTTACAAGTGAAAACACTTGAGTAGCTTCTCCAAGAGAAACAGAAGCCGGTTGTCCCATTCTCTGAAATTTCCAAGATTTGAGTTTTTCTTAAAAGATGGAGTAAGATGAGCGGCGGATAGTGTTTAGTAGTACTAGCAGGTGTAAGTAAATTCTGATCAGCGTGTTGTCCCTCTATTCTCAATTTTCCGCAATATTTTCGAGCTTGCCCATCCGTTGCTCCGTATTCTTGCCGGCAAAAATATCAATAATTTTTTTCATAGCCGAACCAACCATCCACAACACACTTGCCACACCCAAAACAGTGGCAAAGACAAAGAATGCTTTTCCATTTCGGCTCTTGAAAGATTAAA
Source organism: Heracleum sosnowskyi (assembly GCA_030848705.1). Taxonomy (NCBI): domain Eukaryota; kingdom Viridiplantae; phylum Streptophyta; class Magnoliopsida; order Apiales; family Apiaceae; genus Heracleum; species Heracleum sosnowskyi. The sequence goes on along the minus strand of CM061244.1, from coordinate 112,311,002 downwards.
AACAAAAAAAAACATAAATATAACACATAACTAAATCACATAAACAAATACATACAAGCATATAACATAATAACTACCTGCTCAAACTCAGAAAGAGCTCTAACAACTCTGTCATGGATAGATTCACGTTCCATTTTAGTGCCGGAATTCACCTCGCCGGAGAAGGGAGGAGGGGGAGTTGAGGTGGTGTAAGGTCGGTAAAGGGAGATGGAAGGAGGGGTAGTGGGGGTGGTGTAGGGTCGGTAAAGAGAGATGGGAGGAGGGGTAGTGGAAGGAGCAGTTGGGCTTCTCCGGCTGCCGGCGGCAAGAGTTCGAACAACTACACAGCGGTAAGCAAATCTGAACATTTTTTGTGTTTGGGGAGGTGAGGTGATGTTGAAACTTGAAAGTGTTGTTTACTTAATGTGCCGTGTTAGTGTGTTACTGCTTTGTTTTATATAGTACTTGAAAAGTGAGTGGGTTGGGCCTTGGTAATGATGGTTGGGCCAAGATAGAATTAGCCCAATATATTTTCTGTGTTGAACAATAGGAAGGATCCGGAGGTAGTTTGTATAGGTGACAGAAGTGGAAAGATGTGTAGCAGGGGAAGAGAACAATGGCATTACCAAACAGTGAAAGCAAAAAAAAAACTGGTCAGGTCACATGTTGGGCTTGTCTCAATCTCTGCTGCCCTGTCCTTCCTGTCAATCTCTAGCGGTCATTTTTTACAAGTGAAAACACTTGAGTAGCTTCTCCAAGAGAAACAGAAGCCGGTTGTCCCATTCTCTGAAATTTCCAAGATTTGAGTTTTTCTTAAAAGATGGAGTAAGATGAGCGGCGGATAGTGTTTAGTAGTACTAGCAGGTGTAAGTAAATTCTGATCAGCGTGTTGTCCCTCTATTCTCAATTTTCCGCAATATTTCCGAGCTTGCCCATCCGTTGCTCCGTATTCTTGCCGGCAAAAATATCAATAATTTTTTTCATAGACGAACCAACCATCCACAACACACTTGCCACACTCAAAACAGTGGCAAAGACAAAGAATGCTTTTCCATTTCGTCTCTTGAAAGATTAAAAACAAAAAAAAACATAAATATAACACATAACTAAATCACATAAACAAATACATACAAGCATATAACATAATAACTACCTGCTCAAACTCAGAAAGAGCTCTAAAAACTCTGTCATGGATAGATTCACGTTCCATTTTAGTGCCGGAATTCACCTCGTCGGAGAAGGGAGGAGGGGGAGTTGAGGTGGTGTAAGGTCGGTAAAGGGAGATGGAAGGAGGGGTAGTGGGGGTGGTGTAGGGTCGGTAAAGAGAGATGGGAGGAGGGGTAGTGGAAGGAGCAGTTGGGCTTCTCCGGCTGCCGGCGGCAAGAGTTCCAGCAACTACACAGCGGCAAGCAAATCTGAACATTTTTTGTGTTTGGGGAGGTGAGGTGATGTTGAAACTTGAAAGTGTTGTTTACTTAATGTGCCGTGTTAGTGTGTTACTGCTTTGTTTTATATAGTACTTGAAAAGTGAGTGGGTTGGGCCTTGGTAATGATGGTTGGGCCAAGATAGAATTAGCCCAATATATTTTCTGTGTTGAACAATAGGAAGGATCCGGAGGTAGTTTGTATAGGTGACAGAAGTGGAAAGATGTGTAGCAGGGGAAGAGAACAATGGCATTACCAAACAGTGAAAGCAAAAAAAAAAACTGGTCAGGTCACATGTTGGGCTTGTCTCAATCTCTGCTGCCCTGTCCTTCCTGTCAATCTCTAGCGGTCATTTTTTACAAGTGAAAACACTTGAGTAGCTTCTCCAAGAGAAACAGAAGCCGGTTGTCCCATTCTCTGAAATTTCCAAGATTTGAGTTTTTCTTAAAAGATGGAGTAAGATGAGCGGCGGATAGTGTTTAGTAGTACTAGCAGGTGTAAGTAAATTCTGATCAGCGTGTTGTCCCTCTATTCTCAATTTTCCGCAATATTTCCGAGCTTGCCCATCCGTTGCTCCGTATTCTTGCCGGCAAAAATATCAATAATTTTTTTCATAGACGAACCAACCATCCACAACACACTTGCCACACTCAAAACAGTGGCAAAGACAAATAATGCTTTTCCATTTCGTCTCTTGAAAGATTAAAAACAAAAAAAAACATAAATATAACACATAACTAAATCACATAAACAAATACATACAAGCATATAACATAATAACTACCTGCTCAAACTCAGAAAGAGCTCTAAAAACTCTGTCATGGATAGATTCACGTTCCATTTTAGTGCCGGAATTCACCTCGTCGGAGAAGGGAGGAGGGGGAGTTGAGGTGGTGTAAGGTCGGTAAAGGGAGATGGAAGGAGGGGTAGTGGGGGTGGTATAGGGTCGGTAAAGAGAGATGGGAGGAGGGGTAGTGGAAGGAGCAGTTGGGCTTCTCCGGCTGCCGGCGGCAAGAGTTCCAGCAACTACACAGCGGCAAGCAAATCTGAACATTTTTTGTGTTTGGGGAGGTGAGGTGATGTTGAAACTTGAAAGTGTTGTTTACTTAATGTGCCGTGTTAGTGTGTTACTGCTTTGTTTTATATAGTACTTGAAAAGTGAGTGGGTTGGGCCTTGGTAATGATGGTTGGGCCAAGATAGAATTAGCCCAATATATTTTCTGTGTTGAACAATACGAAGGATCCGGAGGTAGTTTGTATAGGTGACAGAAGTGGAAAGATGTGTAGCAGGGGAAGAGAACAATGGCATTACCAAACAGTGAAAGCAAAAAAAAAACTGGTCAGGTCACATGTTGGGCTTGTCTCAATCTCTGCTGCCCTGTCCTTCCTGTCAATCTCTAGCGGTCATTTTTTACAAGTGAAAACACTTGAGTAGCTTCTCCAAGAGAAACAGAAGCCGGTTGTCCCATTCTCTGAAATTTCCAAGATTTGAGTTTTTCTTAAAAGATGGAGTAAGATGAGCGGCGGATAGTGTTTAGTAGTACTAGCAGGTGTAATTAAATTCTGATCAGCGTGTTGTCCCTCTATTCTCAATTTTCCGCAATATTTTCGAGCTTGCCCATCCGTTGCTCCGTATTCTTGCCGGCAAAAATATCAATAATTTTTTTCATAGCCGAACCAACCATCCACAACACACTTGCCACACCCAAAACAGTGGCAAAGACAAAGAATGCTTTTCCATTTCAGCTCTTGAAAGATTAAAAACAAAAAAAAACATAAATATAACACATAACTAAATCACATAAACAAATACATACAAGCATATAACATAATAACTACCTGCTCAAACTCAGAAAGAGCTCTAACAACTCTGTCATGGATAGATTCACGTTCCATTTTAGTGCCGGAATTCACCTCGCCGGAGAAGGGAGGAGGGGGAGTTGAGGTGGTGTAAGGTCGGTAAAGGGAGATGGAAGGAGGGGTAGTGGGGGTGGTGTAGGGTCGGTAAAGAGAGATGGGAGGAGGGGTAGTGGAAGGAGCAGTTGGGCTTCTCCCGCTGCCGGCGGCAAGAGTTCCAGCAACTACACAGCGGCAAGCAAATCTGAACATTTTTTGTGTTTGGGGAGGTGAGGTGATGTTGAAACTTGAAAGTGTTGTTTACTTAATGTGCTGTGTTAGTGTGTTACTGCTTTGTTTTATATAGTACTTGAAAAGTGAGTGGGTTGGGCCTTGGTAATGATGGTTGGGCCAAGATAGAATTAGCCCAATATATTTTCTGTGTTGAACAATACGAAGGATCCGGAGGTAGTTTGTATAGGTGACAGAAGTGGAAAGATGTGTATCAGGGGAAGAGAACAATGGCATTACCAAACAGTGAAAGCAAAAAAAAAACTGGTCAGGTCACATGTTGGGCTTGTCTCAATCTCTGCTGCCCTGTCCTTCCTGTCAATCTCTAGCGGTCATTTTTTACAAGTGAAAACACTTGAGTAGCTTCTCCAAGAGAAACAGAAGCCGGTTGTCCCATTCTCTGAAATTTCCAAGATTTGAGTTTTTCTTAAAAGATGGAGTAAGATGAGCGGCGGATAGTGTTTAGTAGTACTAGCAGGTGTAAGTAAATTCTGATCAGCGTGTTGTCCCTCTATTCTCAATTTTCCGCAATATTTTCGAGCTTGCCCATCCGTTGCTCCGTATTCTTGCCGGCAAAAATATCAATAATTTTTTTCATAGCCGAACCAACCATCCACAACACACTTGCCACACCCAAAACAGTGGCAAAGACAAAGAATGCTTTTCCATTTCGGCTCTTGAAAGATTAAAAACAAAAAAAAACATAAATATAACACATAACTAAATCACATAAACAAATACATACAAGCATATAACATAATAACTACCTGCTCAAACTCAGAAAGAGCTCTAACAACTCTGTCATGGATAGATTCACGTTCCATTTTAGTGCCGGAATTCACCTCGCCGGAGAAGGGAGGAGGGGGAGTTGAGGTGGTGTAAGGTCGGTAAAGGGAGATGGAAGGAGGGGTAGTGGGGGTGGTGTAGGGTCGGTAAAGAGAGATGGGAGGAGGGGTAGTGGAAGGAGCAGTTGGGCTTCTCCGGCTGCCGGCGGCAAGAGTTCGAACAACTACACAGCGGTAAGCAAATCTGAACATTTTTTGTGTTTGGGGAGGTGAGGTGATGTTGAAACTTGAAAGTGTTGTTTACTTAATGTGCCGTGTTAGTGTGTTACTGCTTTGTTTTATATAGTACTTGAAAAGTGAGTGGGTTGGGCCTTGGTAATGATGGTTGGGCCAAGATAGAATTAGCCCAATATATTTTCTGTGTTGAACAATAGGAAGGATCCGGAGGTAGTTTGTATAGGTGACAGAAGTGGAAAGATGTGTAGCAGGGGAAGAGAACAATGGCATTACCAAACAGTGAAAGCAAAAAAAAAACTGGTCAGGTCACATGTTGGGCTTGTCTCAATCTCTGCTGCCCTGTCCTTCCTGTCAATCTCTAGCGGTCATTTTTTACAAGTGAAAACACTTGAGTAGCTTCTCCAAGAGAAACAGAAGCCGGTTGTCCCATTCTCTGAAATTTCCAAGATTTGAGTTTTTCTTAAAAGATGGAGTAAGATGAGCGGCGGATAGTGTTTAGTAGTACTAGCAGGTGTAAGTAAATTCTGATCAGCGTGTTGTCCCTCTATTCTCAATTTTCCGCAATATTTCCGAGCTTGCCCATCCGTTGCTCCGTATTCTTGCCGGCAAAAATATCAATAATTTTTTTCATAGACGAACCAACCATCCACAACACACTTGCCACACTCAAAACAGTGGCAAAGACAAAGAATGCTTTTCCATTTCGTCTCTTGAAAGATTAAAAACAAAAAAAAACATAAATATAACACATAACTAAATCACATAAACAAATACATACAAGCATATAACATAATAACTACCTGCTCAAACTCAGAAAGAGCTCTAAAAACTCTGTCATGGATAGATTCACGTTCCATTTTAGTGCCGGAATTCACCTCGTCGGAGAAGGGAGGAGGGGGAGTTGAGGTGGTGTAAGGTCGGTAAAGGGAGATGGAAGGAGGGGTAGTGGGGGTGGTGTAGGGTCGGTAAAGAGAGATGGGAGGAGGGGTAGTGGAAGGAGCAGTTGGGCTTCTCCGGCTGCCGGCGGCAAGAGTTCCAGCAACTACACAGCGGCAAGCAAATCTGAACATTTTTTGTGTTTGGGGAGGTGAGGTGATGTTGAAACTTGAAAGTGTTGTTTACTTAATGTGCCGTGTTAGTGTGTTACTGCTTTGTTTTATATAGTACTTGAAAAGTGAGTGGGTTGGGCCTTGGTAATGATGGTTGGGCCAAGATAGAATTAGCCCAATATATTTTCTGTGTTGAACAATAGGAAGGATCCGGAGGTAGTTTGTATAGGTGACAGAAGTGGAAAGATGTGTAGCAGGGGAAGAGAACAATGGCATTACCAAACAGTGAAAGCAAAAAAAAAAACTGGTCAGGTCACATGTTGGGCTTGTCTCAATCTCTGCTGCCCTGTCCTTCCTGTCAATCTCTAGCGGTCATTTTTTACAAGTGAAAACACTTGAGTAGCTTCTCCAAGAGAAACAGAAGCCGGTTGTCCCATTCTCTGAAATTTCCAAGATTTGAGTTTTTCTTAAAAGATGGAGTAAGATGAGCGGCGGATAGTGTTTAGTAGTACTAGCAGGTGTAAGTAAATTCTGATCAGCGTGTTGTCCCTCTATTCTCAATTTTCCGCAATATTTCCGAGCTTGCCCATCCGTTGCTCCGTATTCTTGCCGGCAAAAATATCAATAATTTTTTTCATAGACGAACCAACCATCCACAACACACTTGCCACACTCAAAACAGTGGCAAAGACAAATAATGCTTTTCCATTTCGTCTCTTGAAAGATTAAAAACAAAAAAAAACATAAATATAACACATAACTAAATCACATAAACAAATACATACAAGCATATAACATAATAACTACCTGCTCAAACTCAGAAAGAGCTCTAAAAACTCTGTCATGGATAGATTCACGTTCCATTTTAGTGCCGGAATTCACCTCGTCGGAGAAGGGAGGAGGGGGAGTTGAGGTGGTGTAAGGTCGGTAAAGGGAGATGGAAGGAGGGGTAGTGGGGGTGGTATAGGGTCGGTAAAGAGAGATGGGAGGAGGGGTAGTGGAAGGAGCAGTTGGGCTTCTCCGGCTGCCGGCGGCAAGAGTTCCAGCAACTACACAGCGGCAAGCAAATCTGAACATTTTTTGTGTTTGGGGAGGTGAGGTGATGTTGAAACTTGAAAGTGTTGTTTACTTAATGTGCCGTGTTAGTGTGTTACTGCTTTGTTTTATATAGTACTTGAAAAGTGAGTGGGTTGGGCCTTGGTAATGATGGTTGGGCCAAGATAGAATTAGCCCAATATATTTTCTGTGTTGAACAATACGAAGGATCCGGAGGTAGTTTGTATAGGTGACAGAAGTGGAAAGATGTGTAGCAGGGGAAGAGAACAATGGCATTACCAAACAGTGAAAGCAAAAAAAAAACTGGTCAGGTCACATGTTGGGCTTGTCTCAATCTCTGCTGCCCTGTCCTTCCTGTCAATCTCTAGCGGTCATTTTTTACAAGTGAAAACACTTGAGTAGCTTCTCCAAGAGAAACAGAAGCCGGTTGTCCCATTCTCTGAAATTTCCAAGATTTGAGTTTTTCTTAAAAGATGGAGTAAGATGAGCGGCGGATAGTGTTTAGTAGTACTAGCAGGTGTAATTAAATTCTGATCAGCGTGTTGTCCCTCTATTCTCAATTTTCCGCAATATTTTCGAGCTTGCCCATCCGTTGCTCCGTATTCTTGCCGGCAAAAATATCAATAATTTTTTTCATAGCCGAACCAACCATCCACAACACACTTGCCACACCCAAAACAGTGGCAAAGACAAAGAATGCTTTTCCATTTCAGCTCTTGAAAGATTAAAAACAAAAAAAAACATAAATATAACACATAACTAAATCACATAAACAAATACATACAAGCATATAACATAATAACTACCTGCTCAAACTCAGAAAGAGCTCTAACAACTCTGTCATGGATAGATTCACGTTCCATTTTAGTGCCGGAATTCACCTCGCCGGAGAAGGGAGGAGGGGGAGTTGAGGTGGTGTAAGGTCGGTAAAGGGAGATGGAAGGAGGGGTAGTGGGGGTGGTGTAGGGTCGGTAAAGAGAGATGGGAGGAGGGGTAGTGGAAGGAGCAGTTGGGCTTCTCCCGCTGCCGGCGGCAAGAGTTCCAGCAACTACACAGCGGCAAGCAAATCTGAACATTTTTTGTGTTTGGGGAGGTGAGGTGATGTTGAAACTTGAAAGTGTTGTTTACTTAATGTGCTGTGTTAGTGTGTTACTGCTTTGTTTTATATAGTACTTGAAAAGTGAGTGGGTTGGGCCTTGGTAATGATGGTTGGGCCAAGATAGAATTAGCCCAATATATTTTCTGTGTTGAACAATACGAAGGATCCGGAGGTAGTTTGTATAGGTGACAGAAGTGGAAAGATGTGTATCAGGGGAAGAGAACAATGGCATTACCAAACAGTGAAAGCAAAAAAAAAACTGGTCAGGTCACATGTTGGGCTTGTCTCAATCTCTGCTGCCCTGTCCTTCCTGTCAATCTCTAGCGGTCATTTTTTACAAGTGAAAACACTTGAGTAGCTTCTCCAAGAGAAACAGAAGCCGGTTGTCCCATTCTCTGAAATTTCCAAGATTTGAGTTTTTCTTAAAAGATGGAGTAAGATGAGCGGCGGATAGTGTTTAGTAGTACTAGCAGGTGTAAGTAAATTCTGATCAGCGTGTTGTCCCTCTATTCTCAATTTTCCGCAATATTTTCGAGCTTGCCCATCCGTTGCTCCGTATTCTTGCCGGCAAAAATATCAATAATTTTTTTCATAGCTGAACCAACCATCCACAACACACTTGCCACACCCAAAACTGTGGCAAAGACAAAGAATGCTTTTCCATTTCAGCTCTTGAAAGATTAAAAACAAAAAAAACATAAATATAACACATAACTAAATCACATAAACAAATACATACAAGCATATAACATAATAACTGCCTGCTCAAACTCAGAAAGAGCTCTAACAACTCTGTCATGGATAGATTCACGTTCCATTTTAGTGCCGGAATTCACCTCGTCGGAGTAGGGAGGAGGGGGAGTTGAGGTGGTGTAGGGTCGGTAAAGGGAGATGGAAGAAGGGGTAGTGGGGGTGGTGTAGGGTCGGTAAAGACAGATGGGAGGAGGGTTAGTGGAAGGAGTAGTTGGGCTTCTCCGGCTGCCGGCGGCAAGAGTTCCAGCAACTACACAGCGGCAAACAAATCTGAACATTTTTTGTGTTTGGGGAGGTGAGGTGATGTTGAAACTTGAAAGTGTTGTTTACTTAATGTGCTGTGTTATTGTGTTACTGCTTTGTTTTATATAGTACTTGAAAAGTGAGTGGGTTGGGCCTTGGTAATGATGGTTGGGCCAAGATAGAATTAGCCCAATATATTTTCTGTGTTGAACAATACGAAGGATCCGGAGGTAGTTTGTATAGGTGACAGAAGTGGAAAGATGTGTAGCAGGGGAAGAGAACAATGGCATTACCAAACAGTGAAAGCAAAAAAAAAAACTGGTCAGGTCACATGTTGGGCTTGTCTCAATCTCTGCTGCCCTGTCCTTCCTGTCAATCTCTAGCGGTCATTTTTTACAAGTGAAAACACTTGAGTAGCTTCTCCAAGAGAAACAGAAGCCGGTTGTCCCATTCTCTGAAATTTCCAAGATTTGAGTTTTTCTTAAAAGATGGAGTAAGATGAGCGGCGGATAGTGTTTAGTAGTACTAGCAGGTGTAAGTAAATTCTGATCAGCGTGTTGTCCCTCTATTGTCAATTTTCCGCAATATTTTCGAGCTTGCCCATCCGTTGCTCCATATTCTTGCCGGCAAAAATATCAATAATTTTTTTCATAGCCGAACCAACCATCCATAACACACTTGCCACGCCCAAAACAGTGGCAAAGACAAAGAATGCTTTTCCATTTCAGCTCTTGAAAGATTAAAAACAAGAAAAAACATAAATATAACACATAACTAAATCACATAAACAAATACATACAAGCATATAACATAATAACTACCTGCTCAAACTCAGAAAGAGCTCTAACAACTCTGTCATGGATAGATTCACGTTCCATTTTAGTGTGGAATTCACCTCGCCGGAGAAGGGAGGAGGGGGAGTTGAGGTGGTGTAAGGTCGGTAAAGGGAGATGGAAGGAGGGGTAGTGGGGGTGGTGTAGGGTCGGTAAAGAGAGATGGGAGGAGGGGTAGTGGAAGGAGCAGTTGGGCTTCTCCGGCTGCCGGCGGCAAGAGTTCCAGCAACTACACAGCGGCAAGCAAATCTGAACATTTTTTGTGTTTGGGGAGGTGAGGTGATGTTGAAACTTGAAAGTGTTGTTTACTTAATGTGCCGTGTTAGTGTGTTACTGCTTTGTTTTATATAGTACTTGAAAAGTGAGTGGGTTGGGCCTTGGTAATGATGGTTGGGCCAAGATAGAATTAGACCAATATATTTTCTATGTTGAACAATACGAAGGATCTGGAGGTAGTTTGTATAGGTGACAGAAGTGGAAAGATGTGTAGCAGGGGAAGAGAACAATGGCATTACCAAACAGTGAAGGCAAAAAAAAAACTGCTCAGGTCACATGTTGGGCTTGTCTCAATCTCTGCTGCCCTGTCCTTCCAGTCAATCTCTAGCGGTCATTTTTTACAAGTGAAAACACTTGAGTAGCTTCTCCAAGAGAAACAGAAGCCGGTTGTCCCATTCTCTGAAATTTCCAAGATTTGAGTTTTTCTTAAAAGATGGAGTAAGATGAGCGGCGGATAGTGTTTAGTAGTACTAGCAGGTGTAAGTAAATTCTGATCAGCGTGTTGTCCCTCTATTCTCAATTTTCCGCAATATTTTCGAGCTTGCCCATCCGTTGCTCCGTATTCTTGCCGGCAAAAATATCAATAATTTTTTTCATAGCCGAACCAACCATCCACAACACACTTGCCACACCCAAAACAGTGGCAAAGACAAAGAATGCTTTTCCATTTCGGCTCTTGAAAGATTAAAAACAAAAAAAAAACATAAATATAACACATAACTAAATCACATAAACAAATACATACAAGCATATAACATAATAACTACCTGCTCAAACTCAGAAAGAGCTCTAACAACTCTGTCATGGATAGATTCACGTTCCATTTTAGTGCCGGAATTCACCTCGCCGGAGAAGGGAGGAGGGGGAGTTGAGGTGGTGTAAGGTCGGTAAAGGGAGATGGAAGGAGGGGTAGTGGGGGTGGTGTAGGGTCGGTAAAGAGAGATGGGAGGAGGGGTAGTGGAAGGAGCAGTTGGGCTTCTCCGGTTGCCGGCGGCAAGAGTTCGAACAACTACACAGCGGCAAGCAAATCTGAACATTTTTTGTGTTTGGGGAGGTGAGGTGATGTTGAAACTTGAAAGTGTTGTTTACTTAATGTGCCGTGTTAGTGTGTTACTGCTTTGTTTTATATAGTACTTGAAAAGTGAGTGGGTTGGGCCTTGGTAATGATGGTTGGGCCAAGATAGAATTAGCCCAATATATTTTCTGTGTTGAACAATACGAAGGATCCGGAGGTAGTTTGTATAGGTGACAGAAGTGGAAAGATGTGTAGCAGGGGAAGAGAACAATGGCATTACCAAACAGTGAAAGCAAAAAAAAAACTGGTCAGGTCACATGTTGGGCTTGTCTCAATCTCTGCTGCCCTGTCCTTCCTGTCAATCTCTAGCGGTCATTTTTTACAAGTGAAAACACTTGAGTAGCTTCTCCAAGAGAAACAGGAGCCGGTTGTCCCATTCTCTGAAATTTCCAGGATTTGAGTTTTTCTTAAAAGATGGAGTAAGATGAGCGGCGGATAGTGTTTAGTAGTACAAGCAGGTGTAAGTAAATTCTGATCAACGTGTTGTCCCTCTATTCTCAATTTTCCGCAATATTTTCGAGCTTGCCCATCCGTTGCTCCGTATTCTTGCCGGCAAAAATATCAATAATTTTTTTCATAGCCGAGCCAACCATCCACAACACACTTGCCACGCCCAAAACAGTGGCAAAGACAAAGAATGCTTTTCCATTTCGGCTCTTGAAAGATTAAAAACATAAATATAACACATAACTAAATCACATAAACAAATACATACAAACATATAACATAATAACTACCTGCTCAAACTCAGAAAGAGCTCTAACAACTCTGTCATGGATAGATTCACGTTCAATTTTAGTGCCGGAATTCACCTCGCCGGAGAAGGGAGGAGGGGGAGTTGAGGTGGTGTAAGGTCGGTAAAGGGAGATGGAAGAAGGGGTAGTGGGGGTGGTGTAGGGTCGGTAAAGAGAGATGGGAGGAGGGGTAGTGGAAGGAGTAGTTGGGCTTCTCCGGCTGCCGGCGGCAAGAGTTCCAGCAACTACACAGCGGCAAGCAAATCTGAACATTTTTTGTGTTTGGGGAGGTGAGGTGATGTTGAAACTTGAAAGTGTTGTTTACTTAATGTGCCGTGTTAGTGTGTTACTGCTTTGTTTTATATAGTACTTGAAAAGTGAGTGGGTTGGGCCTTGGTAATGATGGTTGGGCCAAGATAGAATTAGCCCAATATATTTTCTATGTTGAACAATACGAAGGATCCGGAGGTAGTTTGTATAGGTGACAGAAGTGGAAAGATGTGTAGCAGGGGAAGAGAACAATGGCATTACCAAACAGTGAAAGCAAAAAAAAAACTGGTCAGGTCACATGTTGGGCTTGTCTCAATCTCTGCTGCCCTGTCCTTCCTGTCAATCTCTAGCGGTCATTTTTTACAAGTGAAAACACTTGAGTAGCTTCTCCAAGAGAAACAGAAGCCGGTTGTCCCATTCTCTGAAATTTCCAAGATTTGAGTTTTTCTTAAAAGATGGAGTAAGATGAGCGGCGGATAGTGTTTAGTAGTACTAGCAGGTGTAAGTAAATTCTGATCAGCGTGTTGTCCCTCTATTCTCAATTTTCCGCAATATTTTCGAGCTTGCCCATCCGTTGCTCCGTATTCTTACCGGCAAAAATATCAATAATTTTTTTCATAGCCGAACCAACCATCCACAACACACTTGCCACACCCAAAACAGTGGCAAAGACAAAGAATGCTTTTCCATTTCGGCTCTTGAAAGATTAAAAACAAAAAAAAAACATAAATATAACACATAACTAAATCACATAAACAAATACATACAAGCATATAACATAATAACTACCTGCTCAAACTCAGAAAGAGCTCTAACAACTCTGTCATGGATAGATTCACGTTCAATTTTAGTGCCGGAATTCACCTCGCCGGAGAAGGGAGGAGGGGGAGTTGAGGTGGTGTAAGGTCGGTAAAGGGAGATGGAAGGAGGGGTAGTGGGGGTGGTGTAGGGTCGGTAAATAGAGATGGGAGGAGGGGTAGTGGAAGGAGCAGTTGGGCTTCTCCGACTGTCGGCGGCAAGAGTTCGAACAACTACACAGCGGCAAGCAAATCTGAACATTTTTTGTGTTTGGGGAGGTGAGGTGATGTTGAAACTTGAAAGTGTTGTTTACTTAATGTGCTGTGTTAGTGTGTTACTGCTTTGTTTTATATAGTACTTGAAAAGTGAGTGGGTTGGGCCTTGGTAATGATGGTTGGGCCAAGATAGAATTAGCCCAATATATTTTCTGTGTTGAACAATACGAAGGATCCGGAGGTAGTTTGTATAGGTGACAGAAGTGGAAAGATGTGTAGCAGGGGAAGAGAACAATGGCATTACCAAACAGTGAAAGCAAAAAAAAAACTGGTCAGGTCACATGTTGGGCTTGTCTCAATCTCTGCTGCCCTGTCCTTCCTGTCAATCTCTAGCGGTCATTTTTTACAAGTGAAAACACTTGAGTAGCTTCTCCAAGAGAAACAGAAGCCGGTTGTCCCATTCTCTGAAATTTCCAAGATTTGAGTTTTTCTTAAAAGATGGAGTAAGATGAGCGGCGGATAGTGTTTAGTAGTACTAGCAGGTGTAAGTAAATTCTAATCAGCGTGTTGTCCCTCTATTCTCAATTTTCCGCAATATTTTCGAGCTTGCCCATCCGTTGCTCCGTATTCTTGCCGGCAAAAATATCAATAATTTTTTTCATAGCCGAACCAACCATCCACAACACACTTGCCACACCCAAAACAGTGGCAAAGACAAAGAATGCTTTTCCATTTCGGCTCTTGAAAGATTAAAAACAAAAAAAAAACATAAATATAACACATAACTAAATCACATAAACAAATACATACAAGCATATAACATAATAACTACCTGCTCAAACTCAGAAAGAGCTCTAACAACTCTGTCATGGATAGATTCACGTTCAATTTTAGTGCCGGAATTCACCTCGCCGGAGAAGGGAGGAGGGGGAGTTGAGGTGGTGTAAGGTCGGTAAAGGGAGATGGAAGGAGGGGTAGTGGGGGTGGTGTAGGGTCGGTAAAGAGAGATGGGAGGAGGGGTAGTGGAAGGAGCAGTTGGGCTTCTCCGGCTGCCGGCGGCAAGAGTTCCAGCAACTACACAGCGGCAAGCAAATCTGAACATTTTTTGTGTTTGGGGAGGTGAGGTGATGTTGAAACTTGAAAGTGTTGTTTACTTAATGTGCTGTGTTAGTGTGTTACTGCTTTGTTTTATATAGTACTTGAAAAGTGAGTGGGTTGGGCCTTGGTAATGATGGTTGGGCCAAGATAGAATTAGCCCAATATATTTTCTGTGTTGAACAATACGAAGGATCCGGAGGTAGTTTGTATAGGTGACAGAAGTGGAAAGATGTGTAGCAGGGGAAGAGAACAATGGCATTACCAAACAGTGAAAGCAAAAAAAAAACTGGTCAGGTCACATGTTGGGCTTGTCTCAATCTCTGCTGCCCTGTCCTTCCAGTCAATCTCTAGCGGTCATTTTTTACAAGTGAAAACACTTGAGTAGCTTCTCCAAGAGAAACAGAAGCTGGTTGTCCCATTCTCTGAAATTTCCAAGATTTGAGTTTTTCTTAAAAGATGGAGTAAGATGAGCGGCGGATAGTGTTTAGTAGTACTAGCAGGTGTAAGTAAATTCTGATCAGCGTGTTGTCCCTCTATTCTAAATTTTCCGCAATATTTTCGAGCTTGCCCATCCGTTGCTCCGTATTCTTGCCGGCAAAAATATCAATAATTTTTTTCATAGACGAACCAACCATCCACAACACACTTGCCACACCCAAAACAGTGGCAAAGACAAAGAATGCTTTTCAATTTCGGCTCTTGAAAGATTAAAAACAAAAAAAAACATAAATAAAACACATAACTAAATCACATAAACAAATACATACAAGCATATAACATAATAACTACCTGCTCAAACTCAGAAAGAGCTCTAACAACTCTGTCATGGATAGATTCACGTTCAATTTTAGTGCCGGAATTCACCTCGCCGGAGAAGGGAGGAGGGGGAGTTGAGGTGGTGTAAGGTCGGTAAAGGGAGATGGAAGGAGGGGTAGTGGGGGTGGTGTAGGGTCGGTAAAGAGAGATGGGAGGAGGGGTAGTGGAAGGAGCAGTTGGGCTTCTCCGACTGCCGGCGGCAAGAGTTCCAGCAACTACACAGCGGCAAGCAAATCTGAACATTTTTTGTGTTTGGGGAGGTGAGGTGATGTTGAAACTTGAAAGTGTTGTTTACTTAATGTGCTGTGTTAGTGTGTTACTGCTTTGTTTTATATAGTACTTGAAAAGTGAGTGGGTTGGGCCTTGGTAATGATGGTTGGGCCAAGATAGAATTAGCCCAATATATTTTCTGTGTTGAACAATACGAAGGATCCGGAGGTAGTTTGTATAGGTGACAGAAGTGGAAAGATGTGTAGCAGGGGAAGAGAACAATGGCATTACCAAACAGTGAAAGCAAAAAAAAAACTGGTCAGGTCACATGTTGGGCTTGTCTCAATCTCTGCTGCCCTGTCCTTCCTGTCAATCTCTAGCGGTCATTTTTTACAAGTGAAAACACTTGAGTAGCTTCTCCAAGAGAAACAGAAGCCAGTTGTCCCATTCTCTGAAATTTCCAAGATTTGAGTTTTTCTTAAAAGATGGAGTAAGATGAGCGGCGGATAGTGTTTAGTAGTACTAGCAGGTGTTAGTAAATTTTGATCAGCGTGTTGTCCCTCTATTCTCAATTTTCCGCAATATTTTCGAGCTTGCCCATCCGTTGCTCCGTATTCTTGCCGGCAAAAATATCAATAATTTTTTTCATAGCCGAACCAACCATCCACAACACACTTGCCACACCCAAAACAGTGGCAAAGACAAAGAATGCTTTTCCATTTCGGCTCTTGAAAGATTAAAAACAAAAAAAAAACATAAATATAACACATAACTAAATCACATAAACAAATACATACAAGCATATAACATAATAACTACCTGCTCAAACTCAGAAAGAGCTCTAACAACTCTGTCATGGATAGATTCACGATCAATTTTAGTGCCGGATTTCACCTCGCCGGAGAAGGGAGGAGGGGGAGTTGAGGTGGTGTAAGGTCGGTAAAGGGAGATGGAAGGAGGGGTAGTGGGGGTGGTGTAGGGTCGGTAAAGAGAGATGGGAGGAGGGGTAGTGGAAGGAGCAGTTGGGCTTCTCCGGCGGCAAGAGTTCCAACAACTACACAGCGGAAAGCAAATCTGAACATTTTTTGTGTTTGGGGAGGTGAGGTGATGTTGAAACTTGAAAGTGTTGTTTACTTAATGTGCTGTGTTAGTGTGTTACTGCTTTGTTTTATATAGTACTTGAAAAGTGAGTGGGTTGGGCCTTGGTAATGACGGTTGGGCCAAGATAGAATTAGCCCAATATATTTTCTGTGTTGAACAATACGAAGGATCCGGAGGTAGTTTGTATAGGTGACAGAAGTGGAAAGATGTGTAGCAGGGGAAGAGAACAATGGCATTACAAAACAGTGAAAGCAAAAATAAAACTGGTCAGGTCACATGTTGGGCTTGTCTCAATCTCTGCTGCCCTGTCCTTCCAGTCAATCTCTAGCGGTCATTTTTTACAAGTGAAAACACTTGAGTAGCTTCTCCAAGAGAAACAGAAGCCGGTTGTCCCATTCTCTGAAATTTCCAAGATTTGAGTTTTTCTTAAAAGATGGAGTAAGATGAGCGGCGGATAGTGTTTAGTAGTACTAGCAGGTGTAAGTAAATTCTGATCAGCGTGTTGTCCCTCTATTCTAAATTTTCCGCAATATTTTCGAGCTTGCCCATCCGTTGCTCCGTATTCTTGCCGGCAAAAATATCAATAATTTTTTTCATAGACGAACCAACCATCCACAACACACTTGCCACACCCAAAACAGTGGCAAAGACAAAGAATGCTTTTCCATTTCGGCTCTTGAAAGATTAAAAACAAAAAAAAACATAAATAAAACACATAACTAAATCACATAAACAAATACATACAAGCATATAACATAATAACTACCTGCTCAAACTCAGAAAGAGCTCTAACAACTCTGTCATGGATAGATTCACGATCAATTTTAGTGCCGGAATTCACCTCGCCGGAGAAGGGAGGAGGGGGAGTTGAGGTGGTGTAAGGTCGGTAAAGGGAGATGGAAGGAGGGGTAGTGGGGGTGGTGTAGGGTCGGTAAAGAGAGATGGGAGGAGGGGTAGTGGAAGGAGCAGTTGGGCTTCTCCGACTGCCGGCGGCAAGAGTTCCAGCAACTACACAGCGGCAAGCAAATCTGAACATTTTTTGTGTTTGGGGAGGTGAGGTGATGTTGAAACTTGAAAGTGTTGTTTACTTAATGTGCTGTGTTAGTGTGTTACTGCTTTGTTTTATATAGTACTTGAAAAGTGAGTGGGTTGGGCCTTGGTAATGATGGTTGGGCCAAGATAGAATTAGCCCAATATATTTTCTGTGTTGAACAATACGAAGGATCCGGAGGTAGTTTGTATAGGTGACAGAAGTGGAAAGATGTGTAGCAGGGGAAGAGAACAATGGCATTACCAAACAGTGAAAGCAAAAAAAAAACTGGTCAGGTCACATGTTGGGCTTGTCTCAATCTCTGCTGCCCTGTCCTTCCTGTCAATCTCTAGCGGTCATTTTTTACAAGTGAAAACACTTGAGTAGCTTCTCCAAGAGAAACAGAAGCCAGTTGTCCCATTCTCTGAAATTTCCAAGATTTGAGTTTTTCTTAAAAGATGGAGTAAGATGAGCGGCGGATAGTGTTTAGTAGTACTAGCAGGTGTAAGTAAATTTTGATCAGCGTGTTGTCCCTCTATTCTCAATTTTCCGCAATATTTTCGAGCTTGCCCATCCGTTGCTCCGTATTCTTGCCGGCAAAAATATCAATAATTTTTTTCATAGCCGAACCAACCATCCACAACACACTTGCCACACCCAAAACAGTGGCAAAGACAAAGAATGCTTTTCCATTTCGGCTCTTGAAAGATTAAAAACAAAAAAAAAACATAAATATAACACATAACTAAATCACATAAACAAATACATACAAGCATATAACATAATAACTACCTGCTCAAACTCAGAAAGAGCTCTAACAACTCTGTCATGGATAGATTCACGATCAATTTTAGTGCCGGATTTCACCTCGCCGGAGAAGGGAGGAGGGGGAGTTGAGGTGGTGTAAGGTCGGTAAAGGGAGATGGAAGGAGGGGTAGTGGGGGTGGTGTAGGGTCGGTAAAGAGAGATGGGAGGAGGGGTAGTGGAAGGAGCAGTTGGGCTTCTCCGGCGGCAAGAGTTCCAACAACTACACAGCGGAAAGCAAATCTGAACATTTTTTGTGTTTGGGGAGGTGAGGTGATGTTGAAACTTGAAAGTGTTGTTTACTTAATGTGCTGTGTTAGTGTGTTACTGCTTTGTTTTATATAGTACTTGAAAAGTGAGTGGGTTGGGCCTTGGTAATGACGGTTGGGCCAAGATAGAATTAGCCCAATATATTTTCTGTGTTGAACAATACGAAGGATCCGGAGGTAGTTTGTATAGGTGACAGAAGTGGAAAGATGTGTAGCAGGGGAAGAGAACAATGGCATTACCAAACAGTGAAAGCAAAAATAAAACTGGTCAGGTCACATGTTGGGCTTGTCTCAATCTCTGCTGCCCTGTCCTTCCAGTCAATCTCTAGCGGTCATTTTTTACAAGTGAAAACACTTGAGTAGCTTCTCCAAGAGAAACAGAAGCCGGTTGTCCCATTCTCTGAAATTTCCAAGATTTGAGTTTTTCTTAAAAGATGGAGTAAGATGAGCGGCGGATAGTGTTTAGTAGTACTAGCAGGTGTAAGTAAATTCTGATCAGCGTGTTGTCCCTCTATTCTAAATTTTCCGCAATATTTTCGAGCTTGCCCATCCGTTGCTCCGTATTCTTGCCGGCAAAAATATCAATAATTTTTTTCATAGACGAACCAACCATCCACAACACACTTGCCACACCCAAAACAGTGGCAAAGACAAAGAATGCTTTTCCATTTCGGCTCTTGAAAGATTAAAAACAAAAAAAAACATAAATAAAACACATAACTAAATCACATAAACAAATACATACAAGCATATAACATAATAACTACCTGCTCAAACTCAGAAAGAGCTCTAACAACTCTGTCATGGATAGATTCACGATCAATTTTAGTGCCGGAATTCACCTCGCCGGAGAAGGGAGGAGGGGGAGTTGAGGTGGTGTAAGGTCGGTAAAGGGAGATGGAAGGAGGGGTAGTGGGGGTGGTGTAGGGTCGGTAAAGAGAGATGGGAGGAGGGGTAGTGGAAGGAGCAGTTGGGCTTCTCCGGCTGCCGGCGGCAAGAGTTCCAACAACTACACAGCGGAAAGCAAATCTGAACATTTTTTGTGTTTGGGGAGGTGAGGTGATGTTGAAACTTGAAAGTGTTGTTTACTTAATGTGCTGTGTTAGTGTGTTACTGCTTTGTTTTATATAGTACTTGAAAAGTGAGTGGGTTGGGCCTTGGTAATGATGGTTGGGCCAAGATAGAATTAGCCCAATATGTTTTCTGTGTTGAACAATACGAAGGATCCGGAGGTAGTTTGTATAGGTGACAGAAGTGGAAAGATGTGTAGAAGGGGAAGAGAACAATGGCATTACCAAACAGTGAAAGCAAAAAAAAAACTGGTCAGGTCACATGTTGGGCTTGTCTCAATCTCTGCTGCCCTGTCCTTCCTGTCAATCTCTAGCGGTCATTTTTTACAAGTGAAAACACTTGAGTAGCTTCTCCAAGAGAAACAGAAGCCGGTTGTCCCATTCTCTGAAATTTCCAAGATTTGAGTTTTTCTTAAAAGATGGAGTAAGATGAGCGGCGGATAGTGTTTAGTAGTACTAGCAGGTGTAATTAAATTCTGATCAGCGTGTTGTCCCTCTATTCTCAATTTTCCGCAATATTTTCGAGCTTGCCCATCCGTTGCTCCGTATTCTTGCCGGCAAAAATATCAATAATTTTTTTTCATAGACGAACCAACCATCCACAACACAGTTGCCACACCCAAAACAGTGGCAAAGACAAAGAATGCTTTTCCATTTCAGCTCTTGAAAGATTAAAAACAAAAAAAAAACATAAATATAACACATAACTAAATCACATAAACAAATACATACAAGCATATAACATAATAACTACCTGCTCAAACTCAGAAAGAGCTCTAACAACTCTGTCATGGATAGATTCACGTTCCATTTTAGTGCCGGAATTCACCTCGCCGGAGTAGGGAGGAGGGGGAGTTGAGGTGGTGTAAGGTCGGTAAAGGGAGATGGAAGGAGGGGTAGTGGGGGTGGTGTAGGGTCGGTAAAGAGAGATGGGAGGAGGGTTAGTGGAAGGAGTATTTGGGCTTCTCCGGCTGCCGGCGGCAAGAGTTCCAGCAACTACACAGCGGCAAGCAAATCTGAACATTTTTTGTGTTTGGGGAGGTGAGGTGATGTTGAAACTTGAAAGTGTTGTTTACTTAATGTGCTGTGTTAGTGTGTTACTGCTTTGTTTTATATAGTACTTGAAAAGTGAGTGGGTTGGGCCTTGGTAATGATGGTTGGGCCAAGATAGAATTAGCCCAATATATTTTCTGTGTTGAACAATACGAAGGATCCGGAGGTAGTTTGTATAGGTGACAGAAGTGGAAAGATGTGTAGCAGGGGAAGAGAACAATGGCATTACCAAACAGTGAAAGCAAAAAAAAAACTGGTCAGGTCACATGTTGGGCTTGTCTCAATCTCTGCTGCCCTGTCCTTCCTGTCAATCTCTAGCGGTCATTTTTTACAAGTGAAAACACTTGAGTAGCTTCTCCAAGAGAAACAGAAGCCGGTTGTCCCATTCTCTGAAATTTCCAAGATTTGAGTTTTTCTTAAAAGATGGAGTAAGATGAGCGGCGGATAGTGTTTAGTAGTACTAGCAGGTGTAAGTAAATTCTGATCAGCGTGTTGTCCCTCTATTGTCAATTTTCCGCAATATTTTCGAGCTTGCCCATCCGTTGCTCCGTATTCTTGCCGGCAAAAATATCAATAATTTTTTTCATAGCCGAACCAACCATCCACAACACACTTGCCACACCCAAAACAGTGGCAAAGACAAAGAATGCTTTTCCATTTCAGCTCTTGAAAGATTAAAAACAAGAAAAAACATAAATATAACACATAACTAAATCACATAAACAAATACATACAAGCATATAACATAATAACTACCTGCTCAAACTCAGAAAGAGCTCTAACAACTCTGTCATGGATAGATTCACGATCAATTTTAGTGCCGGAATTCACCTCGCCGGAGAAGGGAGGAGGGGGAGTTGAGGTGGTGTAAGGTCGGTAAAGGGAGATGGAAGGAGGGGTAGTGGGGGTGGTGTAGGGTCGGTAAAGAGAGATGGGAGGAGGGGTAGTGGAAGGAGCAGTTGGGCTTCTCCGGCGGCAAGAGTTCCAACAACTACACAGCGGAAAGCAAATCTGAACATTTTTTGTGTTTGGGGAGGTGAGGTGATGTTGAAACTTGAAAGTGTTGTTTACTTAATGTGCTGTGTTAGTGTGTTACTGCTTTGTTTTATATAGTACTTGAAAAGTGAGTGGGTTGGGCCTTGGTAATGACGGTTGGGCCAAGATAGAATTAGCCCAATATATTTTCTGTGTTGAACAATACGAAGGATCCGGAGGTAGTTTGTATAGGTGACAGAAGTGGAAAGATGTGTAGCAGGGGAAGAGAACAATGGCATTACCAAACAGTGAAAGCAAAAATAAAACTGGTCAGGTCACATGTTGGGCTTGTCTCAATCTCTGCTGCCCTGTCCTTCCAGTCAATCTCTAGCGGTCATTTTTTACAAGTGAAAACACTTGAGTAGCTTCTCCAAGAGAAACAGAAGCCGGTTGTCCCATTCTCTGAAATTTCCAAGATTTGAGTTTTTCTTAAAAGATGGAGTAAGATGAGCGGCGGATAGTGTTTAGTAGTACTAGCAGGTGTAAGTAAATTCTGATCAGCGTGTTGTCCCTCTATTCTAAATTTTCCGCAATATTTTCGAGCTTGCCCATCCGTTGCTCCGTATTCTTGCCGGCAAAAATATCAATAATTTTTTTCATAGACGAACCAACCATCCACAACACACTTGCCACACCCAAAACAGTGGCAAAGACAAAGAATGCTTTTCCATTTCGGCTCTTGAAAGATTAAAAACAAAAAAAAACATAAATAAAACACATAACTAAATCACATAAACAAATACATACAAGCATATAACATAATAACTACCTGCTCAAACTCAGAAAGAGCTCTAACAACTCTGTCATGGATAGATTCACGATCAATTTTAGTGCCGGAATTCACCTCGCCGGAGAAGGGAGGAGGGGGAGTTGAGGTGGTGTAAGGTCGGTAAAGGGAGATGGAAGGAGGGGTAGTGGGGGTGGTGTAGGGTCGGTAAAGAGAGATGGGAGGAGGGGTAGTGGAAGGAGCAGTTGGGCTTCTCCGGCTGCCGGCGGCAAGAGTTCCAACAACTACACAGCGGAAAGCAAATCTGAACATTTTTTGTGTTTGGGGAGGTGAGGTGATGTTGAAACTTGAAAGTGTTGTTTACTTAATGTGCTGTGTTAGTGTGTTACTGCTTTGTTTTATATAGTACTTGAAAAGTGAGTGGGTTGGGCCTTGGTAATGATGGTTGGGCCAAGATAGAATTAGCCCAATATGTTTTCTGTGTTGAACAATACGAAGGATCCGGAGGTAGTTTGTATAGGTGACAGAAGTGGAAAGATGTGTAGAAGGGGAAGAGAACAATGGCATTACCAAACAGTGAAAGCAAAAAAAAAACTGGTCAGGTCACATGTTGGGCTTGTCTCAATCTCTGCTGCCCTGTCCTTCCTGTCAATCTCTAGCGGTCATTTTTTACAAGTGAAAACACTTGAGTAGCTTCTCCAAGAGAAACAGAAGCCGGTTGTCCCATTCTCTGAAATTTCCAAGATTTGAGTTTTTCTTAAAAGATGGAGTAAGATGAGCGGCGGATAGTGTTTAGTAGTACTAGCAGGTGTAATTAAATTCTGATCAGCGTGTTGTCCCTCTATTCTCAATTTTCCGCAATATTTTCGAGCTTGCCCATCCGTTGCTCCGTATTCTTGCCGGCAAAAATATCAATAATTTTTTTTCATAGACGAACCAAC
Organism: Heracleum sosnowskyi; assembly: GCA_030848705.1. Taxonomy (NCBI): domain Eukaryota; kingdom Viridiplantae; phylum Streptophyta; class Magnoliopsida; order Apiales; family Apiaceae; genus Heracleum; species Heracleum sosnowskyi. The sequence continues at coordinate 112,287,894 of CM061244.1, read as the reverse complement.
CATCCACAACACAGTTGCCACACCCAAAACAGTGGCAAAGACAAAGAATGCTTTTCCATTTCAGCTCTTGAAAGATTAAAAACAAAAAAAAAACATAAATATAACACATAACTAAATCACATAAACAAATACATACAAGCATATAACATAATAACTACCTGCTCAAACTCAGAAAGAGCTCTAACAACTCTGTCATGGATAGATTCACGTTCCATTTTAGTGGGGAATTCACCTCGCCGGAGAAGGGAGGAGGGGGAGTTGAGGTGGTGTAGGGTCGGTAAAGGGAGATGGAAGGAGGGGTAGTGGGGGTGGTGTAGGGTCGGTAAAGAGAGATGGGAGGAGGGGTAGTGGAAGGAGTAGTTGGGCTTCTCCGGCTGCCGGCGGCAAGAGTTCCAGCAACTACACAGCGGCAAGCAAATCTGAACATTTTTTGTGTTTGGGGAGGTGAGGTGATGTTGAAACTTGAAAGTGTTGTTTACTTAATGTGCCGTGTTAGTGTGTTACTGCTTTGTTTTATATAGTACTTGAAAAGTGAGTGGGTTGGGCCTTGGTAATGATGGTTGGGCCAAGATAGAATTAGCCCAATATATTTTCTGTGTTGAACAATACGAAGGATCCGGAGGTAGTTTGTATAGGTGACAGAAGTGGAAAGATGTGTAGCAGGGGAAGAGAACAATGGCATTACCAAACAGTGAAAGCAAAAAAAAAAACTGGTCAGGTCACATGTTGGGCTTGTCTCAATCTCTGCTGCCCTGTCCTTCCTGTCAATCTCTAGCGGTCATTTTTTACAAGTGAAAACACTTGAGTAGCTTCTCCAAGAGAAACAGAAGCCGGTTGTCCCATTCTCTGAAATTTCCAAGATTTGACTTTTTCTTAAAAGATGGAGTAAGATGAGCGGCGGATAGTGTTTAGTAGTACTAGCAGGTGTAAGTAAATTCTGATCAGCGTGTTGTCCCTCTATTCTCAATTTTCCGCAATATTTTCGAGCTTGCCCATCCGTTGCTCCGTATTCTTGCCGGCAAAAATATCAATAATTTTTTTCATAGCCGAACCAACCATCCACAACACACTTGCCACACCCAAAACAGTGGCAAAGACAAAGAATGCTTTTCCATTTCGGCTCTTGAAAGATTAAAAACAAAAAAAAAACATAAATATAACACATAACTAAATCACATAAACAAATACATACAAGCATATAACATAATAACTACCTGCTCAAACTCAGAAAGAGCTCTAACAACTCTGTCATGGATAGATTCACGTTCAATTTTAGTGCCGGAATTCACCTCGTCGGAGAAGGGAGGAGGGGGAGTTGAGGTGGTGTAAGGTCGGTAAAGGGAGATGGAAGGAGGGGTAGTGGGGGTGGTGTAGGGTCGGTAAAGAGAGATGGGAGGAGGGGTAGTGGAAGGAGCAGTTGGGCTTCTCCGGCTGCCGGCGGCAAGAGTTCCAGCAACTACACAGCGGCAAGCCAATCTGAACATTTTTTGTGTTTGGGGAGGTGAGGTGATGTTGAAACTTGAAAGTGTTGTTTACTTAATGTGCCGTGTTAGTGTGTTACTGCTTTGTTTTATATAGTACTTGAAAAGTGAGTGGGTTGGGCCTTGGTAATGATGGTTGGGCCAAGATAGAATTAGCCCAATATATTTTCTGTGTTGAACAATACGAAGGATCCGGAGGTAGTTTGTATAGGTGACAGAAGTGGAAAGATGTGTAGCAGGGGAAGAGAACAATGGCATTACCAAACAGTGAAAGCAAAAAAAAAACTGGTCAGGTCACATGTTGGGCTTGTCTCAATCTCTGCTGCCCTGTCCTTCCTGTCAATCTCTAGCGGTCATTTTTTACAAGTGAAAACACTTGAGTAGCTTCTCCAAGAGAAACAGAAGCCGGTTGTCCCATTCTCTGAAATTTCCAAGATTTGAGTTTTTCTTAAAAGATGGAGTAAGATGAGCGGCGGATAGTGTTTAGTAGTACTAGCAGGTGTAAGTAAATTCTGATCAGCGTGTTGACCCTCTATTCTCAATTTTCCGCAATATTTTCGAGCTTGCCCATCCGTTGCTCCGTATTCTTGCCGGCAAAAATATCAATAATTTTTTTCATAGCCGAACCAACCATCCACAACACACTTGCCACACCCAAAACAGTGGCAAAGACAAAGAATGCTTTTCCATTTCGGCTCTTGAAAGATTAAAAACAAAAAAAAAACATAAATATAACACATAACTAAATCACATAAACAAATACATACAAGCATATAACATAATAACTACCTGCTCAAACTCAGAAAGAGCTCTAACAACTCTGTCATGGATAGATTCACGTTCAATTTTAGTGCCGGAATTCACCTCGTCGGAGAAGGGAGGAGGGGGAGTTGAGGTGGTGTAAGGTCGGTAAAGGGAGATGGAAGGAGGGGTAGTGGGGGTGGTGTAGGGTCGGTAAAGAGAGATGGGAGGAGGGGTAGTGGAAGGAGCAGTTGGGCTTCTCCGGCTGCCGGCGGCAAGAGTTCCAGCAACTACACAGCGGCAAGCAAATCTGAACATTTTTTGTGTTTGGGGAGGTGAGGTGATGTTGAAACTTGAAAGTGTTGTTTACTTAATGTGCCGTGTTAGTGTGTTACTGCTTTGTTTTATATAGTACTTGAAAAGTGAGTGGGTTGGGCCTTGGTAATGATGGTTGGGCCAAGATAGAATTAGCCCAATATATTTTCTGTGTTGAACAATACGAAGGATCCGGAGGTAGTTTGTATAGGTGACAGAAGTGGAAAGATGTGTAGCAGGGGAAGAGAACAATGGCATTACCAAACAGTGAAAGCAAAAAAAAAACTGGTCAGGTCACATGTTGGGCTTGTCTCAATCTCTGCTGCCCTGTCCTTCCTGTCAATCTCTAGCGGTCATTTTTTACAAGTGAAAACACTTGAGTAGCTTCTCCAAGAGAAACAGAAGCCGGTTGTCCCATTCTCTGAAATTTCCAAGATTTGAGTTTTTCTTAAAAGATGGAGTAAGATGAGCGGCGGATAGTGTTTAGTAGTACTAGCAGGTGTAAGTAAATTCTGATCAGCGTGTTGTCCCTCTATTCTCAATTTTCCGCAATATTTTCGAGCTTGCCCATCCGTTGTTCCGTATTCTTGCCGGCAAAAATATCAATAATTTTTTTCATAGCCGAACCAACCATCCACAACACACTTGCCACACCCAAAACAGTGGCAAAGACAAAGAATGCTTTTCCATTTCAGCTCTTGAAAGTTTAAAAACAAGAAAAAACATAAATATAACACATAACTAAATCACATAAACAAATACATACAAGCATATAACATAATAACTACCTGCTCAAACTCAGAAAGAGCTCTAACAACTCTGTCATGGATAGATTCACGTTCCATTTTAGTGGGGAATTCACCTCGCCGGAGAAGGGAGGAGGGGGAGTTGAGGTGGTGTAGGGTCGGTAAAGGGAGATGGAAGGAGGGGTAGTGGGGGTGGTGTAGGGTCGGTAAAGAGAGATGGGAGGAGGGGTAGTGGAAGGAGTAGTTGGGCTTCTCCGGCTGCCGGCGGCAAGAGTTCCAGCAACTACACAGCGGCAAGCAAATCTGAACATTTTTTGTGTTTGGGGAGGTGAGGTGATGTTGAAACTTGAAAGTGTTGTTTACTTAATGTGCCGTGTTAGTGTGTTACTGCTTTGTTTTATATAGTACTTGAAAAGTGAGTGGGTTGGGCCTTGGTAATGATGGTTGGGCCAAGATAGAATTAGCCCAATATATTTTATGTGTTGAACAATACGAAGGATCCGGAGGTAGTTTGTATAGGTGACAGAAGTGGAAAGATGTGTAGCAGGGGAAGAGAACAATGGCATTACCAAACAGTGAAAGCAAAAAAAAAAACTGGTCAGGTCACATGTTGGGCTTGTCTCAATCTCTGCTGCCCTGTCCTTCCTGTCAATCTCTAGCGGTCATTTTTTACAAGTGAAAACACTTGAGTAGCTTCTCCAAGAGAAACAGAAGCCGGTTGTCCCATTCTCTGAAATTTCCAAGATTTGAGTTTTTCTTAAAAGATGGAGTAAGATGAGCGGCGGATAGTGTTTAGTAGTACTAGCAGGTGTAAGTAAATTCTGATCAGCGTGTTGTCCCTCTATTCTCAATTTTCCGCAATATTTTCGAGCTTGCCCATCCGTTGCTCCGTATTCTTGCCGGCAAAAATATCAATAATTTTTTTCATAGCCGAACCAACCATCCACAACACACTTGCCACACCCAAAACAGTGGCAAAGACAAAGAATGCTTTTCCATTTCGGCTCTTGAAAGATTAAAAACAAAAAAAAAACATAAATATAACACATAACTAAATCACATAAACAAATACATACAAGCATATAACATAATAACTACCTGCTCAAACTCAGAAAGAGCTCTAACAACTCTGTCATGGATAGATTCACGTTCAATTTTAGTGCCGGAATTCACCTCGTCGGAGAAGGGAGGAGGGGGAGTTGAGGTGGTGTAAGGTCGGTAAAGGGAGATGGAAGGAGGGGTAGTGGGGGTGGTGTAGGGTCGGTAAAGAGAGATGGGAGGAGGGGTAGTGGAAGGAGCAGTTGGGCTTCTCCGGCTGCCGGCGGCAAGAGTTCCAGCAACTACACAGCGGCAAGCCAATCTGAACATTTTTTGTGTTTGGGGAGGTGAGGTGATGTTGAAACTTGAAAGTGTTGTTTACTTAATGTGCCGTGTTAGTGTGTTACTGCTTTGTTTTATATAGTACTTGAAAAGTGAGTGGGTTGGGCCTTGGTAATGATGGTTGGGCCAAGATAGAATTAGCCCAATATATTTTCTGTGTTGAACAATACGAAGGATCCGGAGGTAGTTTGTATAGGTGACAGAAGTGGAAAGATGTGTAGCAGGGGAAGAGAACAATGGCATTACCAAACAGTGAAAGCAAAAAAAAAACTGGTCAGGTCACATGTTGGGCTTGTCTCAATCTCTGCTGCCCTGTCCTTCCTGTCAATCTCTAGCGGTCATTTTTTACAAGTGAAAACACTTGAGTAGCTTCTCCAAGAGAAACAGAAGCCGGTTGTCCCATTCTCTGAAATTTCCAAGATTTGAGTTTTTCTTAAAAGATGGAGTAAGATGAGCGGCGGATAGTGTTTAGTAGTACTAGCAGGTGTAAGTAAATTCTGATCAGCGTGTTGACCCTCTATTCTCAATTTTCCGCAATATTTTCGAGCTTGCCCATCCGTTGCTCCGTATTCTTGCCGGCAAAAATATCAATAATTTTTTTCATAGCCGAACCAACCATCCACAACACACTTGCCACACCCAAAACAGTGGCAAAGACAAAGAATGCTTTTCCATTTCAGCTCTTGAAAGATTAAAAACAAAAAAAAACATAAATATAACACATAACTAAATCACATAAACAAATACATACAAGCATATAACATAATAACTACCTGCTCAAACTCAGAAAGAGCTCTAACAACTCTGTCATGGATAGATTCACGTTCCATTTTAGTGCCGGAATTCACCTCGCCGGAGAAGGGAGGAGGGGGAGTTGAGGTGGTGTAAGGTCGGTAAAGGGAGATGGAAGGAGGGGTAGTGGGGGTGGTGTAGGCTCGGTAAAGAGAGATGGGAGGAGGGGTAGTGGAAGGAGCAGTTGGGCTTCTCCGGCTGCCGGCGGCAAGAGTTCCAGCAACTACACAGCGGCAAGCAAATCTGAACATTTTTTGTGTTTGGGGAGGTGAGGTGATGTTGAAACTTGAAAGTGTTGTTTACTTAATGTGCCGTGTTAGTGTGTTACTGCTTTGTTTTATATAGTATTTGAAAAGTGAGTGGGTTGGGCCTTGGTAATGATGGTTGGGCCAAGATAGAATTAGCCCAATATATTTTCTGTGTTGAACAATACGAAGGATCCGGAGGTAGTTTGTATAGGTGACAGAAGTGGAAAGATGTGTAGCAGGGGAAGAGAACAATGGCATTACCAAACAGTGAAAGCAAAAAAAAAACTGGTCAGGTCACATGTTGGGCTTGTCTCAATCTCTGCTGCCCTGTCCTTCCTGTCAATCTCTAGCGGTCATTTTTTACAAGTGAAAACACTTGAGTAGCTTCTCCAAGAGAAACAGAAGCCGGTTGTCCCATTCTCTGAAATTTCCAAGATTTGAGTTTTTCTTAAAAGATGGAGTAAGATGAGCGGCGGATAGTGTTTAGTAGTACTAGCAGGTGTAAGTAAATTCTGATCAGCGTGTTGTCCCTCTATTCTCAATTTTCCGCAATATTTTCGAGCTTGCCCATCCGTTGCTCCGTATTCTTGCCGGCAAAAATATCAATAATTTTTTTCATAGCCGAACCAACCATCCACAACACACTTGCCACACCCAAAACAGTGGCAAAGACAAAGAATGCTTTTCCATTTCAGCTCTTGAAAGATTAAAAACAAAAAAAAACATAAATATAACACATAACTAAATCACATAAACAAATACATACAAGCATATAACATAATAACTACCTGCTCAAACTCAGAAAGAGCTCTAACAACTCTGTCATGGATAGATTCACGTTCCATTTTAGTGCCGGAATTCACCTCGCCGGAGAAGGGAGGAGGGGGAGTTGAGGTGGTGTAAGGTCGATAAAGGGAGATGGAAGGAGGGGTAGTGGGGGTGGTGTAGGGTCGGTAAAGAGAGATGGGATGAGGGGTAGTGGAAAGAGCAGTTGGGCTTCTCCGGCTGCCGGCGGCAAGAGTTCCAGCAACTACACAGCGGCAAGCAAATCTGAACATTTTTTGTGTTTGGGGAGGTGAGGTGATGTTGAAACTTGAAAGTGTTGTTTACTTAATGTGCCGTGTTAGTGTGTTACTGCTTTGTTTTATATAGTACTTGAAAAGTGAGTGGGTTGGGCCTTGGTAATGATGGTTGGGCCAAGATAGAATTAGCCCAATATATTTTCTGTGTTGAACAATACGAAGGATCCGGAGGTAGTTTGTATAGGTGACAGAAGTGGAAAGATGTGTAGCAGGGGAAGAGAACAATGGCATTACCAAACAGTGAAAGCAAAAAAAAAACTGGTCAGGTCACATGTTGGGCTTGTCTCAATCTCTGCTGCCCTGTCCTTCCTGTCAATCTCTAGCGGTCATTTTTTACAAGTGAAAACACTTGAGTAGCTTCTCCAAGAGAAACAGAAGCCGGTTGTCCCATTCTCTGAAATTTCCAAGATTTGAGTTTTTCTTAAAAGATGGAGTAAGATGAGCGGCGGATAGTGTTTAGTAGTACTAGCAGGTGTAAGTAAATTCTGATCAGCGTGTTGTCCCTCTATTCTCAATTTTCCGCAATATTTTCGAGCTTGCCCATCCGTTGCTCCGTATTCTTGCCGGCAAAAATATCAATAATTTTTTTCATAGCCGAACCAACCATCCACAACACACTTGCCACACCCAAAACAGTGGCAAAGACAAAGAATTCTTTTCCATTTCGGCTCTTGAAAGATTAAAAACAAAAAAAAAACATAAATATAACACATAACTAAATCACATAAACAAATACATACAAGCATATAACATAATAACTACCTGCTCAAACTCAGAAAGAGCTCTAACAACTCTGTCATGGATAGATTCACGTTCAATTTTAGTGCCGGAATTCACCTCGTCGGAGAAGGGAGGAGGGGGAGTTGAGGTGGTGTAAGGTCGGTAAAGGGAGATGGAAGGAGGGGTAGTGGGGGTGGTGTAGGGTCGGTAAAGAGAGATGGGAGGAGGGGTAGTGGAAAGAGCAGTTGGGCTTCTCCGGCTGCCGGCGGCAAGAGTTCCAGCAACTACACAGCGGCAAGCAAATCTGAACATTTTTTGTGTTTGGGGAGGTGAGGTGATGTTGAAACTTGAAAGTGTTGTTTACTTAATGTGCCGTGTTAGTGTGTTACTGCTTTGTTTTATATAGTACTTGAAATGTGAGTGGGTTGGGCCTTGGTAATGATGGTTGGGCCAAGATAGAATTAGCCCAATATATTTTCTGTGTTGAACAATACGAAGGATCCGGAGGTAGTTTGTATAGGTGACAGAAGTGGAAAGATGTGTAGCAGGGGAAGAGAACAATGGCATTACCAAACAGTGAAAGCAAAAAAAAAACTGGTCAGGTCACATGTTGGGCTTGTCTCAATCTCTGCTGCCCTGTCCTTCCTGTCAATCTCTAGCGGTCATTTTTTACAAGTGAAAACACTTGAGTAGCTTCTCCAAGAGAAACAGAAGCCGGTTGTCCCATTCTCTGAAATTTCCAAGATTTGAGTTTTTCTTAAAAGATGGAGTAAGATGAGCGGCGGATAGTGTTTAGTAGTACTAGCAGGTGTAAGTAAATTCTGATCAGCGTGTTGTCCCTCTATTCTCAATTTTCCGCAATATTTTCGAGCTTGCCCATCCGTTGCTCCGTATTCTTGCCGGCAAAAATATCAATAATTTTTTTCATAGCCGAACCAACCATCCACAACACACTTGCCACACCCAAAACAGTGGCAAAGACAAAGAATGCTTTTCCATTTCAGCTCTTGAAAGATTAAAAACAAAAAAAAACATAAATATAACACATAACTAAATCACATAAACAAATACATACAAGCATATAACATAATAACTACCTGCTCAAACTCAGAAAGAGCTCTAACAACTCTGTCATGGATAGATTCACGTTCCATTTTAGTGCCGGAATTCACCTCGCCGGAGAAGGGAGGAGGGGGAGTTGAGGTGGTGTAAGGTCGATAAAGGGAGATGGAAGGAGGGGTAGTGGGGGTGGTGTAGGGTCGGTAAAGAGAGATGGGATGAGGGGTAGTGGAAAGAGCAGATGGGCTTCTCCGGCTGCCGGCGGCAAGAGTTCCAGCAACTACACAGCGGCAAGCAAATCTGAACATTTTTTGTGTTTGGGGAGGTGAGGTGATGTTGAAACTTGAAAGTGTTGTTTACTTAATGTGCTGTGTTAGTGTGTTACTGCTTTGTTTTATATAGTACTTGAAAAGTGAGTGGGTTGGGCCTTGGTAATGATGGTTGGGCCAAGATAGAATTAGCCCAATATATTTTCTGTGTTGAACAATACGAAGGATCCGGAGGTAGTTTGTATAGGTGACAGAAGTGGAAAGATGTGTAGCAGGGGAAGAGAACAATGGCATTACCAAACAGTGAAAGCAAAAAAAAAAACTGGTCAGGTCACATGTTGGGCTTGTCTCAATCTCTGCTGCCCTGTCCTTCCTGTCAATCTCTAGCGGTCATTTTTTACAAGTGAAAACACTTGAGTAGCTTCTCCAAGAGAAACAGAAGCCGGTTGTCCCATTCTCTGAAATTTCCAAGATTTGAGTTTTTCTTAAAAGATGGAGTAAGATGAGCGGCGGATAGTGTTTAGTAGTACTAGCAGGTGTAAGTAAATTCTGATCAGCGTGTTGTCCCTCTATTCTCAATTTTCCGCAATATTTTCGAGCTTGCCCATCCGTTGCTCCGTATTCTTGCCGGCAAAAATATCAATAATTTTTTTCATAGCCGAACCAACCATCCACAACACACTTGCCACACCCAAAACAGTGGCAAAGACAAAGAATGCTTTTCCATTTCGGCTCTTGAAAGATTAAAAACAAAAAAAAAACATAAATATAACACATAACTAAATCACATAAACAAATACATACAAGCATATAAAATAATAACTACCTGCTCAAACTCAGAAAGAGCTCTAACAACTCTGTCATGGATAGATTCACGTTCAATTTTAGTGCCGGAATTCACCTCGCCGGAGAAGGGAGGAGGGGGAGTTGAGGTGGTGTAAGGTCGGTAAAGGGAGATGGAAGGAGGGGTAGTGGGGGTGGTGTAGGGTCGGTAAAGAGAGATGGGAGGAGGGGTAGTGGAAGGAGCAGTTGGGCTTCTCCGGCTGCCGGCGGCAAGAGTTCCAGCAACTACACAGCGGCAAGCAAATCTGAACATTTTTTGTGTTTGGGGAGGTGAGGTGATGTTGAAACTTGAAAGTGTTGTTTACTTAATGTGCCGTGTTAGTGTGTTACTGCTTTGTTTTATATAGTACTTGAAAAGTGAGTGGGTTGGGCCTTGGTAATGATGGTTGGGCCAAGATAGAATTAGCCCAATATATTTTCTGTGTTGAACAATACGAAGGATCCGGAGGTAGTTTGTATAGGTGACAGAAGTGGAAAGATGTGTAGCAGGGGAAGAGAACAATGGCATTACCAAACAGTGAAAGCAAAAAAAAAACTGGTCAGGTCACATGTTGGGCTTGTCTCAATCTCTGCTGCCCTGTCCTTCCTGTCAATCTCTAGCGGTCATTTTTTACAAGTGAAAACACTTGAGTAGCTTCTCCAAGAGAAACAGAAGCCGGTTGTCCCATTCTCTGAAATTTCCAAGATTTGAGTTTTTCTTAAAAGATGGAGTAAGATGAGCGGCGGATAGTGTTTAGTAGTACTAGCAGGTGTAAGTAAATTCTGATCAGCGTGTTGTCCCTCTATTCTCAATTTTCCGCAATATTTTCGAGCTTGCCCATCCGTTGCTCCGTATTCTTGCCGGCAAAAATATCAATAATTTTTTTCATAGCCGAACCAACCATCCACAACACACTTGCCACACCCAAAACAGTGGCAAAGACAAAGAATGCTTTTCCATTTCGGCTCTTGAAAGATTAAAAACAAAAAAAAAACATAAATATAACACATAACTAAATCACATAAACAAATACATACAAGCATATAACATAATAACTACATGCTCAAACTCAGAAAGAGCTCTAACAACTCTGTCATGGATAGATTCACGTTCAATTTTAGTGCCGGAATTCACCTCGCCGGAGAAGGGAGGAGGGGGAGTTGAGGTGGTGTAAGGTCGGTAAAGGGAGATGGAAGGAGGGGTAGTGGGGGTGGTGTAGGGTCGGTAAAGAGAGATGGGAGGAGGGGTAGTGGAAGGAGCAGTTGGGCTCCTCCGGCTGCCGGCGGCAAGAGTTCCAGCAACTACACAGCGGCAAGCAAATCTGAAATTTTTTTGTGTTTGGGGAGGTGAGGTGATGTTGAAACTTGAAAGTGTTGTTTACTTAATGTGCCGTGTTAGTGTGTTACTGCTTTGTTTTATATAGTACTTGAAAAGTGAGTGGGTTGGGCCTTGGTAATGATGGTTGGGCCAAGATAGAATTAGCCCAATATATTTTCTGTGTTGAACAATACGAAGGATCCGGAGGTAGTTTGTATAGGTGACAGAAGTGGAAAGATGTGTAGCAGGGGAAGAGAACAATGGCATTACCAAACAGTGAAAGCAAAAAAAAAACTGGTCAGGTCACATGTTGGGCTTGTCTCAATCTCTGCTGCCCTGTCCTTCCTGTCAATCTCTAGCGGTCATTTTTTACAAGTGAAAACACTTGAGTAGCTTCTCCATGAGAAACAGAAGCCGGTTGTCCCATTCTCTGAAATTTCCAAGATTTGAGTTTTTCTTAAAAGATGGAGTAAGATGAGCGGCGGATAGTGTTTAGTAGTACTAGCAGGTGTAAGTAAATTCTGATCAGCGTGTTGTCCCTCTATTCTCAATTTTCCGCAATATTTTCGAGCTTGCCCATCCGTTGCTCCGTATTCTTGACGGCAAAAATATCAATAATTTTTTTCATAGCCGAACCAACCATCCACAACACACTTGCCACACCCAAAACAGTGGCAAAGACAAAGAATGCTTTTCCATTTCAGCTCTTGAAAGATTAAAAACAAAAAAAAACATAAATATAACACATAACTAAATCACATAAACAAATACATACAAGCATATAACATAATAACTACCTGCTCAAACTCAGAAAGAGCTCTAACAACTCTGTCATGGATAGATTCACGTTCCATTTTAGTGCCGGAATTCACCTCGCCGGAGAAGGGAGGAGGGGGAGTTGAGGTGGTGTAAGGTCGGTAAAGGGAGATGGAAGGAGGGGTAGTGGGGGTGGTGTAGGGTCGGTAAAGAGAGTTGGGAGGAGGGGTAGTGGAAGGAGCAGTTGGGCTTCTCCGGCTGCCGGCGGCAAGAGTTCCAGCAACTACACAGCGGCAAGCAAATCTGAACATTTTTTGTGTTTGGGGAGGTGAGGTGATGTTGAAACTTGAAAGTGTTGTTTACTTAATGTGCCGTGTTAGTGTGTTACTGCTTTGTTTTATATAGTACTTGAAAAGTGAGTGGGTTGGGCCTTGGTAATGATGGTTGGGCCAAGATAGAATTAGCCCAATATATTTTCTGTGTTGAACAATACGAAGGATCCGGAGGTAGTTTGTATAGGTGACAGAAGTGGAAAGATGTGTAGCAGGGGAAGAGAACAATGGCATTACCAAACAGTGAAAGCAAAAAAAAAACTGGTCAGGTCACATGTTGGGCTTGTCTCAATCTCTGCTGCCCTGTCCTTCCTGTCAATCTCTAGCGGTCATTTTTTACAAGTGAAAACACTTGAGTATCTTCTCCATGAGAAACAGAAGCCGGTTGTCCCATTCTCTGAAATTTCCAAGATTTGAGTTTTTCTTAAAAGATGGAGTAAGATGAGCGGCGGATAGTGTTTAGTAGTACTAGCAGGTGTAAGTAAATTCTGATCAGCGTGTTGTCCCTCTATTCTCAATTTTCCGCAATATTTTCGAGCTTGCCCATCCGTTGCTCCGTATTCTTGCCGGCAAAAATATTAATAATTTTTTTCATAGCCGAACCAACCATCCACAACACACTTGCCACACCCAAAACAGTGGCAAAGACAAAGAATGCTTTTCCATTTCAGCTCTTGAAAGATTAAAAACAAAAAAAAACATAAATATAACACATAACTAAATCACATAAACAAATACATACAAGCATATAACATAATAACTACCTGCTCAAACTCAGAAAGAGCTCTAACAACTCTGTCATGGATAGATTCACGTTCCATTTTAGTGCCGGAATTCACCTCGCCGGAGAAGGGAGGAGGGGGAGTTGAGGTGGTGTAAGGTCGGTAAAGGGAGATGGAATGAGGGGTAGTGGGGGTGGTGTAGGGTCGGTAAAGAGAGTTGGGAGGAGGGGTAGTGGAAGGAGCAGTTGGGCTTCTCCGGCTGCCGGCGGCAAGAGTTCCAGCAACTACACAGCGGCAGGCAAATCTGAACATTTTTTGTGTTTGGGGAGGTGAGGTGATGTTGAAACTTGAAAGTGTTGTTTACTTAATGTGCCGTGTTAGTGTGTTACTGCTTTGTTTTATATAGTACTTGAAAAGTGAGTGGGTTGGGCCTTGGTAATGATGGTTGGGCCAAGATAGAATTAGCCCAATATATTTTCTGTGTTGAACAATACGAAGGATCCGGAGGTAGTTTGTATAGGTGACAGAAGTGGAAAGATGTGTAGCAGGGGAAGAGAACAATGGCATTACCAAACAGTGAAAGAAAAAAAAAACTGGTCAGGTCACATGTTGGGCTTGTCTCAATCTCTGCTGCCCTGTCCTTCCTGTCAATCTCTAGCGGTCATTTTTTACAAGTGAAAACACTTGAGTAGCTTCTCCATGAGAAACAGAAGTCGGTTGTCCCATTCTCTGAAATTTCCAAGATTTGAGTTTTTCTTAAAAGATGGAGTAAGATGAGCGGCGGATAGTGTTTAGTAGTACTAGCAGGTGTAAGTAAATTCTGATCAGCGTGTTGTCCCTCTATTCTCAATTTTCCGCAATATTTTCGAGCTTGCCCATCCGTTGCTCCGTATTCTTGCCGGCAAAAATATCAATAATTTTTTTCATAGCCGAACCAACCATCCACAACACACTTGCCACACCCAAAACAGTGGCAAAGACAAAGAATGCTTTTCCATTTCAGCTCTTGAAAGATTAAAAACAAAAAAAAACATAAATATAACACATAACTAAATCACATAAACAAATACATACAAGCATATAACATAATAACTACCTGCTCAAACTCAGAAAGAGCTCTAACAACTCTGTCATGGATAGATTCACGTTCCATTTTAGTGCCGGAATTCACCTCGCCGGAGAAGGGAGGAGGGGGAGTTGAGGTGGTGTAAGGTCGGTAAAGGGAGATGGAAGGAGGGGTAGTGGGGGTGGTGTAGGGTCGGTAAAGAGAGTTGGGAGGAGGGGTAGTGGAAGGAGCAGTTGGGCTTCTCCGGCTGTCGGCGGCAAGAGTTCCAGCAACTACACAGCGGCAAGCAAATCTGAACATTTTTTGTGTTTGGGGAGGTGAGGTGATGTTGAAACTTGAAAGTGTTGTTTACTTAATGTGCCGTGTTAGTGTGTTACTGCTTTGTTTTATATAGTACTTGAAAAGTGAGTGGGTTGGGCCTTGGTAATGATGGTTGGGCCAAGATAGAATTAGCCCAATATATTTTCTGTGTTGAACAATACGAAGGATCCGGAGGTAGTTTGTATAGGTGACAGAAGTGGAAAGATGTGTAGCAGGGGAAGAGAACAATGGCATTACCAAACAGTGAAAGAAAAAAAAAACTGGTCAGGTCACATGTTGGGCTTGTCTCAATCTCTGCTGCCCTGTCCTTCCTGTCAATCTCTAGCGGTCATTTTTTACAAGTGAAAACACTTGAGTAGCTTCTCCAAGAGAAACAGAAGCCGGTTGTCCCATTCTCTGAAATTTCCAAGATTTGAGTTTTTCTTAAAAGATGGAGTAAGATGAGCGGCGGATAGTGTTTAGTAGTACTAGCAGGTGTAAGTAAATTCTGATCAGCGTGTTGTCCCTCTATTCTCAATTTTCCGCAATATTTTCGAGCTTGCCCATCCGTTGCTCCGTATTCTTGCCGGCAAAAATATCAATAATTTTTTTCATAGCCGAACCAACCATCCACAACACACTTGCCACACCCAAAACAGTGGCAAAGACAAAGAATGCTTTTCCATTTCAGCTCTTGAAAGATTAAAAACAAAAAAAAACATAAATATAACACATAACTAAATCACATAAACAAATACATACAAGCATATAACATAATAACTACCTGCTCAAACTCAGAAAGAGCTCTAACAACTCTGTCATGGATAGATTCACGTTCCATTTTAGTGCCGGAATTCACCTCGCCGGAGAAGGGAGGAGGGGGAGTTGAGGTGGTGTAAGGTCGGTAAAGGGAGATGGAAGGAGGGGTAGTGGGGGTGGTGTAGGGTCGGTAAAGAGAGATGGGAGGAGGGGTAGTGGAAGGAGCAGTTGGGCTTCTCCGGCTGCCGGCGGCAAGAGTTCCAGCAACTACACAGCGGCAAGCAAATCTGAGCATTTTTTGTGGTTGGGGAGGTGAGGTGATGTTGAAACTTGAAAGTGTTGTTTACTTAATGTGTTGTGTTAGTGTGTTACTGCTTTGTTTTATATAGTACTTGAAAAGTGAGTGGGTTGGGCCTTGGTAATGATGGTTGGGCCAAGATAGAATTAGCCCAATATATTTTCTGTGTTGAACAATACGAAGGATCCGGAGGTAGTTTGTATAGGTGACAGAAGTGGAAAGATGTGTAGCAGGGGAAGAGAACAATGGCATTACCAAACAGTGAAAGCAAAAAAAAAACTGGTCAGGTCACATGTTGGGCTTGTCTCAATCTCTGCTGCCCTGTCCTTCCTGTCAATCTCTAGCGGTCATTTTTTACAAGTGAAAACACTTGAGTAGCTTCTTCAAGAGAAACAGAAGCCGGTTGTCCCATTCTCTGAAATTTCCAAGATTTGAGTTTTTCTTAAAAGATGGAGTAAGATGAGCGGCGGATAGTGTTTAGTAGTACTAGCAGGTGTAAGTAAATTCTGATCAGCGTGTTGTCCCTCTATTCTCAATTTCTCATCACGTCATTGCGGATCATACGGGATATTAGTAACCGTCAATTTTAACTTTATTCATGTCAGACAGAATATCACATTTTCCTATATAATGATGTAGAAACATTTCACCAATTTCCATTTGTTGCGACGAATTTGTAAGGTATATTAAATTTTGTAATGAATAGTTAGATATGTAATTTTTTTTCCAAAATAGATATGAATATTTAGGTAATTAAATAAGTTAATTTAATAAATATATTCAATAATAATTATTTGCATGGGATAAACCTGATTAGTAAATTAGTTAAGAGCATAAACGAAAATTAAATCAAGGAGTGGTTAAATATTTGTATTTGTGAATCATTGTTTCTCTCAAATTTTGGGCACACTCAACACAAATTGTCCGGTCATACATTATTGAGTAAAAAGAGTAATATATTTACTAAATTACTTGTGGGACTTGTCATAAAAACAATGCAACTGGGCCGGCTTCAAATTGTTGGGCTATACTAAATCTAATTACAGTTTAAATGATGATCAACACCCTAATACTTTTTGTTGGAAACTAAACTTAATTGCACAAGAAAGATTTTACATTAGAAGAGTTGAGTGATTGTGAAAACCTAGCAATTCCATGCATGGATTGGTGAGTGATATGGTGGAATGGTGGGGATTTTTTAAACTGTAGTGGTCCAAGTATATAAAAATGTTAGGGACAAGTGAAAGATATGCCACGAGTATCTTCGTTGTCTTACCTTCTTAAAAGTATATATGTCCCATTTCCATGGTCTAAGGAGTTTGAGTTCCATGTCAACATGGAGGCTAGTTTCAAGATCTGTGTATTACAAAATTAATTCCACTTAATTCATTTTTACTAATTTTGATGTACCCCAATTTGAATTTATATTTTTTACTTTGAGGTACCCCGGGATGTAAAAGTATAAGTATTTCAATTACAAGTAAAAGAAGTGATCTTTTTTCTCTTCTTTTGTTTTAAAAGTCACTTCAAGTTTAAAAATATTTTCATCTAAACATTTCATCTACCAATACTTATACAACCTTTTCAAATATGTCTCCCCACAAATATTAGGGGGTTTTTTAAGCTACATTTAAGGTTGCTTTTATTTGCAATATTCAAATTCGGTACCAAATTCGTATTTTTGCAAAAATATATATTAAAAATTTGAATGTTTGCAAAAAGAATAAAAAAAACATATTTTTGCCAAAGAAAAGCATATATAATTGTAATAAATAGTCTTCAAAATATAAAAGGGTTTGGACGATCGAGGATGATGTCATGAAGAAATGAAGAAATCTATGAAGCTGGTTATTTTATTTATCTGCTCTATATTTGCATTTTATTTTCTCTCTTAACTTGTCCTAGTTAAGATATAAAGAAAGAGAATAGAAAATGGATTATTCCTTTTTTATTTGTTTTAAATCTTTTTAAAAGTGAGAATAAAATTTTGAAGATAAATATATAAGAATTTTCTTTCTAAATATTTTAAAATCATTTCCTTATAAAAAAAAATCTGAAAACAAATTAAAGAAATCAAACTTTTACCATTCTACTCTTTTCTTTAAAAAACTAGTTTCGCTTAGCCAAAAAAAAAAACTAGTTTCTAGAATACAATCTAAACACTCGATCGAAAAACCGTGAAGGCCACGGATATCAATGAATAATTGCATTAAAAGTTAAAACTACTTCACAAGGAATAGGTAGTTACGGTTGAGGTAAAATGTTTAAAACCTAGCATATTTATGATTAGTGCGACTGTTGCTTAGCAAATTAAATGGAAAATAGAAACTGTGACATCAGCTCACGTAGTTAAGTTGAACCTGCCTGCCTGAGTGCTTGACTCTAGTCGCACCTTGAATTTGTACATTTGAACCTCTTGAACAAATCATGTGATGTATTCGTTTAAGTTGGCATGTACAATTATTTTTAACCACCACTTGGTAAGTGTATAATGTAATATATTTGACACTCTCGAACGATTATGCGATCTCGTTTGTTTGAGTTTGGATGTATGATTAGCTTTCACCACTTGACATAACATATAATAATGTTAGTAAAAATACTGTAAAAAAAATTAGAGGGACGGAAAGAGTATCATTTTTTAGCGTTCAACGGGTTTTAAGGATGGCATCAAAAGAAATCAGAGATAATCACGAGGGGGGGATATTTTCATGTAGTAGTGTATTATTTAACTAGCGTAACAGCCTGTGCAAGGCACGAGTATGCATAGAGATGTCAATAATTTTTATCGTGAAAAAGTTGATCGTGATCGATTTATTAGATTAAGGATTGTGTAGTCTTAAGTTTGAGAGCGTAAAATGAGAAGTATTCATGCATAGTGAGGAGTAAAGAATTTTTATGGCGTATAGTGTAATTACTTTGAATCACAAACGTAACTATGCCAAGGCTCTAAGACTTATTTATAGTTACTATTATTGATTTTGAGACCAGATTGAAATAATGTAGAATTTGAAGCACGAATGTACTATTGTTCTTCTTGTGATTATAAGTAGGTTTACCTGTGTTTTGTGTGTCAGAGAAAGGATAGTTTGTAGATTGGTAATTTGCGTTAGAGAGCGGTTGTTATATGTTTTTCGGGAATTGATTGGTTTTTTTTTTTTGCAATCTAGGTTATGAATTGGTTATATGCATGCAATGTTGTTGTAATATAATCGAACATGCATGAATGAGATAGAGGATTTTAAAAAGAAGCTGAAGGCCGACGCATCTTTGCACACCCTCACATCACCCAAGTTTGTGATAAACACCTTGGGAGATGAACACCTATTACAATTTGGAGTATTCATGTCACCTATTTGTTTTTGATTTTTTACTTGGGAACTGATTCTACACTCGTGTTCATCTTTATATTAAATTATACTAGCTTATAGCTCGTGCGATGCACGGTTACTTAAATTTTATTTATAATTATTTTGTTTATAATTATATTTTTATTACCCATCACTACAAGAAATTTGACTTTTACCTACTAATTTTAAGGGTGGGTAAAAGTACTTTATTAGTAGATAAAAGAGTTTTACCTACCAATACATTATTGGTAACGATTGGTAGGTAAAGGTTGGTGGAGAAAGAGTATTTATCTACACATATCTAAATTGGTAGGTAATTTTATGTGGATCCCACTTTATTGATTACATCATTAGCTGATGTGTCATTGATCTATGTAGCTATGAAGGTCCACGTGGTACCCAGTAAGCAATTCAGGTGGCTTCTCATAAGTGGTCCACATGGCACCTTGTAAGTGATCCATGTGGCACTTTATTAAAGGTACACTTGGCATTTTATTAGAGGTACACATGGAGGTTCCTCATTAATCCACATGGCACCCTGTGAGTGGATACTTTTGTCCGGTAAATAGTTCGTTTGATCACATACGAGTGGTCCATGTGACTGATATTGGATCAATGATTTCTGGTAAATATATTTTATTGGTTGTTAGGCATCAATTATTTTAAATGCTCAGAATCATATATAACGAATCAATAAAGTAAAGACTAATCTTTTTTATTAAAAAAGTTACACAGAAGAGCACTAAATCTGGGCTCTTACTATACATAAAATATTATTCAAAAAATGACAATCAATTTGTGCTACATATATGAAAATTTAATGGTGAGAAATATAATTCCGATTTCTGCATCATTTGTCTCCTTGCCTCGGTAACCTAAACTTTTCAAGCATTTCATACATCAATGATCAATCCTCTTCTTCACATTACTATACAGCAAGCAAGCATCCTTATACAAAGCTAGCAAGCCAGCAAATATTCAATACGACAAAAACGAAGCCTTAGCTTCTGGATCTGCAAAATAGATTAATATGAACGGTTAATAGGTAAAATTGATTCTGCAACTAAAAAATGAATATGACTACTTATCATCTAGATTTAATACCGAAAGAAACATAAAGTTTTAATGTTAAGCACTTGTTAATTTACTTTGTAACTGGAGTATTGGACTGCGTATTGGGATGCTTCTGCAACGAAAATTTGGACCTTCATGTCAAAATATCAAACCAAGATGCTCAATCAATTATAATAGAAGGGGAAAAAACATACCTTTGAATTATGAGTCATATCCATTATCGAAGTTGAGATCGAAATCTGTAAATAAAAAGACTTTCAAGTTAAAAAAATCAAGATATGAAAACAAGTAAACAGGAGAGGACTAAGAAAAGAAATCTAACTACCATAACTATGAGTTTTTCAATGGGTAGTCACCATTCTTTGTGGCTTAATGATGGCCGACTTCATCCCTAAGCAAGGCGAAGGAGACTAATGTTTTGTTGATGAAAAGGTAAGAACTGAAACATGCTCTGTATCCGGCTTTTATTTTGCTAATTAGATTAGGGTTCCCCCCATAAAGTTTCCAATGTTTTATAAAATGCCATTAACATTATTTTCATATAATATAAGATAAACAAAATTTTAACATTTGGATTAAAATTACATAAATTTCCCTTAATTAATAAATTAAACTTGAAAAACTTAGAAAAATATAATATTTTTATTTTCTCTACTAATTTTTTTAACATATTTTCTAAACTAATTCGTTATATCTTTTTTAGATAAATCTTAGAGTGAGTTAGATTCGATATGGATAAAGAGTCTCTTAGAGATGCTCTAACATCTAATACTGTGGTTATATATTAACTACTAGCTTAAAACATGTGTGATACACAGACTATTTATAATACTTATTATTTTATTATTTACCTTTTAATTAATTGTATTGTTAGAAAAAAATAAATAGACATGCTAAAATGGGTAATCTTTTTGAAATAAGTTTTAAAATAAGTTTTAAAATAAATAAGTAAGGATTTTCCAATGATATTGGAAACTTAGGAATTTTAGTAAAAACAAATAGAAAAAGTAATATGTTTTAGTTGAAAAGGTAATTGTTCTTTATATTTTTGGAAAACGAGAAATTTTGTTAGAAAAAATAGGAAAAATAATGTGCTTTATCTGAAGAAAATAATTGGTTATAAATAGGTAATGTTATTATTTAATAATTTTTTTTTATAAATAAGTAAGACAATAAAATAAAGCACGAAATATCAAAAAATTGTACCGACCAACCAAATTTTTAATGTTTCGTATTTAATAATGTAGTATACATAATATAATATTACCAAAATTAGTGTATATTGTAAAATATTTCCTTTTAATAAAGTTTAAATTCATTTTTATTAAACTTGTCGATAAATCGAAGTTCCAAATGAGGTTCGTTTTGACCCATACTTTAATATATAGATATGCATCATTAGATTGTTAGATTGGCTCTTCAAAAAAACTACATATTTCGATGTTCCACGACTGAAGATCTGATGAATGAAACCCTGATTTGATCTTTATTACAACGTGTTTGTTCAATTTTGATTATTCTTGTAGATGACATATGTCATTTGATTAATGAATTATTTACGTTTAAAAAAAAGATATGCATCATACAGAAATAAATTCAATCTTATAAAAATCCATTTCAATAAAGATCTGATCCATTATAAAAGAAAATATAAATTTTACTTCATCAATAAAAATTTGATCAAATAATATATTATTTTTTTTGCTAAATTTTTTTCTGCGAAGTTATGTAAATGCAGCACTTCATTATATTTAATTAATTTATAGTTAAGGATGCATGTTATTTTTTAATTATTTTTGTATCCAATTGGGTACATGAAATACTAGTTAACCATAAAAAAATCTCCATAAAAATTATCATAATGTCATATTTTTGTTCTTTATTGGTGGTTGATATAATAATTAATGAAAGGGACCCACGTGCATTCATATGAATTTTTCCGATCAAAACATTCTATTTTGCCACCTCACAGTTGCCATGTCATTCTGGTGATTTTTATGGGAATTTTTTATGATCCCTAACATAAAATAGTTCCCGAAATCGTTCGTTCTGAATGATAAGTTGTTAATATTTTATTGATTCTCTAATATTTATATATATAAAAATATGTTAGAGAATAAGCATCCGAGATAGGCCTTATGATACTTTTCCTCGGGTCACACTATTTACATGTAAAAAACATATTTAGTCATTTATTATTATATATTTACTTACCATTTATTTTTCTTTGTTTGTAATTAAGGAAAACAAGTAATTAAGTAACTCATATTATATACTTAGTGAATAAGCATCTCAGGAAAAAGATTTGAAGTCTACCTCAAAATCCTTATTCTCAATATGTTATATGTCATTCATAATCATATTTGGGATTCAATTTTTGGTACGTAACATTGTCCTCAATAAAATGTATATAAGTTTTTGCCATTAATTTTTTGATCTAAAATCTACGTTGATAAAATTAAATGAATACTAATTTAATCGAATCAAATCAAATAAGAATCCCGCAGTGTAATTTCAGTTCGAGGCCACGTTAGGGATTAATTAACGGGACCAAAATAACTAAACCAACCAACTTGAGTGATTAGTTTTCCTCTCGATATATATTAAAGATAGTGGCGAGAGGATGATGACACGATAAATTAATCCAAATTTGTTTTCAAAATTTTTATAAAATAATATCATATAATATATAATTTATTTTAATTCGTGTATATATATTTATGCAAGCAAGATTTTATATTATTATTATTATGTAAATTTCTATTCTAAATATGACATATAAATATTTTTTAATAATTTTTTAGATCATTTTTGCGATCTCTAATATCTTTTTAAGCTAAATCGTGATGAACTAGGAGAGAGGATTTGGTGGACATTAAATTTCTCACACCCAAGTTAGCTCGTACCACAACTTGGTTATGCTCCATCAGATTTGCGCCACTAAAATAATTAATTAATTTTTTATAACCTATTTTAATTTTAGCAAATTAATTTAGTGCATAGTTATTTTTTTTGAATTCGATCTTTCCCTTCATTTTGTTATGAATGTCTTCCTCTTTGTTTTCTTCCGGTTAAGTATAAAGAATTTTCCTCTCCTTTATTGTATTTTTGGAAGAAATTCCCGACTTTACCATTTTAATCATTTAAATTGAAAAATGTGGGCATATTTTTTTATCTAATTTGTGTGCCAATGTTTGTAGCTTCTATTAATAAATTCATAATTTAATTTAGCAAATCCACACATATATATATTTAAAATATAAGATCTAAAAATTCAAACTTCTATGTTACATAAAGGCTGTACATTATTTTGAAAAATGAATTATATTCTATTATTAATGGCGGGCTAAATGCATAATAAAATAAATGCGATTTCGTGAAGTTCTGTGTTTGATTTTCATTAAACATGGTACTTTATTTATAAGATGACGTGACAATAAATAAGATAATGAGATGTGAAAATAAATAAGATAATGATATAGTCATAAAAATCGTATTAAGATAATGATGTAGTCATAAAAATCGTGTTTACATATGGAAATGTTTTGAATAAGAAATCCAAACAAACATAACAAAAGTTGAAGGCAGTAAGCTATATAACACATTGCTTTCGCAGCTATGGGGTCCTCGTGGTTTTTATTTAGTTTTTGGTATTTGGCTACTAATAAGTTTTACAGTTATATATTGGTGGGTGAATGTAGATTTTACCTACTAATACTCAATAGTAGCTAAATTATTGGTAGATAAAGAGTAAATTTCTTGTAGTGCATGCAACACACGATTGTTTTTTTAATATTTATAATTATATTTATTTATGAATATTTTAATATTTAAAAGTTATTAGTTTACATGATTAAATTATTGTTAAAAAAAATTATAGTTAAAAATTTGATATTTATTATATTTTACACGCTCAATTTAATATTTGTTTATATTGACTTATAAAAATTAGATTTTGCCAATTTTATAGTTCACATGAAATTCACAAAATAATCTTTAATTTAGTTGTGGTTTAATAGTTCTTTTTCAATTAAAAACTATTCTAAAACTAAAAAGAGAATAAAGTGACAAAATTTAATGTTGAGAATTCTATTCGATTTAGGAAATCTACTTATATGTAGTTTAGATTATTAGAATACCCTTTATTAACCAAATACAGTTTTTAATGTTAAATCTAACGGTTTTCACCTATCTATTTAACATTAAACGATTTTTATTATTTTGGTATTAAATGAGTTTCCTTATTTAATTACAACTATTTTTATGTTTTGACTTTTTAGAAAATCCAATCATAATATAATATCTTTTAACTTATATCATTTTTAGATAATAACTTCTTTTTATATGATATAATCTTGATCATGTATTTTTAAAAGTATTGGATCTAACGGTTGAGAATGTTTTGGCGGTATTTAGGACCAAACTACCATGATAACATCATTAATTTTTCTTAATATTTATAATTTTTTTAATTTATAATTTTTTTAAATATTTATTGCTAAAATATAATATACTCTTTTTTGTAATATGTTAAAGATGCGGGAACTTTGAACTTTTGAGAAAATAAATTATCAATTAAAATATAATTTTTTTTTGTAATAGTTCTTCTTTTAAAGTAGTATACCGTGATCAAAATTCTGTATAAATTTCATTTTTTTATAGTATATCCGGTAATTATCTATGTTATTATATTAAAGATTAAATAATGAAAGCTTCCTTATAAGTTAAGTTTGGTCGCTTTGTTTGATAACTCAATCCATAATCGTTGAATCTTTCAAATTAAATTGTTGAAAAACGTTATATATAACAGTAAAATTATCATGTAGAATGATCTAAGGTTTGAATCTACCAACAACATATTAAAATTTATAGGTTTTTTTGAAAAATAAGAATTTTTTCATTTTTTTCTTGCAGACATATGTTATTTGATAATATTTTTTGTAAAGTACGATTTTTCAGAAAAGTACTATACTAATTGATTAGCAAACTTTTAAAGTTTCGAATTTAATAATTTACAATGTATATAGGTTTAAAAAGTTTGGCATCTTCTGTAGCTGAGTCTAAAATTTCAAAATAAGGTTTTTTTTAATATGAATATAGTTCTACTAACAATGAAATTAGGTCTCTGTGAGTTCTTATAAAACAAAATCACCATTTACGTATAATTTATTATTTAATAATAAATAATATTTGATTATTTATGATATAAAACTTAATAAAATAGGATTAAAAATATGCACAATTTTATAAAATTTTATCCTCGTAATATTATATTCTTTGTTGATTTGAAATTTTCTTAGATTGATTTTAATTTTTGAACATAGATTTCTAAATTTAAAATAGTTAGAAAAAAGTAATTAAATTGGTGTTAAAATAATGATGACATAATAATTATTATTAGAATTTAAATATTCACTTTATTAATTTGGGTTTTATCTTGTATTTTAAAAATCAGATTTTGACGATTTTACACCCCACATGAAGATAACTAAATTATCTTTAATTAAAAGATGGTTTAACAATTTTTATCTAGGTGGAATTGTCCAAAAAGAAAGTCACGAATTTTTTACATGGAGAATTCTATTCAATATAGAAAACTTATTTATATTTGGTTTAAATTATCAAAATACACCTTTTAGAATTTAAATATAATCCCATTATTAATAAAATAAACTTTTTTAATATTTGATCTAACGATTTTCATTTATCTAGTTAAGATCTAATGGTCCTTATTAATTTGGTTGTCTACGACCAAAATTTGGGATAATATCCCTATTATGATTATTATATATAAGGATTTAATATAATAAGGATATCAAGTATATACTGATATAAGTATCTTACTAACTGCTTTTACTTTTAACGTTTCGATTTTATTTACGGTGTAAATAAAATTTTAAAATACATTATTACTTAAAAATTATTAAATATAATAAAAATTATGTTATGATTATATAAAATTTTATTCTCATGTTATTATATTCTTTATCGGTTTGAATTTGTTCTTAATTAATTTTGATACTTTATTGAAAGAAACATAAAATTTCTATATTTAAAAGAATTAGTGGAAAAATAAATAAATTGGTGCTACAATAATAAAAAAATATATTTATTAAAATTTAGATACTCACTTTAATATTTGGGTTCTATCCTTAGTTTTAGAAATTGAATTTTGACGATTTTACAACTCATGCGAAACTAACGAAATTATCTTTAATTTAATGATGGTTTAATAATTATTATCTAACTTGACCAGTTGACCTACCCATAAAATAAACCGAAAAGAAAAGATGGTTAAGAAGTTTTACACAAAGAATTCAATTCAATATAGAAAACCAATTTATAATTGGTTTAAATTATCAAAGCATACTTCTTAGTATTTAAATATAATCTTACATTTAATCAAATACACATTTTAATATAAGTATTATATTCAAAATTATCATTTATGAATATGAAACTCTCAACATTTTAATAATATTTTGATATTATCCTTTTATGTTTGTTATATGTAAAATAATATAATTATAATTTGGATTAATCGAATTGTTAGAAAAGATATTTAAGAATTTTTACATAGAAATTTTTTAAATTATCAAAATACACTTTTTAGTATTTAAATATAATTCAATTATTAATCAAATACACTTTTTAATATTACATCTAACAATTCTCATCGATCTATTTAAAATCTAACTATAATTATTAATTTGGTCGTATATTGATCGTACACGGACCAGATCAATTTTAATTTTTTCTTAAATTGATTTTAATATTTTATTGAAATAAACAAAGAATTTATAAATTTAAAAGAAATAGGAAAAAAAAATTAAATTGGTGCTACAATAATAAAAAAAATATTTATTAAAATTTAGATAATAACTTTACTGTTTGGGCTGTTGGGCTCTATCTTGAGTTTTAGACAATAGATTTTAACGATTTTACGGCCCACGCGAAGCTTACAAAATTATATTTAATTTAATGATGGTTTAATAATTATTATGTAACTGGAACTATCCATAAAATAAAGAGAAAAGATAATTACGAATTTTTACATAAAGATTTCTATTCAATATAGAAAACCCATTTATAATAGGTTTAAATTATCAAAATACACCTTTTAGTATTTAAATACTATCCTATTATTAATCAAATACAATTTTTAATATTATATCTGACGGTCCTCATCGATTTGAATATTTATAGTTTTATAATCCAACGGATCGTATACTTTTGGTAGTACAGTGACCGACCAAAGTTTTGGATAAGATCTCCCTTACGCTTATTATATATAAGGAGTTAATTAACACACTTAGTAAATGCATTAAGAATGTGTTTGGAATATCGTTTTACAGTTACACATTTTAATCCAATTTATTACTATATATTAAACCTCAACACAAGGGCAAAAAATTTCAATTAAATGGTCGTCACAAAAATGTCACTCATATATTATTATGCAAAAATATATTAATAGTTGTTAGTACAAAGAAACAAACCTCCAACCTCCTTCTAAGATGTTCATGGGTTTAACCACTATTCTACATGCCTGTTTGAGTTTACTTCAAAAAATTTATTAGATAATCCACGTCTTTCTTCTCTTCTCTTATATTATTTTTACTTTGATGTTTAAATAAATAAAATATTGGTTTGTATTATTTATATAAATCAGTTTTTCTTTTCATCTTTTCGTAATTTTGGTCAAAAATTTTATTTTCCGGACACCCCAACCGGTATCACGCCAGACCCTAGAGTGCAGGAAGAATTCCTCATGCTCCCATGAATCAAACCTTGAATGCTTTGGTCAATAACCAGTGCTCTCACCAACTCATCTACAGGCCCGGAGGCTTCTTTTTGTAATTTTATATACCTATATATTCAATCACTGAATTTTATTACAGTTGTATGTTTTCGATTAAATATATATTAATTATGTTGTTTAAAATTCATACTTTTATATTATATATCTTTATTATACTTTATTTGAATTAAACTAATTATTCATACATAATATATACAATTGAAATTCGACCTAATATAAGAAATATTGTATATGTTGTAGAGGATGTCGTCAAGGACCCACAAAACCCTATTTAGAATTTTATTTTATCAAAATGATTATATGACATTACGAATCAATTTAATGTATTCTATAAAGTTCTATTATTAGTATGAAAGATTATACTTTTTTTTAACATCGTACAATAATTTTTGGAATACAATTTGAAATCCTATTTTCAAAACTTGTAATTTTCAATTTTCCCAAACTTTATCATCTACTAACAGTTTGACTGATCATTATGTAATTATATACTATGTAATATCCTATATTTTAAAAACTCACCCCGATTTTTGACACGAACGTTACTGGGGTTGAAGGGGAGGGGGTTAGAAAGGTGAAAAATATATAGATAAGTTAATAAAGAATGACATGTTACTTTAGAAAATGTTAATAAATGAACAATACATTCTGGAAAAGAAAATTGTTAAGAAATGGATGCGACGAACAGAGTAGGTAGACGAATTTTTTGTATAATTTGAATGCTAATGTTCTTAATTTAAAAATTATAGAAATAACTAATAATGAGAGATATAATGTGTATAATATTTCTTATATTAGATCGATTTTTAATAGTATATTTTATGCATGAATAATTAATTTAATTCAAATAAAGTATAATATAAATTATGAATTATAATCAACATAATTAATATATATTAAATTGAAAACATGCAATTGCAATAATATATAGTGATTGAATATATAGATATATAAAATTACGAAAAGGAAAAAAGAAAAACAAATTTATATAAATAATTCAAACCAACATTTTATTTATTTAAACATCAAAGAAAAAAAATATATAAGAGATAAAAGACGTGGGTTATCTAATAAGTTTTTTGAAATAAACTCAAAAAGGCATGTAGCATAGTGGTTAAGCCCATTGATATCTTGGAAGGATGTTGGAGGTTCTAATCTTTGTAGTAACACATCTATTAAAAAACTTTTGTATAAAAATATACGAGTGGCATGAAAAGGAAAAAAGAAAAACAAATTTATATATATAATTCAAACCAACATTTTATTTATTCAAACATCAAAGTAAAAAAAATAATAAAAGAGATAAAAGACGTGGGTTATCTAATAAGTTTTTTGAAATAAACTCAAAAAGGTATGTAGCATAGTGGTTAAGCCCATGGATATCTTGGAAGGAGGTTGAAGGTTCGAATCTCTGTAGTAACACATCTATTAAAAAAATTTTGTATAATAATATACGAGTGGCATTTTTGTTATTTTTCAAAAAAAAGGGTAAAACGGTAATTTCGCGGCCATTTAATTGGCAACTTTTGCCCTTGTGTTGGCCTATTATATATAGTAATAGATATTTTGCTCTAAGAACAACTATTGTGATTGAAGTTGATGTTTTGCAAACTAATCTCTAAAAACATTTAAGTGACAGAAAATAGGTAAATATGTTTGTTGTAGTTTTCAAGCAACTATATATGGTAATCTAGTTTTGGTTTGGTAGTATCATAAATGAAAATCTGCAAGTAGATTTACATGCAAAATGACTAAACCTAATTAAATTGTGTACGGGAATTCACGTTTTTTATGGAGATAAACATTTATTTTGTGATTAGTGAGGGTTGAAGGGTATGTGACCTAGAGACAAAAATAGCAGAAAAGAAAATGTAGGTATCCATAGAATATAATAGTAGTTGAAACTGCATAATAAAGTAAAAAAAAATGATTTACTAAAAGATTTGCTTTTATACCCGTATCTCTAAGTCATTGATTAGCAACGGTTGGGATTTTATACCCGTATCTCTAAGTCATTGATTAGCAACCGTTGGGATCATCAGTGCAGTTGCAAAGTTAAACATTTGGTGTATCATTTCTATAGTTAGGTCCCCCCGATATCAATAATTTCTAGACTATATCTTATTAGATCACGTGTGGCTGCCCTAGCGCATCATGGTGTCTTGCCCTAATTACGGTTTAATTAATCTACATCAACATTAAATAACTATGTTAGTGTAATCAAGGGTCAATCGAGGTAGCACATTAAATTATTCAAAGTTAAATAAAAAAATTAATTTTTTAAAATATTTTGGTATTAAATCGAAGCGAACATATCCATTAAGAAACGATTTTGTTTGGAAGTTTGCATTCAATTTGGGTTCCATTGATGTTTTCAAAACCAAGAATAAATCATGTTTCTAAGTTTTCAAAATCCAAGTTTATGTTTAATTTGATTTAGGCCTTCAAAATTACTCAAACCGAGTCGTGCTTCTGTTACAGGTTTGGCGCTTCATTTGCCTCCCTATATTTTACATTTTAGACTATTCACCTAACAGATAGCAGAAATGACTAGACACCAAAAATGTTTTACTAAGTGAAACTTAAATTTGTTCATTTACATTTTTTCGTACAAATTCCGTGTTTTAATTAGCCCGTTTCATAGAAAAAGTAGATTTTGAAAAAATATTCGATTTAGTTATCAAAAAAACTTATTACCTATTTACGAGTCACCAAAAGATTTGATTCAGACTCCTCTATTTGTAAAGTGATCGATCAATTTTGGGATAAATCTGTAGCAAGATAAGTTAGTAATTGTTGTGAGGGAAATTTGGTAACAACACCGAGAGAGAATATCGCTGGAATATCCATAGAATGCGTCCTAGGTTGTCGGACAGAACTGTAGGTTTGCACGTCTACAGCTCTACTAGAGCTTCATCCGCAGCTGCCGGAGCAGGTGGAGAATGTGACATTTTTTGGGGGCTGAGTTGACAAAACCACCGGATGAAGAGGGCTGAATAATTCCTATTCGGCCGGCCAATTCACCGGAATATGTATCACAGAGAGTACACGAGCCTTATGCGTGTAGAGAGTGAAAATCCGAATCCTTTAGTCAAGTGCCTACATATCCTATTTATAGGAATCAAGCCTCATGTAGTTCTATTAGGTTTATACTTCTTCCCTGCTGTGAATTCCACCATTCTAAGATAATCCATCTCAGAGTTATAGTCGAATTATACACCTGTAGCTGAGCTTTCCAGTGTCCTAGTCCATGTCCATCACTAAGTCCTATAAATCCTCATGTATTTAATGTATATCCAAAATAACCAATATAAGTCATATATTGTTTGTAATTGTCCCATCCACCACGTTTTATTAAGCCTAGAAGTCCTTTTCCAAGAGTAATTCCGTGCTCCTAAAGTATAGGAAGCTGAGTCCTTGTCCAACTCTGATTCTGTCCCGAGGAGGTTCAGACCACCCTGAACCTGAACCTGTGCCTGCAGTCACAACACCCTGAACCTGAACCTGTGACTGCAGTCAAAACACCATGAACCTGCTCCTGTAGCCAGAACACCCTGAACCTGCTCCTGTAGTCAGAACACCCTGAACCTGCTCCTCAATACCGCGAACCTGAACCTTGGTACTATGAAGCTGAACCTCAGTACATCCAACCCTCACCAAATCCATGCTAGTTGGGCCTATATTACATGTGGGCCTTAAATTGAGCCCATGCGAGATTTTGGGCACAACAACTACCCCCCGGTCCCTTGTAGTATTGAATACAAGAGGAACCAAAGCAAGACAAGGTTCAATCCTTCCTTATCCTTCTCAGAGAAATACATAGCTTCAGCATCATGCTTCCAAGCTTACATGAGCTAACTCAGCGTAAGAAACAGAAAACACAACGCCTCTGCATATGTACCTCAATATGAATCCTTGAGTGAAAAATTCCTTGAATATCCTTTAGACCAGGTGTGACCATCCAATTCCAATCGCGAGCTTCCTAGCTGAACCTACTAACGACCAGCCTTTTCCTTTGAAAACCATAACCTAACTCCTCGAGCTTCATATGAAAAGCTCTTGTAAATGATGTCGTGAAGCTTCCGCTGCTAATGAGCTTCAAGTCTCCAGAACCTGCGCTACTAAAACAACTAGAAAAGATGATAAGTAGCGTGAGCTAAGTAGCTCACCTATGTTATCCACGCCACTCGTACATATATAATGCATGTATGCAAGCAAGTATGGTGCAAAAATGATTTTTGAATATTTATACGTATCTGTTACTGCCTCTACAATCAAGTAGAACCTTGGCGAACACACTCTTCAAGACATAGTGCCACGATTTTCAGAAATTTCCATTATCCCGACATATTGGACCTCGTTGTTTTCCAATACCGTGGAAAACATAAACCATTGAGTTTAACCAAAATAGCCATATACCGTGAAATACCATGAATAACCTTGAATAACCATATAAAAATGTCGTAAGAGGAACCAATGGAAGGTTGTGAAGACATCCTCAATCGTTGCCATGTCTTTTCGAGTGGTTACATAATGGGGCATATAGCATGCCTAGGTACCTACTCAACAGCTTCAGCTAGCAACTTTGAAAAATATTTTTGTAAACCATGCATGATGATGACCTTTTATTTATAAATCCATGCAAGACACCTTCCTTGAAATCATGTGATATGCACATTTAGATAAATATGAGTTCATGTATGGCTAAAAATAATGAACTGTTTGCAAACATGAGGTTCACACTGAAGCTTTTTAGCTAAATGCTTTGAATAATTTCTTGTATGCACATAAAACATAGATGATTATGAATATGTAAATCATGGGAGTAAAACTTATCTTTGTCCTTATGGTTCCACTTTAGGTTCAGGTTCGGCCATTGAACCTACCACGTGGAAGCTCCCTCCTGAGTGAGCTGATGTTGAGAACCTCCTTTCCCTTATGCAAGCTTTTCCATGGGAAACTGATTTACCCCCCGAACCATCAGGTTTCCTTTCCATTTGACATGTAAACCTCTTCCAGCTTGAATCCTATCATGTTGAGAAGCTCAGCACCCGCTGGCTGAAGTCTGTAGCTGTACCTGTGAGCAATAGGCAGGTACCAAGGGACCTGTAGGTTGTTTCCAAGACCTCTACTCCTCGATTCCTCTTTTCATCTGACCCTATTGTGCTTGGATCAAATGCATGTAGCTGTAGCTGTCATGTTAGAAGCATATGCGCGTACATGTAGCTTCATACTGGGGCCATACCTATGAACATGCGCGTTTAGATATGCAAATTGCCATGCACCTAAATCTACCCAACTGCCCATTCATGCAATCCATCGCCTGGTAGTGTGAATCAAAAATCGATCATGGACCTTCTCCAAGTGTGCGCACATTTCATCTACACCTCTTCCAAGAGGGTGATTTATCCACCTACACCTCTTCCAAGAGGTTTCTTATCCATCTGCACCTCTTCCAAGAGGGCAGTCTTCATTCGCACCTCATCCAATAGGGCATTAAAAGGTTCATAGTCAGCCATGTAAAGGACTACAAAACTCCGGGTGCACTTGCACATCCCAACTGAGATGGGTACCTAATATTTACTCATATGAGAGCTACTCATGCCTAGGCATCTAGGTGCATATATATGCAGGAGTTTACATGCATCCAGCTCTGTGAATTTTGCAAAGTCCTAAAGAGATGAATAGGGTTTATTCGCAGCTCATGCGAACCTGTGCAGGAGCTTACATGCATCCAACTCTATGGATTTGGCAAAGTCCTGAAGAGTGCGTGCATGAAGGTACCTTTCCATGCAATCTTTACCATGCATATGCCTTAAACCCGTTTAGATAACCAATAATCATGAGCTGTCATCTACCTCTTAACCAGAGATACCAACCATATAAGATAAAAATTATTCACAACATGATTATTCCAATAATATAATGTGTAAGTAAACCATCCTTGCACCTAATATCCTTAGGTACATGATCCATAATCCATAGATTAAAATATCCAAAAGCCATTTTATCCAATGCCTTAGAAGAAACTAATTATCCATGCATATCCCTGCCTAGGGTAATGCGCCATTAAATTCCATGTACTTCATAAATCCGTATGAAGCTTAATCCGTGCTACAGCTTCAGGGGTTCGCCAACCTTGAACCTCCCTAGTGTAGTTTTGACCTATTTAGTTTTCCAGCTTGCAATCGTGCTAGGAGTTTAATCCAGAGTGTGGCCTGTGTTTGGCTCCCACACTTTACCATAATATTTATGCCTAGTGTCCCTAGTGCTTACATGAGTTGTAATAAGCTTTATTTGTTGTACAGCAAAATCAAACATGGGCTTCATTAAACTAGTCCTCTGATGGAAGCATGAGCCTGTGACTTATAATCCATAAGTCTTAACCTTCACCTCATAATCCATGAGTGTGAATCTCCAATCCAATCCAATTCCATTAAATTCAATCCAATAATATTAAATCCAATCCAATAATATTAAATCCAATCCAATCAAATTTCATAAGTGCAATATTGGAGGTTCGGACCTGAACCTCATTCGGAGGTTCACAACTGAACCTCACCAATCTCTCGAACCTGAATCACTTGTTATAAAATCCAGAATTTCCGAAATATCATCATGAGGTGCATATCACCTAATACCCCTAGTTCTTTAACACATAATCAAATATAGTGAAGAACTAAAACCAAGTACTCATGCATTAAGATTCAAACATAACCATGGAAAGCATAAATAAAGCATGTAATTATCAAGGCATGTAACCATGTATAATCATGTGGGGTGAACCAAGTGTAGAATAATTCATATTGGTTGCATGTATAACCTCTCCATTCATGCATGTATTTCATTCAATTGAACATACCAACAAATAATAATCTTAAATCTAAAGATATAGCATCCCACATACTTGTCATTTAAAAGCAATCTCATGCATAAAGCAGTTTAGATTCTCATATAGCCATATAATTGAGAGATGATGAATGAATATCAAGTTCTTAAGACGTACCTCGCACATCACCCTTTTGGTACTGTAGATACGGTAAAGGAGCTTCTTTCCTTGAACCCTTCACACAGCTTGGAACCTGCTTCCTTAGGAACCTGCAACCAGCAGGTGAACACCAATGAAGCTGCAACCCACAGCTGAATACTAGTCAACCTGCAACAACAGGTGAATACCAATGAAGCTGCAACCCGCAGCTGAATACCAGTCAACCTACACCAGTAGGTGAATACCAATGAAACTGCAATCCGCAGCCGAATACCAGTCAACCTGCACCAGCAGGCACTTATCAACCTGCAACCAGCAGGTGAATACCAATTAATCAACCTGCAACCAACAGGTGAAGACCAGTGAAGCTGCAACCTGCAGCTGAATCCTTATCATCCTACAGCAACCAGCAGGTGAAGACCAATGAAGCTGCAACCCGCAGCTGAATGACAATCAACCTACACCCGCAGGTGAATACTAGTTAAGCTGCAACCCGCAGCTGAATTCCAATCAACCTGCAACCAGCAGGTGAAGACCAATGAAGCTGCAACCTGCAGCTGAATCCTTATCATCCTGCAGCAACCAGCAGGTGAATACCAATGAAGCTACAACCCGCAGCTGAATACCAGTCAACCTGCAACCAGCAGGTGAAGACCAATGAAACTGCAATCCGCAGCTGAACACCAGTCAACCTGCACCAGCAGGCACCTATCAACCTGCAACCAGCAGGTGAATACCAATGAATCAACATGCAACCAACAGGTGAAGACCAATGAAGCTGCAACCTGCAGCTGAATCCTTATCATCCTGCAGCAACCATCAGGTGAAGACCAATGAAGTTGCAACCCGCAGCTGAATGACAATCAACCTGCACCCGCAGGTGAATACTAGTTAAGCTGCAACCCGCAGCTGAATTCCAATCAACCTGCAACCAGCAGGTGAAGACCAATGAAGTTGCAACCTACAGCTGAATCCTTATCATCCTGCAGCAACCAGCAGGTGAATACCAATGAAGCTACAACTCGCAGCTGAATACCAGTCAACCTGCAACCAGCAGGTGAAGACCAATGAAACTGCAATCCGCAGCTGAACACCAGTCAACCTGCACCAGCAGGCACCTATCAACCTGCAACCAGCAGGTGAATACCAATGAATCAACCTGCAACCAACAGGTGAAGACCAATGAAGCTGCAACCTGCAGCTGAATCCTTATCATCCTGCAGCAACCAGCAGGTGAAGACCAATGAAGCGGCAACCCGCAGCTGAATGACAATCAACCTGCACCCGTAGGTGAATACTAGTTAAGCTGCAACCCGCAGCTGAATTCCAATCAACCTGCAACCAGCAGGTGAAGACCAATGAAGCTGCAACCTGCAGCTGAATCCCAGTCAACCTGCACCCGCAGGCACCTATCAACCTGCAACCAGCAGGTGAATACCAATGAAGCTACAACCTGCAGCTAAATACCAGTCAACCTGCAACCAGTAGGTGAAGACCAATGAAACTGCAATCCGCAGCTGAACACCAGTCAACCTGCACCAGCAGACACCTATCAACCTACAACCAGCAGGTGAATAACAATGAATCAACCTGCAACCAACAGGTGAAGACCAATGAAGCTGCAACCTGCAGCTGAATCCTTATCATCCTGCAGCAACCAGCAGGTGAAGACCAATGAAGCTGCAACCCGCAGCTGAATGACAATCAACCTGCACCCGCAGGTGAATACTAGTTAAGCTGCAACCCGCAGCTGAATTCCAATCAACCTGTAACCAGCAGGTGAAGACCAATGAAGCTACAACCTGCAGCTGAATCCTTATCATCCTGCAGCAACCAGCAGGTGAATACCAATGAAGCTACAACCCGCAGCTGAATACCAGTCAACCTGCAACCAGCAGGTGAAGACCAATGAAACTGCAATCCGCAGCTGAACACCAGTCAACCTGCACCAGCAGGCACCTATCAACCTGCAACCAGCAGGTGAATACCAATGAATCAACCTGCAACCAACAGGTGAAGACCAATGAAGCTGCAACCTGCAGCTGAATCCTTATCATCCTGCAGCAACCAACAGGTGAAGACCAATGAAGCTGCAACCCGCAGCTGAATGACAATCAACCTGCACCCGCAGGTGAATACTAGTTAAGCTGCAACCCGCAGCTGAATTCCAATCAACCTGCAACCAGCAGGTGAAGACCAATGAAGCTGCAACCTGCAGCTAAATCCCAGTCAACCTGCACCAGCAGGCACCTATCAACCTGCAACCAGCAGGTGAATACCAATGAATCAACCTGCAACCAACAGGTGAAGACCAATGAAGCTGCAACCTGCAGCTGAATCCTTATCATCCTGCAGCAACCAGCAGGTGAAGACCAATGAAGCTGCAACCCGCAGCTGAATGACAATCAACCTGCACCCGCAGGTGAATACTAGTTAAGCTGCAACCCGCAGCTGAATTCCAATCAACCTGCAACCAGCAGGTGAAGACCAATGAAGCTGCAACCTGCAGCTGAATCCTTATCATCCTGCAGCAACCAACAGGTGAATACCAATGAAGCTACAACCCGCAGCTGAATACCAGTCAACCTGCAACCATCAGGTGAAGACCAATGAAACTGCAATCCGCAGCTGAACGCCGGTCAACCTGCACCAGCAGACACCTATCAACCTGCAACCAGCAGGTGAATACCAATGAATCAACCTGCAACCAACAGGTGAAGACCAATGAAGCTGCAACCTGCAGCTGAATCCTTATCATCCTGCAGCAACCAACAGGTGAAGACCAATGAAGCTGCAACCCGCAGCTGAATACCAGTCAACCTGAAACCAGCAGGTGAAGACCAATGAAGTTGCAACCTGCAGCTGAATCCTTATCAACCTATGCCATCGGTAAGTGACAATGAATATGCACAAAATCCACTCCAATCCTAGCCATAGCTTCACGTCCATAACTATGAGCACCACCAGAATTAAATCCTATTAGAGGTTCACACATTTGAACCTCAGAAAGCTCGCGAACCTGAACCACTTATTGATTGTAAACTCCATTTGCTTGAAAATTTATCAATTTCAAGATACCGTTCTCGGGCAGCATACCATCCACTACCCCCCGGTTCCTTGCAGTATAAAATACAATAGGAACCTTATATAATCCACTACTACGTTCAACCAACCTTCCATTTCCAGTAGAAAGAATAGACAGCTTCAGCTACAAACCTCACAATCAACTTCAGCTACGGACCTCTCGGCTCAGCTTCAGCTACGGACCTCTTGGCCTTAACCTCCAACTGGTTGAATCTCTCCAGATGGCATTTATCTCCATTAGCAGGTGGAGGTTCAACTTCTCACCTATCTACACCCCGACAGAACTTCTGAGTAGTATACACTTGAACCTTTATTCTAGTTCCTCTTCTTTGAGGGCTAAAGCCCTCTCACCACTTATTGCCCTTCGTTTCATCATCTTTTATATCTTTTTTCCAGAAAACCTCCATTGTTCTTCGTTGTACGATCATCACCGGAGCTTTTCGTCATCTTTTCCCTCAAAAGATCAATAAAAGCCCCTCTTTCTAGCGCCAAAATGTTGTGAGGGAAATTTGGTAACAACACCGAGAGAGAATATCGCTGGAATATCCATAGAATGCGTCCTAGGTTGTCGGACAGAACTGTAGGTTTGCACGTCTACAGCTCTACTAGAGCTTCATCCGCAGCTGCCGGAGCAGGTGGAGAATGTGACATTTTTTGGGGGCTGAGTTGACAAAACCACCGGATGAAGAGGGCTGAATAATTCCTATTCGGCCGGCCAATTCACCGGAATATGTATCACAGAGAGTACACGAGCCTTATGCGTGTAGAGAGTGAAAATCCGAATCCTTTAGTCAAATGCCTACATATCCTATTTATAGGAATCAAGCCTCATGTAGTTCTATTAGGTTTATACTTCTTCCCTGCTGTGAATTCCACCATTCTAAGATAATCCATCTCAGAGTTATAGTCGAATTATACACCTGTAGCTGAGCTTTCCAGTGTCCTAGTCCATGTCCATCACTAAGTCCTATAAATCCTCATGTATTTAATGTATATCCAAAATAACCAATATAAGTCATATATTGTTTGTAATTGTCCCATCCACCACGTTTTATTAAGCCTAGAAGTCCTTTTCCAAGAGTAATTCTGTGCTCCTAAAGTATAGGAAGCTGAGTCCTTGTCCAACTCTGATTCTGTCCCGAGGAGGTTTAGACCACCCTGAACCTGAACCTGTGCCTGCAGTCACAACACCCTGAACCTGAACCTGTGGCTGCAGTCAAAACACCCTGAACCTGCTCCTGTAGTCAGAACACCCTGAACCTGCTCCTCAATACCGCGAACCTGAACCTACACCCTGAACCTGAACCTGTGGCTGCAGTCAAAACACCCTGAACCTGCTCCTGTAGTGAGAACACTCTGAACCTGCTCCTCAATACCGCGAACCTGAACCTTGGTACTATGAAGCTGAACCTCAGTACATCCAACCCTCACCAAATCCATGCTAGTTGGGCCTATATTACATGTGGGCCTTAAATTGAGCTCATGCGAGATTTTGGGCACAAAAGTAATAATCGAGTACTCCTCTCGAAAATATCACGTGTACTGCCCTAGCAGATAAACGTGTCTTGCCCATATAGGCTGGCAAGTAGACTACCTAGATGGATGATGGGGTTGGTTTAGGGGTGCAGTGCAGTCATTCTAATTTGAATAAATTTCACCGTTGATTTAAAATTTAAGCAAAGCTTCGTAAATTTGATAGCGTGTGTACACAAGTTGAAGCTAAATTCAACAAATTATCTTTTCTTTTGAGGTGGACTCAATGAATTATAGAATAAATAAATTAAATCATTTTTAAATTATTATTGTTTTATTATTCACGTTCCTGAAAGAAAGATTTCGTATTTAAGATTATACTAGCTTAAAACTCGTGTGATGCACGGATTATTATTAATAATTATTATTTTTATTATTTATATTTTAATATTCTATTAATCTGTATTTGCTAAAAAAAATAAGTAGGCGTGTTAAATTTTTTAAATAATTAAATGTATTAAAATAAATTTTAAAATAAATTAATAACTGTTTGCCCGTGATATTTTTGGAAAAGGAGGGTGAAAAATAGAAAAAATAACATGTTTTAGCTGAAAAGGTAAGTGTTCGTGATTAAAAGTATTTAAATATGCTTCACAATAAATAAGTAAGGATTTGTTCGGAATATTTTTGGAAAATGAGGGGTTTAGTAAAGAAAAATCAGAAAGAGTAACATGTTTTAGTTGAAAAAGGTAATTGTCCGTGATTTTTTTTGAAAAAGTGAAGATTTTGTTATAAAAGATAATGTATTTTAGCTAAAAAGGTAGTTGGTTATAAAATGTTATTATTTAATAATAATTTTTTTAGAAAATGAAAAAAATATAAAAAGTAACATAATTAAAAGTATTAAAATAAATAAGTAAGGGTTTACCCGTGATATTTTTGGAAATCAGGGGTTTTAGTAAGGAAAAATAGAAAGAGTAGCATGTTTTTGTTAAAAAAGATAATCGCCCGTGTTTTTTTTAGAAAAAGAGAGGATTTTGTAAGAAAAAAAATAAAAAAAGGTAATGTATTTTAGCTGAAAAGGTAATTGGTTATAAATACTGTTATTATTTAGTGATAGTTTTAAAAAAAATAAGTAAGGATAATTAAGTAAAATCACTAAGTAACGACCGTCCATCGATCCGACTACCAAACTTTTAATGTTTCGTCTTTAATAATATAGTTTAAAACTCGTACGATGCACGAGTTATTTTTAATAATTGTTAATTTTATTATTTATATTTTATATTTTATTAATTGCATTTATTAAAAAACAATAACTAGGCGTGTTAAACATTTTAAAATAATTAAAAGTATTGAAATGAATTTTAAAATAAATAAGTAACGATTTGTCCGTGATATTTTGGAAAAAGAGGGGTTTTAATAATAAAAATAGAAAGTAACATGTTTTCGTTGAATTTTAAAATATAAAAGTAACGATTTGCCCGTAATATTTTTGAAAAAAGAGGGGGTTAAGAAAAATAGAAAAGGTGACATGTTTTAGTTGAAAAAGGTAATTGTCAATTAAAAATATTAAAATATATTTTAAAGTAAATATGTAA
Source organism: Heracleum sosnowskyi (assembly GCA_030848705.1). NCBI lineage: Eukaryota > Viridiplantae > Streptophyta > Magnoliopsida > Apiales > Apiaceae > Heracleum > Heracleum sosnowskyi. Next base: position 112,247,296 of record CM061244.1, on the reverse strand, counting down.
GGGTTTTCTCGTGATATATTTGAAAATTGAAGGATTTTAGCAAATGAAATAGAAAAAGTAATATGTTCTAGCTGAAAAGGAAATTGCCCCTTATCTTTTTTAGAAAAAAATGGTAATTTAATCTAATTGAAAGGGTAACTGATTATAATAATTAAATAAGGCAAATATCGTATCAAAAAACAGGTACCAAAACTTTCAATGTTTCGTCTTTGATAATATAGTATAGATAGAGAGATATGTTCATAATATTAGTATTTTATGCTACTAAATGGAATAGCCCGTGATATTTTTGAGGTTTTAGTTAAGAGAAATATTAGTTAGAAAATATAAAAAAAAATATACGTTTTGAAAAAAAAAACTAATCGGTTAGTCATTAATAATTATAATAGTAGTATTTTATTTTATTAAATAGAACTATTCGTGATATTTTTGGAAAATTAGAGATTTTATTTAGGAAAAATTGAAAATTAGAAATTTTAGTTAGAAAATATAAAAAATAATATACACTTTGGCTAAAAATGGTAATGAGTTATTTATTAGCAATTATAACCTGATTATGTTATTTTATTAAATGAAACTACCTCTGATATTTTTGGAAAATGAGATGTTTTAGTTAGGAAAAATAGAAAAAATATTATATATATACTAATTTTAATATTTTATCTAACGGTTCTCAATGACTTGATCAAAAATATCTAACGGCTATGAATGGAGTGACCAGACTACAAAAACTTTCATGATCAGACTACAAAACTTTCAATGTTTCGTCTTTAATAATATAGTATAGATGTAATGTTATTTACATTACATATAAAACGTATTTCGTTTTATTTTTAGGAGATGAGTTACTTTAGTTAGAAAATATGAAACATGTAATGTATTTTAGCAAAAAGATAATTGGTTATAGATAGATCCGTAAAAGGCCAAAATACCGACCGACCGTCTTTAATAATATCGTAATACCGATCGATCAAAACTTTTAATGTTTCGTCTTTAATAATATAGTATAGATAGATAGATTGTTCATTTTGTCCCACTTTTCTTTTTACTTTACACGTTGTTATTAATAAATAAAAATATGTACCCATTTTCATCAAAAATTAAAATGTATTAAACTCTTTGGATAAATTCTATAATGAGATAAGATCAAATATCAATATTAGTTAAAAATCAAAAATTAAAATCGGTTATTTTTTAAAAGCAATTATACACATGATTAAGAAAATTTGTAATATATCTTAATGTATAATCTCACATATATGATTAATTTTAAAAATGTTTTCTTATTACATTTAAATCACATTAATTTACAAACATCCATGTTATATACGAACAATTATGCTACGATTATTATGTATATTACACTCACTTGATCAATTTAATAAATTTCGTTTCATGCCATTGAAAAATAAGTTATTATTTAATCAATTAATAATAATCATGTGATTATTGTCGAATAGATATTTATCCAATTTTTTTTAAACATAATCAATTTATAAAATATTTAGTTCATGAAAACGGTATACAATATTATAAAATTAATATAAGAATATAAAATAATATCAAAATATTATCATTTACCATATTGTTAAATATGAAATTATTTTAATAACAATAATTTATTTTGGTATAATTTATTTCAGTATAATATGAAAAATTAATGCCTTGCACGGCGGGCATTTACGCTAATTTACTTTTAATCTCTATAAACGAATTTATTGATAATTCTCTTAACCTATTAATTTATTTTAAATTTAAATTTAAAAAAAATTAACACTCTACTTTAATACAAACACATGCCCCAAGTTTCTCCTAAGTTTCAAATTTGGACCCTCGTTGCATACATTGTTTTATTACGCTGTCTGTTAACACATACACACGCACACAGACACACAGTAGCCTTAACCTTAAGTCCTTAACACTCTTGATTCGAATTTCAAACGTTGTTGTCACTTTAAGCAACAATTAAACTCAAAGGTATTCTATTAATCTCGCTTTCAATTTGTTTAAATCTGCTCTTTTTAATCTTACATGTCAATTTAATTTCAACACTCCCTTTCAATATGATATACACGTGTGTGCTTCAGATCTTTATAAGTCCAATTGCTAGCTATTTGACCTTAATTACAAGTATTGTTCGATTCTTTATGTTATTCTGGCTTTAATCTGGTTTTAATCATCTTGGTTACTGTTGTTTAGGGGTTTTTGGTTTTGTGGGGGTGCATTGAGTGTTTTTCGAGAATTTTACGGATTGGTAACTCGATAATGTAGTTAGGGGATATTGGGCATGTGCAATGTCGTGGCAATGTTTGATTTCAAGAAATGCTTATGCATAGTGGATTATCTTAATCTTGATGTTTTGAGCATATTGTTTTGATGTCTTATTGCTGATACTTGAAAGTACATTCACTGGGCATGAATTTTGTGGTTTCGTTATTAAAATCTAACATAATCAGTTTTAATGTACTCGTTAATTGCTTTGCTCTGATTAGGTGGAAATTCCGTAGTGTAGTTAGATTAAGAGACCTGTGCAATCTCGTATTAATGTTTTTATTGGACTGATGACTCCTTCAAGACACCCATACTAGGCAGATTTTAACTTTATTGATCTCTTGGTTCTATTGCTTTAGTGTGTTGCACTCGCTTCTATAACGGGTTCCTGATTACAGTCTCTGTTTAATATCTATATTAAAGTTAATTGTTGAAAACAAACTTATTTAGTTGGGAGTGCCATGTAATCACCAATATTATAAACATACAAAAAAAAAGGCATTTGTAACATGTAAATTTAAATTAATTGGCGTTTTTATGAACTGGCAGGTTCTTAGTCCAAGTGGTATTTGAAATTTTACCAGCGAGGTTGCCCTGCAGATATATCTGAATTTACTTTGAATGGCATTGGTTGTAATTTGTGGGGGCAACCATGTAGTGGTCAGTCAAAAGCTGCCATGTTGCTTGCGGAATCTCTCAAGGAATCGGATTCCAATCCAGCAGTTAAGGTCATTGATGAAACATCTGTGCATCTTGATCGCAATCAAAGCTATGCTAACATGGTAGTCGAGAAGAACGTTAGGGGAGTGCTTAGGTCAGAAGTTGATAGATCTTTGAATAAGGATAGTATTGTCATAGTGGATTCTTTGAACAACATCAAGGGTTATAGATATGAGCTGTGGTGCTTGGCCCGTGTTGCAGGAACTAGATATTGTGTTGTTTATTGTGATTTTGAAGAAGATTACTGTAGAAAATGGAATGAAGAACGCAGGGAAACACAAGGACCTGATTATAATGATAAGATTTTTGATGATTTAGTGAGAAGATTTGAGAAACCGATGGGATTCACCTTTGTTGGAGTTATGGCACGTTTTTCAGAGTACAAATTTATTATACAAAGCTGTAACAAGAGGCAGCAGCATAAAAAGAGTGTTGGTAACATAAACACAAATTAGTACTACTATTTAGAACTTTTATAATCCCTAACCACCATCACAATCGTTACTGTTGCAAAGCCACGAATTAAAAGGGCATCAATGAGTTCCTCGTGCCTTGCAGCAAACTAAATTAAAGTAAGCTATTAGAGATCTCAACATATTTTAAAAATAAAATCCAATTATACAAAAACATTTTAATTACCTGATTTGCACGGTCCAAAGTTCGTTTACAAGCTACGCGCAAAAACTGCCAAGCCATTCCTGATTATCTCTTTCTACCCTTCTTCCTTCTTCTCCTCTCTCTCGGCCTTTCTTCAACCTAATATCACAAGATAGAGGCAATGTCATTTTATATGTCCAAACAACATAGGCCGCCTGGATAACTTTTTATTAAGACCCCTATTCAATAGGAGAATATTTGGAATATGAAAGTTTCGCTTATATTTTGTTCTCGGGTTCAAAAAAACAGAGAAGATCTAACCAGCCCAAGTGAAACTCAACTGCTTGCTGTGTAGCCTGTATGTCTTCTGTCGAGTTTGTTGCAGATTCATACCAGAAACTATCAGAAGCTATCCCCCACAAATCCATGTCGTTTTCCCTGTGAATAAAGAAGATAAATTCTTTACAAATTACTGTTACACAACCAATTAAAGCACATATAAGTCAGATAGCCAAACTGTTGTCTAATTTATCCTGCAACGGAATGCAGTTATGATGCACCACTTGCAATGTGAACTGCCTACCTTGTATTATTTTCTGTAAATATCCATGGCAGTTGAATGAGCAAGAAAAACATTATGAACATCGTCCTGGAGACCAAAATCATAGCCTTGTGTTGCAAAAATGTGCGGCTCATTCAAAGTCATCCAGTGCTTCACTCTGTCGCCAAATTTCTGGAAGCAGGCCTTTGCGCCGCAAAGTCATCTCTATGATAACAATCAACAATATTTTCTACTTAATTTAGTCAACATATGTATCTAAGTTTACATTATTTGGGTGCTGAGCCATCCTTGGTATTCGACTATTCGTCTTGTACTGCTTGAGGGAAATCCCAATGGTACAGGGTGACATATGGTTCAATTCCTGCACATTGTATTCCATGAATTCAGTCTCCTCAATGTCTGCATAACTTTTGAGCAGGATAGCCTTTTGAGCAGGATAGCCTTTAAAATAAACCACTAAACACTAAATAAGGATCTTGAAATTACTATATAATTTGCAGTTATCATTCAGGAGCACCTTTGTCGAGCAATGCATTGATCAGATTATTGTAATGATCGACTCCAGCCTGATTGGTTTGTCCACTTCCATCTGACAAACATAAACACAATACTTGACATTGTTGATCAACAGTCCAAGGAAATAGGACATAAAATTGTAATGTCCTCGTCACTGTATTTTCTCATATAGCGAGAAACGTCAACGTACAAGGGGTAACAGAATTATAGAAGCTTACGTGGATTGACAAACTAAGAAAGGCACTAACCTGGAAAAATCCTAGACCAAGCAATTGAAAACCGATAAGCATCCATACCCATATCTTTCACAAGTTGAAGATCCTCCTGTTTTAATAAACCAGCTTTATAATTTAGTATTGTCCTTGCTACTTAGATTAATAGTAAAACGAGTGAACTTACATTGTAGAGATGATACTGATCCAAAGCAACATCAGCATTACTGGAATCAGTCACCTTTCCTGTAATACTAATTTCGTCAGGATTCAGTATTCGGTCAAACAAGATTGTACGTGTGGCTACTTGTCTATGAACTTCCCATTAAATTCCGTCTTTGTTTCATTATATTTTCATATAGGTGAGTTGTCCACTAATATAAATATGATGAATATGGATTTTAGAAGACTGTTTCACTCCTGAATCAAGTATCTACTCGTTGTTTGCAAGTTCATGGGTTTGTACGTTACCCCTCAAAATATTATTTGGATGAAAAATTAGTGACAAGGTTTGCTTATATTTTCGGGATCTTTCTCAATATTGGACAGTTCTTGATTTTGAAACTCTGAAGTTTAGGAAATTCACTTTGGCTGTTACCCCTTGTAGTTACAACTGCTTCTTCCCATTATTCTAGTTTTGGCAAATTTGACAACTTGAGTTTTGTCAGGGACGGATACAGTTTTGTCTTAACTGCTTTGTCGATCCGGTCTCCACCACTGGACTGGAATCCTCTTCAGGTAAAAGTACGAGATTTTCTTCAAGTTTCTTCCGTCTTTTGAATATTATGTCAAGGTCAGTTTGAAGATTTTACTATCTTCTTATTTTACTTTGTTCTATTTGGTAAATGATTCAATTTGGGACGTAAATAGTGGGAGTATTTTAGATTTTTTAATATGCATCTCAAGTTGAAATTCCTCTTCTACCCTTAATATAATACATTTATTTTAAGTTAACGGCGCATATTTAACAGACTTTGACGGGAGCCACCTTTTTGAAAGACGGAACAAAACACCAGCCAAAAAATTGAAAATCTGAAATATCGGCCAATGTTTTGAAAATTAGGGTAAAGTTTAGCCATCACCCTGAAATTTACTCTTATTTTAAAAAAACATGTTTAAAATACCACATTCAAAAAGTTGACCCAAAATATAGTTTATATCATGGGACATGTGTAAATACCACAAGGAAAAAAATATAGTGTATAGCTTCTACAGCTATCGTAGATACTTGGCTGTATTGTACTTGACAAAAAGAGTGGATTCTAAGACGAGGGATGTAAAAGTTTTGCATCCAACTATAGCAACACAGGGTGCACGTTTTCCAGAGGCTAACTCCCTGTATGAAATAAACAAGGCTAACCAGGATGTCGCGAATACCATAGTGGAAGCTCAATCTCTGGCAATGGGAGGAAATGTGAATGGACTATCTCTCGGTCCAGATTTACCGACCATCAGTCTCACGAGATCAGTTGGCTTACTAGAACTGCACAGAATAAGATGAACTTTTATAAAGTTGACACCTCCGCCTAAAGATGCCAACAGCACAAAAAGGATGTTTGTGGATTACTTGAACAGAGAAGTGTGAAGTGGTTGATTGTCGGTGTGTCTACTGAAAGTTTTGAAGGTACAGCAATGAAATTATAAACACAGAACAATGCATCTTTCAAATTCATTCAGTTATATTTTGTGTAGTATGTGTAGAGAGTGCATGTAATCAGTAACTAGTAGTGAGATGAGTCTTCTTCATTTTCTTCATTCAGTAAGCTACATGTATAAGCTTGTTTGAAAGACTCCATTGATGTTCTGGTTTTGAGCTTCAAATTGACAAATTATAACATACCTTTGTTTATTTTCATCAATAGTGTGCCCTAATAATGGTTGTGTGTACTTGTATCAAAATTGTTATTGTACTTGGACCAGAATGCTAAATGCTCATCACAACTATACAATACCGATCAATATGAAGAAACTTGTGAAATTAGCCAGAAATATTTTTCTGTATTACAATGGAGAGACTTTGACAGCTTGTTTGTCAACGGCTCTCCAATGTTATGCAGTTCTAGTTAAAAAATTATGGCAGTCAAAAACTAACTCTAATGTTGTGTTTGGTTGGGGTGAATGAAATGGAATGGATGAAATTAAAGAAAAGTAATGGGAGTTAGAGGGAAGATTTGAGAAAAAATGAGATAATGCAAAATTGTTATGATAAGAATTGTGAAAAAAATGAATGATTTAAGGAATGAACATTTCATCTCAAAGTGGGGTTTTTGAATTATAATGTAGGTGATTAAGAATAGAATGAGTTGAAGAATGAAAGTTGTGAATATTTCACTATTTTACACTTTAAATCTCATTTCATATCATTCCATTCCAATCATCCCAACCAAACACAACATAATAACATCTATGGCTACCAAACCAACCAAAAAATTTAAACAAGAAAGCGAGATCCATTACATATACTAACTATAACATAGGATGGATAACATGTTACAACATCAGTACATCACGGAGACACATTAAAATGTCCAGAATTAGAATTTATTTCAAGAATACTAACTACCATTGAAGCCCCAAGGCCTGCACGAAAAATTGTCTATTCTCCAACTTCCAAGCCTCAAATACATTCTTACAATGAGTTAAGTTTAAATATATCAAGAAGACAAATCTTTCTTCCTAAACAGAATCACTCCACCACTTTTTTCTACAGAATGCAAATCTTTCATTAGCTCGTATGATGACTATATTAATATAGTATGAAGTATATCTCAAACCAATATACAACAATAAAAGGGATAGGTGGGAGCATACGGAACATGGTATGATACTGGTGTTCAAATAAAAGAACAAAAAAATAGTTTTCTATATTTTCTTCTAAAATAAGAATTACCCTCTATAGCTACTGTTACAAATTATTTATGCAAGTTCCTAACCTGAATGTTTGTGTTCACCACCAAGAAACTAAGTCAGCATATATGTACCCACTAGAACAAATATGGATAGATTAAATATTAACATCTGTACATCACTGAGACACATCAGAATTTATTACAGGAGGGGGTTTGGGTTTAGAATTTATTTCAAGAATACTAAGCCAACATTGAAGTGCCAAGGCCAGCATGGAAAAATTGTCTATTCTCCAACTTGTACGCCTCAATTATATTCTTACAATGAGTTGATCAAGTTTAAATATGTCAAGTACAAAAATCTTTCGTTAGCTCCTATGATGACTATGTTAATATAGTATGATGAGTATATTTTAAACTAATATACAACAATAAAAGAGACAAGTAGGTTTAATGACACGGGAGGGAGCAGCAGAGGGAACATGGTATGACCTTGGTATTCAAGTTTCCGATATTTTCTTCTAAACAAGGATTACCCTAGCTATGGCTACTATAACAAATTATTAATGCAAGTTGCTAACCTGAATGTTGTGTTCCTCGTGTGTTTTCCAATTACATAAGTATACTCAAACACCCTGGCAGGGCTAAAACATTCACCTCCAAAAAACTAAGAAACAACATAAATCTTTCTTCCTAAACAAAATTACTCCACCACTTATGTCTACAGAATGAACATCTTTTAGTAGCTTCTATATTAATTCGGCATAAAAAGTATAAACCAATATACAACAATAAATGATACAAGTAGGTCTAGTATGACACATGAAGGAGCAGATGGAACATGGTATGAAATTGGTATTGAAAAGAAAGAAGACGAAAAAAAAAAGTTTTCTATATTTTCTTCTAATATACGGATTACCCTCTATAACTACTACTAAAATAAACTAAGTCACAAATAAATATATATCGACAAACACAAATCTCTGGTTACCACACAAATAAACTATAGAAACACATGTACAGCAGGGTGAATCGTTTGGATGATTGAAATTCTATTAGTTCTCTGGTTACCACAATCACTAAAGTTCTATCCCATATTTAGGCAGATGGTATCACATGGTAGGCAGATGCACGCCTATAAAAGGGCTAGTATCCATATTTAGCTCCTCAAACTCAAAACATAGCTTCTGGCTTCTTACTTACAAGAGAGCCTCAGTCAGATTTTCTTATTCCATTCAGCAAAATCCACCTATAATGAACTTCATGTCCAATCCAATAGGAGAGAAATGAGGTCCAAGTCAATGGAGTTGAGGTTGGCAGAGCTTATCCGAGCAGCATCCCTCAAGTAACTTAGGCCAAAAGGCTAGATTCTTGGATTTGTATATTAGACACACAGATCTGTCTCCTCTTCTCTCTTTATCTCACAACACACCATCAGTTACTCATTTGAACAATGATTCATATATATTTGCAGAGATAATCTGAGTTCATTTTTTATACTGGCAAGGAGGAATGTAAGGTTAAGAAGTTATTAGCAGAAATGGAATACGACGAAAGGTTCTGGAAAGAACAGTACATATGATTACAGATTAGAGCCTGCTTCTACGCAGGGTGGAACGGCTGCACCGAGCTAATATCGGCTTTGATGAAATTTCTTTTACAGGGTTCTAGTATCTACATACACATAAACATATATATATGTGACACTCAATTATTTAAGGCCTTTATAATTTGAGCCTCGAGGCACTGTGCCTTGCCTGCTTAGCCCAAGGCCAGGCCTCTGGCCTGCTTTTACGTTGTCAAATCGAAATAGTAAAACTCAACCGAGGTTCTGTGGTAACTAATAACTACTAGGTCGAGAGTTTAAGGAGCTAAGAAGAGATATGGATCCTTTTATAGAGACACACATATAACTGCTATGTTATAACATGACAAGGTATTAATGCTATCAACGCAGCTTCGTCAGAGTATTCCAAATTTGTTTCTTCCTCTTGTCCGTCGATTCACAGGCAGTGGTTGTATTCATGGTGCACTTTTTAACCAAATCCTTACCAGGGTTATTTACTTATAACCTACTCAATCTTGCAAGAGAAATATTTTCAATAAAAATACATAAGCAAAATTAGTCGTAATCTTGCGAGAGAAACGACAAGGAAGTTTAGCAACTTACATAATAAAAAGTCAGGTACAGGATATAATTAAAGAAGTTGAGTAATACTTAGCAAAATACAGGCTGGAAATTAAAAAGTTTCAACAACATCCATGGTAAATAAGGGTAAAATCACCGGAGACGAGGAACATGGGAGGGAGTGTTCTTGGGTTGAGGGTTGTTGCCAGTTCGAAACCAAAGCGGCGTCAGCACTGATGAGATAACTCCAATGCATACCAAATAATCTATTATTTGACACAGGAGGGAGCAAACGAAACATGGTAATTGGTTTGACCTTCTTATTCAAGTTCTCGATATTTTCTTCTAAAATAAGGATTACCCTATGACTACTATTACAAATTATTAATGCAAGATTACTCCACCACTTATGTCTACAGAATGTACCACTTACTCCACCAATATACAACAATAAATGAAACAAGTAGGTCTAACATGACACATGAGGGAGTAGACAGAACATGAGCGGAATTTGGTATGAAACTGGTATCGAAAAGAAAGAAGGAAAAAAAGGTTTTCTATATTTTCTTCTATATATTTACTATTAAAAGAAACTAAGTCACAAATATATATACCCACAAACACACATCAAAATTTATTACAGGAGGGGGTTTGGGTTTAGAATTTATTTCAAGAATACCAAGCCAACAAAGTGCCAAGGTCAGCACAGAAAAATTGTCTACTCTCCAACTTGTAAGCCTCAATTATATTCTTACAATGAGTTGATCAAGTTTAAATATGTCAAGTACAAAAATCTTTCGATAGCTCCTATGATGATTATGTTAATATAGTATGATGAGTATATTTTAAACTAATATACAACAATAAAATAGACGAGTTGACAAAGGAGGGAGCAGACGGAACAAGGTATGACCTTGGTATTCAAGTTTCCGATATTTTCTTCTAAACAAGGATTACCCTAGCTATGGCTACTATAACAAATTATTAATGCAAGTTCCTAACCTGAATGTTGTGTTCCTCGTGTGTTTTCCAATTACATAAGTATACAAACACCCATGGCAGGGCTAAAACATTCACCTCCAAGAAACTATGAAACAACAACATAAATCTTTCTTCCTAAACAAAATTACTCCACCACTTATGTCTACGGAAAGTACATCTTTCAGTAGCTCCTATATTAATTCAGCATAAAAAGTATAAAGCAATATACAACAATAATTGAAATAAACGAGTTTGCTCAATACGAAACGGGCTATTGTATTACGAAGAAATTAAGTCAACGCATTCCAAGCATCATCAATCAATCTGAGTACAAATTTATTATACAAAAGGCAGCATCATAAACAAAGTCTTGGTAACATAAACACAAATTAGTACTACTAGTTAGAACTTTTATAATCCCTAACCGCCATCACAATTGTTACTGTTGCAGAGCCACGAATTATAAGGGAATCAATGAGTCCCTCATTCCTTACAGCAAACTAAATTAAAGAAATTGATTAGAGATCTCAACATATTTTAAAAATAAAATCCAATTATACAATAACATTTTAATTACCTGATTTGCACGGTCCAAAGTTTGTTTACAAGCTACGCGCATATACTGCCAAGCCATACTTGATTATCTCTCTCTAGTCTCTACCATACAAGCCATTTTAATTATTTATAATGAAAATAATAAAAATAACTTAAAGAATTGAGTCCATTTTATTTATTTTAAATAATTAAAATAATTAAGTTTAACCCGCATAATTGAAAGTTTTGATTTGAATTTTCCATCAAAATAACTTAAAGAATTGAGTCCATTTTATTTATTTACTAGTTTAGTAAACCGCGCTTCGCAGCGGCTTTATAATAATTTCTCCAAATTTTTCTAAAAGCTATTCCAAAAAAAATGTTTTTAAACAAAATTACATTTAAAACATGAAATAAGGAAGTTTTGATTTATTTTATACAATTTTAAAAAAAGATTTCGACTTTCTTTTCTAAAAAATAGGACCAAAATAAGGAAGTTTTGATTTAAATATTTTAAAATAGAGGAGCACTAGAAAATTAGATAAATATGAATCGAGTGATTCTAGAGCTCTTAGGGATTTTCCTTTATATATATAAAGATATTGATTTTGTGAAACTCTATTAATCCTACCAACACAGCTTCCTCCAAATTTGTTTCTTCCTCTTGTCTGTGGATTGACTCTTGTCTGTGAATTGATAGGCAATGGTTGTACTCGGGGTACACTTTGTAATCAAATAGTTACCAGGATTATTCACTTATAACCTACTCAATCTTAAAGAAATGTTAAGATGATTAAATCTTAAAATCATGAAATTTGAAAACCCCCAAAGCATATAATTCACCTTAAAAGAACATCCTTCTCTCATCTCTCTTTACCGACCTACACCACCCCCACTACCCCTCCTTCCATCTCCCTTTAACGACCCTACACCACCTCAACTCCCCCCTCCGGCGAGACAAATTCCGGCACTAAGGTGGAACGTGAATCTATACATGACAGAGTTGTTAGAGCTCTTTTTGAGTTTGAACAGGTAGTTATACTTATGTTATATTTGTATGATATAGTTATATGTTTCTATATTTATGTTTTGATTTTTGAAGAGCCGAAATGAAAGATGGTAAAGGTCGAGGTTGAAAGATGGTGATGGTGAGGAACTGATGGTTAACGGCTAGTTAAGTTAGTAAATTAAGAGTACAAAGTGCTCTATCTTCTTTTGTGATTAAAATGAGATTAATAGGATGATGTAGTTAATAAAGCTAGTGGAGTAGTATTAATTAAGAGTACAAAGTACTCTATCTTTTGTGATTAAAATGGGATTAATGGGATGCTGTAGTTAATAGAGGTAGTGGAGTAGTATTAATTAACGTAAAAAATGTTCGTGCTAAACTAACAGTGAATAGCTAAATCTTCTACATGTAACTGTTCATTCTCAAAATTATTAAAGGCATGAATTTTATCTCTCTTCACAAAGCATAGCTTCATTCTATTAATCCTATCAACGCAGCTTCCTCAACGTATTCCAAATTTGTTTCATCCTCTTGTCTGTGGATTGATAGGCAGTGGTTGTACTCAAGGTGCACTTTGTAATCAAATAGTAACCAAGGTTATTCACTTATAACCTACTCAATCTCAATTTTAAAGAAATGTTAAGATGATTAAATCTTAAAATCATGAAATTTGAAAATCCCCAAAGCATATAATTCACCGTAAAAGAACATCCTTCTCTCATCTCTCTTTACCGATCCTACACCACCCCCACTACCCATCCTTCCATCTCTCTTTAACGACCCTACACCACCTCAACTCCCCCCTCCACTCCCTTCTCCGACGAGGCGAATTCTGGCACTATAACATACTCAATCTTAAAGAAATGTTAATATGATTAAATATTAAAATCATGAAATTTGAAAACCCCCAAAGCTTATAATTCACCTTAAAAAGAACATCCTTCTCTCATTTCTATTTACCGACCCTACACCAACCCCACTACCCCTCCTTCCATCTCCCTTTAACGACCTTACACCACCTCAATTCCCCCCTTCCCTCCCTTTTACAGCGAGGCGAATTCCGACACTAAGGTGGAACGTGAATCTATATATGGCAGAGTTGTTGACTTGTTGAAGCTCTTTTTGAGTTTGAACAGGTAGTTATACTTATGTTATATGTATTTGCTTGTGTGATTTAGTTATATGTTTCTATATTTATGTTTTTTTGTTTTGATATTTCAAGAGCCGAAATAAAAAAGCATTTGTTGTCCTTGCCGCTGTTTTGGGTTTGGCAAGTGTGTTGTGAATGGTTGGTTTGGCTACGAAAAAGACTAATCATTACTACTTCCTAGCCAGCCATGTCACACATATCACTCGATCTCACCTTCTTTGCCAAAGCCCTGCACACCACCATCTGCACCGCCTTCTTGCCCACGTCCCGAACACATTTTTAACAATAAATCCATCATCCTCAACAGACAATTCATTTCTCCTTTAAGCTCAAGGAGACTTCCCACATTTCTTTTAAGCTCCGTTACATCATTGCGAATACGCGTCACGTCAAATTTCAAATCCTCAACCGCCAGCTCCAAACGTTCGGCACGGTGTTGTGTCGTTTTACCAATAAAAATCTTAATAACTTGTTTCAGAAGTGAAAAAAGCAACCACGCAGCCGCAACGCCCAACAGTGCAACAAGTAGGTTAAATGCTACTCCAACTTTGGTTTGGAAAAATTAGAAAAAGAAGAACATATATATACATATATACGTATAAAAACGTATAACACCCACATACAAACACATACAAGCACGTATGACGTACCTGTTGGAACTCATACATTTTGTTAACTGCTTTCACAAAGAAAGATGGAGACTCACCTGATTCGGGCTCGCTGAATTTTGAGAGGAAAACTCTGTTGTTGATCAGAAGGGAGTTTATCAAGATTGAGACTCGCCGAACTTGGGCTCGCCGAATTCGGGCTCGCCGGATTTTGAGAGGAAAACTCTGTTGTTGATTAGAAGGGAGTTTATCAAGATTGAGACTCGCCTGACTTGGGCTCGCCGGATTCGGGCTCGACGGATTTTGAGAGGAAAACTCTGTTGTTAATCAGAAGGGATTTTATCAAAATTGAGACTCGCCGAACTTTGTCTCGCCGGACTTGGGCTCGCCGGATTCGGGCTCGCCAGTGTCCGACGAGTCTCACTCTTTCTTTGCGAAAACAGTTAACAAAATGTACGAGTTCCAACAGGTACGTGCTTGTATGTGTTTGTGTGTGTGTTATACGTTTTTATACGTATATATATATATATATTTATGTTCTTTTTCTAATTTTTCCAGACCAAAGTTGGAGTAGCATTTAACCAACCTGCTGCACTGTTGGGCGTTGCGGCTGCGTGGTTGCTTTTTTCACTTCTGAAACAAGCTATTAAGATTTTTTTTGGTAAAACGACACAACACCGTGCCGAACGTTTGGAGCTGGCGGTCGAGGATTTGAAATTTGACGTGACGTGTATTCGCAATGATGTAACGGAGCTTAAAAGAAATGTGGGAAGTCTCCTTGAGCTTAAAGGAGAAATGAATTATCTGTTGAGGATGATGGATTTATTGTTAAAAATGTGTTCGGGACATGGGCAAGAAGGCGGTGCAGATGGTGGTGTGCAGGGCTTTGGCAAAGAAGGTGAGATCGAGTGATATGTGTGACATGGCTGGCTAGGAAGTAGTAATGATTAGTCTTTTTCGTAGCCAAACCAACCATTCACAACACACTTGCCAAACCCAAAACAGCGGCAAGGACAACAAATGTTTTTTCATTTCGGCTCTTGAAATATCAAAACAAAAAAACATAAATATAGAAACATATAACTAAATCACACAAGCAAATACATACAAGCATATAAAATAAGTATAACTACCTGTTCAAACTCAAAAAGAGTTCCAACAAGTCAACAACTCTGCCATATATAGATTCACGTTCCACCTTAGTGTCGGAATTCGCCTCGCCGTAGAAGGGAGGGGAGGGGGGAATTGAGGTGGTGTAAGGTCGTTAAAGGGAGATGGAACGAGGGGTAGTGGGGTTGGTGTAGGGTCGGTAAATAGAAATGAGAGAAGGATGTTCTTTTTTAAGGTGAATTATAAGCTTTGGGGGTTTTCAAATTTCATGATTTTAATATTTAATCATCTTAACATTTCTTTAAAATTGAGATTGAGTATGTTATAGTGCCGGAATTCGCCTCGTCGGAGAAGGGAGCGGAGGGGGGAGTTGAGGTGGTGTAGGGTCGTTAAAGAGAGATGGAAGGAGGGGTAGTGGGGGTGGTGTAGGATCGGTAAAGAGAGATGAGAGAAGGATGTTCTTTTACGGTGAATTATATGCTTTGGGGATTTTCAAATTTCATGATTTTAAGATTTAATCATCTTAACATTTCTTTAAAATTGAAATTGAGTAGGTTATAAGTGAATAACCTTGTTAACTATTTGATTACAAAGTGCACCTTGAGTACAGCCACTGCCTATTAATCCACAGACAAGAGGAGGAAACAAATTTGAAATACGTTGAGGAAGTTGCGTTGATAGGATTAATAGAATGAAGCTATGCTTTGTGAAGAGAGATAAAATTCATGCCTTAAATAATTTTGAGAATGAACAGTTACATGTAGAAGATTTAGCTATTCACTGTTAGTTTAACACGAACATTTTTTACGTTAATTAATACTACTCCACTACCTCTATTAACTACAGCATCCCATTAATCCCATTTTAATCACAAAAGATTAATTAATACTACTCCACTAGCTTTATTAACTACAACATCCCATTAATCCCATTTTAATCACAAAAAAAGATAGAGCACTTTGTACTCTTAATTTACTAACTTAACTAGCCGTTAACCATCAGTTCCTCACCATCACCATCTTTCAACCTCGACCTTTACCATCTTCAACACCATCATTGACCACACTTTGCTCCTTTGCATACCAATTTTCCATCATAATTCTCACAAGTTTGAGCAGAAATTTAACGTTAATGTTAACCTCAATTATATCCTACCTTGTTTTCATCACATCAAACTCCACGTTTTTCACGGTATTTTCGAGCTTGTCCATCCGTTACTCCATACTCTTACCGGCAAAAATTTCAATAATCTTTCTCGTAGCCAAACCAACCATCCACAACACACTTGCCACACCCAAAACAGCGGCAAGGACAAAAAATGTTTTTCCATTTCGGCTCTTGAAAGATCAAAACAAAAAAAAAACATAAATATAAAAACATATAACTAAATCACACAAGCAAATACATACAAGCATATAACATAACTACATGTTCAAACTCAAAAAGAGCTCTAACAACTCTGCCATATATAGATTCACGTTCCACCTTAATGCCCGAATTCGCCTCGCCGGAGAAGGGAGGGGAGGGGGGAGTTGAGATGGTGTAGGGTCGGTAAAGGGAGATGGAAGGAGGGTAAGTGGGGGTGGTGTAGGGTCGGTAAAGAGAGATGGGAGGAGGGGTAGTGGAGGGCGCACTTGGGCTTCTCCGGCTGTCGACGGCAAGAGTTCCGGCGGAAAGACGATGGCAAGCAAATCTGAACATTGTTGAGGGTTGAACATTGTTGAGGGTGAGGTTGAGTGAAGCTGTTTGTGTGTGTACTGTGTCTACAGTGTTGTGTTAAGTTTGGTATGTTTTATATAGGAGGAAACTTGAGTGAGTTTGGGCTTGGGCCTATGGACTTGGGTTGAGCATATAGAATTGTTCCTCTACAAAGTAATTAGGCGTGTATCTCTTCTTCAAAATAAATTATCGTAAAAGCTCACGAGGCATGGGCACTGAAATAATTTTTCTCTTAAAATTGTTTATATATTGCGTTAATTTTGTGATTAGGAATTCAAAAAATGATGAAATTTTGATTTATCTTATATTTTAAAGTATCTATCTATATAATAAATCATGTTGCCATTTCAAATTTACACCCCCTACCCCAAGAGTTCATACTTAATTACATAGAATGCCATTAAATGTTTTAAAATATATTTACTTTCTTATTTCTTATGTGACAGTACATGCATATTTGTTTTATAGCACATCAGCACGTACCCCCCATGTACTTTCCATGGTTATAATTGATTAAAAAAATTAGAGGCTTGAGAGTTGAGTACAGAGTCCCTTGCCTACCCGTCCTTTTCCTTCTTTTGTTTTTACCAATTCAAAATTTAGATTTTCAGATCTACGATTCAAATTCTTGCATTCAAGTACATTTCAAATTCCATTTCTCCGAAACAATCCAAAATCTTATCTCTCTACTTGGTTGTGTGGCTGTGCTTGCTCTCAGTTTACAGCTATTCATAATTTCAAAATTTGAAACCAGACTCATACTCTCTTGAATCTACACTCATCTTTCAGAGTCTCATACATTTATCTTTCATCTCTTTTACGTGTTCAGCATGCACCACTATGTAATATCGTCTATTGTATAACTGATTCTATTTGTCAAATGATTCTTAATTTTGTGATGATGCCTTTTCCGTTAGTCTTAAAAAATTTTATTTCAGATTATTTATGATCTTCATCTTTTGGATTCATATTTGTAATTGACAAGTTTTTCAATTGAAGTGTTCAATTCATATTTGGATTCACATTTGTAATATCATGAAGTGTTTGATATAATGTCTAAATGATTTCGCATATCAAAACTTACACCCTGCATATATTTGATATGTCACTCATCACCTCTCTCTCTTGAATATTTTTTTTTCTGGGATGCTTATATTTTCTTTTTCATCTTGCAGATTTGTTATGAATACAATTATGTGTACGTTATTCGACTATCTTCTCAAGGTTGGTACACATATTTCATATGCTGATTATCATAAATGGAATTTATTATTTTATTTAAAGTTAAATATCAAGTTTTAGGTGGTAAAAAATGTTGATAGCATTCTGTTCATGTTTCTTCCTGTTGCACAATAATTTAGTTTTGCAGTCCAAGTGTGTTAATACCATAATTATATTTTGTTTGTGTACATGGATTATGACTAAATTATATGTTATATAATTACATATAATGAGGACGAAGAATATGTAGAATTGCATAGATGTGTGTTGGATAGCAAGTACGATGTTTATAATTCGATAAATAGGTGCTTAGCCCTTTCAACCCACTCTTTTTTCTTTTATGATTTTCACCATTTTAGTGATAGTGATTACAATATGTTGATTTTAACATATTTGATGAGTTCTACAACTCTACTATAATGTGGTCAGGGATTGCACCAGTATTAAGGGCTGCAACAGAGAGTGTTTACGATGCAGCTTAAGCACTTGAAATTGCTAATCACCTAACTAACATTATACGCAATGTTGGCTAAGAGTAAGTTCATTTCTCTCACTCACAAATTTGCAGTTTTTCAGTTAAAGTCCTTTTTCATCTAGATACTTAGCGCTATTGAACTTTCAGTACTAGGAGGATGAGAATATATTTGCCTAAACAAAAGCTCAAGTTTGCTGGAATGCAACATATTTAAAGGAAATGTGACTGTAGCTCTGTAAGTGGCGTAATATATTATATGTTACAAATTTACTTTTTTAATAATATGGTGATGTTCATTACTTATATGGTGAACTGATATTTAATGTTGTGTTTCTAAAAGCTCAGTCAATCGATTTATTTAAGGTTTAATTTTTTTAATAATATGCGATTGACAGTTTTCCAATGTGCCTTGGAATAACCATTAATTCACAATTGCGTGAAAGTGTATGCATGAATTACCTGACCTACACCCTCCACTAATGTGGTTATAATCCATACAATAAGAAATGTTCTCGGTATTTCTATTCCATGTGATTCGAGTTTAAGTTTCCTGTTAGTGTCCTCTTAGTAATTTGTAACTAAATTATGTAAAATTATATGATTATGTAAAAATGATACTAATCTGTAGTTTTTATAAATTACAGTACTTCTCAAATCACATTTAGGACTCTGCATTTGGAAGTAGGAATAATTTTATACAAATTAAAGAAGGATGTGTAGGATTTGAACGCTAATGGTTTTATCATTGTTGACAACTCTTGCAGGAGAAAATATAATTGATTTCAAAGATGTGGGACATACTTGCACTATAGAGATTGCTTGATAAAAATGCAACTAGAAGTTTTCAATTAAATGTTAGTATTGTGAACAGAACATGGCATGTGAATTAAAAATCCGAAATAAGTCGGGAACACTCAAAATTGCAGAGCCAAAAGACCCTCTCATTGTCTAGCTAGCTGAAGATGATCTCGCACACTTCGAATTACTGGATGTTAACTTGAGATGACAAGAGGGAGCATATAATGCCGATGATTAGAGTATCTTGATAGTATCCAAGTATCTTACTAGATTAACATATTGCGGTATCAGTCCAACTCTAGAAGTGTGTTTCGTTGGTCTATTTCAGTTTCTATCAGGTCTATACATTTGCGTTGTAATGGATTCCTTATGCAAGGTATCTTTGATTAATATATGTTATCCCATTAGCAAATAAAATTGTAATTTTTATGTATCATTTTATTTTAATAAACAAAATTATAATAAACAAATTACGAAATATATTTAATGTAAGTATTATAAAACTACAACGCCAAGCGTAGCGGGCTAAATATTCTAGTTTTTATAATGTGACATACTAATTACATCAACCAAATATTTTATAACTTGATTAGATTTCATAAAATTTGGATAAATATCCATTTGATAATAATTACATGATTACTTTTAAGTGCATATGAACTTTATCAAATTGAATATTTGAGTATAAAATAAATAAATATTTTAGCAAAATTTTCAGTATATAACACATGTGTATGTTAACTCATGTGATTTTAATATAGTTAAAGTATATTTGTAAAAAATTGATATATACGTAAGAATGAAACATATTACGAAATTTATTAATATTATGTAAAAGTCGTCATTGCGGTGTCTCTCTCATTCTTTTCATCTATTTTTATACATATTTATACACTTTTAAAATCAAATATTTAATTTCAGTATAATGTTTATTACACTGTATTGAAGTTCTACTTTAAAATTTTGACAAATTGAAATATTTTTTATTTTATAATTTTGAATTACTTTTTAACTCAACTTTAAATTTTCGCAAATATTTTGATCAATGTAAAATATGATTAAACGACCTTAATGACATGTGCATCTACACGATATTTAATATCAAATTTTTTTGGTTTCATAATAGATTGATCTAAGTATGTTATAATTCAACCGTTATGGATTATATTGATCAATTTACTATATTATATAAAAATTATTATTATTGTACTTTATTCGAGTTATAATCAAACTTGTCATTGTTAATGAGTAATGACTATTGCAGTATTGTAATATTTATGATTCAAAAAGTCATATCTTTTTTCATTTAATATTGAATATTAATTACGTTATTTTTATATATAACATAAATCAAATTTTCAGAGTTGTAATTTTTTAACCATAAATTCAATTATTTAGATTTTTTATTATTTATGTTTTAGACCAATCATACCTTTAAATACCAAAAATATCTCATATGACTTCCATATTATGTGATGCAATCAATTATGATGTATAATTTGAAAATAAAATTAAATATTTCTTAAAATCAAATTTTATTATTTATTTTAATAATTTAATATCTACATGATGACGAATGTAAATAAATTTATATTTTTTTCGAACTAGGTTACATTTATGCGTATTCTTATATTATTTTAAAATTTTATTTTTTTATATCAATCATCTAAAATTGCAAAAGAGAATTACAGAGTATACTCAATCTATTAAAATATTTTTTGTAATTATATACTATGCAATTTTTAGAAAATAATATAAACAAATATTTAATTTTTTCAAATATTAGAACTAAGAAAAAGATGATAGAAGAGGAAAAAATGTGATTATATAATACGATTTTTTAAGGAAATCTCAAAACAAAATGCAGTACAATGGTCATAATACGAGCTTGATTGAAGAAGGTTAGTGGTTTGATTCCCAACAAATATACAATTTTAAATGATAAAGAAGAACAGTAGCAAAAATAAAATGTCATTTATATTACATTACTTAAAAACAAAAAAATAATAACTTAAAACCTGTGGTACCTGATCACACATATATTCAAGAGTAAAACCTAATGTCCAGAAATCTCTAATTTCACTAATTTGTTGTCCAGTATATCTTTTTTATCCCAAGCCTGCCATAGATAAAATGTCTATACTATTTGACAAGTAGTCAAGTACACTATTTTTATTAGCTATGGATTATATTTATTTGTCTACAACTGAAAAGCAATTCTAAATGGATAAAATCATAGAAAGTAACATAATCATAATTTATAGACTAGTACTCTTAATCATAGAGATTAATATAATTATAATGCATCCACCTCCTTGCAACAGTTGGGGAGGAAAACGAGTTTAAGGCAATAGCAGCTCATGCAACCGTTTTCACATTTGGTGATGAATAAGTTTTGAAAGTGATTGAAGTTGGGTGAACATATCTTGAACTTAAATACAAAAGTCAATAAGGTATTCAAATCATTCATTTACTTATTTCTACGCCGTCCAATCCTTGGGTCTGTTTATTTGGTGTTTTATAACCAAATGGCAACTAATTGTGGAGGCTATCATTGTCGATGACAAAGGAATTGTATGTATTCTTATTTTATTGTCAGTTTTATGAAATCAAGCCAGTAATTCTGACATCAAATAAGAAAGGAAAATTCATGTTTTGTACTTTTACCAAGGAAATTAAGTATCCAGTTACTTGGATATGCACCCTAAAGAAAATTACCTCGACAAACTTGAACAGGATAGAGGACTCCACTGCAGTCTTTCAAATCAAACTTACGACATATACACATTAAACCGTTATAAGTTGAAAGTAACAATTAAACAAAGTGCGCAAGTGAAAGTTTATTAAATGCCTCATGGTTCTTCTTTCCTATTAGCAGATACACATAAATATTTTTAAAAAGCAGGGGATTTTGATGATTCACAAAAGTTAAAAGTTTATAATTTTTTTTAATATTTCTACGCATGGTTTGCAATGTAACTTCAAGTT
Source organism: Heracleum sosnowskyi (assembly GCA_030848705.1). Taxonomy (NCBI): domain Eukaryota; kingdom Viridiplantae; phylum Streptophyta; class Magnoliopsida; order Apiales; family Apiaceae; genus Heracleum; species Heracleum sosnowskyi. The sequence continues at coordinate 112,224,851 of CM061244.1, read as the reverse complement.
TAATCACGAACATAGTTAATGGTTGCTATTACAAGTGTGTAATGACATATTAAGTACATGTACAACCTTAACTGTTTTACTTGGTCATAATTATTGTAACCAGAATCAATAGCATTCAAAATGTTCACATATTCAGATATAAAATTGAAGTCAAGAACCTCCTCTTTGTAGAGAATTTAAATACATCCACACCCTATTAGGTATGACACTGACCGAACCAATGAAATTTATCTCATTAAAATTTAAAATAACTGCTGGACAAAGACATATTCAAATATCATATTTTCTTAACAACTGAGACACTCGCATAAATCCAACAAATAAATATGCAACTAAGACGAGTTGAATAATGAGAAGCATATATCTACTTACTTTTTGAAGCGCAAAACCCGTTGTTCCTAGCTACTCTTCAACAGTAAGATTGCTTGAAACATTAAATATTGGCCTGCAAAGTGAAAGAAAGAATCAATTTGGTACTAATGTGACAATAAATGTACATAATAAAGATACTATGTAAGACATACATGGTTGTTAATCGCAACACTTGACAAATTAGGAGCTGCTTCAAAAAGGATGTAGAATTTTCCACAAGTACCATAAGAGAAGTAACTTTACACAGAGGAACTGATAAAAAAAACTAAATCAGGTCGAGAGTAAAAACATTTGCCCGAGCAGATAACTGATACAACAAAGAGATGCTTTTTTGCATCCAACTATAGCAACACAGGGTGCACGTTTTCCAGTGGCTAACTCCCTGTATGAAATAAACAAGGCTAACCAGGATGTCACGAATACCATAGTGGAAGCTCAATCTCTGGCAATGGGAGGAAATGTGAATGGACTATCTCTCGGTCCAGATTTACCGACCATCAGTCTCACGAGATCAGTTGGCTTACTGGAACTGCGCAGAATAAGACGAACTTTTATAAAGTTGACACCTCCGCCTAAAGATGCCAACAGCACAAAAAGGATGTTTGTGGATTACTTGAACAGAGAAGTGGGAAGTGGTTGATTGTCGGTGTGTCTACTGAAAGTTTTGAAGGTACAGCAATGAAATTATAAACACAGAACAATGCATCTTTCAAATTCATTCAGTTATATTTTGTGTAGTATGTGTAGAGAGTGCATGTAATCAGTAACTAGTAGTGAGATGATAGTCTTCTTCATTTTCTTCATTCAGTAAGCTACATGTATAAGCTTGTTTGTAAGACTCCATTAATGTTCTGGTTTTGAGCTTCAAATTGACAAATTATAACATACCTTTGTTTATTTTCATCAATAGTGTGCCCTAATAATGGTTGTGTGTACTCGTATCGAAATTCTTATTGTACTTGGACCAGAATGCTTAATGCTCATCACAACTATACAATACCGATCAATATGAAGAAACTTGTGAAATTAGCCGGAAATATTTTTCTGTATTACGATGGAGAAACTTTGACAGCTTGTTTGTCAACGGCTCTCCAATGTTATGCAGTTCTAATTAAAAAATTATGGCAGTCAGAAACTAACTCTAATAACATCTATGGCTACCAAACCAACCAAAAAATTTAAACAAGAAAGCGAGATCCATTACATATACTAACTATAACATATATGGATGGATAACATGTTACAACATCAGTACATCACGGAGACGCATTAAAATATATAATCCGAGGTGGTCCAGAATTAGAATTTATTTCAAGAATACTAACTACCATTGAAGCCCCAAGGCCTGCACGAAAAATTGTCTATTCTCCAACTTCCAAGCCTCAAATACATTCTTACAATGAGTTAAGTTTAAATATATCAAGAAGACAAATCTTTCTTCCTAAACAGAATCACTCCACCACTTTTTTCTACAGGATGCAAATCTTTCATTAGCTCCTATGATGACTATATTAATATAGTATGAAGTATATCTCAAACCAATATACAACAATTAAAGGGATAGGTGGGAGCATACGGAACATGGTATGATACTGGTGTTCAAATGAAAGAACAAAAAAATAGTTTTCTATATTTTCTTCTAAAATAAGAATTACCCTCTATAGCTACTGTTACAAATTATTTATGCAAGTTCCTAACCTGAATGTTTGTGTTCCTCGTATGTCCTCCAATTACATGGTACACTTGGACACACATGGCGGGGCTAAAACATTCACCACCAAGAAACTAAGTCAACATATATGTACCCACTAGAACAAATATGGATAGATTAAATATTAACATCTGTACATCACGGAGACGCATCAGAATTTATTACAGGAGGGGGTTTGGGTTTAGAATTTATTTCAAGAATACTAAGCCAACATTGAAGTGCCAAGGCCAGCATGGAAAAATTGTCTATTCTCCAACTTGTACGCCTCAATTATATTCTTACAATGAGTTGATCAAGTTTAAATATGTCAAGTACAAAAATCTTTCGTTAGCTCCTATGATGACTGTTAATATAGTATGATGAGTATATTTTAAACTAATATACAACAATAAAAGAGACAAGTAGGTTTAATGACACGGGAGGGAGCAGCAGAGGGAACATGGTATGACCTTGGTATTCAAGTTTCCGATATTTTCTTCCAAACAAGGATTACCCTAGCTATGGCTACTATAACAAATTATTAATGCAAGTTGCTAACCTGAATGTTGTGTTCCTCGTGTGTTTTCCAATTACATAAGTATACTCAAACACCCTGGCAGGGCTAAAACATTCACCTCCAAAAAACTAAGAAACAACATAAATCTTTCTTCCTAAACAAAATTACTCCACCACTTATGTCTACAGAATGAACATCTTTTAGTAGCTTCTATATTAATTCGGCATAAAAAGTATAAACCAATATACAACAATAAATGATACAAGTAGGTCTAGTATGACACATGAAGGAGCAGATGGAACATGGTATGAAATTGGTATTGAAAAGAAAGAAGACGAAAAAAAAAAGTTTTCTATATTTTCTTCTAATATACGGATTACCCTCTATAACTACTACTAAAATAAACTAAGTCACAAATAAATATATATCGACAAACACAAATCTCTGGTTACCACACAAATAAACTATAGAAACACATGTACAGCAGGGTGAATCGTTTGGATGATTGAAATTCTATTAGTTCTCTGGTTACCACAATCACTAAAGTTCTATCCCATATTTAGGCAGATGGTATCACATGGTAGGCAGATGCACTCCTATAAAAGGGCTAGTATCCATATTTAGCTCCTCAAACTCAAAACATAGCTTCTGGCTTCTTACTTACAAGAGAGCCTCAGTCAGATTTTCTTATTCCATTCAGCAAAATCCACCTATAATGAACTTCATGTCCAATCCAATAGGAGAGAAATGAGGTCCAAGTCAATGGAGTTGAGGTTGGCAGAGCTTATCCGAGCAACATCCCTCAAGTAACTTAGGCCAAAAGGCTAGATTCTTGGATTTGTATATTAGACACACAGATCTGTCTCCTCTTCTCTCTTTATCTCACAACACACCATCAGTTACTCATTTGAACAATGATTCATATATATTTGCAGAGATAATCTGAGTTCATTTTTTATACTGGCAAGGAGGAATGTAAGGTTAAGAAGTTATTAGCAGAAATGGAATACGACGAAAGGTTCTGGAAAGAACAGTACATATGATTACAGATTAGAGCCTGCTTCTACGCAGGGTGGAACGGCTGCACCGAGCTAATATCGGCTTTGATGAAATTTCTTTTACAGGGTTCTAGTATCTACATACACATAAACATATATATATGTGACACTCAATTATTTAAGGCCTTTATAATTTGAGCCTCGAGGCACTGTGGCTTGCCTGCTTAGCCCAAGGCCAGGCCTCTGGCCTGCTGTTACGTTGTCAAATCAAAATAGTAAAACTCAACCGAGGTTCTGTGGTAACTAATAACTACTAGGTCGAGAGTTTAAGGAGCTAAGAAGAGATATGGATCCTTTTATAGAGACACACATATAACTGCTATGTTATAACATGACAAGGTATTAATGCTATCAACGCAGCTTCGTCAGAGTATTCCAAATTTGTTTCTTCCTCTTGTCCGTCGATTCACAGGCAGTGGTTGTATTCATGGTGCACTTTTTAACCAAATCCTTACCAGGGTTATTTACTTATAACCTACTCAATCTTGCAAGAGAAATATTTTCAATAAAAATACATAAGCAAAATTAGTCGTAATCTTGCGAGAGAAATGACAAGGAAGTTTAGCAACTTACATAATAAAAAGTCAGGTACAGGATATAATTAAAGAAGTTGAGTAATACTTAGCAAAATACAGGCTGGAAATTAAAAAGTTTCAACAACATCCATGGTAAATAAGGGTAAAATCACCGGAGACGAGGAACATGGGAGGGAGTGTTCTTGGGTTGAGGGTTGTTGCCAGTTCGAAACCAAAGCGGCGTCAGCACTGATGAGATAACTCCAATGCATACCAAATAATCTATTATTTGACACAGGAGGGAGCAAACGAAACATGGTAATTGGTTTGACCTTCTTATTCAAGTTCTCGATATTTTCTTCTAAAATAAGGATTACCCTATGACTACTATTACAAATTATTAATGCAAGATTACTCCACCACTTATGTCTACAGAATGTACCACTTACTCCACCAATATACAACAATAAATGAAACAAGTAGGTCTAACATGACACATGAGGGAGTAGACAGAACATGAGCGGAATTTGGTATGAAACTGGTATCGAAAAGAAAGAAGGAAAAAAAGGTTTTCTATATTTTCTTCTATATATTTACTATTAAAAGAAACTAAGTCACAAATATATATACCCACAAACACACATCAAAATTTATTACAGGAGGGGGTTTGGGTTTAGAATTTATTTCAAGAATACCAAGCCAACAAAGTGCCAAGGTCAGCACAGAAAAATTGTCTACTCTCCAACTTGTAAGCCTCAATTATATTCTTACAATGAGTTGATCAAGTTTAAATATGTCAAGTACAAAAATCTTTCGATAGCTCCTATGATGATTATGTTAATATAGTATGATGAGTATATTTTAAACTAATATACAACAATAAAATAGACGAGTTGACAAAGGAGGGAGCAGACGGAACAAGGTATGACCTTGGTATTCAAGTTTCCGATATTTTCTTCTAAACAAGGATTACCCTAGCTATGGCTACTATAACAAATTATTAATGCAAGTTCCTAACCTGAATGTTGTGTTCCTCGTGTGTTTTCCAATTACATAAGTATACAAACACCCATGGCAGGGCTAAAACATTCACCTCCAAGAAACTATGAAACAACAACATAAATCTTTCTTCCTAAACAAAATTACTCCACCACTTATGTCTACGGAAAGTACATCTTTCAGTAGCTCCTATATTAATTCAGCATAAAAAGTATAAAGCAATATACAACAATAATTGAAATAAACGAGTTTGCTCAATACGAAACGGGCTATTGTATTACGAAGAAATTAAGTCAACGCATTCCAAGCATCATCAATCAATCTGAGTACAAATTTATTATACAAAAGGCAGCATCATAAACAAAGTCTTGGTAACATAAACACAAATTAGTACTACTAGTTAGAACTTTTATAATCCCTAACCGCCATCACAATTGTTACTGTTGCAGAGCCACGAATTATAAGGGAATCAATGAGTCCCTCATTCCTTACAGCAAACTAAATTAAAGAAATTGATTAGAGATCTCAACATATTTTAAAAATAAAATCCAATTATACAATAACATTTTAATTACCTGATTTGCACGGTCCAAAGTTTGTTTACAAGCTACGCGCATATACTGCCAAGCCATACTTGATTATCTCTCTCTAGTCTCTACCATACAAGCCATTTTAATTATTTATAATGAAAATAATAAAAATAACTTAAAGAATTGAGTCCATTTTATTTATTTTAAATAATTAAAATAATTAAGTTTAACCCGCATAATTGAAAGTTTTGATTTGAATTTTCCATCAAAATAACTTAAAGAATTGAGTCCATTTTATTTATTTACTAGTTTAGTAAACCGCGCTTCGCAGCGGCTTTATAATAATTTCTCCAAATTTTTCTAAAAGCTATTCCAAAAAAAATGTTTTTAAACAAAATTACATTTAAAACATGAAATAAGGAAGTTTTGATTTATTTTATACAATTTTAAAAAAAGATTTCGACTTTCTTTTCTAAAAAATAGGACCAAAATAAGGAAGTTTTGATTTAAATATTTTAAAATAGAGGAGCACTAGAAAATTAGATAAATATGAATCGAGTGATTCTAGAGCTCTTAGGGATTTTCCTTTATATATATAAAGATATTGATTTTGTGAAACTCTATTAATCCTACCAACACAGCTTCCTCCAAATTTGTTTCTTCCTCTTGTCTGTGGATTGACTCTTGTCTGTGAATTGATAGGCAATGGTTGTACTCGGGGTACACTTTGTAATCAAATAGTTACCAGGATTATTCACTTATAACCTACTCAATCTTAAAGAAATGTTAAGATGATTAAATCTTAAAATCATGAAATTTGAAAACCCCCAAAGCATATAATTCACCTTAAAAGAACATCCTTCTCTCATCTCTCTTTACCGACCTACACCACCCCCACTACCCCTCCTTCCATCTCCCTTTAACGACCCTACACCACCTCAACTCCCCCCTCCGGCGAGACAAATTCCGGCACTAAGGTGGAACGTAATCTATACATGACAGAGTTGTTAGAGCTCTTTTTGAGTTTGAACAGGTAGTTATACTTATGTTATATTTGTATGATATAGTTATATGTTTCTATATTTATGTTTTGATTTTTGAAGAGCCGAAATGAAAGATGGTAAAGGTCGAGGTTGAAAGATGGTGATGGTGAGGAACTGATGGTTAACGGCTAGTTAAGTTAGTAAATTAAGAGTACAAAGTGCTCTATCTTCTTTTGTGATTAAAATGAGATTAATAGGATGATGTAGTTAATAAAGCTAGTGGAGTAGTATTAATTAAGAGTACAAAGTACTCTATCTTTTGTGATTAAAATGGGATTAATGGGATGCTGTAGTTAATAGAGGTAGTGGAGTAGTATTAATTAACGTAAAAAATGTTCGTGCTAAACTAACAGTGAATAGCTAAATCTTCTACATGTAACTGTTCATTCTCAAAATTATTAAAGGCATGAATTTTATCTCTCTTCACAAAGCATAGCTTCATTCTATTAATCCTATCAACGCAGCTTCCTCAACGTATTCCAAATTTGTTTCATCCTCTTGTCTGTGGATTGATAGGCAGTGGTTGTACTCAAGGTGCACTTTGTAATCAAATAGTAACCAAGGTTATTCACTTATAACCTACTCAATCTCAATTTTAAAGAAATGTTAAGATGATTAAATCTTAAAATCATGAAATTTGAAAATCCCCAAAGCATATAATTCACCGTAAAAGAACATCCTTCTCTCATCTCTCTTTACCGATCCTACACCACCCCCACTACCCATCCTTCCATCTCTCTTTAACGACCCTACACCACCTCAACTCCCCCCTCCACTCCCTTCTCCGACGAGGCGAATTCTGGCACTATAACATACTCAATCTCAATTTTAAAGAAATGTTAATATGATTAAATATTAAAATCATGAAATTTGAAAACCCCCAAAGCTTATAATTCACCTTAAAAACAACATCCTTCTCTCATTTCTATTTACCGACCCTACACCAACCCCACTACCCCTCCTTCCATCTCCCTTTAACGACCTTACACCACCTCAATTCCCCCCTTCCCTCCATTTTACAGCGAGGCGAATTCTGACACTAAGGTGGAACGTGAATCTATATATGGCAGAGTTGTTGACTTGTTGGAGCTCTTTTTGAGTTTGAACAGGTAGTTATACTTATGTTATATGCTTGTATGTATTTGCTTGTGTGATTTAGTTATATGTTTCTATATTTATGTTTTTTTGTTTTGATATTTCAAGAGCCGAAATAAAAAAACATTTGTTGTCCTTGCCGCTGTTTTGGGTTTGGCAAGTGTGTTGTGAATGGTTGGTTTGGCTACGAAAAAGACTAATCATTACTACTTCCTAGCCAGCCATGTCACACATATCACTCGATCTCACCTTCTTTGCCAAAGCCCTGCACACCTCCATCTGCACCGCCTTCTTGCCCACGTCCCGAACACATTTTTAACAATAAATCCATCATCCTCAATAGACAATTCATTTCTCCTTTAAGCTCAAGGAGACTTCCCACATTTCTTTTAAGCTCCGTTACATCATTGCGAATACGCGTCACGTCAAATTTCAAATCCTCAACCGCCAGCTCCAAACGTTCGGCACGGTGTTGTGTCGTTTTACCAATAAAAATCTTAATAACTTGTTTCAGAAGTGAAAAAAGCAACCACGCAGCCGCAACGCCCAACAGTGCAACAAGTAGGTTAAATGCTACTCCAACTTTGGTTTGGAAAAATTAGAAAAAGAAGAACATATATATACATATATACGTATAAAAACGTATAACACCCACATACAAACACATACAAGCACGTATGACGTACCTGTTGGAACTCATACATTTTGTTAACTGCTTTCACAAAGAAAGATGGAGACTCACCTGATTCGGGCTCGCTGAATTTTGAGAGGAAAACTCTGTTGTTGATCAGAAGGGAGTTTATCAAGATTGAGACTCGCCGAACTTGGGCTCGCCGAATTCGGGCTCGCCGGATTTTGAGAGGAAAACTCTGTTGTTGATTAGAAGGGAGTTTATCAAGATTGAGACTCGCCTGACTTGGGCTCGCCGGATTCGGGCTCGACGGATTTTGAGAGGAAAACTCTGTTGTTAATCAGAAGGGATTTTATCAAAATTGAGACTCGCCGAACTTTGTCTCGCCGGACTTGGGCTCGCCGGATTCGGGCTCGCCAGTGTCCGACGAGTCTCACTCTTTCTTTGCGAAAACAGTTAACAAAATGTACGAGTTCCAACAGGTACGTGCTTGTATGTGTTTGTGTGTGTGTTATACGTTTTTATACGTATATATATATATATTTATGTTCTTTTTCTAATTTTTCCAGACCAAAGTTGGAGTAGCATTTAACCAACCTGCTGCACTGTTGGGCGTTGCGGCTGCGTGGTTACTTTTTTCACTTCTGAAACAAGCTATTAAGATTTTTTTTGGTAAAACGACACAACACCGTGCCGAACGTTTGGAGCTGGCGGTCGAGGATTTGAAATTTGACGTGACGTGTATTCGCAATGATGTAACGGAGCTTAAAAGAAATGTGGGAAGTCTCCTTGAGCTTAAAGGAGAAATGAATTATCTGTTGAGGATGATGTATTTATTGTTAAAAATGTGTTCGGGACGTGGGCAAGAAGGCGGTGCAGATGGTGGTGTGCAGGGCTTTGGCAAAGAAGGTGAGATCGAGTGATATGTGTGACATGGCTGGCTAGGAAGTAGTAATGATTAGTCTTTTTCGTAGCCAAACCAACCATTCACAACACACTTGCCAAACCCAAAACAGCGGCAAGGACAACAAATGTTTTTTCATTTCGGCTCTTGAAATATCAAAACAAAAAAACATAAATATAGAAACATATAACTAAATCACACAAGCAAATACATACAAGCATATAACATAAGTATAACTACCTGTTCAAACTCAAAAAGAGTTTCAACAAGTCAACAACTCTGCCATATATAGATTCACGTTCCACCTTAGTGTCGGAATTCGCCTCGCCGTAGAAGGGAGGGGAGGGGGGAATTGAGGTGGTGTAAGGTCGTTAAAGGGAGATGGAACGAGGGGTAGTGGGGTTGGTGTAGGGTCGGTAAATAGAAATGAGAGAAGGATGTTCTTTTTTAAGGTGAATTATAAGCTTTGGGGGTTTTCAAATTTCATGATTTTAATATTTAATCATCTTAACATTTCTTTAAAATTGAGATTGAGTATGTTATAGTGCCGGAATTCGCCTCGTCGGAGAAGGGAGCGGAGGGGGGAGTTGAGGTGGTGTAGGGTCGTTAAAGAGAGATGGAAGGAGGGGTAGTGGGGGTGGTGTAGGATCGGTAAAGAGAGATGAGAGAAGGATGTTCTTTTACGGTGAATTATATGCTTTGGGGATTTTCAAATTTCATGATTTTAAGATTTAATCATCTTAACATTTCTTTAAAATTGAAATTGAGTAGGTTATAAGTGAATAACCTTGTTAACTATTTGATTACAAAGTGCACCTTGAGTACAGCCACTGCCTATTAATCCACAGACAAGAGGATGAAACAAATTTGAAATACGTTGAGGAAGTTGCGTTGATAGGATTAATAGAATGAAGCTATGCTTTGTGAAGAGAGATAAAATTCATGCCTTAAATAATTTTGAGAATGAACAGTTACATGTAGAAGATTTAGCTATTCACTGTTAGTTTAACACGAACATTTTTTACGTTAATTAATACTACTCCACTACCTCTATTAACTACAGCATCCCATTAATCCCATTTTAATCACAAAAGATTAATTAATACTACTCCACTAGCTTTATTAACTACAGCATCCCATTAATCCCATTTTAATCACAAAAGAAGATAGAGCACTTTGTACTCTTAATTTACTAACTTAACTAGCCGTTAACCATCAGTTCCTCACCATCACCATCTTTCAACCTCGACCTTTACCATCTTCAACACCATCCTTGACCACACTTTGCTCCTTTGCATACCAATTTTCCATCGTAATTCTCACAAGTTTGAGCAGAAATTTAACGTTCATGTTAACCTCAATTACATCCTACCTTGTTTTCATCACATCAAACTCCACGTTTTTCACGGTATTTTCGAGCTTGTCCATCCGTTACTCCATACTCTTACCGGCAAAAATTTCAATAATCTTTCTCGTAGCCAAACCAACCATCCACAACACACTTGCCACACCCAAAACAGCGGCAAGGACAAAAAATGTTTTTCCATTTCGGCTCTTGAAAGATCAAAACAAAAAAAAAACATAAATATAAAAACATATAACTAAATCACACAAGCAAATACATACAAGCATATAACATAACTACATGTTCAAACTCAAAAAGAGCTCTAACAACTCTGCCATATATAGATTCACGTTCCACCTTAATGCCCGAATTCGCCTCGCCGGAGAAGGGAGGGGAGGGGGGAGTTGAGATGGTGTAGGGTCGGTAAAGGGAGATGGAAGGAGGGTAAGTGGGGGTGGTGTAGGGTCGGTAAAGAGAGATGGGAGGAGGGGTAGTGGAGGGCGCACTTGGGCTTCTCCGGCTGTCGACGGCAAGAGTTCCGGCGGAAAGACGATGGCAAGCAAATCTGAACATTGTTGAGGGTTGAACATTGTTGAGGGTGAGGTTGAGTGAAGCTGTTTGTGTGTGTACTGTGTCTACAGTGTTGTGTTAAGTTTGGTATGTTTTATATAGGAGGAAACTTGAGTGAGTTTGGGCTTGGGCCTATGGACTTGGGTTGAGCATATAGAATTGTTCCTCTACAAAGTAATTAGGCGTGTATCTCTTATTCAAAATAAATTATCGTAAAAGCTCACGAGGCATGGGCACTGAAATAATTTTTCTCTTAAAATTGTTTATATATTGCGTTAATTTTGTGATTAGGAATTCAAAAAATGATGAAATTTTGATTTATCTTATATTTTAAAGTATCTATCTATATAATAAATCATGTTGCCATTTCAAATTTACACCCCCTACCCCAAGAGTTCATACTTAATTACATAGAATGCCATTAAATGTTTTAAAATATATTTACTTTCTTATTTCTTATGTGACAGTACATGCATATTTGTTTTATAGCACATCAGCATGTACCCCCCATGTACTTTCCATGGTTATAATTGATTAAAAAAATTAGAGGCTTGAGAGTTGAGTACAGAGTCCCTTGCCTACCCGTCCTTTTCCTTCTTTTGTTTTTACCAATTCAAAATTTAGATTTTCAGATCTACGATTCAAATTCTTGCATTCAAGTACATTTCAAATTCCATTTCTCCGAAACAATCCAAAATCTTATCTCTCTACTTGGTTGTGTGGCTGTGCTTGCTCTCAGTTTACAGCTATTCATAATTTCAAAATTTGAAACCAGACTCATACTCTCTTGAATCTACACTCATCTTTCAGAGTCTCATACATTTATCTTTCATCTCTTTTACGTGTTCAGCATGCACCACTATGTAATATCGTCTATTGTATAACTGATTCTATTTGTCAAATGATTCTTAATTTTGTGATGATGCCTTTTCCGTTAGTCTTAAAAAATTTTATTTCAGATTATTTATGATCTTCATCTTTTGGATTCATATTTGTAATTGACAAGTTTTTCAATTGAAGTGTTCAATTCATATTTGGATTCACATTTGTAATATCATGAAGTGTTTGATATAATGTCTAAATGATTTCGCATATCAAAACTTACACCCTGCATATATTTGATATGTCACTCATCACCTCTCTCTCTTGAATATTTTTTTTTCTGGGATGCTTATATTTTCTTTTTCATCTTGCAGATTTGTTATGAATACAATTATGTGTACGTTATTCGACTATCTTCTCAAGGTTGGTACACATATTTCATATGCTGATTATCATAAATGGAATTTATTATTTTATTTAAAGTTAAATATCAAGTTTTAGGTGGTAAAAAATGTTGATAGCATTCTGTTCATGTTTCTTCCTGTTGCACAATAATTTAGTTTTGCAGTCCAAGTGTGTTAATACCATAATTATATTTTGTTTGTGTACATGGATTATGACTAAATTATATGTTATATAATTACATATAATGAGGACGAAGAATATGTAGAATTGCATAGATGTGTGTTGGATAGCAAGTACGATGTTTATAATTCGATAAATAGGTGCTTAGCCCTTTCAACCCACTCTTTTTTCTTTTATGATTTTCACCATTTTAGTGATAGTGATTACAATATGTTGATTTTAACATATTTGATGAGTTCTACAACTCTACTATAATGTGGTCAGGGATTGCACCAGTATTAAGGGCTGCAACAGAGAGTGTTTACGATGCAGCTTAAGCACTTGAAATTGCTAATCACCTAACTAACATTATACGCAATGTTGGCTAAGAGTAAGTTCATTTCTCTCACTCACAAATTTGCAGTTTTTCAGTTAAAGTCCTTTTTCATCTAGATACTTAGCGCTATTGAACTTTCAGTACTAGGAGGATGAGAATATATTTGCCTAAACAAAAGCTCAAGTTTGCTGGAATGCAACATATTTAAAGGAAATGTGACTGTAGCTCTGTAAGTGGCGTAATATATTATATGTTACAAATTTACTTTTTTAATAATATGGTGATGTTCATTACTTATATGGTGAACTGATATTTAATGTTGTGTTTCTAAAAGCTCAGTCAATCGATTTATTTAAGGTTTAATTTTTTTAATAATATGCGATTGACAGTTTTCCAATGTGCCTTGGAATAACCATTAATTCACAATTGCGTGAAAGTGTATGCATGAATTACCTGACCTACACCCTCCACTAATGTGGTTATAATCCATACAATAAGAAATGTTCTCGGTATTTCTATTCCATGTGATTCGAGTTTAAGTTTCCTGTTAGTGTCCTCTTAGTAATTTGTAACTAAATTATGTAAAATTATATGATTATGTAAAAATGATACTAATCTGTAGTTTTTATAAATTACAGTACTTCTCAAATCACATTTAGGACTCTGCATTTGGAAGTAGGAATAATTTTATACAAATTAAAGAAGGATGTGTAGGATTTGAACGCTAATGGTTTTATCATTGTTGACAACTCTTGCAGGAGAAAATATAATTGATTTCAAAGATGTGGGACATACTTGCACTATAGAGATTGCTTGATAAAAATGCAACTAGAAGTTTTCAATTAAATGTTAGTATTGTGAACAGAACATGGCATGTGAATTAAAAATCCGAAATAAGTCGGGAACACTCAAAATTGCAGAGCCAAAAGACCCTCTCATTGTCTAGCTAGCTGAAGATGATCTCGCAGACTTCGAATTACTGGATGTTAACTTGAGATGACAAGAGGGAGCATATAATGCCGATGATTAGAGTATCTTGATAGTATCCAAGTATCTTACTAGATTAACATATTGCGGTATCAGTCCAACTCTAGAAGTGTGTTTCGTTGGTCTATTTCAGTTTCTATCAGGTCTATACATTTGCGTTGTAATGGATTCCTTATGCAAGGTATCTTTGATTAATATATGTTATCCCATTAGCAAATAAAATTGTAATTTTTATGTATCATTTTATTTTAATAAACAAAATTATAATAAACAAATTACGAAATATATTTAATGTAAGTATTATAAAACTACAACGCCAAGCGTAGCGGGCTAAATATTCTAGTTTTTATAATGTGACATACTAATTACATCAACCAAATATTTTATAACTTGATTAGATTTCATAAAATTTGGATAAATATCCATTTGATAATAATTACATGATTACTTTTAAGTGCATATGAACTTTATCAAATTGAATATTTGAGTATAAAATAAATAAATATTTTAGCAAAATTTTCAGTATATAACACATGTGTATGTTAACTCATGTGATTTTAATATAGTTAAAGTATATTTGTAAAAAATTGATATATACGTAAGAATGAAACATATTACGAAATTTATTAATATTATGTAAAAGTCGTCATTGCGGTGTCTCTCTCATTCTTTTCATCTATTTTTATACATATTTATACACTTTTAAAATCAAATATTTAATTTCAGTATAATGTTTATTACACTGTATTGAAGTTCTACTTTAAAATTTTGACAAATTGAAATATTTTTTATTTTATAATTTTGAATTACTTTTTAACTCAACTTTAAATTTTCGCAAATATTTTGATCAATGTAAAATATGATTAAACGACCTTAATGACATGTGCATCTACACGATATTTAATATCAAATTTTTTTGGTTTCATAATAGATTGATCTAAGTATGTTATAATTCAACCGTTATGGATTATATTGATCAATTTACTATATTATATAAAAATTATTATTATTATTGTACTTTATTCGAGTTATAATCAAACTTGTCATTGTTAATGAGTAATGACTATTGCAGTATTGTAATATTTATGATTCAAAAAGTCATATCTTTTTTCATTTAATATTGAATATTAATTACGTTATTTTTATATATAACATAAATCAAATTTTCAGAGTTGTAATTTTTTAACCATAAATTCAATTATTTAGATTTTTTATTATTTATGTTTTAGACCAATCATACCTTTAAATACCAAAAATATCTCATATGACTTCCATATTATGTGATGCAATCAATTATGATGTATAATTTGAAAATAAAATTAAATATTTCTTAAAATCAAATTTTATTATTTATTTTAATAATTTAATATCTACATGATGACGAATGTAAATAAATTTATATTTTTTTCGAACTAGGTTACATTTATGCGTATTCTTATATTATTTTAAAATTTTATTTTTTTATATCAATCATCTAAAATTGCAAAAGAGAATTACAGAGTATACTCAATCTATTAAAATATTTTTTGTAATTATATACTATGCAATTTTTAGAAAATAATATAAACAAATATTTAATTTTTTCAAATATTAGAACTAAGAAAAAGATGATAGAAGAGGAAAAAATGTGATTATATAATACGATTTTTTAAGGAAATCTCAAAACAAAATGCAGTACAATGGTCATAATACGAGCTTGATTGAAGAAGGTTAGTGGTTTGATTCCCAACAAATATACAATTTTAAATGATAAAGAAGAACAGTAGCAAAAATAAAATGTCATTTATATTACATTACTTAAAAACAAAAAAATAATAACTTAAAACCTGTGGTACCTGATCACACATATATTCAAGAGTAAAACCTAATGTCCAGAAATCTCTAATTTCACTAATTTGTTGTCCAGTATATCTTTTTTATCCCAAGCCTGCCATAGATAAAATGTCTATACTATTTGACAAGTAGTCAAGTACACTATTTTTATTAGCTATGGATTATATTTATTTGTCTACAACTGAAAAGCAATTCTAAATGGATAAAATCATAGAAAGTAACATAATCATAATTTATAGACTAGTACTCTTAATCATAGAGATTAATATAATTATAATGCATCCACCTCCTTGCAACAGTTGGGGAGGAAAACGAGTTTAAGGCAATAGCAGCTCATGCAACCGTTTTCACATTTGGTGATGAATAAGTTTTGAAAGTGATTGAAGTTGGGTGAACATATCTTGAACTTAAATACAAAAGTCAATAAGGTATTCAAATCATTCATTTACTTATTTCTACGCCGTCCAATCCTTGGGTCTGTTTATTTGGTGTTTTATAACCAAATGGCAACTAATTGTGGAGGCTATCATTGTCGATGACAAAGGAATTGTATGTATTCTTATTTTATTGTCAGTTTTATGAAATCAAGCCAGTAATTCTGACATCAAATAAGAAAGGAAAATTCATGTTTTGTACTTTTACCAAGGAAATTAAGTATCCAGTTACTTGGATATGCACCCTAAAGAAAATTACCTCGACAAACTTGAACAGGATAGAGGACTCCACTGCAGTCTTTCAAATCAAACTTACGACATATACACATTAAACCGTTATAAGTTGAAAGTAAAAATTAAACAAAGTGCGCAAGTGAAAGTTTATTAAATGCCTCATGGTTCTTCTTTCCTATTAGCAGATACACATAAATATTTTTAAAAAGCAGGGGATTTTGATGATTCACAAAAGTTAAAAGTTTATAATTTTTTTTAATATTTCTACGCATGGTTTGCAATGTAACTTCAAGTTTAATCACGAACATAGTTAATGGTTGCTATTACAAGTGTGTAATGACATATTAAGTACATGTACAACCTTAACTGTTTTACTTGGTCATAATTATTGTAACCAGAATCAATAGCATTCAAAATGTTCACATATTCAGATATAAAATTGAAGTCAAGAACCTCCTCTTTGTAGAGAATTTAAATACATCCACACCCTATTAGGTATGACACTGACCGAACCAATGAAATTTATCTCATTAAAATTTAAAATAACTGCTGGACAAAGACATATTCAAATATCATATTTTCTTAACAACTGAGACACTCGCATAAATCCAACAAATAAATATGCAACTAAGACGAGTTGAATAATGAGAAGCATATATCTACTTACTTTTTGAAGCGCAAAACCCGTTGTTCCTAGCTACTCTTCAACAGTAAGATTGCTTGAAACATTAAATATTGGCCTGCAAAGTGAAAGAAAGAATCAATTTGGTACTAATGTGACAATAAATGTACATAATAAAGATACTATGTAAGACATACATGGTTGTTAATCGCAACACTTGACAAATTAGGAGCTGCTTCAAAAAGGATGTAGAATTTTCCACAAGTACCATAAGAGAAGTAACTTTACACAGAGGAACTGATAAAAAAAACTAAATCAGGTCGAGAGTAAAAACATTTGCCCGAGCAGATAACTGATACAACAAAGAGATGCTTTTTTGCATCCAACTATAGCAACACAGGGTGCACGTTTTCCAGTGGCTAACTCCCTGTATGAAATAAACAAGGCTAACCAGGATGTCACGAATACCATAGTGGAAGCTCAATCTCTGGCAATGGGAGGAAATGTGAATGGACTATCTCTCGGTCCAGATTTACCGACCATCAGTCTCACGAGATCAGTTGGCTTACTGGAACTGCGCAGAATAAGACGAACTTTTATAAAGTTGACACCTCCGCCTAAAGATGCCAACAGCACAAAAAGGATGTTTGTGGATTACTTGAACAGAGAAGTGGGAAGTGGTTGATTGTCGGTGTGTCTACTGAAAGTTTTGAAGGTACAGCAATGAAATTATAAACACAGAACAATGCATCTTTCAAATTCATTCAGTTATATTTTGTGTAGTATGTGTAGAGAGTGCATGTAATCAGTAACTAGTAGTGAGATGATAGTCTTCTTCATTTTCTTCATTCAGTAAGCTACATGTATAAGCTTGTTTGTAAGACTCCATTAATGTTCTGGTTTTGAGCTTCAAATTGACAAATTATAACATACCTTTGTTTATTTTCATCAATAGTGTGCCCTAATAATGGTTGTGTGTACTCGTATCGAAATTGTTATTGTACTTGGACCAGAATGCTTAATGCTCATCACAACTATACAATACCGATCAATATGAAGAAACTTGTGAAATTAGCCGGAAATATTTTTCTGTATTACGATGGAGAAACTTTGACAGCTTGTTTGTCAACGGCTCTCCAATGTTATGCAGTTCTAATTAAAAAATTATGGCAGTCAGAAACTAACTCTAATAACATCTATGGCTACCAAACCAACCAAAAAATTTAAACAAGAAAGCGAGATCCATTACATATACTAACTATAACATATATGGATGGATAACATGTTACAACATCAGTACATCACGGAGACGCATTAAAATATATAATCCGAGGTGGTCCAGAATTAGAATTTATTTCAAGAATACTAACTACCATTGAAGCCCCAAGGCCTGCACGAAAAATTGTCTATTCTCCAACTTCCAAGCCTCAAATACATTCTTACAATGAGTTAAGTTTAAATATATCAAGAAGACAAATCTTTCTTCCTAAACAGAATCACTCCACTTTTTTCTACAGGATGCAAATCTTTCATTAGCTCCTATGATGACTATATTAATATAGTATGAAGTATATCTCAAACCAATATACAACAATAAAAGGGATAGGTGGGAGCATACGGAACATGGTATGATACTGGTGTTCAAATGAAAGAACAAAAAAATAGTTTTCTATATTTTCTTCTAAAATAAGAATTACCCTCTATAGCTACTGTTACAAATTATTTATGCAAGTTCCTAACCTGAATGTTTGTGTTCCTCGTATGTCCTCCAATTACATGGTACACTTGGACACACATGGCGGGGCTAAAACATTCACCACCAAGAAACTAAGTCAACATATATGTACCCACTAGAACAAATATGGATAGATTAAATATTAACATCTGTACATCACGGAGACGCATCAGAATTTATTACAGGAGGGGGTTTGGGTTTAGAATTTATTTCAAGAATACTAAGCCAACATTGAAGTGCCAAGGCCAGCATGGAAAAATTGTCTATTCTCCAACTTGTACGCCTCAATTATATTCTTACAATGAGTTGATCAAGTTTAAATATGTCAAGTACAAAAATCTTTCGTTAGCTCCTATGATGACTGTTAATATAGTATGATGAGTATATTTTAAACTAATATACAACAATAAAAGAGACAAGTAGGTTTAATGACACGGGAGGGAGCAGCAGAGGGAACATGGTATGACCTTGGTATTCAAGTTTCCGATATTTTCTTCCAAACAAGGATTACCCTAGCTATGGCTACTATAACAAATTATTAATGCAAGTTGCTAACCTGAATGTTGTGTTCCTCGTGTGTTTTCCAATTACATAAGTATACTCAAACACCCTGGCAGGGCTAAAACATTCACCTCCAAAAAACTAAGAAACAACATAAATCTTTCTTCCTAAACAAAATTACTCCACCACTTATGTCTACAGAATGAACATCTTTTAGTAGCTTCTATATTAATTCGGCATAAAAAGTATAAACCAATATACAACAATAAATGATACAAGTAGGTCTAGTATGACACATGAAGGAGCAGATGGAACATGGTATGAAATTGGTATTGAAAAGAAAGAAGACGAAAAAAAAAAGTTTTCTATATTTTCTTCTAATATACGGATTACCCTCTATAACTACTACTAAAATAAACTAAGTCACAAATAAATATATATCGACAAACACAAATCTCTGGTTACCACACAAATAAACTATAGAAACACATGTACAGCAGGGTGAATCGTTTGGATGATTGAAATTCTATTAGTTCTCTGGTTACCACAATCACTAAAGTTCTATCCCATATTTAGGCAGATGGTATCACATGGTAGGCAGATGCACTCCTATAAAAGGGCTAGTATCCATATTTAGCTCCTCAAACTCAAAACATAGCTTCTGGCTTCTTACTTACAAGAGAGCCTCAGTCAGATTTTCTTATTCCATTCAGCAAAATCCACCTATAATGAACTTCATGTCCAATCCAATAGGAGAGAAATGAGGTCCAAGTCAATGGAGTTGAGGTTGGCAGAGCTTATCCGAGCAGCATCCCTCAAGTAACTTAGGCCAAAAGGCTAGATTCTTGGATTTGTATATTAGACACACAGATCTGTCTCCTCTTCTCTCTTTATCTCACAACACACCATCAGTTACTCATTTGAACAATGATTCATATATATTTGCAGAGATAATCTGAGTTCATTTTTTATACTGGCAAGGAGGAATGTAAGGTTAAGAAGTTATTAGCAGAAATGGAATACGACGAAAGGTTCTGGAAAGAACAGTACATATGATTACAGATTAGAGCCTGCTTCTACGCAGGGTGGAACGGCTGCACCGAGCTAATATCGGCTTTGATGAAATTTCTTTTACAGGGTTCTAGTATCTACATACACATAAACATATATATATGTGACACTCAATTATTTAAGGCCTTTATAATTTGAGCCTCGAGGCACTGTGCCTTGCCTGCTTAGCCCAAGGCCAGGCCTCTGGCCTGCTTTTACGTTGTCAAATCGAAATAGTAAAACTCAACCGAGGTTCTGTGGTAACTAATAACTACTAGGTCGAGAGTTTAAGGAGCTAAGAAGAGATATGGATCCTTTTATAGAGACACACATATAACTGCTATGTTATAACATGACAAGGTATTAATGCTATCAACGCAGCTTCGTCAGAGTATTCCAAATTTGTTTCTTCCTCTTGTCCGTCGATTCATAGGCAGTGGTTGTATTCATGGTGCACTTTTTAACCAAATCCTTACCAGGGTTATTTACTTATAACCTACTCAATCTTGCAAGAGAAATATTTTCAATAAAAATACATAAGCAAAATTAGTCTTAATCTTGCAAGAGAAACGACAAGGAAGTTTAGCAACTTACATAATAAAAAGTCAGGTACAGGATATAATTAAAGAAGTTGAGTAATACTTAGCAAAATACAGGCTGGAAATTAAAAAGTTTCAACAACATCCATGGTAAATAAGGGTAAAATCACCGGAGACGAGGAACATGGGAGGGAGTGTTCTTGGGTTGAGGGTTGTTGCCAGTTCGAAACCAAAGCGGCGTCAGCACTGATGAGATAACTCCAATGCATACCAAATAATCTATTATTTGACACAGGAGGGAGCAAACGAAACATGGTAATTGGTTTGACCTTCTTATTCAAGTTCTCGATATTTTCTTCTAAAATAAGGATTACCCTATGACTACTATTACAAATTATTAATGCAAGATTACTCCACCACTTATGTCTACAGAATGTACCACTTACTCCACCAATATACAACAATAAATGAAACAAGTAGGTCTAACATGACACATGAGGGAGTAGACAGAACATGAGCGGAATTTGGTATGAAACTGGTATCGAAAAGAAAGAAGGAAAAAAAGGTTTTCTATATTTTCTTCTATATATTTACTATTAAAAGAAACTAAGTCACAAATATATATACCCACAAACACACATCAAAATTTATTACATGAGGGGGTTTGGGTTTAGAATTTATTTCAAGAATACCAAGCCAACAAAGTGCCAAGGTCAGCACGGAAAAATTGTCTACTCTCCAACTTGTAAGCCTCAATTATATTCTTACAATGAGTTGATCAAGTTTAAATATGTCAAGTACAAAAATCTTTCGATAGCTCCTATGATGATTATGTTAATATAGTATGATGAGTATATTTTAAACTAATATACAACAATAAAATAGACGAGTAGGTTTAATATGACAAAGGAGGGAGCAGACGGAACAAGGTATGACCTTGGTATTCAAGTTTCCGATATTTTCTTCTAAACAAGGATTACCCTAGCTATGGCTACTATAACAAAATATTAATGCAAGTTCCTAACCTGAATGTTGTGTTCCTCGTGTGTTTTCCGATAATCTAATGAATGACATAAGACTTTAAATAAAACTACTACATGACCAAAAACAATATATAGTCGTACCTCCTCAACAACACGTAGAACATGACGAGGAGGGTGGACATGTACAGGGGCCTCTACAGAAGAGGTGGGAGGACAACTCGTCTCAACCTACAATTAAGAATGTCAATACACATACACATAATCTATTGAATGACACAAGAATTCAAAGACAACTACTTATCCATACCTCCTCCATAACATGTTCTACGGGACGAGGAGGGGAGACATGTACAGGGGCCTCTACAGAGGTGGTAGGACAACTCGTCTCAACCTACAATTAAGAATGTCAATACACATACACGTAATCTATTGAATGACACAAGAAATCAAAGACAACTACTTATCCATACCTCCTCCATAACATGTTCAACGGGACGAGGAGGGGAGACATGTACAGGGGCCTCCAGGAATAATATTACGCACACTTAAACTACATTAATCAAATCAAACCGATTATACCATGAACTGCTTCCTACACAACAAGACAATATACTTTATATATTTGAAATGTTCATTTCATTTTTTATTGCCATGTTGTTTATGTGTATACTACATCTATATAGAAACAAAAATCTCGTCAATTTCTGAACTAGAACTGGAAGTTAACGAGATTGTTCTGCTCAGAAAAGTGAAGTGTGTCCATTATATATAGTGGTCTCGACCAGAGTACTAATCAGAAGTGAAGTGTGTCCATTATATCACTAGGCATATATATGTTATTAATTGAGGAGTATTACTTTTAATCCTACTTTAGCCCCACAATTAGTATTTTCTATCTACGATGATGGTCTGATTATATATGCCTAGGAAGCAATCAGAAGTGGTCCTAATTATATTCGAATTGGAGTAAAAGGAACCTAATTTGGGCAAAAAAACCTAACTATATTCGAATTTGAGCACACAATACATGTAATTATCACAAACTCAACCTACATCACAATTGAATCATATGACATACACATTTGTGTGTACGTGTGTGTACTGTATGTGTATGTATATGTGTGTACCTGTTAACGAATAATTATGAGATGAAATCGAAAGAAATCGCAGGGATTGGACTCAAATTGCCGAATAAACTATCGAGTTGTTTGTATAGTTGGGTTTTGTGTGTGTATAGTCGGGTTTTATGTCGAGTATGACGATTTGGGAGATGAAATTGTCAGAATCGTTGAAGAATAGCCGCACAATAGCCGCACAGTCGCCGCACAATCGCTTAATGGGGAAAGAATTAGGGTTTTTTTGTTTTTGGGCACTAAGTCGGGTCATGTGTATTGAGGGTAATAAAATAATTTTAACAGTCACTTGAGGGTGCAGCAAGGGCTAAATCGTCACTATCTCAATTTTTTCCCCCTCTTAAATTAATGATTTAATTATTTAAAAATTCAAAATTCTATAATATTCAAATAATTATATTTTGTAGTTGATAGTGTTTATAGTGAGTATGCATTTTAATTCAAATTTTGTTTTTTTACAAATTTTATTTAATTTTTCAAGTAAATCTATAAAGTAGTTAAAATGAGTGAAACAAATTCAACAATTAGAAAATTAATGAAAATGAGGTAAAATTCGTCACAAAAATGGTAACTACGATTACTTGTGTGTGTATGAATTTTAAATTTAATTTAGGGTTTAGGGCTTAGGGTAACCCCTAAACTTTAAAATTTCTAATCTTTCTCTTATATAACTAAAATCTTTGAATCTCTTTGTAGTTGACAGTGTTTATAGTGAGTATGATTACTTGGGTGTGTATGAATTTTAATTCAAATTTTGCCTTTTTACAATCTTTTTTTAATTTTTCAAGTAAATCTACAAAATAGTTAAAATGAGTGAAACAAATTCAACAATTATAAAATTAATGAAAATAAGGTAAAATTCGTCACAAAAATGGTAACTACGATTACTCGTGTGTGTATGAATTTTATCTGTTGAGGATGATGTATTTATTGTTAAAAATGTGTTCGGGACGTGGGCAAGAAGGCGGTGCAGATGGTGGTGTGCAGGGCTTTGGCAAAGAAGGTGAGATCGAGTGATATGTGTGACATGGCTGGCTAGGAAGTAGTAATGATTAGTCTTTTTCGTAGCCAAACCAACCATTCACAACACACTTGCCAAACCCAAAACAGCGGCAAGGACAACAAATGTTTTTTCATTTCGGCTCTTGAAATATCAAAACAAAAAAACATAAATATAGAAACATATAACTAAATCACACAAGCAAATACATACAAGCATATAACATAAGTATAACTACCTGTTCAAACTCAAAAAGAGTTTCAACAAGTCAACAACTCTGCCATATATAGATTCACGTTCCACCTTAGTGTCGGAATTCGCCTCGCCGTAGAAGGGAGGGGAGGGGGGAATTGAGGTGGTGTAAGGTCGTTAAAGGGAGATGGAACGAGGGGTAGTGGGGTTGGTGTAGGGTCGGTAAATAGAAATGAGAGAAGGATGTTCTTTTTTAAGGTGAATTATAAGCTTTGGGGGTTTTCAAATTTCATGATTTTAATATTTAATCATCTTAACATTTCTTTAAAATTGAGATTGAGTATGTTATAGTGCCGGAATTCGCCTCGTCGGAGAAGGGAGCGGAGGGGGGAGTTGAGGTGGTGTAGGGTCGTTAAAGAGAGATGGAAGGAGGGGTAGTGGGGGTGGTGTAGGATCGGTAAAGAGAGATGAGAGAAGGATGTTCTTTTACGGTGAATTATATGCTTTGGGGATTTTCAAATTTCATGATTTTAAGATTTAATCATCTTAACATTTCTTTAAAATTGAAATTGAGTAGGTTATAAGTGAATAACCTTGTTAACTATTTGATTACAAAGTGCACCTTGAGTACAGCCACTGCCTATTAATCCACAGACAAGAGGATGAAACAAATTTGAAATACGTTGAGGAAGTTGCGTTGATAGGATTAATAGAATGAAGCTATGCTTTGTGAAGAGAGATAAAATTCATGCCTTAAATAATTTTGAGAATGAACAGTTACATGTAGAAGATTTAGCTATTCACTGTTAGTTTAACACGAACATTTTTTACGTTAATTAATACTACTCCACTACCTCTATTAACTACAGCATCCCATTAATCCCATTTTAATCACAAAAGATTAATTAATACTACTCCACTAGCTTTATTAACTACAGCATCCCATTAATCCCATTTTAATCACAAAAGAAGATAGAGCACTTTGTACTCTTAATTTACTAACTTAACTAGCCGTTAACCATCAGTTCCTCACCATCACCATCTTTCAACCTCGACCTTTACCATCTTCAACACCATCCTTGACCACACTTTGCTCCTTTGCATACCAATTTTCCATCGTAATTCTCACAAGTTTGAGCAGAAATTTAACGTTCATGTTAACCTCAATTACATCCTACCTTGTTTTCATCACATCAAACTCCACGTTTTTCACGGTATTTTCGAGCTTGTCCATCCGTTACTCCATACTCTTACCGGCAAAAATTTCAATAATCTTTCTCGTAGCCAAACCAACCATCCACAACACACTTGCCACACCCAAAACAGCGGCAAGGACAAAAAATGTTTTTCCATTTCGGCTCTTGAAAGATCAAAACAAAAAAAAAACATAAATATAAAAACATATAACTAAATCACACAAGCAAATACATACAAGCATATAACATAACTACATGTTCAAACTCAAAAAGAGCTCTAACAACTCTGCCATATATAGATTCACGTTCCACCTTAATGCCCGAATTCGCCTCGCCGGAGAAGGGAGGGGAGGGGGGAGTTGAGATGGTGTAGGGTCGGTAAAGGGAGATGGAAGGAGGGTAAGTGGGGGTGGTGTAGGGTCGGTAAAGAGAGATGGGAGGAGGGGTAGTGGAGGGCGCACTTGGGCTTCTCCGGCTGTCGACGGCAAGAGTTCCGGCGGAAAGACGATGGCAAGCAAATCTGAACATTGTTGAGGGTTGAACATTGTTGAGGGTGAGGTTGAGTGAAGCTGTTTGTGTGTGTACTGTGTCTACAGTGTTGTGTTAAGTTTGGTATGTTTTATATAGGAGGAAACTTGAGTGAGTTTGGGCTTGGGCCTATGGACTTGGGTTGAGCATATAGAATTGTTCCTCTACAAAGTAATTAGGCGTGTATCTCTTATTCAAAATAAATTATCGTAAAAGCTCACGAGGCATGGGCACTGAAATAATTTTTCTCTTAAAATTGTTTATATATTGCGTTAATTTTGTGATTAGGAATTCAAAAAATGATGAAATTTTGATTTATCTTATATTTTAAAGTATCTATCTATATAATAAATCATGTTGCCATTTCAAATTTACACCCCCTACCCCAAGAGTTCATACTTAATTACATAGAATGCCATTAAATGTTTTAAAATATATTTACTTTCTTATTTCTTATGTGACAGTACATGCATATTTGTTTTATAGCACATCAGCATGTACCCCCCATGTACTTTCCATGGTTATAATTGATTAAAAAAATTAGAGGCTTGAGAGTTGAGTACAGAGTCCCTTGCCTACCCGTCCTTTTCCTTCTTTTGTTTTTACCAATTCAAAATTTAGATTTTCAGATCTACGATTCAAATTCTTGCATTCAAGTACATTTCAAATTCCATTTCTCCGAAACAATCCAAAATCTTATCTCTCTACTTGGTTGTGTGGCTGTGCTTGCTCTCAGTTTACAGCTATTCATAATTTCAAAATTTGAAACCAGACTCATACTCTCTTGAATCTACACTCATCTTTCAGAGTCTCATACATTTATCTTTCATCTCTTTTACGTGTTCAGCATGCACCACTATGTAATATCGTCTATTGTATAACTGATTCTATTTGTCAAATGATTCTTAATTTTGTGATGATGCCTTTTCCGTTAGTCTTAAAAAATTTTATTTCAGATTATTTATGATCTTCATCTTTTGGATTCATATTTGTAATTGACAAGTTTTTCAATTGAAGTGTTCAATTCATATTTGGATTCACATTTGTAATATCATGAAGTGTTTGATATAATGTCTAAATGATTTCGCATATCAAAACTTACACCCTGCATATATTTGATATGTCACTCATCACCTCTCTCTCTTGAATATTTTTTTTTCTGGGATGCTTATATTTTCTTTTTCATCTTGCAGATTTGTTATGAATACAATTATGTGTACGTTATTCGACTATCTTCTCAAGGTTGGTACACATATTTCATATGCTGATTATCATAAATGGAATTTATTATTTTATTTAAAGTTAAATATCAAGTTTTAGGTGGTAAAAAATGTTGATAGCATTCTGTTCATGTTTCTTCCTGTTGCACAATAATTTAGTTTTGCAGTCCAAGTGTGTTAATACCATAATTATATTTTGTTTGTGTACATGGATTATGACTAAATTATATGTTATATAATTACATATAATGAGGACGAAGAATATGTAGAATTGCATAGATGTGTGTTGGATAGCAAGTACGATGTTTATAATTCGATAAATAGGTGCTTAGCCCTTTCAACCCACTCTTTTTTCTTTTATGATTTTCACCATTTTAGTGATAGTGATTACAATATGTTGATTTTAACATATTTGATGAGTTCTACAACTCTACTATAATGTGGTCAGGGATTGCACCAGTATTAAGGGCTGCAACAGAGAGTGTTTACGATGCAGCTTAAGCACTTGAAATTGCTAATCACCTAACTAACATTATACGCAATGTTGGCTAAGAGTAAGTTCATTTCTCTCACTCACAAATTTGCAGTTTTTCAGTTAAAGTCCTTTTTCATCTAGATACTTAGCGCTATTGAACTTTCAGTACTAGGAGGATGAGAATATATTTGCCTAAACAAAAGCTCAAGTTTGCTGGAATGCAACATATTTAAAGGAAATGTGACTGTAGCTCTGTAAGTGGCGTAATATATTATATGTTACAAATTTACTTTTTTAATAATATGGTGATGTTCATTACTTATATGGTGAACTGATATTTAATGTTGTGTTTCTAAAAGCTCAGTCAATCGATTTATTTAAGGTTTAATTTTTTTAATAATATGCGATTGACAGTTTTCCAATGTGCCTTGGAATAACCATTAATTCACAATTGCGTGAAAGTGTATGCATGAATTACCTGACCTACACCCTCCACTAATGTGGTTATAATCCATACAATAAGAAATGTTCTCGGTATTTCTATTCCATGTGATTCGAGTTTAAGTTTCCTGTTAGTGTCCTCTTAGTAATTTGTAACTAAATTATGTAAAATTATATGATTATGTAAAAATGATACTAATCTGTAGTTTTTATAAATTACAGTACTTCTCAAATCACATTTAGGACTCTGCATTTGGAAGTAGGAATAATTTTATACAAATTAAAGAAGGATGTGTAGGATTTGAACGCTAATGGTTTTATCATTGTTGACAACTCTTGCAGGAGAAAATATAATTGATTTCAAAGATGTGGGACATACTTGCACTATAGAGATTGCTTGATAAAAATGCAACTAGAAGTTTTCAATTAAATGTTAGTATTGTGAACAGAACATGGCATGTGAATTAAAAATCCGAAATAAGTCGGGAACACTCAAAATTGCAGAGCCAAAAGACCCTCTCATTGTCTAGCTAGCTGAAGATGATCTCGCAGACTTCGAATTACTGGATGTTAACTTGAGATGACAAGAGGGAGCATATAATGCCGATGATTAGAGTATCTTGATAGTATCCAAGTATCTTACTAGATTAACATATTGCGGTATCAGTCCAACTCTAGAAGTGTGTTTCGTTGGTCTATTTCAGTTTCTATCAGGTCTATACATTTGCGTTGTAATGGATTCCTTATGCAAGGTATCTTTGATTAATATATGTTATCCCATTAGCAAATAAAATTGTAATTTTTATGTATCATTTTATTTTAATAAACAAAATTATAATAAACAAATTACGAAATATATTTAATGTAAGTATTATAAAACTACAACGCCAAGCGTAGCGGGCTAAATATTCTAGTTTTTATAATGTGACATACTAATTACATCAACCAAATATTTTATAACTTGATTAGATTTCATAAAATTTGGATAAATATCCATTTGATAATAATTACATGATTACTTTTAAGTGCATATGAACTTTATCAAATTGAATATTTGAGTATAAAATAAATAAATATTTTAGCAAAATTTTCAGTATATAACACATGTGTATGTTAACTCATGTGATTTTAATATAGTTAAAGTATATTTGTAAAAAATTGATATATACGTAAGAATGAAACATATTACGAAATTTATTAATATTATGTAAAAGTCGTCATTGCGGTGTCTCTCTCATTCTTTTCATCTATTTTTATACATATTTATACACTTTTAAAATCAAATATTTAATTTCAGTATAATGTTTATTACACTGTATTGAAGTTCTACTTTAAAATTTTGACAAATTGAAATATTTTTTATTTTATAATTTTGAATTACTTTTTAACTCAACTTTAAATTTTCGCAAATATTTTGATCAATGTAAAATATGATTAAACGACCTTAATGACATGTGCATCTACACGATATTTAATATCAAATTTTTTTGGTTTCATAATAGATTGATCTAAGTATGTTATAATTCAACCGTTATGGATTATATTGATCAATTTACTATATTATATAAAAATTATTATTATTATTGTACTTTATTCGAGTTATAATCAAACTTGTCATTGTTAATGAGTAATGACTATTGCAGTATTGTAATATTTATGATTCAAAAAGTCATATCTTTTTTCATTTAATATTGAATATTAATTACGTTATTTTTATATATAACATAAATCAAATTTTCAGAGTTGTAATTTTTTAACCATAAATTCAATTATTTAGATTTTTTATTATTTATGTTTTAGACCAATCATACCTTTAAATACCAAAAATATCTCATATGACTTCCATATTATGTGATGCAATCAATTATGATGTATAATTTGAAAATAAAATTAAATATTTCTTAAAATCAAATTTTATTATTTATTTTAATAATTTAATATCTACATGATGACGAATGTAAATAAATTTATATTTTTTTCGAACTAGGTTACATTTATGCGTATTCTTATATTATTTTAAAATTTTATTTTTTTATATCAATCATCTAAAATTGCAAAAGAGAATTACAGAGTATACTCAATCTATTAAAATATTTTTTGTAATTATATACTATGCAATTTTTAGAAAATAATATAAACAAATATTTAATTTTTTCAAATATTAGAACTAAGAAAAAGATGATAGAAGAGGAAAAAATGTGATTATATAATACGATTTTTTAAGGAAATCTCAAAACAAAATGCAGTACAATGGTCATAATACGAGCTTGATTGAAGAAGGTTAGTGGTTTGATTCCCAACAAATATACAATTTTAAATGATAAAGAAGAACAGTAGCAAAAATAAAATGTCATTTATATTACATTACTTAAAAACAAAAAAATAATAACTTAAAACCTGTGGTACCTGATCACACATATATTCAAGAGTAAAACCTAATGTCCAGAAATCTCTAATTTCACTAATTTGTTGTCCAGTATATCTTTTTTATCCCAAGCCTGCCATAGATAAAATGTCTATACTATTTGACAAGTAGTCAAGTACACTATTTTTATTAGCTATGGATTATATTTATTTGTCTACAACTGAAAAGCAATTCTAAATGGATAAAATCATAGAAAGTAACATAATCATAATTTATAGACTAGTACTCTTAATCATAGAGATTAATATAATTATAATGCATCCACCTCCTTGCAACAGTTGGGGAGGAAAACGAGTTTAAGGCAATAGCAGCTCATGCAACCGTTTTCACATTTGGTGATGAATAAGTTTTGAAAGTGATTGAAGTTGGGTGAACATATCTTGAACTTAAATACAAAAGTCAATAAGGTATTCAAATCATTCATTTACTTATTTCTACGCCGTCCAATCCTTGGGTCTGTTTATTTGGTGTTTTATAACCAAATGGCAACTAATTGTGGAGGCTATCATTGTCGATGACAAAGGAATTGTATGTATTCTTATTTTATTGTCAGTTTTATGAAATCAAGCCAGTAATTCTGACATCAAATAAGAAAGGAAAATTCATGTTTTGTACTTTTACCAAGGAAATTAAGTATCCAGTTACTTGGATATGCACCCTAAAGAAAATTACCTCGACAAACTTGAACAGGATAGAGGACTCCACTGCAGTCTTTCAAATCAAACTTACGACATATACACATTAAACCGTTATAAGTTGAAAGTAAAAATTAAACAAAGTGCGCAAGTGAAAGTTTATTAAATGCCTCATGGTTCTTCTTTCCTATTAGCAGATACACATAAATATTTTTAAAAAGCAGGGGATTTTGATGATTCACAAAAGTTAAAAGTTTATAATTTTTTTTAATATTTCTACGCATGGTTTGCAATGTAACTTCAAGTTTAATCACGAACATAGTTAATGGTTGCTATTACAAGTGTGTAATGACATATTAAGTACATGTACAACCTTAACTGTTTTACTTGGTCATAATTATTGTAACCAGAATCAATAGCATTCAAAATGTTCACATATTCAGATATAAAATTGAAGTCAAGAACCTCCTCTTTGTAGAGAATTTAAATACATCCACACCCTATTAGGTATGACACTGACCGAACCAATGAAATTTATCTCATTAAAATTTAAAATAACTGCTGGACAAAGACATATTCAAATATCATATTTTCTTAACAACTGAGACACTCGCATAAATCCAACAAATAAATATGCAACTAAGACGAGTTGAATAATGAGAAGCATATATCTACTTACTTTTTGAAGCGCAAAACCCGTTGTTCCTAGCTACTCTTCAACAGTAAGATTGCTTGAAACATTAAATATTGGCCTGCAAAGTGAAAGAAAGAATCAATTTGGTACTAATGTGACAATAAATGTACATAATAAAGATACTATGTAAGACATACATGGTTGTTAATCGCAACACTTGACAAATTAGGAGCTGCTTCAAAAAGGATGTAGAATTTTCCACAAGTACCATAAGAGAAGTAACTTTACACAGAGGAACTGATAAAAAAAACTAAATCAGGTCGAGAGTAAAAACATTTGCCCGAGCAGATAACTGATACAACAAAGAGATGCTTTTTTGCATCCAACTATAGCAACACAGGGTGCACGTTTTCCAGTGGCTAACTCCCTGTATGAAATAAACAAGGCTAACCAGGATGTCACGAATACCATAGTGGAAGCTCAATCTCTGGCAATGGGAGGAAATGTGAATGGACTATCTCTCGGTCCAGATTTACCGACCATCAGTCTCACGAGATCAGTTGGCTTACTGGAACTGCGCAGAATAAGACGAACTTTTATAAAGTTGACACCTCCGCCTAAAGATGCCAACAGCACAAAAAGGATGTTTGTGGATTACTTGAACAGAGAAGTGGGAAGTGGTTGATTGTCGGTGTGTCTACTGAAAGTTTTGAAGGTACAGCAATGAAATTATAAACACAGAACAATGCATCTTTCAAATTCATTCAGTTATATTTTGTGTAGTATGTGTAGAGAGTGCATGTAATCAGTAACTAGTAGTGAGATGATAGTCTTCTTCATTTTCTTCATTCAGTAAGCTACATGTATAAGCTTGTTTGTAAGACTCCATTAATGTTCTGGTTTTGAGCTTCAAATTGACAAATTATAACATACCTTTGTTTATTTTCATCAATAGTGTGCCCTAATAATGGTTGTGTGTACTCGTATCGAAATTGTTATTGTACTTGGACCAGAATGCTTAATGCTCATCACAACTATACAATACCGATCAATATGAAGAAACTTGTGAAATTAGCCGGAAATATTTTTCTGTATTACGATGGAGAAACTTTGACAGCTTGTTTGTCAACGGCTCTCCAATGTTATGCAGTTCTAATTAAAAAATTATGGCAGTCAGAAACTAACTCTAATAACATCTATGGCTACCAAACCAACCAAAAAATTTAAACAAGAAAGCGAGATCCATTACATATACTAACTATAACATATATGGATGGATAACATGTTACAACATCAGTACATCACGGAGACGCATTAAAATATATAATCCGAGGTGGTCCAGAATTAGAATTTATTTCAAGAATACTAACTACCATTGAAGCCCCAAGGCCTGCACGAAAAATTGTCTATTCTCCAACTTCCAAGCCTCAAATACATTCTTACAATGAGTTAAGTTTAAATATATCAAGAAGACAAATCTTTCTTCCTAAACAGAATCACTCCACTTTTTTCTACAGGATGCAAATCTTTCATTAGCTCCTATGATGACTATATTAATATAGTATGAAGTATATCTCAAACCAATATACAACAATAAAAGGGATAGGTGGGAGCATACGGAACATGGTATGATACTGGTGTTCAAATGAAAGAACAAAAAAATAGTTTTCTATATTTTCTTCTAAAATAAGAATTACCCTCTATAGCTACTGTTACAAATTATTTATGCAAGTTCCTAACCTGAATGTTTGTGTTCCTCGTATGTCCTCCAATTACATGGTACACTTGGACACACATGGCGGGGCTAAAACATTCACCACCAAGAAACTAAGTCAACATATATGTACCCACTAGAACAAATATGGATAGATTAAATATTAACATCTGTACATCACGGAGACGCATCAGAATTTATTACAGGAGGGGGTTTGGGTTTAGAATTTATTTCAAGAATACTAAGCCAACATTGAAGTGCCAAGGCCAGCATGGAAAAATTGTCTATTCTCCAACTTGTACGCCTCAATTATATTCTTACAATGAGTTGATCAAGTTTAAATATGTCAAGTACAAAAATCTTTCGTTAGCTCCTATGATGACTGTTAATATAGTATGATGAGTATATTTTAAACTAATATACAACAATAAAAGAGACAAGTAGGTTTAATGACACGGGAGGGAGCAGCAGAGGGAACATGGTATGACCTTGGTATTCAAGTTTCCGATATTTTCTTCCAAACAAGGATTACCCTAGCTATGGCTACTATAACAAATTATTAATGCAAGTTGCTAACCTGAATGTTGTGTTCCTCGTGTGTTTTCCAATTACATAAGTATACTCAAACACCCTGGCAGGGCTAAAACATTCACCTCCAAAAAACTAAGAAACAACATAAATCTTTCTTCCTAAACAAAATTACTCCACCACTTATGTCTACAGAATGAACATCTTTTAGTAGCTTCTATATTAATTCGGCATAAAAAGTATA
Source organism: Heracleum sosnowskyi (assembly GCA_030848705.1). NCBI lineage: Eukaryota > Viridiplantae > Streptophyta > Magnoliopsida > Apiales > Apiaceae > Heracleum > Heracleum sosnowskyi. The sequence continues at coordinate 112,190,576 of CM061244.1, read as the reverse complement.
AACCAATATACAACAATAAATGATACAAGTAGGTCTAGTATGACACATGAAGGAGCAGATGGAACATGGTATGAAATTGGTATTGAAAAGAAAGAAGACGAAAAAAAAAAGTTTTCTATATTTTCTTCTAATATACGGATTACCCTCTATAACTACTACTAAAATAAACTAAGTCACAAATAAATATATATCGACAAACACAAATCTCTGGTTACCACACAAATAAACTATAGAAACACATGTACAGCAGGGTGAATCGTTTGGATGATTGAAATTCTATTAGTTCTCTGGTTACCACAATCACTAAAGTTCTATCCCATATTTAGGCAGATGGTATCACATGGTAGGCAGATGCACTCCTATAAAAGGGCTAGTATCCATATTTAGCTCCTCAAACTCAAAACATAGCTTCTGGCTTCTTACTTACAAGAGAGCCTCAGTCAGATTTTCTTATTCCATTCAGCAAAATCCACCTATAATGAACTTCATGTCCAATCCAATAGGAGAGAAATGAGGTCCAAGTCAATGGAGTTGAGGTTGGCAGAGCTTATCCGAGCAGCATCCCTCAAGTAACTTAGGCCAAAAGGCTAGATTCTTGGATTTGTATATTAGACACACAGATCTGTCTCCTCTTCTCTCTTTATCTCACAACACACCATCAGTTACTCATTTGAACAATGATTCATATATATTTGCAGAGATAATCTGAGTTCATTTTTTATACTGGCAAGGAGGAATGTAAGGTTAAGAAGTTATTAGCAGAAATGGAATACGACGAAAGGTTCTGGAAAGAACAGTACATATGATTACAGATTAGAGCCTGCTTCTACGCAGGGTGGAACGGCTGCACCGAGCTAATATCGGCTTTGATGAAATTTCTTTTACAGGGTTCTAGTATCTACATACACATAAACATATATATATGTGACACTCAATTATTTAAGGCCTTTATAATTTGAGCCTCGAGGCACTGTGCCTTGCCTGCTTAGCCCAAGGCCAGGCCTCTGGCCTGCTTTTACGTTGTCAAATCGAAATAGTAAAACTCAACCGAGGTTCTGTGGTAACTAATAACTACTAGGTCGAGAGTTTAAGGAGCTAAGAAGAGATATGGATCCTTTTATAGAGACACACATATAACTGCTATGTTATAACATGACAAGGTATTAATGCTATCAACGCAGCTTCGTCAGAGTATTCCAAATTTGTTTCTTCCTCTTGTCCGTCGATTCATAGGCAGTGGTTGTATTCATGGTGCACTTTTTAACCAAATCCTTACCAGGGTTATTTACTTATAACCTACTCAATCTTGCAAGAGAAATATTTTCAATAAAAATACATAAGCAAAATTAGTCTTAATCTTGCAAGAGAAACGACAAGGAAGTTTAGCAACTTACATAATAAAAAGTCAGGTACAGGATATAATTAAAGAAGTTGAGTAATACTTAGCAAAATACAGGCTGGAAATTAAAAAGTTTCAACAACATCCATGGTAAATAAGGGTAAAATCACCGGAGACGAGGAACATGGGAGGGAGTGTTCTTGGGTTGAGGGTTGTTGCCAGTTCGAAACCAAAGCGGCGTCAGCACTGATGAGATAACTCCAATGCATACCAAATAATCTATTATTTGACACAGGAGGGAGCAAACGAAACATGGTAATTGGTTTGACCTTCTTATTCAAGTTCTCGATATTTTCTTCTAAAATAAGGATTACCCTATGACTACTATTACAAATTATTAATGCAAGATTACTCCACCACTTATGTCTACAGAATGTACCACTTACTCCACCAATATACAACAATAAATGAAACAAGTAGGTCTAACATGACACATGAGGGAGTAGACAGAACATGAGCGGAATTTGGTATGAAACTGGTATCGAAAAGAAAGAAGGAAAAAAAGGTTTTCTATATTTTCTTCTATATATTTACTATTAAAAGAAACTAAGTCACAAATATATATACCCACAAACACACATCAAAATTTATTACATGAGGGGGTTTGGGTTTAGAATTTATTTCAAGAATACCAAGCCAACAAAGTGCCAAGGTCAGCACGGAAAAATTGTCTACTCTCCAACTTGTAAGCCTCAATTATATTCTTACAATGAGTTGATCAAGTTTAAATATGTCAAGTACAAAAATCTTTCGATAGCTCCTATGATGATTATGTTAATATAGTATGATGAGTATATTTTAAACTAATATACAACAATAAAATAGACGAGTAGGTTTAATATGACAAAGGAGGGAGCAGACGGAACAAGGTATGACCTTGGTATTCAAGTTTCCGATATTTTCTTCTAAACAAGGATTACCCTAGCTATGGCTACTATAACAAAATATTAATGCAAGTTCCTAACCTGAATGTTGTGTTCCTCGTGTGTTTTCCGATAATCTAATGAATGACATAAGACTTTAAATAAAACTACTACATGACCAAAAACAATATATAGTCGTACCTCCTCAACAACACGTAGAACATGACGAGGAGGGTGGACATGTACAGGGGCCTCTACAGAAGAGGTGGGAGGACAACTCGTCTCAACCTACAATTAAGAATGTCAATACACATACACATAATCTATTGAATGACACAAGAATTCAAAGACAACTACTTATCCATACCTCCTCCATAACATGTTCTACGGGACGAGGAGGGGAAACATGTACAGGGGCCTCTACAGAGGTGGTAGGACAACTCGTCTCAACCTACAATTAAGAATGTCAATACACATACACGTAATCTATACGTAATCTATTGAATGACACAAGAAATCAAAGACAACTACTTATCCATACCTCCTCCATAACATGTTCAACGGGACGAGGAGGGGAGACATGTACAGGGGCCTCCAGGAATAATATTACGCACACTTAAACTACATTAATCAAATCAAACCGATTATACCATGAACTGCTTCCTACACAACAAGACAATATACTTTATATATTTGAAATGTTCATTTCATTTTTTATTGCCATGTTGTTTATGTGTATACTACATCTATATAGAAACAAAAATCTCGTCAATTTCTGAACTAGAACTGGAAGTTAACGAGATTGTTCTGCTCAGAAAAGTGAAGTGTGTCCATTATATATAGTGGTCTCGACCAGAGTACTAATCAGAAGTGAAGTGTGTCCATTATATCACTAGGCATATATATGTTATTAATTGAGGAGTATTACTTTTAATCCTACTTTAGCCCCACAATTAGTATTTTCTATCTACGATGATGGTCTGATTATATATGCCTAGGAAGCAATCAGAAGTGGTCCTAATTATATTCGAATTGGAGTAAAAGGAACCTAATTTGGGCAAAAAAACCTAACTATATTCGAATTTGAGCACACAATACATGTAATTATCACAAACTCAACCTACATCACAATTGAATCATATGACATACACATTTGTGTGTACGTGTGTGTACTGTATGTGTATGTATATGTGTGTACCTGTTAACGAATAATTATGAGATGAAATCGAAAGAAATCGCAGGGATTGGACTCAAATTGCCGAATAAACTATCGAGTTGTTTGTATAGTTGGGTTTTGTGTGTGTATAGTCGGGTTTTATGTCGAGTATGACGATTTGGGAGATGAAATTGTCAGAATCGTTGAAGAATAGCCGCACAATAGCCGCACAGTCGCCGCACAATCGCTTAATGGGGAAAGAATTAGGGTTTTTTTGTTTTTGGGCACTAAGTCGGGTCATGTGTATTGAGGGTAATAAAATAATTTTAACAGTCACTTGAGGGTGCAGCAAGGGCTAAATCGTCACTATCTCAATTTTTTCCCCCTCTTAAATTAATGATTTAATTATTTAAAAATTCAAAATTCTATAATATTCAAATAATTATATTTTGTAGTTGATAGTGTTTATAGTGAGTATGCATTTTAATTCAAATTTTGTTTTTTTACAAATTTTATTTAATTTTTCAAGTAAATCTATAAAGTAGTTAAAATGAGTGAAACAAATTCAACAATTAGAAAATTAATGAAAATGAGGTAAAATTCGTCACAAAAATGGTAACTACGATTACTTGTGTGTGTATGAATTTTAAATTTAATTTAGGGTTTAGGGCTTAGGGTAACCCCTAAACTTTAAAATTTCTAATCTTTCTCTTATATAACTAAAATCTTTGAATCTCTTTGTAGTTGACAGTGTTTATAGTGAGTATGATTACTTGGGTGTGTATGAATTTTAATTCAAATTTTGCCTTTTTACAATCTTTTTTTAATTTTTCAAGTAAATCTACAAAATAGTTAAAATGAGTGAAACAAATTCAACAATTATAAAATTAATGAAAATAAGGTAAAATTCGTCACAAAAATGGTAACTACGATTACTCGTGTGTGTATGAATTTTAAATTTAATTTTCACCTGTTTTCTATTTTATTTAATTTTTCAAGTAAATTTACAAAGTATTTAAAATGAGTAAAACAAATTAAATTATTAGAAAATTAGTTGAAATAAGGTAACATTCGTCACAAAAATAGTTACTACGATTGCTTGGGTGTGTATGAATTTTAATTTTAATTTTGACTTTTTATATATTTTTAAATTAATTTTTTTAAACGAACGCCTTTCATTGAGGGCGGGGGGATATTTATTATTATTGTAAATTTAACTGAAAAATTAAATAAAAAAAGAAAATTATGCAAAATTTGAATTTAAATTTATATGTATCGAGAAAAATATGGCCACTATTTTTGTGATGAATGTTATATTTTTTTGAAGTATTATTCTATTTTTAATTATTTGTTTAAAAACAACCGCCCTTAATGAAACATTGAGGACACCCTCAATGATACATTGAGGGCAGGGGGATATCTCTCCGGGGATCTGGACCAATATCCATATATATTTGGAGTCTTTTTACAGGATAAAGAATGCTTTGATAACTGCACCAATCATACAACCTCCGGATTGGAATCTTCCTTTTGAAATCATGTGTGATGCAAGTGATTATGCTATTGGAGCAGTTCTCGGTCAAAGGAAAGTTAAGGTATTGCATGTTATCTACTATGCAAGTAAAACCTTGGATGAAGCTCATGTGAATTATGCTACCATTGAAAATGAGCTTCTTGCAGTTGTTTATGCTCTTGACAAGTTTTGAACCTATCTCATTGGTTCCAAAGTCATTGTTCACATTGACCATTCTGCGCTGAAATATATATTGGCCAAGAAAGAAGCAAAACCGAGGCTTATTCGTTGGATTATGTTACTCCAAGAATTTGACTTGGAAATCAAAGACAAGAAAGGTGTTGAGAACGTGGTAGCAGATCATCTCTCCAGGCTACGTTTCAAATCAGATATTGCATCAGACACTCCTATTGATGATTCTTTTCCAGATGATCACTTATTTGTTGTTGCTACTAAAACTCCATGGTATGCAGATTTTGCAAATTTTTGTGTTAGTGGATCTCACCCTCCAGAGTTGACCTATCAACAACGAAAGAGGTTTTATTTTGATGTTAAGCAATACTTTTGGGATGATCCTTTCTTGTATCGGAAGTGTGCTGATGGAATCTTTCGTAGATGTATCCCAGAATCTGAAGTGAATGACATTCTCAAACATTGTCATTCTCTTGCTTATGGAGGTCATCATGGTCCTTCCAAGACTGCTGCAAAGGTGCTTCAATCTGATTTTTTTTGGCATTCTCTATTCAATGATGCTCGTGCTTTCTGTTTGGCTTGTGATGCATGCCAAAGAACGGGTAATATTTCTAAACGTCATGAGATGCAACAAACAGGTATTCTTGAGGTCGATATATTTGATGTATGGGGTGTTGATTTCATGGGACCTTTCCCAACTTCTTGTGGGATGAAGTACATCTTAGTTGCAGTGGATTACGTGTCCAAGTGGGTTGAGGTTATTGGATCGCCAACCAACGATTCAAAGGTTGTTATGAAGCTCTTTCAGAAGATCGTTTTCCCGCGCTTTGGAGTTCCAAGAACAGTGATAAGTGATGGTGGTTCTCACTTTCGCCATCGACAATTTGAAACTCTACTAAAAAAGTATGGTGTCACTCACAAGATTGGTCTAGCTTATCATCCTCAGACAAGTGGCCAAGTAGAAGTTTCAAATCGTCAAATCAAAAGCATTCTAGAGAAGGTGGTTGCAAAATCTAGAAAGGATTGGTACTTGAAGTTAAATGATGCTTTATGGGCCTATAGAACAGCTTATAAGACCCCAATTGGAACCACTCCATATCGCTTGATCTATGGTAAGGCATGTCATCTGCCTGTTGAATTAGAGCATCGTGCATTTTGGGCTATCAAAGAACTCGATATGGATTTAAAAGCTGCGGGTGAAGCAAGACTTCTTCAGTTGAATGAATTAGATGAGCTTCGTTTTGATGGTTATGATAATTCCCGAATTTACAAGGAGCGAACGAAGAAAATGCATGACAAAATGATCCGAAGAAGAGATTTTCAAGTTGGTGATAAAGTTTTGTTGTTTAATTCAAGGCTTCGACTTTTCCCAGGAAAGCTTAAATCTAGATGGTCTGGACCATTTACTGTGACTGAAGTTAAATTTTATGGTGCTATTGAGATTATGGGGCATGATGGAGCAAAATTTAAGGTAAATGGTCAACGCCTGAAATTATATGTGGATGGTGCATTTGTTGGAAAAATGAAGACGATTCGTCTCAACAACCCCTTAGTGGAGTCTTAATTCGAGGTAAGAAGTCAAGCTAATGATTTTAAAAGAGCGCTTCTTGGGAGGCAACCCAATGTGTTGGTAACAATCATATATTTTTATTATGTATTTTTTTTAGGTGATTAGTTTATTTTTGTATTTTGTTTTAGTTTTTACTTCCACAAAATGCCTTGATAAATTTGAGTTGAAGTGTTTCAGGAATATTGTTTTATTGAGGCAGGTTATAAAAGAGAAGAAAACAAAAAATGGAGCTCAGGAAAAAAAAACACAGAAATTAATCTCCCTTTTTCTTTGTTGCCACGGTGCTAATTCTCTTGTCACAGGAGAAGAAAATTGCGCAATAGCCCAGAGATTTCATACCACATTCCCATTTTACAGTGACCTCGGTATACGAACTGGGGATTTCTGTTACACGCTAAAAAAAATCTGTCACGGGGAGTTGAACCCCTGACCAAGGGGTTGTCCAGATTTTTGTGTTCCATACTCAACCACCACACCAGCCATGTTCTTGTGCTACAATGTGGGCTGCTGCTTTAAATACATAACTTGGGCTCAGGAGTTTAATTCAATTAATGCCACTCTTCTCACCTACATTCAATAGGCACTTCATGCAAATATTTTGGGGAGTATTTCTAACTTTTCTTTGTACATTTTTTTTCTTTATTTTTGTATTTTTTTTAGGAATCTTTGTTAGTAATTTTTTTTTCTCTTTCTTTTATATAATTGTTCATTGCGGACAATGAACCACTTAAGTGTGGGGATGAGTTCTCAATGACTTAAAAATCAAAAAAAAAATTATATATCATAAAAATTAAAAATTAAAAAATCCAAAAAATTAGGAAATTGGAAAATAATTGTCATGTCTCAAAGTGTGTTAACAAGGATAAGTACACATCTTGTGAGCTTCTTTTGCATAGTTAGTTGACATGTCATATCTCTAGAAAATCATTTGTTACTTGATGATTCCTTGTATGTGCTTGCGAAAATTCTAAAACTTGAGATGTGTCCTTGTCAATTTTTAGTAAGTACCGAAGCATGCTTTCACCTTGTCAGATTTTAAGCCTGATAGTGATTGATATTTTTTTTATCAATCTGTTATTGCCAAAATTCGGTATCGGGTTTTTAAGGTAAATTCGGGTCAAGTAATAATAAATTGGGGATATCCAAGATGCAATTAGGGATTGAATTGGTACAAGGGAAGCTCAGGGCTAGTCCTCATAGGGAAAACGGTGCGCCCCTTTGGCCGTCCAACCCCCGAGGACGCGTCCTTTTGGTGTGGACTGACAACTTGACATGAATGGATGATTTGACAGAGAATAATAGCTAGATTGACATGGGATTAGCATATGGAAGACTTAGGGCTTGCCCTCACGGGGGTAAGGGTGTGCTCCTTTAGGTCATCCACCCCTTGAGGGCGCGCCTTCTTGGTTTAAAGTAGCTACTTGGTGGTGAAAGATGGCTCCATTGGCTTGATAATGGCAAGATATTGAAGACTTCTCCCTTAGGATGTCTCCTAGGGGAGGGATGTCTGTTGTTGAAGGCCTCCAGGGGTATGCCTGATGATTGAAGGCATCCTCATGTATTCAATGGGCGCGTCCTCATTGGGGATGTGGGGTGAACCTTGGTGTGTGCTTTGGGAGCTCTGTTCCTGTACTCAATGGGCGCGTCCTCATTGGGGAACTTTGGTGTAATCCTGCATTTTGTACCCAAACGCTTGGGATCACTTGTCCTGCAATCTGGTGGGTGCTTCTCATTTGGGGGACAAGGATGCGTCTGACATTTGGGGTAAGTCATGGTTATACCTCCAACTACTTTGGTCAGGGAGATAGATGGTAGCGGTTAGTGTCGGCTCCTAAGTTGGGTCGATGCCATATCCGTGAAGTCCCTAGATTGTAGTTGAGCCTTGGGCCTTTGTGACTAGGCCTCATCATTGGACATTCCTAAAGCGAGTTGAAAACCAATTTCAGAAGATGGATCAAGTATCTTAGTGGGCCTCGGAAATCAGAAACTAGCCCATATAGGTTACTTGCTCCCCAAGAACTACGTAGGGCTTGATCCCCTATAAATACGGGGTACGTAGGCACATTGTAAGGGGTTGGAAGCGAAGAGCTCAGCGAGCCACCACCAAGAAAACCCTTACAATCTCAGCCCCCAATTCATCACAACCACCACACTCTGGCGACTTTCCGGCGAAGAACTACCGTCATAGATCTTGATTCCAGCGACAAACCTCAAACTTTGTTAATACCAAATTCATCCGTTAACAAATTGGCGCTAGAAGGAGGGGTGCTGATCAAGATCATAATCTCAGGAGGAAGATATATCTCGTCATGATGAAAGTTCTTAGAAGAAGGTCTGCCAAGATTCGGAGGATGGCCATGGGTACTACTTCATGCTGGCGGTAAGGTGGAAGATCCAAAGATGATGATTTCAAGACGATGATTCCTGACCGGGGGCTCGATGATGATCTGGAGAAGAGGGTGTCAAGGCGATTCAGATTTGAAGGATGTTTCCATGTATGCTTGAAGGTGGCAGTTTTCATGTATACTGGGGGTGATTCCAAGCAAGATCTTAAAAAAAAAGGCGCAATTATCGGGAGCACGTCATCATCTTCTGGACGTGCCCTCAAGGTAACACCTAACTAGTTTTAGTTTTGCTCTTTGTTCCTTGAATTGTTGTAGGAAGAAGATTATGAAGGAAAATCCCCAAGAACCCTTAGGGCGCGCCCTAAGAGTGATGCTCGAGGGTCAGATGATTTCTAATAACTTATGGGAGAATTCGATGATGGAACACGTCCTCTTCTCCAGGACGCCTCCTCCAGGTAATCTCTAAGATTTTTCAAATTATTGAGTATTTCGACAAGTGGAAAATTCTTACTTGGAAGAATATCTCAAGAATTATCAAGCCATACGTCCCACCCCAAAAGGATGCGTCCTCTACTTCAAGGATGCCCTCTCAGCATGTCAAAGGTTCCAAGGATCGTTTCTCTCCGAGGACGCGTCCAATGGGAAAATGTCTACAAACAGTTTTAATGAAGATAAATAATGATCAGACAAGCTCCAATAGTTGAGCCCCTTTGTCGTCTCTCAAGTGTGTCCTTCCTTCAGGGCGCACACTCTGAAGATACTCTGATGTTCAGACAAATTCCAACGAGTACATGGAGAGCTGATTGATTTGCGCGGCTTCCTGGTCTTTCAGGACGCGTCCTTCCTCCATGGCGTGCTCTCAGGAAAAAGAACTACTGCTCAACATGAACTCCAGCGATTTTTAGAGGGAGATAATAGGGAGGCGAGGCCGCATGATCCAAAGAGAGTGCCCCTGGTTACAGGTTGAGGCCCCATGGACATGAGTGAGCCCCCTCATGTGACAACTCAATTGATAATATCGGAGAGCGGCCCCGTGATCCACAGAGTGTGCCCCCTGATTCTTGAAAGAATTACAGGTTGAGGCCCCATGGACATGAGCGAGCCCCTCCGCGTGAAGAATTCATTACTTGAATTTCAGAGGAAAGGAAGCTATTGGAAGCAGAGGCCCCATACTCCACAGTGAGATCCCCCTGATTACAGGTCGAGGCCCCATGGATATGAGTGAGCCCCTTCACGTGATAATTAAATGGATGATATAGGAGAGAGGCCCCCTGGTCCACAGTGAGTGCCCCCTACTTTCAGGTCGAGGCCCCATGGACATGAGTGAGCCCCTCCGAAAAGACAAGACTTTTATCTTCAGAGAACGCGTCATCACATCCTCAATAATAGAAGACATGCCCTTCAAGGCGCGCCAAAAGTGTATCAGCCTCATATGCCAAGGCTTCGACTTTAAGCATGATTGTACAAGTCTTCAAGAAGAAAAGTATTTGGAGTAGAGGCCCCATGGACCTTAGGATGTGCCCCTGACCAGCAGGATGCGGCCCCAAGGTTATGAGTGAGCCCCTCCACAAAAGAATGCCTCTATATGAGATGCCTCTTTAAGAGATGATCCTTTAAGGAATGATATTATGACGCTGGGGGTAGTACTGATGCATCTCCCGACTCTTTCTATGTCTCTTCGTGAGAAGATGTTTGAAGATATAATTGACGTCTATTGTGTGCCCCTTCGCCGGACAGAGGCGCTAAAGTGCGGCCCTAGGCTAGTCTGATGAAGGAATTCCAAAGGATAAATTATATAGAAGATAGTGGTGATTAATATTCCCCTCTAACGGATGCCTCCTTGAGAGATGCCCTTCACATGATGCCTCTTCGTGAGATGTCCTTCGCAGGATACCTCATACTGAGATGCATCTTCGAAAAATGTCATTTATATGATGTCTCATATTGAGATGCCCCTTCGTGGGTTGAGATTCGACGTATTATGTGACCAGAGAATGTCCCCTAAAGTTTTAATAAAACTTTTGAGGTTGAGGCCCTCGAATAGTCATGCAAGCGTTTGATGGCGTATTTTCAGTAATGTGATGATTTGGTTTATTGAAGACAGGTAATGACTGCATAGTAGACTACAAGGTAAATTAATTACCTCTTAGTCTAGGGGGGTAGTCCATATATACTTTCCCTAGTCCTAGTTGAGGTAATGAAATTTTAAAACTTTCGAGATGGTTTGTTTACAAGGCGCGCTCTCTAGGGTGTCGCGCCCTCAGTTAGATGGTGAGATGCATAATTCTTCCTTTTAAACATGCAAGTATGATAATCAAGAAGATATATTATGAGAACATAAATCCGGGAAACATATCCCGTAGAGTTACCAAAAGCATAGTCAAATCAAGTACAACTTGCAAGGCTTAGAAGGGAGGACATGCACCTCAAAAATGTTCAGAAGACTTAGTAAAAGAAATAAAGATCATATCAAGCCTCAGGACGCGCCCTGAGTGTCATCAGCAAGAAGAGTAGAGGTGTTTTTAGCAACAATATCACTTGTTTTAGCAGCAGCATCCAAAGGCTTTTCAAGAACAACATTGGCCTTATTAGATTGCTTTCCCTTATCCTTAGCATCTTGTTCACCATCAGGAGGTGCATCCTCAAAGGACACGTCCTCATCTCCTTCAAGTGGTCCAGCCTCAATTCTAAGTTTGATATGTTTGGCTTTGATGGTCGCAGCTTCATCAACTTTGAATTTCTTAATCCATGCAACTTTATCTACACCAAACTTGGAGAAGTCATAGCCAGGATCAACTGCCAAGAAGCCAGAAGCAAAGATTCTCCCTGAAATGGAAGACGCGCACTCGATAGAATAGAAGACATACTCCCAAATCCCTGAAGAAAAATTAGAAGCTTGTGGACGCGCCCTATCATCAGGGCGCGCCCTTAGACATACAAGGTTGAGAAGTGTTCTCTACAAATGTTCCTTGAAAGATAGATGTTCTACCAAAATGATTTCCATCGATTAAATGAAATAAGAAGACATGGCAGCCCCTTTAGGGTGCACCCTCTGAAGAATGAGATACCGTCGCCACCGTTTGATATGTTTTTTCCAAGTATGCTTTGACAAGAGACAATGTGAAGAATGTACAGATAACAAAATTGGTAGGAAGGGTGAGCCTTGACTTCATCAGCGTAATTGTCTATAAAGATAAGCAAGCAGTATGAGTAGAGTTACGGAGCGGTTGCTGAAGAAATTGCCTTTGTGTTAGCAATTGTATTGCTGGTGGAAAGATCACCTCCGTTGTCATGACACGTCCTCCATGCCTCCGAGATTTTCTCAACTTCTTCATCTTTTTTTTGCTGAGCTAGCTCCCCCTTCTTAACTTCAGTAGATCCAACCTTTGACACTTTGAATTCAACTCATTTGACCTCAGAAGACTCATGTGGATTATTTGACAAATTCTCATAAGAATTTTTAATACTTGAAGATCGGTGATCGAGCTTTCGTTATGGTCGCGCCTCCCTCTCAGGGCACGCCCTCCAATATTGATGCACTCAGGCGAATCTCTAATGTGCATTTTTAGGCCCAAATATGATCATGGCCTCTAAACAGACCCATTACGAGAATTGATGAAAATATTGGGCTCATGATTAGTGGTCCAGAAATATTGTACAGCTCTCCTACCGCTATATTGACAAAGAGTCAGGAAGGAGGAGATGACTACTCTCATCAAATTAGCAAGGAGTCAGACGAGAGGAGAGGACTCCTCCACTCATATTAATAAAGAAGACTTATCCCCTCATATTAATAAAGAGGACTTCTCCCCTCATATCATTAGAGAGGACTCATCCACCTCATATCAGCAGAGAGGACTCATCTCCTCATATCAGCAGAGATGACTCATCTCCTCATATCAGCAGAGAGGACTCCTCCACCTCATATCAGCAGAGAGGACTCCTCTCCTCATATCAGCAGAGTGGACTTATCCCCTCATATCAGCAGAGAGGACTCCTCCACCTCATATCAGTAGAGAGGAATCATCCACCTCATATTAGTAAGAAGCCAGACAAGAAGAGAAGACTCATCTCCTCATATTAAAAAGGAGGAACATGCGACATGAGATGACTCCTCTCCTATACTAAAAAAGAGAAAGGCTTATGTGACAGGAGATGACTCCTCTCCTCATACTAAAAAGTAGACAGACAAAAGGAGAGAACTCCTCTACTCCTCTCATCATATCAACAAGAGGCCTTCTCTAATGATACTTTAAGAAGACTTGAAGATACATGTGGGAATATAAGCTCACATGTTAGCTGGAGAGAAAATATTATTGTGATAACTTCTGACTACAAGACCCTACGAGGTCGCTTCACAAGGTCCCTACGGGACTGGATTGCACTTTGAAGGACCCTTCAAAGGCATCACTTACATATTCTTAAAATCACATCACATGAAGACATCTTTACAAGACATCTCACAATATCAAGGCAAGAATGCCAATGGCCAGACCCTCAAGGGACGCATGGGTGTGTCACTATTGGAATTTTTGAAAGAGGACGCGCCCACAGTTTAGGACGCGCCCAAAAGAGAACTATTCTGGAATGAGAGAGAATAAAAATTATAAGGAAGGGCAAATAAAGATATTAGGTGGAACACGTGGCAGCCATCGGATAAAATAGTATGACTGATTAGACCACCATACAAGTATATATATATATACAAGGGTGTATCTATATTTACACAAGTTACTCCATTTTTTGAATCTTAAGATAAATGAAGGAATCCGTACCCCTTAATGATAGAAGACGACGAGCCCTCTCGATAAATGAATATTTTATTTGAGGACGAGCCCTGAGAGAGGTTTACATATATGCATAATATCTCTTGTTTCTTACGCCGAGTTAGCTCACGTAAGCTTAGAGGTGTCGTGTTCAGGTAGTATCCCTTTTCTAAACATTAGAATTATCAAAAAAATATGATGGAAGAATTAAAGGACATGCCATCTGGGAGGATGCGCCCTCTTTATATCATCAAAGAAGGAAGAAGCTCGAGGACACTTCTTGAAGAAGAAAAGGTTATAAAGATATTTTGGCACTTTGAAGATTGAGAATTTCATGCTTCATCTATGATTTCACATGGAATTGGGGGGTAGTTGTTATAGCCAAAATTCGGTATCGAATTTTTAGGGTAAATTCGGGTCAAGTAATAATCAATTGGGGATATCCAAGATGCAATTAGGGATTGAATTGGTACAAGGGAAGCTTAGGGCTAGTCCTCATAGGGGAAACGGTGCGCCCCTTTGGTCGTCCAACCCCCGAGGACGCGTCCTCTTGGTGTGGACTGACAACTTGACATGAATGGATGATTTGACAGAGAATAACAGCTAGATTGACATGGGATTATCATATGGAAGACTTAGCGCTTGCCCTCACGGGGGGTAAGGGCGTGCTCCTTTAGGCCATCCACCCCTTGAGGGCGCGTCCTCTTGGTTTAAAGTAGCTACTTGGTGGTGAAGGATGGCTCCATTGGCTTGATAATGGCAAGATATTGAAGACTTCTCCCTTAGGATGTCTCCTAAGGGAGGGATGTCCGTGATTGAAGGCCTCCGGGGGTTTGTCTGATGATGATGTCTGTGATTGAAGGCCTCCAGGGGTTTGCCTGATGATTGAAGAATTCCCTTGTAGGATGTTCCCTATGAGGGGGATGTCCGTTGTTGAAGGCCTCCAGGGGTATGCCTGATGATTGAAGGCATCCTCCTGTATTCAATGGGCGCGTCCTCATTGGGGATGTGGGGTGAACCTTGGTGTGTGCTTTCTGAGCTCTGTTTCTGTACTCAATGGGTGCGTCCTCATTAGGGAACTTTGGTGTAATCCTGCACTTTGCACCCAAACGCTTGGGATCACTTGTCCTGCAATCTGGCGGGTGCTTCTCATTCGGGGGACAAGGATGCGTCTGGCATTTGGGATAAGTCATGGTTATACCTGCAACTACTTTGGTCAGGGAGATAGCTGGTAGCGGTTAGTGTCGGCTCCTAAGTTGGGTCGATGCCATATCCGTGAAGTTCCTAGATTGTAGTTGAGCCTTGGGCCTTTGTGACTAGGCCTCATCGTTGGACATTCCTAAAGCGAGTTGAAAACCAATTTCAGAAGATGGATCAAGTATCTTAGTGGGCCTCGGAAATCAGAAACCAGTCCATATAGGTTACTTGCTCCTCAAGAACTACGTAGGGCTTGATCCCCTATAAATACGGTGTACGTAGGCACATTGTAAGGGGTTGGAAGCGAAGAGCTCAGCGAGCCACCACCAAGAAAACCCTTACAATATCAGCCCCCAATTCATCACAACCACCACACTCTGGCGACTTTCCGGCGAAGAACCACCGTCATAGATCTTGATTCCAGCGACAAATCTCAAACTTTGTTAATACCAAATTCATCTGTTAACACAATCGACTTTTCTTGTTGTGTGTTGTTCATCATTGAGTATGTTCTCTAGAACTTGCTTTAAACCTTATTGAGACTACATGATATGTGTATGCATGAAAATGATAAAGGCACTAGGATTAACCACATTTACCTAAACAGTACCTGTGAATTATATCCTTAATGAACCATTTTGAGCCTTTTATCCATTCTTTTGATATATCACCACTCTAAATTCTTGAGCGTGCTTGTTTATTCTTGTCTTGATTTACTAGTAGATCATTTTGATTCATTTGAGGGTTGGTGGATACATAGTGTGGGGATTTCTTTGTTAAGGTGGGATATTTTGGTGGGGAATTGGCATATTCTTGGCTGACTGCTTCTTTATTAAGTTTGTGAAAAGAAGAAGATATTAAGTACTCCTTTGAGACCAATGGGTGGCAAATGCAATGTCATATGAAAGGGACGATCCATGTACATGTGCTGGTATTAAGTGCAAATATATTGGTGACTTTTCACTACCCTTGGTTACTGGAGAATTACTTGAGTTTGAAAAAAAGAATGAGAAATGAGAATATCAAATAGAGTTTGTGTTCGTTGGTTTGTACAATATGATTTGGGAAAGTACATGGTAATATGTGTTTGGGGCTTAATAATTGTGAGAGATTGATCACCTTTTACATGATCAAAATTTCATGTTGAGTGTTTTAATTAAAAATGAACATTATGCTCTATTAGTAGTCAAGTTAGCCACTTGTTAGCCTTTTTCTTGATTCCCTACCTCTTACCTCAGCCACGTTACAACCTTTAACAAATACATTTTGATTTATGCATGCATGTATACAAAGTAGTGGAGATTTGGTGGACAACCAAGCCTATGGTAGAACATGGCTTTATTGATTGAGGTTGAGCGAATACACTTTACCTATACACTTGAGTGATTTGAGAGTTTTGTGAGATTTTCTATCCAAGCATGTTACTTACTAAATGTGACATTGATATTTGTTTCATGATAATTTGTTTATTCGGACTTTGTGTGCTTACTTGGATAGTTTTGTGCAAATGATGTGCAAATGAAAAGACTTTCAGAATTGTGTAATTTTGGTTAACATGTGGAGTGCTATGATATGTTGCATGCTTGAGACTTGGCAGAAAAAAATGGATTTTGTGGGTAGATTCACTATAAACCCTCACGAGACAACACTCGTCCTACTAGGGATGTCTAGGGGTTTAACGGCTTGTTGCATATGCTCAATGCAATCGTGTCATCTACGAAAATGGTGTTAGTTAGTTAGGATTTGGTTTTTATTTCATTTATTTGCCCGAGGACGTGCAAATGCTTAGTGTGGGGATGTTTGCTAGAATATATTTTTATATATATTTTAGATGACTTTATTATCATATTTATTGTGTTTTGCATTGATTTAGATATTTATTTGATAATTTTTGGTGTTTTATTGTAGGATATAAGGAAGTTCTAAATTTGGAAGGATTTGAAGAAAAAGGGCTATTTTGGAGTTTAATTAGATGAAAATTCGGAATTATTGGGCTACGCGGGTTCCTTACATTGTTTGGGTCGTATCTTGAGTTCCAGAAGTCCGTTTTCGATGATCTTACAGCCCACGCGAAGCTTGTGGAATTCTCTTTAATTTTGAGATGGTCCAGTAAGAAAAATACAACTGGAGAAGCCCAGAAACTGGAGAGATCAGACAGCTGCGAAATTTTATTAGATAATCCTATTCGGTTTAGAAGACTTATTTGTAAATTAATTAAATCATCAAAATACTTTTATTATTAGAATATAGGGACCAGATTTTTATCATGAGGATGATTATTAGCTTGGGGGAGAAAAATAGACACGTACATTTTATTTTTGGAGAGCTAGGGCTTTTCTTCATCTCTTCCATACACTTTGTTTAGCTTAATATAGTTTGAGGTATTGTTCATCTTCCCTTGTTTTATTATTATATGCTTTAGAGCAAGTCCAACAGTATGCTAGTACATTCCCTATAATTTCTATAAAATAAGGAATCTTAGTAGTTTAGGGATATCATTTTTAATATTTACTCCAACAACAATCCCTATTTACCTTCTCATTATTATTAAATTGTCACTAAAATTGTTATAACTTTTTGTAGAAAATTCTTTTTTACGAATCGGTTTTTGCTTTAAAAAGTAGACTCCGAGATCTTTCTTATGGTATATGATTTACTATATTTTGAATAGTGATTTTGACAAGAAAGTCTAGGGGACTTCTAGTATTTCAGTGGTAAAAACAAGAGGGAGGAGAGAAAAAAAAGGAAAAATTTCAGCGGTAAAACTAAAAGGAGGGAAGGGAGAAAAAAAGAGGGAAAATGGGGGGAAATGAATATTTTATTTATAAAAATGAATTAGGGGATGACTAGAGGATACCTATAAATAGGGAATGACTAATGAATTTGAGGTTGTGCTAGTGGTTTAGGGAATCACTAAGATACTGTTGGAGTCCCATTTTGTTTCATATTCCCTATATTTGAAGTTAAGATAACATTTAGGGATACTATTAGACTTGCTCTTATATGGCTGTCATGATTGTCCATGTTGCTTTTACTTATAAGATGTGTGAGTAGTTTCATTCTAGGGCGCAAAGGGAAGCCATGTTTGCACCATGATTATGTTCTGATTTGTTAGTAGTTTAATGGGTAAAGAGTAATTCTAGTCGATATGTTTTAATACTTAATTTGTGTAATTGGCCAATATCATGGATTAATTGTATGCAAATAGGAGTAATATATTGAGAGATTTTACTCACTAGAGGCACACATACGATTAGCAGAATTGAAGGTGAGTGCGAGAGCATCATTGGATTTCTGAAAGTGCTAATGCTTGAGAGAGATTAACATTGCTTTAATTGATCAACCCATTGAATTGCTATATTTCTGTGACTAATTTTGGTGTAAGCATGGTGAACCTACATTGCCCTAGACTTTAGTTAATTGATTAAAAACACATTCAATTTGCATTATTTAGTTAGTAAAAATATTCAACATTCGTTTTTCTTTAGGAACAATTTTAATAGTTAGATTGGAATTCTGGAAACTTGTCTCCTTGTGGATTCGACCCCGTACTTGCTAATGTTTGCTAACAACAGACACCGTGCACTTGCGGTCATATAATTTTACTCATCGTATTAAAAATTATAAAATTAGAATATTTTACAAATATATAGATATGTTCGGATAATAGAAAACACGTTTCTAATAATTATATTTGGTTTTCAATGATTTTTTTTGAATAAAACCTTTTTCTTTTGTTGATCCAATTTATTTTTTATTCATGTCTCGAGAAGTGAAAGTCCAGTCTAAAAATTTAATTATATTTAACATGTTCGTGTTATAAAAGTATTTGTTCTGTCGTTTTTCACATTTTGTATGCTCTTATATGTAGTTTCATGAATTATTTTTTTTAAAAATTCTTTATGAATAAAAGTTTCATGTTTAATTTTATATTTAAAAGAAAAAAATTGAAATAAGTTATACAACTATAACTATATTTTATACATATCTTAAAATGCGTATCAAGTAACGAAAAAAACTGTAAAAAAATGGAGGAACATAGGAAATAGTAATTAATAATTTGAATTGAAATTTTGAATTTTAACATCTTAAATACTTAAAGACTAATGCACATATATTAGTATTAAAATACTGGAGATAATGATCCATCTCTTTGACTTTTTTCATTTATAATCTCAATTTTTTCGATGGCAAATTTCGGAAATTTAACTAAAATTTATAAAATATATTACAGATAAGTTTTTATATAACAATTTTTAATATATGTATATTCTAGTCAAAATTTATAAATATGATTGATACAAATGAAAAGGAGTAACCATTTATACAAATTATAAATTTGTAATAAAATATGATATTTATATAAATTTTCTAGACGGAAAACCATATGTATCATAAAAACCATATATGGTGATTATGTTAATTAATTTGAGAAAATTTTTGTAAGCATTTAAATAAATAATCGTCACTTATATGTTCATAAATTAAAATTGCTTATATGCTATTAATAATTTAAGTTCTAGGCGAGGTCCCGAACCCTCTTTATTAATAAAATAAAATCAAAACCTAATATCAATAATAAATCTTCTTGAACCCATTTTCGACAATGTCACGTCATGTGTCACATAAATTATAAAACAAAATTGATTATTTATTTTTTTAATTCTTAAAACTTATTTATACTAATAAATAATTATTGAATAAATACCATTTTTATTAATTGAAAATTATCAATTGTGGGACTTCTTACTCTTTATTTGAGTTGTAACTTGTAAAATATATTTTAGTACATTTATATAAGTAATTATTTGTCATACATCTTGTAAAATTTAAAAGTATGAAAATAAATTCTTTTTGGAGTGTAAGATACTCACGAGTCACCACTGTGTTATGTACTTATATTGTAGACTTGTAGTTACAATAGAAACATATATAATAATATATTTGATGTTAAATTCATTATAAAAATATAATTTTTTTTGACAATTATAATAGTATAGTTATTCTCCGATTCCGAGAGGAAGAGCATCAATATTTGCAACTTATTGAACATCTTTTATAATTTCTACTGATATGTGTTGTTCTTAAAAAATAAATTAATGTTATTAAACAGTTTGAAATATAATATTATATACATTTAAATAAGTAAGCTTTTTCTTTGTATATCCCTATAATAAAATTTCTCATGCATTCTTCAAAATTAGAATTTAACATTTATAAGAAATCTGTTTAACCCCGTCTTTGCTTTGACCTATATTGGTTAAATTGGAAAAAAAATTGAACAATTTTTTGTTCTTAAAATATGTAGATCTTAATCCCTAATTTGGTAAATTACTTTATCTATATATGAATAAGTAATTGTCACTTGCATATTCACAAATTAAATACTATTCATGTATTGTTTATAAATAAAATTTAATACTAGTAAGAAATCTTAGTGAGAGCCCTTGACAATAAAGTAAGAAGCCGTTGACATTCAGATTATAATTCAAGACAAAACTTGTAATTACCAATTCACTAGAAAAATATTAAACTTAAACAATTTGATTTATTGATAATTTATAATAATGAATTTATCATATCTTTAACATTTGAACAACATACACCCATCTGTCTAGCACATAAGAGCAACTCCAAAAAGCTGTTAAATCTTTTCTTAAAAATATTATAATTAAATGACTCTTAGTTATTTAAGATACAAAATTTCTCATCATCTCCAACAACATCTTTATTTCTACCTCCTATTTCATATTTTATTAACAAGATGTACTTGAACAAAGAAATGTGATGTGAGTATAAGTTAATAAAATATGAAATATTCTAATAAAGAATGAAAAAAGGAGATGAGAAAGAAATGTGATGTGATGTGAGTATAAATTGATAAAATATGAAAGATTCTAATAAAGAATGAAGAAAGGCGATGAGAGGGAGTCTTAAGTATAAGGAGAATTTTAGGGCTCCTAATTATATAAAGAAGGCTTAGGAGATTGTTGGAGAAGAAATTTTAATAAATCCTCCTCAAAATTTGACTTAATAATGAAAAGAGGAGTTTGTTGGAGTTGTAGTATCCTTATCCATGTTTATAAAACAAAAATTGAAAATGTCCTTTGTCAACTCCATAATAACATAACAAAAAGACCTTTTATAAAGGGGAAAAATGTGTGTACAAACCTTGTTTTCTTTTCGTTATTTGTAGTACAAGTTGCATGTTCACTTACTTCCAGCAAGATCTATGGAGAGTTTGACTTTGCCCACAACTCTAGTAGGCCTAGATTTTCACTCTTATGATGATTTTTTGACTACAAGTTCGGGTATGACATTTGTGACTGTGACCCAGAAGACTGCTTATTTGCACTGGTTGTACCAATAACATGACCAAGAAAATCAATAATTGGAATTGTATCAATACATCCAACACTTCCTCAGGTTCTTCTTATGCAGAACAAAAAGATCCAATTAAAAATACTAAATCAATGAATAATTCACATATAAAATGGTATTACACAAAGAAGTGAAAATGTTAAATTAAGTGTTGAACCAAAACTATCGATACAAACTATCACGAAACATATGAGTTATATACTAAAAGGGTCACCAAATTCAAAACTCTTAAAAGCACTGTCATCTTGATTACTCAAAGAAACAATCTTCAAAATCAATACAACCAAGGAGCAACATTAAAAAAATCCAATTACAATAGACAAACATGTCAAATGAAATATATAAGAAACATATATACAAAACAACACATAAATTTGAATGAGGCGTGTGTAAACAAACATAATTACCAAGACCCTAATAGCCACAATTTGAGCAATAATAGTATGAAGACCAAGTGCCTCAAATTAGATTTTCTTCACATCCCAAAAAGCAGAAACTACAACAATAAAAAAGTGAAATTAAGTTCAGTTCATGATATTATCAAACAATGATAGTTAACAAAAATAACCAAAGTGATGCATTATATCAAACAATTGGTATACCGTGTAATCAAAATCACAACTGAAATAAACAATAGCCAAACATTCTCTGTAATTATACAATTCAAAACAAAGATATAAACTAGTAATAACATATAAAATAAGAAGTTATGAACTATATGATAGAGATGAAAAGTTCGACATCACATGATAAATGAGATGAAAAAGAAGAGAAGAAGAATGAGTGAATGATTTGAATTTGAATAGAATTTAGAATGAAATAAGCTCCATAAAGGTGTATTCAATTCGAATTTTGAATTTGAATTTGAATTTCATTAAGTTTCGAAAATAAGCTTTGTGAATGTCTCTGTTTTAATTTTATTATATTTAACATTGTACTATCTGTATCTAAAAGCGTGTGCATGAGCAGAACCGCTGAAAAGTGCAACACATTGAAGCCTGACAATTTTGTAAATAACAGCAACTTTAGGGGCAAAGTATTAAATAAAATGGTAACTGTAGAAAACACGCAACATGCACTGTATTATATACATAAAAGGTTCGCGCATGGGGGAGCGCGGGTCGGATCGATTCGATTTTAGGTTAAAATCGAAACTGAACCCGCATATCCTCAGTTTTTAAAATCGAAAACTGAAACCGCAACTGAAACTGACAGTTCGGTTTTGGTTTTATAATGATAGGATCAGTTACAATCGGTTCGGTTTCGGTTTTAAAACCACCTCAAATAAACATAACAAAATAAATAAAATGACTTAGAATTTTTAAGCATGCAATGTTACAAATTATTTTTTCGTCCAAAATAAACATACAAAGTTTTCATAATAAATTATTTAGTGCGTGTTTGGGGTATCACAAAAAAGTTGACTTATAGCTTAAAATGAGTAAGTGCTTTATAAGTGATAAGTTGATGGATTCTTATAAGTTATACGTGAAAGTGTTTGTCCTAAATCCAATCATGTATGATGAGTTAGGAAGAACTTTCTTGTATTCTTATTTGATTTCATTAATGTTAATAAAAGACTTGTTTTGTTTTTATTACGGGCCTTATCTATTTAAAGTGTTTTAAATAAGATGTTCCATAGTTTAGAGTAAAGCTTCTAGAATTATAATGATATTATAATAGTGAGATCTAGAATATGATAACTCTAGACTTAAACAGTTCCTGATCATAGGATAACTAATCGGAAGTTGGTGAATCCGCAAAGATTGGTACATACTATGCTTGCTCCCGTCAGGAGGATGTCTGTTCTCATAGGCATTTGTGTGGTGACACTATAGCTAGTATGTAGGTGCTTGTTAGGGAATAAGTTCACTGAACATGACTCGATAAGTTGAATAGATAATGGAGTTTACTCACGTGTCAATAGTTATTCACTGAGTGATAGTTGTACAAGTGTCCTTAGACTTGAGATCGTTAGAGTTATCTTGTATATAATGAACTATGCTTTGGATTAGTCCTTAGTCTCAAGGACATCCATTAGGTCTATTCTGGGCATAGGGATTTGTGTATGGAGATAGTTAACGTCAATAGAGGATCTACCCCTTCCAGTATAGGAAGAGAATATCCTATGTTATTCTTAGTATGCGAGTTCTGGAATATCTGGCCAGAGTGTATGAAATTAGAAATGAGTTTCTAATTTGCATTAATATGAACTTAGCATTATGAATAAGAAATCATATGATTAAATTTGATAAGGCCTGACACGAGATCCATGCCTTATATTTAATCGGGATATTGTAGGGTAGAAGGAATTCATTGTACGGTAACTAGTCACTGACAGGTTCTTGGTATTCTAAGCAGTGAATTCATATTATCCGGATAGTCACGATATGTTGAGAAGCATCCCTCACGATGTAGAATAAATATAATTAATCAGTTAATTATATTTAATGAATTTTAGAATTCATATAATTAATAAATAAAAAGTTTATTATTATTATTTATTTCTACTACCGGCTTAATATTGGACCTACAGGGTCACACCATAAAAGATTAATTTATTGATGAAGGTATTTTGAGAGAGCAAGTTATTTTCTAAATAGTCTAGAAAAGGAAATAATGATTAAAATAGTTTTAATTATTATTAAAGCATTTTATAAGATAAAATGTGGGGTTAATATATATATATATATATATATATATAAAGATATATTAAAAAACCCTAGGAGAGCCCTATAAATAGAATGAGATAGTTCATTCTAAAGGACTTGAGTTTTTGTGAAAACCTAGTTGCCACCCTCTTCTTCTTCATCTCTCTCCCTCTCTCTCAAAAGAAGAAAAACTTCATTTTTATAAAAGCTTAGTTTTATAAAAAGTTTCATCGAAGGATTATTCTTGGTGGATACCGGTAGAGTGCTTCACACTCTGAGGAGCAACTGCTAGAATCCATTTTTATAAAGCTTCGATTTTCAAGGTATGGTTACGATTCCTCCGCTCTTTCATTTTATATATTTTTCTATATGTGTGATACATGGTTTTTACGGAATAAATGTTATATCACGCTTCCGCTCATCCGTAAATTCCTTCAATACGGGTGTTTGGATAAATTTACTTATAAGTTAGTTAAGAGTTTGCTAAATTAAATTTGAAAAAATAATTATTAAATACAATGATTTCAACACTTGCATATAAAATTAAAAAAAAATATTTAAAAACACAAATGTAAAAATATAAAGTATTAAAAAAATAAAGAAATAAGTTGATAAGTTAAGTAAAATGTTGGTGATTTCTAACATTCAACTTATCAATTTATAAGTTATAAGTTATCAAATAAGCTGAGTACACAAACACCCCTCATAAGCTAAAATGGGTTTATAAGTCATAAGCTGACTTATAAATAGTTACCCAAACAGGCCCTTAAGTCCAACATGACCCGAGAATAATGTAAATTTAACATGATCTTCAAAAATATTTTCTCTGAGATGTAAATAAGACAAAGTTAGAAATTCAACAAGCTTGAGCCTATCTGAAGTCTTTGTGTAAGTAAAGAGTTTTTTCAGGAAAGCCAAGAAAAATCGTCAATCCAAAAATAAAGCAAACATATAAAACACCTAGATATAGAAGTTTAGTAAACTACATTTATTAATCAACTATTACAAATTAAAACTTCAAAAACAAGAACAAAATAGTGTAATTATTAAAAGAAATTCTAGGATCTTTATTAATTTACTCTCAGTGCTTATAAAAATTGGTCTAGTAGAATATATAATATATATATATATATATATATATATATTTATTTGT
This sequence comes from Heracleum sosnowskyi, assembly GCA_030848705.1. Classification (NCBI taxonomy): domain Eukaryota; kingdom Viridiplantae; phylum Streptophyta; class Magnoliopsida; order Apiales; family Apiaceae; genus Heracleum; species Heracleum sosnowskyi. The sequence goes on along the minus strand of CM061244.1, from coordinate 112,165,390 downwards.
ATTAATCGGATTTGTTCATTTTTTTCGGGTTCAGTTTGGACCTAAAACCGAAACCGAAACCTAAAAAACGGTTCAGTTTTTTAATTTTTGGTTTTAACTCGGTTCCGGTTTTCTACGGTTCGATTTTTATCGGTTTCGGTTCAATTTCGATTTTAATTCGATTTTTTGCTCAACCATGGTTCGCGCTGCTCGGACATCAATAGTTATACACATCTATTATCTATTATATATCTTATACTGCAACAAGGACTTTGTGAAACATTTTATTCAACAACTTGAAATTACATAACTGCCCCTCCAAAGTCAAAGTTATAAAAATGTAAGAAATTTTTCATCTTGATGGGAATCGAACCTAAGACATTTCAATGCTAATTACTAAGAATTTCAAGTCAACAATTTAACCATTGAGCTACTTGGGTTTTTTTATTTTGGTATAAAACCCATTAGTATGATAATGTCTTTCACAAATATTATTTTACGCTTTAGTTTTTATTCAAGATTCTTTCATGATAATTTCATTTGTCTGATTATTAATAAAAGTGGTTATTGGTATAAAGTATATCCAATAGACACGTATCTCTTTAATTAAATTTAATTATGTTTCTTCCTTTGTATTCACAATTTTAAGACAAAGTACAAATGCATTTTTAGTCACATAATATCACTTTTTAGTCCGAGCATCCAATAATACAAAATAATACAAAATAGTAATCATTTTGTCTCAACTATGTTCATACATATCAGATAATATAAGTAATAATATAAGCACCTCTATAGTTGTTACCCTGAATAGAGATGAACGTAATCCGGATTCAGGTCGGATTTTTCGATATCCGATAGGGCCGGACTTTTTTAAATCGAGACAAATTTCCTCTAAAATATTTATACCTGTAGATAGGGTCGGGCCAGGAGGGGCCAAATCGGATTTTTACAAATTATTTTAGATATTGATAACTTTAACTTTAACTTTTTTTTATTTTTTCGGATTTAATTAAAAATTTTAAGCTTTTATCCGAAATTTAATTGAAAATTCTAACTTTTTGGATTGGACTTTTATCCTGATCAAGACTACGTCCAAATCGAGATTAAATTTGGGTTTATTCGGCTCGAACCGGATCGGGGTTTGTAAAAAATATGCGATCCATTTAAGCCCGCGGGCTGGATCCAATTGAGGTGGACTTTTTTTTAATCAGATTTCTTCCGATTTTTTAAACCAGTTCGAACAATTTTTTTCGAATACGAATTTGTGTGCATCTCAATCCCGTCAGCTCATGCATTAAGGACAAGTATACTACTCCGACCGTTTATAGAGAATTATGGAGATCGGAGAGTATTGGTACTTTCGAAATGGAGCCTTTATTTGACACCTTTAACTAATTCCTATCTGATTATTAATTAGCTTATAAAACTAATCATCAAATACATTCAACTAAGAACAAAATCTTTTTCGGACTAATACCAAACCGATCTTTCTTGCAAATCTTCTCAATCATGTCACATAGTGTCACCAACAAGTTCAAACTGGTGGCAGAATCACCACAACAAACTAAAGAATACTTAACATCGCAAAATTAAACTGGCGTGAACTAGAAAATATCGTCACAAAATAACATCCTGTTTTGTCGGTTAGAGTGATCCCGTGCCTTGCACGGGTACAAGTGCAGTCGCATCAGTAGTAGGAAATCATGGATGGTACACAAAGATAACCTAGATTTTTACTACTCTATAGGCTCAAGGTCCTGGTACCTTTTAAAGCTTATTAATAAATTTGTTCTTTTTGTTCTCTTTCTTTAGTTTCAACTCCTTTTGTCACACCATCGAATCTTACATAGAATTGTATGATATTTTTCAAGTTCTAAAATAATAACGATGCATTTGCTTAATACAATGTATCTATTCAATATTTTAGTTATGACAATTAGTTGATTGATGTCAGTAATAGAAAATGAACTTTTGATAAAAGCCCAGAAACTATTTCTTCTGTACGGGGAAAAGAAGCCAAAGAAATGAGCTTAGGAGCTCATCCATTGTAACGGATAACAGCATGCAAACATAACAGAGAAATCAGAAAAGTGCGCTCACAATACAACAACATTTTTAGTGTACATCCAAATCTCAAGCAACTAAACATAACTAGGACATGCCCGTGCCTCGGGCTATAAAGCTAGTTTTATTATTAAAGTACGAATTAATTATCATATGACTCACTTATTTGATTTTAATATATAAATTGGCTCACTGATAAATTTGTGATCTCATTTAGATTGCTAAACACAGAATAAGTTATATTATACTACAAAATAATTGTTTACTTGATATCTAAAATACCAATGACTTGAAATTCTTAAAGTGAAATTCATAATTTGTTTGGTAAATCACCACTATTAAATATTTAATTCAGCTTCACTTAATAAAATAAACAGTTGAGCGCGATGAGATAGCTCAAGTGGTAAAGAGCTTATCTCTTGTCATCCCAGATCCTGGGTTCGATTCTAGCTCACCCCGAGATTTCCGAGAACAGATACTCAAATGTAAAGGCATATAAGCCTAATTAGTCAAAAAAAAAAAAAAAAAATAGTTATTTACTTGATCTCTTAATCTCTTACTTTATTTAAATTTAAATTTTAAACAATTAAAACTCTATTTTAATACAAACACATGCCCCAAGTTCATCATAAGTTTCAAGTTTGGACCCTCGTTGCATACACACACAGACGCACACAGTAGCCCTAACCTAAACACTCTTGGTTCGAATTTCAAACGTTGTTTGTCACTTTGAGCAGCCGATTTCAGTTGAAACTCAAAGGTACTCTATTTAATCTTACATGTCAATTTAATTTTAACACTTTCTTGTATATATACACGTGTGTGCTTTGAATCTTTTCAAGTCCAATTGCTAGCTATTTGACCTTAATTACAAGTATTGTTCGATTCTTTTATGTCAAAGATTCGATTTTTATTTACAATTCTTGCTTTAATTTGGTTTTAATCATCTTGGTTATTGTGGTTACTGTTGTTTAGGGGGAGGAATTGAGAGTTTTTCGAGAATTTTATGGATTGGTAACTCGATAGTGTAGTTAGGTTATTGGACATGTGCAATGTCATAGCAATGTTAGATTTCGAGATATGCTTATGCATAGTGGATTATCACTTATTTTATGTTTTGATGTATTATTGCCGATACTTAAAAGTACATTGGGCATGAATTTTGTGGCTTCATTATTAAAATCTAACATAATCAGTTTTTATGTATGTTAATTGCTTTGCTCTGATTAGGTGGAAATTCCGAAGTATAGTTGGATTAAGAGACCTGTGCAATCTCGTATTAATGTAGTTAGGTTTATTGGACATGTGCAATCTTAGAGCAATGTTTGTCGGTGGCATTAGGAAGATTTTTCCTTTGAAGACTTTTGGAGCTATGATTTCGAAATTTGCTTATGCATAGTGGATTATCACATTTTTTATGTTTTGAGTTAAATGTCTAATTCGCTGATACTTTAAAGTACATTGGTCATAACTTTTGTAGCTTCGTTATTAAAATCTAATATAATCAGTTTTTATGTATGTTAATTGCTTTGCTCTGATTAGGTGGAAATTCCAAAGTATAGTTAGATTAAGAGACCTGTGCAAATCTCATATTAATGTTTTGATTGGACTGATGACTCCTTCAAGACACCAATAACTAAGCGGATTTTAACTTTATTGATATCTTGCTTGTATTGCTTTACTGTGTTGCACTCACTTCTATAACAGGTTCCTGATTACAGTCTCTGTTTAATATCTATATTAAAGTTAATTGTTGTATACAATGTTATTTAGTTGGGAGTGCCTTGTAATCACCAATATTATAAACACGCGAAAAAAGGTGGATCCCGTTCAAGATACTCAAATAACAAAAAGTCCTGAAGTTTGCCAGATTCACCCTCGTCACTAGAAAATTCTTCTTGGAGTGCAATATTTTGGTCATGCAGAGACAATCGCTCCACTCTCTGAAGTACCTCGCCTGTTGGATGGTTATAACTTCGCTGTTCCCTTGAGTATCCCGTGCAATTTCTATCATGTTAATAATCACTGCTCCCATCACTACTAGAATCCCGAAACTCCACACCACTGTACTCACCAGCCAGCCTGTTCCCTCGAAGAAAAGTCAAACTTGCAAATATTAGGAACGTATAGCAAATAAGATGGTAAAAACTAGTTACCTAAGTCTGGAACGTCAGAACTTTTATTCTATAAAGTACATCACCTTGAAACATTGATATAATAAAAAACAGATAGGGAAGGTAAGCTCGAAGTAACATATCACCCTTAATGTTATAAGGAGAAAATGTAGGAAGCTGACTAGCTGAGATAACATTCAAGTAAACAACATGTCATGCATCAGTAGAAAGAGAATTTTTTAAAATGTAGTGAATGGACCATACAGATGCTTTGCTCAATACAGACGGTCAATGCAAATCAAGAGGATGAACTCCTAAAAAGAATAGTCGCGGCGAGGTAAAATAAGCTTCTATATAGGGTTGCTAATCAGACATTCGAGAATTTCAATCTGCCAATAAATTAATAGTATAGCAAAGTAACAACACAACCACAGAGAAACGTGGAGCAGTCTCTTGTGGTTACTGTTGTTTAGGGGTTTTTGGTTTTGGGAGTGCACTGAGTGTTTTTTGAGAATTTTACGGATTGGTAACTCGATAATGTAGTTAGGTTATTGGGCATGTGCAATGTTGTAGCAATGTTTGATTTCAAAAAATGCTTATGCATAGTGGATTATCACATTTTTGATGTTTTGAGCATATTGTTTTGATGTATTATTGATGATACTTGAAAGTAAATTGGGCATGAATTTTGTGGCTTCGTTATTAAAATCTAACATAATCAGTTTTTATGTACGTTAATTGCTTTTCTCTGATTAGGTGGAAATTCCGCAGTATAGTTAGATTAAGAGACCTGTGCAATCTTGTGTCTCGTATTAATGTTTTTATTGGACTGATGAATCCTTCAAGACACCCGTACTAAGTGGATTTTAACTTTATTGATCTCTTGGTTCTATTGCTATAGTGTGTTGCACTCGCTTCTATAACGGGTTCCTGATTACAGTCTCTGTTTAATATCTATATTAAAGTTAATTGTTGTAAACAAATTTATTTAGTTAGGAGTGCCATGTAATCACCAATATTATAGACACACAAAAAAATGCATTTGTAACATTTAAATTAAAAATAATTGGTGTTTTTATGAACTGGCAGGTTTTTAGTTCAAGTGGTATTTGAAATTTTACCAGCAAGGTTGCCCTGCAGATTTATCTGAATTTACTTTGAATGGCATTGGTTGTAATTTGTGGGCAACCATGTAGTGGCAAGTCAAAAGCTGCCCTGTTGCTTGCAGAATCTCTCAAGGAATCGGATTCCAATCCAGCAGTTAAGATCATTGATGAAACATCTTTGCATCTTGATCGCAATCAAAGCTATGCTAACATGGTAGTCGAGAAGAACGTTAGGGGAGTGCTTAGGTCAGAAGTTGATAGATCTTTAAATAAGGATAGTATTGTTATAGTGGATTCTTTGAACAACATCAAGGGTTATAGATATGAGCTGTGGTGCTTGGCCCGTGCTGCAGGAACTAGATATTGTGTTGTTTATTGTGATGTTGAAGAAGATTACTGTAGAAAATGGAATGAAGAACGCAGGGAAAGAGAAGAACCTGATTATAATGATAAGATTTTTGATGATTTAGTGAGAAGATTTGAGAAACCAGATAGTAGAAACCGATGGGATTCACCTTTGTTCGAGTTATGGCCGTCGAGAGATGGAATAGAGAAAGCTTCCGCAGCTATCGTAGATGCTGTATCGTACTTGACAAAAAGAGTAGATTCTAAGACAAGAGATGTGAAAGTTTTGCAGCCAACCATAGCCACACAGGGTGCACGTTTTTCAGAGGCTAACTCCCTATATGAAATGGACAAAGCTACCCAGGAAGTCGCAAATGCCATAGTGGAAGCCCAGTCTCTGGCAATGGGTGGAAATGTGAATGGACTTTCTCTTGGTCCAGATTTACCAACCATCAGTCTGTCAAGATCAGTTGGCTTGCCGGAACTGCGCAGGATAAGACGTACTTTTATAAAGTTGACAGGGCAATCGAGCTTGAGTGGTGCACCTCCGCCTTCAGATGCCAACAGCGCAAAAAGGATGTTTGTGGATTACTTGAACAGAGAATTGGGAAGTGGTTGATTGTCAGGGTATGTCTATTGAAAGCTTTGAAGGTACAACAATCAACCTTTTTGTGTGGCCCAATAGTAAAACTCTAATTGCTTCAGCGACCTTTATTTATTTACATCAAGAGTTGTACTCTAATAATGGTTGTGTGTACTTGTATCGAATTTGTTATTGTACTTGGACGAGAATGCTTAATGCTCATTACAACTATACAATCCTGATCAATACGAAAAAACTTGTGAAATTACCCAGAGATATTTTTCTCTATTTCGATGGAGAGACTTTGACAGCTTGTCAACGGCTCTCCAATTTAATGAAGTTTTAGTTAAAATTATGGCAACTGATTGAATCTTGCCGACTTGATGCACTTGTAGCCGAAGTCTGATAGTGGCCACAAGCAGTGAGCTGGTGAACTCAGCAAAAGGGAATGCCAGCTTGGTGAGACACTGAGACTCGTCCATATTAGTACATTTTTTAATGGTCGTTTGCAGCTAAAATTCGTTGGCAGTATATTACTTCTGCACCAACACCCGTAGTATATATATTTTTTCTTTTTTATTTTGTTTCGCGGAACCAGCATGTATATCCAAATGACTAATGTTGCTCTACAATCAACCTTGATTTACGGAAAAATTTGCATCTTTTTCCCACAAAGTTTGTCGAGCCTGTTAAATCTCAGTGAAAACGTTCATTATTATGTTTGTTTCTATAATTTTTTGACTATTAAGCGGACAACTTCTCCGTCACAATTTGTCAATTTAAGAGTTAATTATAAAGTAACCACAAAAAAATACAAAACTGTTTTCTACAGAAAATATTTTGGATAAATTTGCTATGTAACAATAAAAAAGATTTGAAATATTCCGTCTCACTCAAGTGACTCGGGTTGATAATTATGTTGAGTAATTTGACTTCGTGTCCCTCATAAATTGTGAGAATATTGGGGGTGGCAGAGGGATCATATATTATATTCTAATTTGGATTGTTCATATATTTCTATTATACTTTCTTGTAGATTATATTTAATTTATAACATGTATAATTTGAATTATAAAACTAAGAGCATAAGGAGAAGATTTTAGCAAAAATATCCTATGTAACACATTTTATACATAATTTGTATAATTAGTAGAGCTTCAACCATGCAAAAATCTTAGCTAAAATTATAGCAAACCTCGACCAAATTTATCGAACCTGTCATGAATTGTACATATAATTTAATTATTATAGCCAACCACATTAACTTACAAATTCATTAAATTATAACAATTCATTATTTTATATAATTTTAGCAAGTCATTTTAGCTATTATCATTGAAAAATGCTCTATTCAATGTATTCGGGAATGTTAAATGATCGTATTTTAAATGAAATAAAAACGAATTTGAGTAGGACGGACGGAGTTTCGCAGGGAAAAGAAAAGCATGGTGGGTGTAGAAAATCTCTGAAACGTGGAAGGACACAAGCACGGGATTTTGCAGGAGTAAATAAATTTACTAAAAAACAAAAACACAATTATTCTCCCCCTTCCCTCTCCCTCTCCTCCATTAAATTAACTTTACAATTTTTCATCTTTTCTAAATTAAAAAAAAGACATACTGTATAATTAAATGTACAGGATATATGTCTGGATCTAACCTCCTTAATTTTAACTAAACACACTGTCAGTCGAATCACAACTGCTCGACTCAACTTCACTTATACACACACACACACACACACTCTGTATGTATTTTTATTACATACACAGCCTACACAACCTGGTATGTTGCTATACAACCTTAATTACACTTATTTATTACTTATTTGTTTCTTCATTACTTTAATTCTCATTTCTGTTGGATCTGATCTGTATGTAGTGATCTACATTAATTCATCTCTTAACTATGTGAATTTTGTGTGTGTTTTTAAAGTATGTCATCAGTTGTTGCTTGCTTGCTTTATTTATTTTTTCTTCATCATTGTTTGCTGCAGATTTTATGAAGCTGTAGTGACAATTCTTCCATATATGCACATGTTATTTGATTTGTGTTAAAGGAACAGTGTAAATTGTGATATCTAAGTAGTTTTTAAGAGCTTACTCTGGGATCTTGAGTCATTATCTTGCTTGTTGTTTAGTTGTATATGTGATTCCATGAGACGGGGTCTGGCCTATCGGAGTTTTAAGGACAGTTGTTGCTGATGCAATACCTTGGAGGGTGTGTAGGATTCCTAGTAAGTTATAATTTTGATGTATCTTGGAGATTTGAGGTGAATTATTAGGTTGTGTTGGTAGGGGTTGTAAAGTTTTGTAATGGGAAGATCTTGGTTTAGCAAGATGTCACTAATTTTCGGGCCAAGACAGCCACGAAGCTTGTTGGTACTATGTGCTGTTTGTGTGCTTGTATTCATAGGATTCTTGGGACCGTCTTCTTCTAGTGATTCTGAACCGGGTATTGTTAATTCTAGATTGGATGTTTACTCTAGTTATAGAAGGTTGAAGGAACAAACAGCTAATGATTATTTGGAATTGAGGACTTTATCATCGGGAGCTAAGCAACTGAAGGAGTTTAGTCTTTGTGGTAAAGAAAGAGAGGATTTTGTACCGTGTTACAATGTGTCGGCGAATTTGTTACTAGGGTTTAAAGATGGAGAGGAGTTTGACCGACATTGTGAAGTATCGCAAGAGAGGCAACGTTGTTTAGTTCGACCTCCTAACAATTACAAGACACCCCTGAGTTGGCCAGCTGGTAGAGACATTATATGGAATGCAAATGTGAAGATAACTAAAGACCAATTTTTATCTTCTGGAAGCATGACAAAAAGGTAAAGCAACTTAACCATCAAATAGGTAATATAAGATTGGCTTTAATTTATTGCTATTAATTGGGCAATATTTTGAGCTTGTTGGAGTCGAACTATGTATTTAAACTGCGCTATGCACCTCTTTCTGACCTGCATAATATTTTGAGCTCATCTTCCAATGTAATAACTTGCATACATGTTCCTTCTTTCTATTTTTACTTTTAGGTTAATGCTATTAGAGGAGAACCAAATTGCTTTTCATTCAGATGATGGATTGATTGTTGATGGTGTCAAAGATTACTCCCACCAAATTGCAGAGATGATAGGGTTGACCAGTGACTCCGAATTTCGTCATGCTGGCGTAAGTACTCTCTTTTTTCATTATCTATCTTTTTTGCTTCTATGTTCTTTACGCCTTCACAGGTCCAACATCTAGGGGGCTGCCTTTGTGTTATCACGATAAATTTGTTTTCTTTTCGTTCTTTATTGATATTCCTTCACCTTGATACTACTTATAGGTGCACACAGTTTTAGATATTGGCTGTGGGTTTGGCAGCTTTGGTGCCCACTTGCTTTCCCTAAATATGATGGCAGTCTGTATGGCAGCATATGAGTTAACTGGTAGCCAAGTCCAGTTATCCCTTGAAAGAGGTCTTCCTGCAATCATTGGCAACTTCATTTCAAGACAGCTTCCATTTCCATCACTGTCATACGATATGGTTCACTGCGCTCAATGTGGTATTTCTTGGGACAGCAAAGGTATGTTATTATTTAGTGGTTTAAAATTTACCCATCTCAGATAAAAAATGTGCCTGAGTTTCCCTTTCTCTCCTTCAAATTGAAGGCTGTGAGCTTACTCTTGACTGGCGCCCTTCGGCCCTTGTTTTCATTTTGTTTATGCATGTTTTCTTTATAACTTATGTCACCACGGCTCTATTTTTCGCCTCAAGCATCCATGACGACGTCGGACACTCGAGGCTGATGGTTAGGGACACAACACAGGCACTTTGTTTTGGGTCAAAACATTAAAATATTTAAAGTTAGACCAACTCTTGAGCATGTATTAATGTTGTTCGCTTCAAGCTTAGTCCCATACCATAGTCTATAATTGTTATTAACGTCTATATGGTGGCATGTATCTGCAGAATTTTTGTGATATTTGAAGTTCTGAGCAGTATCAGGATGTAAAAACACTGGGCGCTATCTTTTTCTAGTTTATGGTTATTAATTTTTTTTTGTTACAAATTCAGATGGCATGTTCCTTATTGAAGTTGACCGGCTACTGAAGCCTGGAGGCTACTTTGTTTTAAACTCACCAGCAGGCAGGGGGCAAACAAGTTCTGTTGCACGAATCACATTGTTGACTGAGAAAATTTGTTGGAGCCTTTTAGCTCAAGAAGAAGATACTTTTGTCTGGCATAAAACAGCAGATTCTCAATGTTATACGAGGTGAGGCTACTGATGGATGCTTTCTTACTCTTATACTCATTTTACTTTCTCATGTATTGTTCTTCTATTTCCTTTCTTTCGGATAAAACAAAACCACTCTAACACTCTTTGGTGCCTTTATGTAGCAAACTGGGTGCTGTACCCACTTGTCAGGACACACATGATGTTCCATCATTTTATCACCCACTCGCACCTTGTATAAGTGGTACTGCTAGTAATCGTTGGATTCCAATTCAGAACAGGTCATCTCGCTACCCATTAAAGCCTTCCGAGCTAGAAATTCATGGAAAGTATTTTTAATATTTGTCAGTTGATTATTTCAAATTTCCATGATAATTCATTAATGCTATAATTGTTGAAGAACCTTTCCAATTAAAATCTCTCACCTTAAGTATGATTTTCTTCTGTTGTTTCAGAAGTCCATCCTGAAGAATTCGATGAAGACTTGGAGTACTGGAGATCAGCACTAGGAAATTATTGGTCCTTGTTGACACCCTTGATTTTTTCTGATCATCCAAAGAGGCCAGGTGATGAAGATCCATTACCTCCGTACAATATGATTCGGAATGTGATGGACATGAATGCTCATTATGGAAGTTTGAATGCTGCATTTCTGGAAGCTAGGATATCAGTATGGGTGATGAATGTTGTTCCCGCTGGAGCTCAAAATACACTTCCTCTTATACTCAATCAAGGTTTTGCTGGTGTTTATCATGACTGGTACGCACAACTTCTTTTCTTCATAATGACAAGTATCCCATAGATTGTGTTTCTTTCTTATCCAATATAATGTGCTTTTATCTTACTCTACCAAAACATTTTACTTGCAATAAAACTTGTTATTTCCATCTTTTGTGAGATATTTAAAGTATAATTTATTATAATGCTGCATGTCATCCAGGCCTTCAATGTGATTAAACATCGTATTTTTTCTTTTTGATGGAAGATCATGTAGAAAGTTACATTACCTGGTCTTTAGATACCTGTTTGTTATTTCGTGGAGAATAACTAAAAATTCAAATGATCTATGAGTCTATGTGTTGCTACAGCCTACAAGCAGGGGCCTAGCTACATAGTACATACTAAGGAGTAGGGGAAATGACCCTACTCAACTTGCAGTGATATATTCACATTATTGTGTTATATATTTAATTTAATATTTATACTTGAATTTAAACATTGACACCACTTAAACTATAAGTTTCACCCTACTTAATTATAAGTTTCTGTCATGCCCCTGCCTCCAAGCCCTTTTACGTGACTACAAAAATGTTGGCATGTCTTTTGAACTATTTAAAGGATTTTAAATGTAGCCAAACATTTATATGCACACCAATCACAATCAATGTATCATATTTTCAGAATTATCTCGGAATAGTGTATAAGATCTTTAATTCCATGTGGGTTTTATGTTTTAATACTTGTCAGGTGCCAACCATTTCCTACATATCCACGGACATATGATATGCTACATGCGAATGGTCTCCTCTCACACATTGATTCAGTGGGATGTAGTTTACCGGACCTACTTCTGGAAATGGACCGAATTTTGCGCCCTGAAGTAATTTCTTAGCTGCTATTTTTTCTGTTTGTTTAAAGTAGTCTGCATAATAACTAAAATGTGATTTTTTTAAAAAAAATATATCTATTGATAGGTCCTCTAAAGCAAAGTTTTGAAATTGTATTTGATTAGTGTATTTTCATCTGACAGGGCTGGGTAGTTCTTTCAGATACACTGGGGCCCATAGAGAAAGCCCGCATGCTTGCTACACAGATTCGTTGGGAAGCAAGGGTGATTGATCTCCAGAATGGCAGTGACCAACGTTTACTTGTTTGCCAAAAACCATTTTTGAGAAAATGAATGTTCAAGCTTGGGAAGGGCTTGGCCCTTCTGGATCTTCATTTCAAATTTATTCAGGTAAATTTTGTGAGCCTGAATGAAATCTGGGATACAGCCTAGCAACATTTAGTTAGGAATTGTGGGATAAGTTAATTTAATTGCTCTACATTTAGATTTATTCCGTATTGCGCTCTGACCAATTCTCCTACCCTATACTCTATTGGTATCGGTTAACCTCTAAAGTTTGGTAAAAAATTGAAATAGACGATAACGAACTATTGAAAACTTCTCTGCTGCAGTGTTAAGAGTTGACTATATTTCTGATCTCTGTGTTTCTTAACGTAGCAATATATGTGAATCTGCTGGCACAGTATCTGGATTGGTTAAGGCTGCAATGCAACTTCATTAAATAATAGCAATTCTGCAAAATCGAATCCTCTTTACTGGTTGAAGTGGCTCTCATGATGATACCATGATGTATAGTGATATGATAAAGGATTCAAGTCCGGCTGACAGGTTCTCCCTGGTTATACTAGTGCAAATTAGGGGAATCAAAGTTTTTATTTTTATTTTTTAATTTTTTAATGATATTGAGAGAGACTGTATTGGAAGCCATTCTATATGGAAATTTTGCTTCAGGATGTAGCTACAGTTCATTTCCTTTTACTTTTGTATTTATTTTTCCTGTCACAGTTTTTAGCATTCAACTAATCCAGCTATTCTCGATTAGTTTTTGTCCAAGTGATGTTAATGTAATTTCTCGTTAAATTTGAAAATTTTCTTCAGGTGGTAACAAAAATGTAAACATAATACATGACACAAATTTCCTTCACGCCAGGAAATTAAGAAAGAATCAAAATGGTTAAAATGACAAGTCATTAATAACAAAATTCGATGAAAACATTCTAAAAAATACACTACTATGTCGAGAAATACAGTGGCTTAAATGTATTGTAATCTGAGATCACGAATTGCGCGGCAATACTTGTGAAAGAAAGCAAGCATTGAGAGAGATCCTACGGTCTAAAATGGGTCATCCTTAAGTTGCTCGATTGATCTATTTATAGTATACTAGTAATATTACTCCAATGGTTTTTATCAAATCTCCCACACCCCCACACTTTTCTTCTTCCAACCACTTCCTTGTTGTTTTCTCCTTCTTCATCATAATTTGATCTTACTTTGTTTCTTCATTCGTTATTTTTCGAGACAATGTCGTCTGAAAAAGATCGAGAAACTCATGTTTACATGGCTAAGCTTGCTGAACAAGCTGAACGCTATGAAGGTAAATGCATTTGTCTGTGTGCATGTTTGTAGATGAATGTACATAGATGGTTATACATATTTGCGTTTTTCTTTATGACGATGAAATTTTTCTTTGTTCATTTTTCGGAAAAGTTTCATGTGCTCCATGATTAGTTACTGATTTTTCCTCAAATTGATGTGTATGTGATATGGAGACTGGAGTATGAAAAAAAAAAGAGCAACAAAATGGTGAAGACTTGCAGTTCTTTTATATCTAGACAGATCTACCATTTCTGTTGATAACTTCAATTTTGTGGTAGTGGTGACAGACTACTTAAGAAGCGCAAAATTATCAGAGAAATGAAAGTTGTCGTGTTTCTACAATTGTTTGCATTATATAATCGATACTTTCATGGTTTTTGGTTATTGTCTTACATGTGGAAGTTAATTCTTAACCAGATGCAGTAACGGGTCTTACATTCATCGATCCCTCAACTGAATAGAAGAAGTTCATTCACAACTGTGTCTTCTTAATCGTACATTGACAGACTAATTTAGTTATAAAACTGACATTCTTACGAGTCTACTTTGATATGTATGTATTAGTTTCATTTGAGATGAAATGTTCCATTGGCCGGTGTTTCTAGATCAGTAGATGTACGGCTCTGATACTGTTTGGTAGAATGTGTGGGCTAGTGATGTTATTTAAATAAGAATCTCTTGTTAATCGCAGAAATGGTGGACTGTATGAAGAAAGTTGCAACGCTTGATGTTGAGCTCACTGTTGAGGAGAGAAACCTGCTTTCAGTTGGGTACAAGAATGTTATTGGTGCACGAAGAGCTTCATGGCGCATAATGTCATCTATTGAGCAGAAGGAAGAGTCCAAGGGTAATGAGTCAAATGTTAAGCTAATTAAGGGCTACCGCCAGAAGGTTGAGGATGAGCTCTCCAACATTTGCAATGACATTCTTTCTATTATAGACAAGAATCTGGTTCCCGCTTCTACCTCTGGAGAAGCTACCGTGTTTTACTACAAGATGTAAGTCAAGTTATTCGTTATAACCTTGCTGGTCGTCATTTCAATACTCTGTAATGTCTTTTTAGATTGTTGCAGACTACTAAGTGTCATTTTCAATTATACTCCTTATGTTTAATGTTGCTAAATTAAGTGCCTTCATCAAGTACAAGACCAACTCGCTTCTTCTTAGAAAGGACAAACTATTACAAGGAAAAAAAAAACTTGCATATGTGTTGGAGCACTTGCATATCAATTACATGCTGAGAAGTTCATCTTCATCCTAATATCATGAAAGTGGCTTCTCTGTCAAAGCGTTTGGTTTTCTTCCACGTTTCCCTTTGTTAGAGCACTGAAAGTTAGTTTGATTTTCATAATTGATGAGAATGCAAGAAGTGATCTTATATATTGATTTTTTTGGTAATTCACGCTTCTGTACACTATTCTTTCGATTTCAATTATAACTCGCTGTCTTGCTTCATGATTGCATCAACACAGGAAAGGAGACTACTATCGTTATCTTGCTGAGTTTAAGACTGACCAGGAAAAGAAAGACTGCTCTGAACAATCAATGAAAGGCTATGAGGCATGTTTCTATCTGTTGACTAATACATAGTTAATGATTATTCAACATACCAGCACATCAGTCTTTACTTTGAGTTGATAATGTCTTCCTGCATTTCATTAGGCTGCTTCTGAAACTGCTAATAAAGAACTCCCTTCAACACACCCAATCCGTCTAGGACTTGCTCTGAATTTCTCTGTCTTCTACTACGAGATCATGAATTCTCCCGAAAGGTTTATTTAAATACAAATAACATTCTGATTTTAAAGTCAGAGACCTCAACCCTCTCTAATCCATGTCTTTCCTGTAAATTTAGAGTTCAGTTGTATTTGTTGCTAATGTAGGGCTTGCCATTTAGCTAAACAAGCTTTTGACGAGGCAATTGCTGAGCTCGACACCTTAAGTGAAGAATCCTACAAGGACAGCACTTTAATTATGCAACTGTTAAGAGACAATCTCACTTTGTGGACTTCTGATTTACCTGAGGATGGAGGTACTATTTATTCTCAATATCTACATAAATGCATGTTATATATGATAAGGCACACAAAGCATATTTGACTGATAAGGTGGATATTGGAAAATAAACCCTCATCACAACATCTATTTCCAGATCAACTTTCAATGTAAATATGTAATAGGGTTATGGTCATGGTTCATGGTTAGTGTCAGAACTTAATTGAAAGCTCGGACTATATCAAATTCTTGCAATTGCAAATTATCTATTTCTAACAGGGAAGTTAATGTCGCAAGATGATTAATTGCAGGCGATGACA
The DNA here is from genome assembly GCA_030848705.1 of Heracleum sosnowskyi. Lineage (NCBI taxonomy): Eukaryota > Viridiplantae > Streptophyta > Magnoliopsida > Apiales > Apiaceae > Heracleum > Heracleum sosnowskyi. Next base: position 112,149,500 of record CM061244.1, on the reverse strand, counting down.
ATGCTGGAAAAGGAGAAGAGTCTAAGACCGAATCCAAACCAGCCGAAGGTGCTGAGGCAAGTATCTCATTTTACTTTTCCCGTCACACCTGTAATGATCCCAGCTGCAGTTGAAATTGGTAAATATTATTTTTTTTCTCTTTTGCAGACATAATGGCAAGAACCTCAAATGCAGCACTGCATTCTTGAAATACTTTTGGGAAGTGTCCATCTCGAAAGGGATTGCATGAAAAAGTGTTGGCATCTTGCAAGTGATACAATATTTTGGGTCACAGTCTCACAGATCAGATCATAGTCCTTAATTTCTCTGAATTTGTTTATGCTTTAGTTTTGATTTATGCTTATATCAGTGTTTTCAATTTAGCCACTTCACGTTCTACCTTAACTATTTTACAATGGACTTTTCCAAGGGATTGTAGTTTTAAAATAATCATGTTCCACTCTACTTATCAATTAGCATTAGCATTGAACTCGCCTTATCGAGGGATAGAAAATGCCAGGATTGTTCTTTTGTTCGATTGTTGTGTACTTAAATTGAAGAACACCTCTTTTTTCAAGGCAAGAAACTACAAAAGATTCACCGATAGTCTAGTGGATAACAAGTTCCTGGTCCAGTAGAAATGTAGAATCCAGCTAACTACGTATAAAATACTAAATGACCAAGAACCAGTCCAATTTTAACTGATCAATCTTATATTTACTCAAACCTTCTAAAGGTCTTTGACCAGGAAATTGATGTTATAGTCTTCTGCTGGCATCAACTCTGAGCAACTTCTCAAGAAATTTATCGCTACTTAGGGATCGATAAAAATATGTCATTGTTCAATTCCTTTTTTTGTAGATGCAGAATGACGTCTTTATCTTATAATAAGACCCTGTGGACTCTCAGCTTAGGAAAAAAAATACCGGGGCTAAATTTGCCACATACCCAAACTATAAGTTAGGAACAACAAAACAAATGTGAGGAATGTCTTAAACACTTCTAGAGTGTATTTTTTATTATATGTCCAGAAACTAGCAGCAAGACTGCAACAGTCACAAAACTTAAACAAACTAGGCCTTCATATGTTTACAGGGCATGCAAAGATAGATAATTTATCACGAGTCATTTCTGTCTTGATTAGCCCACTCTGGTAGCACTCAAGGTTCTTCCTTAACAAAGAAACTCTGCGGAAGGGAGAACTCTTCTTCTTGGTTCAATAATTCACAATCATCGTCATCTGGCTGCTGCAATAGGATAAAGTATGAGATAATAATTTTTGCAGTACCAAAATGAAACCAATATTTCTTTTATTAGTAATACCAATAATAACATTTGAGAAAAATAAACCAGAGTCTTAGATAAGGGAGGTAAAACCATTAGCTCCTATCGGTTATTAGCTAGTAATTTGCATACGATTAGTAGGTATTCAGTTAACTAGTCAATTAATCTTCATAATTGTTTGTTGCCACTCAGAACTCTGTACAAAAAACTTACAGACACATTAGTTCTGTTGTTACATGGGATAAAGGCAATCCACTATCTGTGATTGTGGATTGAAATTTTTAAACAGTACACTCGAATTGTAGTCCAGGAAGAACTTATATAAAAAGTATAAAATAAAAACCTAGAAGTCGCAACAATATTGCATCAAGCCCACAATCAATACCTTGCAGCAGTGACAGTAAATATAATGAATCACAATCTTGTTAAGACTTGCTATTATTTCATTCCGGAAATAAAAATGAAGTAGTAGATTAAAATAAACATTATTTAGAGATACCAGCATTTCCAGATTGTAGAAACGGTCCAGCAACTGCAGAACCTCAGATGGGGAGAACGGTCTATTAAAGCTGTGACAACAGATTATTGTGGTATCAGCATTGCGAGATTAGGCAAGCACGAGAAAAAGGAGAAGAAACTTGAAGGAAAAAAGTAGAGAGACCTTCTTTGCAGATAGTCGGTCAGCCCAAAAAGGACAAAGTGACGATGTATACCTGCAAGACCACATAATAAGTAACAAATGGTGTAAAGTTGCATGTTGTACGCAAGTGTCTAATGCATTAGAGATACATACTCTTTACCTACCATAAGAAAGTTCCTTATCGTTTCAGCGCATCTAATTTCCTTTCGTTGGTTACATTTAACAGTTACCTGTGGCTTTTAAAGAGAAATATACTTTCATTGGTTACATTTATTTATTAACCCCTTAACAGAATTATTGGAATATGTTAACATCTTAAAACTCTAGTATCAACTCAACTATGAGATATTTCATCTTAGCCTAGTATTAGTGGCATTCAATAAAAAACTAAATATACAATCACTGATATTATCTTACACAAACATAGGCTACCTTAACTACAGTATGCTCCCTCTGTCCCTCTCATTTCTTTACAGTTTTTTTACACTGCCTGACACGCATTTTAAGGCTCCTATAAAGTATAGCTCTACAACTTATTTTTAAAACTTTCTTTTTCTAAATAAAAATTTAAACATTATATTTTTATTCAGAAGAAGAAAAAATTTAAAATAATTTATCGAAGTATATATTAAAGGAGCTTTAACATGCGTGCCGAGCCCCCGTCCCCCAATGTAAAGAATTGAGGGGGATGGAGGGAGTACAATTTAACAGTATAAGCCTCAGAAAAAGACAACTTTGCATTTCATATTGCATGCAAAGACAATTAATTGGAGACAAGTTTAGTCTCTTCATAGAAAAAAGCAAACACCTATTAGTATCTTCATTCCATAACTAGATGAATTGAAAATTATACCTATTGTATGCCTATTTATGCTAATGGTATTTCCCCATTCCAAAAGAAAGTTCCTACTTCTGGTAAATCTTGGTTGTTTCATATATCTATTTTTACTACAAACTCATGCCTTCGACTGTAAATATGGAGAAAGAGTTGACTTCATTGAGTGTAAAGTGAATGCTTAGTGGACATTAATTGATCTTTCTTTCTATTAAAATACAGTTACAGGAAATGTACAACAATGTTGGAGGTAAAATGTGATTTCAGGGTTCTGAAAAAATATTCGTATAAAAATAATTTTAAATTCAAAAGATATATAAAGTGATTGTTGCAAGTGGGATTCAGACCTACGCCTTCTCAGATAGACCAATTCAGATTTCTAAACTTTTCAATACATGTATATGATATATTATTTCAAGATATACATGGGTACCTCCGCCATGATGATTATTAAACTTTGGACTTGTTCAGCACAGAGAGTAGTTGCAATATAAGTGATAAATTCTCAATGTTCAGTGTATAGACTGGTGCCTCATCCCCCGATGACGATTAAACTTTTGGACCTATCCGGCACCGAATGCAATATAATTAATATAGCCTCAAATCTCACTGTATCCACCGGTGCCTCACCCCCCACGATGATAATCAAATTTTGGACCAATCCGGAACCAAAAGAAGTTGCCTAGCACACTAACGGATTTGCTTGAAATGATTTAAATATGCTATTCATTGCCAAATCTCTTAACTAGTTGCTCAAAGATGTTCATTGAAAATGAATTTATATGAATTTAACGAGTCAAGCACTTAACAATAGGGGAAAAAATTAATTCAACTCATTGTGGTTGGGAGTGGGGGAATAAAAAAAAAGAACCTCAGCTATCTTATTCTCAAATCTCAAGATATACACCAGAGCCTCCACCCTTGACAATGATGATAATTAAGCTTTGGACCTATTCGGCACCGAAAGGAATTTCCTAGCATCTCTCTAATTGATTTAAGAATTTAAATATGCTATTTATTGCCAAATCTCTTAACTCTAGTTAGTTCACAGAAACATATATGAAAGATAACCTTTAATTAATTTCAAGATTCAAGAACTAACCAGAAAATATGCAATTTTAATCTAACTTTATATGGACTATGATATGAAGTGAAAACAAGAACACATGTCTAACAAAACTTTACAAAAAGGTACATAATTTAACTGGAAACAAGCTAAAAATTTCAATACAAAGACTGTAAAATAAACAATAATGGGGGTAAAGAAGAGAACTTGCCGCGTAATTTGACAAGAGGGTAGATTTCAAGAGCTTGTAACAGCTTCACCTCCACTTCAACTTGTGATTGCTCCTACATATAAACCCCAAATTCAATGTACACACATATAAAACAGTTTACATACATGTGTATGTGAGAAAGAGAGAGAGGGGGGGGGGGGGGAGAGAGAGAGGGAGAGAGGGAGAGAGGGAGAGGGAGAGGGAGAGAGAGAGAGAGAGAGAGAGAGAGAGAGAGAGAGAGAGAGAGAGAGGGAGAGAGGGAGAGAGAGAGAGAGAGGACCTTGTGAAGAGAGGAAGAAGAGGAAGGGGATTTCTTGCAAGGGGAATGAGCAGACATGCCCTCTTCTTGTTCTTCTGGTTCTTCTTTAGCTCTCAGAGTTCCTCCATTCAACCCCTTCATTTTGTTTTGATGATCTCACTGAATGTTTGTGTATGTATTTATATGTGTGTGTGTTGGAAGGGAATGGAAACTTGAACTAGTATTTAAATATGTCTTTTTTGTACTAAGAAAGAGTCAAATGAAAGAATGGATGGATATGTGTTTTGTTAGAGCTTTGTGAGGTTGGGCTCTTGTTTGTTTTTGATCCAAGAATTTAAGATTATGTTTGTAGGACGTTGCTGAAGCCCAATGATAATTTGTGATTGGGCCGAATATAGATGCAGAACACAATCTTGTGAAAATGAGAGGTGACCACAAGTCCATAATGTTCCTTAGAAGTTTTTTCTTCTCGCGTGGATCAACTTTCAATACCTCTATTTTTTTCTTAAAAAAAGGAGTAACACTTAACAAAGTGATTAAGCGTAACTCCCTCCGTCCCAGTGAATTGTATACATTGGGATTGAGCACGTAAACTAAGAAAAGATATAAAAAATGAGTAAAATTAGATGAAAAGTGAGTAAAGTGGTGGGACCTATCAATATTTAATAATAGATTTGAGATAGTGGAGGAAGTAGTGAGTGTAATAGTGATTTATATTGTTATAGAATAGAGATAGTGGAGAAAGTAGTGGGTGTAATAGTGTTTTATATTATTAAAAGTTACTATTTTTGGAATATATAGAAATGAATGGGACATCCCAAAATGGAAAGTGTATAGAAATGAATGGGACGGAGGGAGTACAAAATATGGGTGAAATAATTGTAGAGAATACACATCAGTAACTTGGCTGTGTTTTTTGATATATACAATTTTAGATATGCATAATTTTTTTAAATATTATTTTGATATACAAAATTTCTTATAATATAAAATAATTTTATTAACAATCTCGAAAAAGTTACCTACAGGTTCCTCATTCTCATAATTGTAATGGTTCTTTTAAATGTTTTATACTTTTACTATTTTTATTAAGCTAATGTTGACTCATCAGTGATTGTATAAGAGCATATGCATCGATGGAAAAAAATAGTTGATTCATTAGACGGATTGACGGATTGACGAATTGACGTAGTTTAGAGTTCGATAATAAAATTGAACTCCGCCAATCCGTTAGCTACTCCGTCAAAAATTGATGGAATAATTGATGGATTGATAGCCATCAATTTGATTGATGGACCAAAAACCATTGTTGCATTGATAAAATTTCATCAATTCATTGATTCGTTAGACAGATTAATTATTTTGATTTGTGTTGTTACATAAAAAATAGTAAAATAGTTAATTTTATTTGTATAGTAATAAACTCCATCAAGCAAATTGACGAATTAATGATTTGAAGACCGGAATGCGAAGGCTCTAAGAGGTGGTGGAATTTAAGTTTGTTTGTCAAAAATAATGTGGAGTTGGCACAGTTGATGTTGACTAATTTAGTACAATATATTTTTTCAGAATTGTTATTTAAATTGATCAAAAAGAAGGATGCATCGAAATGATAAAAGATTAAAGATAGGAAGAAGAATTGTAACAGTTGGTGGATGAGGTAAGGAAGCAGATAGAATTCAACAGGTTAATCTCTTTGTTGTTGTTGGTTGCAAACGTTATGTCTCATGCCCATTCTCCTCTTTTTTAATTCCTCATAGACCCCTTTCAATGACGACATCCTCCATTATTTCCCCCCACCAAACATCCTAATTTACAAACACCCATTCTTAAAATCGTATTTTACCCCTAGTTAGTTAACAAGAGTCGAATTTTGGTGGATATTTTTTTTTTTTTCGTAATCCTACTAAAGGAAAAGAGAAATTCTATCTTGATTGAAATACCAGATATTTGAATCATTTTTTTTGGGTTAATTATTTTATTGATCAATGAAGTAGGCCTAAAGTATCAAGTTGATCGTCAAATTAAAAATTGTGTCAATCAGGTCATTAAAATCGGCTACATGTTACACTCTGTTAAATAACTCATTTTTTTGGACGAAAAATAATGATGTATTAAAAAATATTTGATGTGATATCTATATGGTATGGTAGGGTAACATACTCATTTCAGACCATAAAATCGAAGAAATCAACATTAATATTAGTATTTTCCGTCCAGAAAAAATTAAGTTTTATAATGGAACGTACCCGTAACTGATTTTAGTGACCTGTTTGAGACTGTTTTCAGTTTGGTGATCAACTTGATACTTTATGCTCACCGATAAGATAATTAACCCTTTTTTTATATGAGATGTTCTTGCCAAAAATATGATGATGGCAGGTTTGTACAAAGGTTAATTTGGCGGGAACAAGAACGACTAAACAAACTCCACAGTAAAATTAACCTCCATCACCTGTCTTTGCATAATTACATATCTACACCCTGTATGTTTATTTATTTGGTTTGATATATCCGCTGCTTAAAACTACCCAACCTCGATTGCTACGTTTATTTTTTGTTTCTTGTTCGATGCACATTTTGTTTTTTTGTTTGTTTCTTTAAATATTTTTATAAATATTTTCTCCCCAACTGAAAAAAGTTATTCTTTAAAGCTTCATCATTCATAAGAACAGAGGATTCGAGTTTGTTTTCTTTGATTCATGTATAATGGCTTCATTAGCTAATGCCATACAATTTTCGACTCAACGGTCACAATTTCCTTGTGGGAATAAATCTTTTGGCAGTCCTTCTGGTTTAGTTCCATGCAAGATACAATCAGTTTCATCATCATTAGGATTCTCACCGGAGAGTTTTTCTCCTGTTGGAATCTCGGGCAAGGCCTTGAAATTTTCGGGCTGGGATCATCTGTTAAGAAGGCGTGGCGCTGTTGAATTTCCGGTCACTAAAGCTGCAGCTGCAGATGCTGGTGATCATGAGATTGAAAGTGTTGACGGGTAAGAGAAGCTTGTAATAATTTTTCCTATACTAATCTTGTTTTGTGTAATGCTCAATTTCGAAGCTTGAAGTTGAGAATGCTGTTGCTTGAAATAAGTCAATTGTCTAGTTCTTATTCTGATCTTGATATATGTTTGTAATTTGCAGGATTGCAAAACCTAACCCTGGCTTTTTCGAGAAGCATCCAGCTCTGCTTACTGGATTCTTTTTCTTTACATGGTAAATTATGTTTGATTGTGTGATTTATCACCTTTTTTATTTATAATATCGCGGCTAATAGCTTAGTAGCTATTCTACTAATTTAGTGACAAGAGATTGAGGGTTGAGTGTCGGTAGAGACAGTATTTAAATCCATGCCTTGAATTGAAGGGTTTCAGGATCTCTATGTTGAGTTTGTTTTTAAATTTCACTTCAACCATTACCTCATGTAGTAGTTTCTGACAAGTGAATTCGACTCTGCAATTTAGCCATAGTTAAAAAATCTCATGTTCAAAGCAATTATTAAAATTCATTACTATTAACAGGTGTTCAAGTTTAAGTTTGTTGTTCTATGTATGATGCTTCTATATTGCAGCATCAAGATTGAAGCATATACTGTATTTAACCGGCCTTACTGATTAGTATAAAAAATTCTGCAGGTATTTCCTAAATGTCATATTCAACATCCTCAACAAGAAAGTCTACAACTATTTTCCATATCCCTAGTAAGTTATCTTGGCCAACTTAACTGGTAATTTCAAGTTTGCCGTATACACTCATTAAAGACTTCAATTTCAGTATTGACTGATATACATCATCGATTTTCTGACTCTTTGTGTGTGTGATTTCATCTTGTTTACAGTTTTGTCTCAGTTGTCCACCTCCTAGTTGGTGTTGTGTACTGTCTTATTAGTTGGACAGTTGGTCTTCCAAAACGTGCAGTAAGACTGATCTGTTGTGCGATTAACTTTTCACCAAGTCACGATTTGTCTTCAAAAACCTTTTAATCACTTCCTTGTGTATATGCAGCCAGTTAATAAGGAACTTCTAGGTTTACTCACTCCGGTAGCAGCCTGTCATGCCCTTGGGCATGTCATGTCTAATGTATCATTTGCAGCTGTTGCAGTGTCATTCACACATACAATAAAAGGTATACAACACCAAGACAGCTTAACTCAGTCATTTCATTACATTGTTCTAAGCTTTATATGATGCACTTGGTTTTCAGTATAGTTTGACCCTTCAATTGGTAATGCATAAGTTCAGATGGAAGTTTTTTGTTCATCATCACTGGTAGTTAGTAACTGTGTGCTTTGCCTTTTTCACACAAAAAACTAACTCAGAAAGACATGGGAAAGTGGGGATAGTTTCTCAGTCCCTGAGATCTTTATGCAGAGTTTGTTCATTGTAATGCTTACTATTTTCAAATTTCTTTACTTGCAGCCCTGGAGCCATTCTTTAATGCGGCTGCTTCTCAGTTTATTCTAGGCCAACAGATCCCGCTTCCCTTGTGGCTATCATTGGCCCCTGTTGTTCTAGGTAAATCATTTATACTTTTATATTATCTCACTTACTTGTTCATCGTCCATGTGATGTGCAGATTCTACGCCAAATATTAGCTGCATGTTATCAGAACGATGTGTGAGCATATTGTCCCAAGGAATACTTATAGCTATGCCAATGAGTTTTTTAGTTTCCAAATCCGATCTGATTATGTAACTTGAATTCCCAGTTTTTTAATCTAAAAGTGCTGGTCATATCCCTGATATCAGTCCTTTTAATTGGTATTCTAGGTGTATCAATGGCATCACTGACTGAGCTTTCTTTCAACTGGTTGGGATTCACAAGCGCAATGATTTCAAATATTTCGTTCACCTACCGTAGCATCTACTCTAAGAAAGCAATGGTAAGATCATTAAATCTGTTCCACTTATTCAGTATGACTGTGTGCAGAACCTGGATCAAGGTTCTGGTACCTTTTTGCATCATATTCTTTCATGAAGGTTATTCAGATATTTGTTAAATGTTTACATTGGTAACAGACAGGGATGGACAGTACGAACGTGTATGCTTACATTTCAATAATAGCCCTCTTGTTTTGTCTTCCTCCAGCAATACTTGTAGGTGTCCTCTTCACCGACAATTATACTAATTCTTTACTTAAAAATTAAAAAGTTTGCTTTAGATTCCCAAATTTATGAATGCTTTAACCTGCTTTGTTTTTAGATCGAGGGACCCAAGCTGATGCAATACGGGTTCCAGGATGCAATTGCTAAAGTGGGTCTATACAAATTCTTGTCTGATCTATTTTGGATTGGAATGTTCTATCATTTATACAATCAGGTACTCTTTCTACTAGTGTTCTAACTACAATAGTTGGCGTGGAATGGACATCAACAACCTTAGATCTAAAGCTTAATACTTCAAAATTTATTGATCTTTAGCGTCTGGAGATTTCTGCAGTCAGCATGTTATTGCTTATTTTATCTCGAGTCTACTGTCCTAAACATAACATCTCATGTACCCCAACCTAAATCTAACAATTTATGTATCTTACAAAACTAGGTCGCAACTAACACATTGGAAAGGGTTGCGCCACTGACACATGCTGTTGGAAATGTGTTGAAGCGAGTCTTTGTGATCGGTTTCTCCATCATTGTATTTGGTAATTACTCATGCTTCTCTTTCTTAAGTCTATAGTATAACATTTGCAGGATAGAATTGTGATAACCACACCTTAGTTATGCTTTATTTAGGTTGGAATTAGGCATAGTCACAAAATTTTTACTGTTGTTTCTCTAGCTAAACTGAATTCTAGTGTATTGTTAGAGTCTCGGACACAAATAAACAGTCAAAACAGAATTGTAACTTCTTTGCTGGGAATTGTAACAGGCAATAGGATCTCTACACAGACCGGAATTGGTACTGCAGTAGCCATTGCTGGTGTCGCCATCTACTCTTTGATAAAAGCAAACATGGAAGAGGAGAAACGGGTACATTACTAATTTTCTTTAAGGTCTTTGTTTGCTTCCTCAATTTCGACATTCTAATCCGAAGTATCTTTTTTGGCAACATTTCAGAAGGCTGCTAAAGCACTCACATCTTAGAAATTCTGAGGTGGATGAACTGACTGAATCTGCAAATTGGCGAGGTTAATAACGCAGGTCTTTAGGAAACATTTGATGCATGGTTTAATTTTTTGCAGAGCTACTCATCTTTCCCAAACTGTAGGAATTGAATGGAATTTCTTGTGATGATGCATTCACAAAAATAAGTTTATAGTCTCTCTGTTTAGTTGAGAATTTATTGTTGTTGCATGAATCAAGTTATAGAATATAAATCTATGAACACAAAAACATCGAATCATGATCAGTGATCCATGATATATACTCAGACTACTAGACAGACTTGTAATTTCGTTTGATCAATTCCAACATTATAGCAGTGTCATCTAACAAAATTTACAGAATATCAACTTCATACAATCCATGCACACCCTAACAAAATTAACACATGCTATTTTAAACACAAAATGTGTGCACCTGAAAGCATATAATAAGGCCTTGCCGGTGGACACTGACACCCTTTCATGTACATAAATTTTCAAATAAGAACGTACTATACTAGCGCAAAAAATATCCAAATCTTAAAAGATTAGCATGGTATCCCAAAATTTATTTCCGATGATAATAAATTTAAATTCCGAAAAGTTTCATATTCTCGAATAATAATATGAAATTCCGCTGCGAGGAAAAGGATACCAACAATGCAATTAACAAGATGTGATGGGGATTCCCTCAAAACTTAGAGACACACCATACAAATACAATACATAAGGGCTAATGCTGCCTAGCTCGTCTTGACATTACATTTTACATATAACTATTCGACCATATGAATGGCAAAAACCAGTGTTCTACGAATCAGAACTTGGTTTGATTCGGTGAATGGATGGAGTAACGATATGTTTTTAACTTCTAATATTTTATAAATGATATACTTCTAACATTGTTAGTTAAGTTATTAATTTTAGTAAGTATTTTACTATCAGCTTAACATTTAAAATACTTAAAAATTATCTTTTTTTATTAAAAATTAGTTCCGACTATGAGAACTTTTTTTTGTTACTATAACTCATTTTTCTGAGTTTTTATTATAATTCAATTTTTTTTTTCGAATACTCCGATTTTTTCCCAATTTTAAGTACTCCCTAAATACTCGGCCTCGTAATTCAAGAGCGCTATAAAAACATAAGTGGCGGGCCCTCCTTCCTTGAATCAACCTAACACTCTGCTTTTTTCTATGTTCTTCCATTTTTCGACATAAAAATTTAGTACTTCACAATGGCTTTATTAAATTATTTGTTCTTTTTAAGAAAATAGTAAATCGGTGAAAATGAAGAGATAGAGTTTGGTAACAAGTGGGTCCCAGTGGAATCAAACCAGGTTGAGTTACAACTTAGAAGTGCCTTTACTTGTGAGTTTAGGACCGTTTAATAAAGAAACATCCTCCTGCAAGAAGAAAAACATAAATAAAATAAAAAGGACACGTGTACACCTAGTAGAACATCAAAAATGTCACACACATGACAAATAGCAGCTTCTCTCTGCTACACAACTCTCTAAAAATCTTGTATCTACTGACTACTCATTTTTTTTTGTACAAAGAGCTCTTGTTTGTATATATATACACGCATAACTTTACCCACCGTCTTTCTTCTTCTCTAGAGATCTCCACTCTCTCTCTCTCTCTCTCTCTCTCTCTCTCTCTCTCCATAGCTATCATTCTATTATTCCCTTACTTATATTCTCACTAATATAACTTTAAATCTTGCATTAAATTATGGCTCTTCTTCTACTTGGCTTAGTGTTCTTGCTTTCAATGGCTGCTCAGTCCAGTAAGTTTCTTGATTTTTGTGTACTTTTTTGCTGTTTAGCTAGTAAATTTGAGTTGGGTTTTTTGCTTTTAGTTAAATTGTGAAAAAAGTTTGGATTTTTTTAAAGTTTGTGTGATTTTCTTGAATGTTCTTGATTGATGGAGCTACATATTGTATATGCAAATTTGAGATGGGTTTTTTGCATTTAGTAAAATTGTGAAAAAAGATTGAATTTTGATGAGGTTTTGTGTGATTTTCTTGAATATTCTTGATTGATGGAGCTACATATTGCATATAAAAATTTGAGATGGGTTTTTTGAATTTAGTGAAATTGTGAAAAAAGATTGAATTTTCTTGACAGATGAAGCTACATATTGTATATGCAAAGATGGGTTGAGTGACTCAGTGTTGCAGAAAGATATAGATTATGCTTGTGGAGCTGGAGCTGATTGCTCAGCAATTAGTCAAGGTGGTTCTTGTTTTAACCCAAATACAGTGAAAGATCACTGTAATTACGCTGTTAATAGTTATTTTCAGAAGAAAGGTCAAGCTCCTGGAACCTGTGATTTCTCAGGCACTGCAACTCCTAGTGCCAATCCACCAGGTGCATTTTCTATGTCTTGTTTATTCTTTTGCTATATAATTTACATTTTTTTTCCGAGATTGTGAGCATATGTTTGTTTTACAGCTCTTGCTACTAATGGATGTGTTTTTCCTTCAAGTGGCAGGTATGTGAATTTGTACTTTTACACTTTGTGTCATGTTGATCTTGTTCTTTTCAGCTGTGATTTTAACGTGTTAGTTGTTAGACAATAGATTTGGACTGTTTATACTACAGTGTGGAAATGATTTTGAATGCCATAATTGAGCCTGTCCTTGTGTTTTTGAATTTTCTTATGTCTGGAATTGTACAAAGATTCTTGATTATGAAGGTAAAAAGAATGGGGATTGTTTGTTTTGTACTTTGAAAATTAAAGTTTCACATTCCTCAGTTTGATTCCCCCTTTTTTTTTTGACTACTTTGGTATTCATTTGCTCTTTTTTCTTTACTTGTTACTTTGCCGCGCTCTGTTTCTCACCATCGTTTTGGTGAAGTTGATTGGTACCTTGACAAATGTAGGTTTTTAGATGCTTCATCTGTCATTTGCCACACATTGGTTCCTTTCATTCTTTTGGCACCATTTCTCATCCCTTCTAAGTTGTATCACTGGTATTTTTCGTGGATGTCTACCACCTATTTTCAATATATATTCCAAGTCGCAACAAATCCGGTACTTTGTTTTGTTAAGGAAATGAGCAATTCAAATAAAAATTTGTATCATTGCATAAGAAATTGTTATACTATGGAGTTCAATTTTTTTTCTTAAAGGACATTGTTGAAGTGTTGAATGCATTTCTGGATCACTCTTTCTTTTTGTAGGGTCCTGGTCTTGGCAATGTAATTATTGTTATCGGTTACTCTAAAGTTTGCGGTTGATGTTGTTAATGCATTTCTTCCATGGAAGGAGGAAAATAGCTAAATACCTTAGCTTGTACAATATTTTTGGTAGCCTGGTGTTAGTGTAGAAGTTCCTTGAATTATGATAAAAAACTTAATAGACTAACATTATCTTTCCTAATTTTTATTTTTTGCAGTGGAGGAACCCCAACCACACCTGGCACCGGCACACCAGGCACAGGTGTTCCTGGCACCGGCACACCAAGCACAGGAACGCCCGGGACAGGCACACCGGGCACTGGCACACCCGGGACAGCCACACCGGGCACTGGCACACCCGGGACAGGAACTCCAGGCACTGGCACACCCGGAACAGGAACTCCAGGCACTGGCACGCCCGGAACAGGCACCCCGGGAATGGGGACACCTAGCACAGGCACTCCTGGCACGGGCACACCTGGGTTTGGGAACCCAGGCACAGGAACACCCTCAACAACAGTTCCAGGAACTAGCCCGTTCCCGGGTCTTGCTCCACAAGGCGGCATCAGCAATCCAGACGGCAGTGGAACTGCAAGCCTTCGCCAATGCACACATTTGTTTTACTCTTTAACATCGACACTCTTGTTTTCAGTCTTGTTCTGTTTCAAGCTTTGAATAAAGAATGACGGATATTAGTGGAGCTTCTTTAGTGTCTGAATTCTGTTCTGCACTAAGGTGGACCTTGTTGAGGAGAGAGCTTTATTGTTTGTTTCTCTATGTTAAAGGGACGGGAATTGGATTCCCTAGCTAGTAGCTGTTAGTTGAGTAAGGAATCTGATCTCTTTCTTTCAAATTTATTCCATTTGTATATCTATTATCTAATGAGAGATTGAAATTTTAATTATGATAGATATTTAGCTTTTGTGCGTTGTGCCCTTTTGGCCTTTTAATTTCTGTTGCTGTGCTCGATCAGTTTCAATCACAATCAGTTTTCTAGCTTAGCCAAATTTTGTTGCAGTACTTCTTCAAGTGTGGTGAGCAAAGCAGACATTTAGTTCTAATAATTTTAGGATTGATCTTAGTAGTCTGGAGTCGATGATTTGATGATTTTAGGGGTTATTTTGGCAATTAAGTATGATTTAGTGACATTACTGATTTGATGTTTAATTTTACAAGGAAAGAAAGAAGTTTTTTTTTTTTTTTTTTAAAGAAAGAAGTTAAGCAAAGTGGCAAGTGGTAACTTCATACCCAGCAAAGTTAAAATTTTCAAGATAAAAATAAAAAATCTGATTTTAGGTGATTGCCAAAATCAAGAGAATGGTTAATTGGTTATTAATTGGGTGTTGGTCCTTAATGACACATATTATAAGTTTAATGTCCCAAATAGCAAAATTGGAAAAAATGGTCCCAAATAGCACAGTAAAACGCAAGATAAAGTATTATTTTTACAAAACGCAACTTTAAGTATTGTTTCCAATAAAACGCTAGATGAAGTGGTGTTTTGACACTAAAAACGCTGATTTAAGTTAAAACGCTACTTCAAGTGGTGTTTTCGGGTAAAAACGTTACTTTAAGTGGTGTTTTTGGGTGAAAACACTACTTTAAGTTGTGTTTTTACGCTATTTTCAGAACGCTAGACGATGTAGCGTTTTAATGTGCTATTTTGGGTCATTTTTTTCAACAGTGCCATTTTGGGCCATTTGTTTTATAATTGTGTTATATGGGGCCATTTCTCTTATTAATTTGAAGGGTTATTAACATTTTAACCCTTAAAATTTCTCCGAAAGTACATATCAGTATTCAAAGTAAAAAAACATACTTCCACATCCTTGAAGTTTGATAGTTGTACATCTCAACCCTTGACATTATCTTTCAGAATACTTTTTCCTATTTTGCCCCTAAGTTTGCTATATATGATGAACACTTTATTTCAATTTTATTTTCTACTCTACTTGCACCAGTAATGACATATCAGTGTCTAGGATCACTCAATTATCTAGAATATGAATTTGAAGTGGTTACATTAGTGAAAAGTGCATTACGAGCTTTGAAAACATCTTCATTGACTTCATTGATTTTTGCAGTGTGGTCTTAGCTATTCTATTATAGTTACTATGCATCTCACTTATGACTACTTTTCTAATATTAACTACCTAATATTTATCCAAGCAAACCAAATTTTGGGAGGATTATGAAAACAACTCGATGTAAGGGTTAGGATGTACAAGTACGTCATATTTTGAGGGCTGATGAGTATTTTAATGCAAACATTGGGGGTAAAAATTGAAAATACGAGGGTAAAATTGGAAGAAAAAATGAAAAAAAAATGAAAAAGGGTTGAAATATACAAGTGCCAAACTTTAGGGGGTGTGAAAGTACGTTTTTTAATTTTGAGGACTGATGTGTATTTTTGGGTAAACTTTGAGGATTGAAATGGTAATAACCCTAATTTGAAATGATGATTTTTTCATATGCCCTTTTTTTGTAATAAAAATGATAATAAAAAAATATATACAGAAACACAACATTTATTTATCCATTATTTGAAACTAGCTTAATAACCCGTGCGAGGCACGGGTATATTCTCCATTCTACTGTTATAAAATGATAAGCCGATTTATTAAATATAATATATGTTTTGTTGCAAGTGGGATCAGTTTTTGTTAGAAAAGGTCATATATATTTAATCATGTAAATATATGCATGCATGTGAAATGTATTATAGGTTCTGTTGCGAATTAAATCTTTTTTCATTGAAAAAGATCATATCTAATAACGACGTACAATATAAGTAAGATCTGTAATTTTGAAGTGCTTGCAGTCTTGTAATTATGGGAGATTGAACTATATTAAATGAGTGTGACTTATTTTGCAACCGTCGTATAACTTTATAAAAACAAAATAGTATTTAACCTATTTGAAGTTGTTAGGATTTATGGGTGATAGCTATGAGACAACTTAACTAGATACTTTTTAATGCTTAATTTTATTAAGTATGAACATATTGTCACAACCAGAGTATGTTCTTGTAACCATTTTGTTTGTTGTTAAATAAGAGTTTAAGTACATCTTGGTACAAGTTCATTTATTTGTTCAAGCCTCAAGAAGTGCTCACGAAGGACAACAAAAATAAATGTTACTGTCATGGCACTGACAGTAAGGTTACAAGAAGACAGCATGTTGCAAGTCACGACAATACATTCACTCTGACAGCAATATTGGCGGAAGCCCTCAGACATCAACTTTACCTTAGCCTGACAGCAAGCTTGGAAATCCTGACAGCACCTTCTGCGGGGATTTCTTACTGTCACCAAAATCGCATTCTTGTGACAGCAAGTTTAGCGACCAGGATACTGTCATGAAGGGATAATATTTGTATTGGGGATCTACCCAGTCAAACATGTGGCAGTTTGGATGTTCAAGAAACAGGCGTGCTGCAGTATCCCAACACTGCATCAGGTCTGCAAGACTACGACCGAAGCTTGAGAGATCACATGACAAAACTCACCAATTCAAGAGTATGACAAATCTACATCTACTGAATTGTGTTAGCTAAATATAGAATGTATCTAGATTGCTTTTTCCAGTACTGATAAGTTGTTTGTATATCAATTTAGGAAAGACTCACGGGTAGACAATTTGTAAGAACCTGCCACATGAAAATGACAGCAGCTTCACAAACCCGTGATGATAGAGATAAGATTAGTTTACTTAGACTATCTCTCTCGAGAAATCGAAGCTCAAGAAAACCAACATTTTCTTGAGGTTGTAGCAACACTTTGAAAAATAAATAAAACATTTATTTTGTGAGAAAAACTCGCGTGTCTACTTGTGTTTGCATTCCTGATGTGTAAAAATAATGTAAACTGCAAGCGCACAGTGTTCAGTTGTAGCAATCACAGATCGATCCACAGAGACTATGAATTTTCAAAACCCTAACAATTAACTCAGGCGAACTAGACAAATAAGATTTGAGTTGAGATTTGTTTAACCTAATTAACAATTAAAATCAGATATGGTAAACCTAGGAATCCGAATCCATTAATCAATCACAATTAATATCAACTCACCCTAAAATCAATTCTCTTTCTTCACAAATAAGATATATCAATTAACGAGACAATCATATACTATGAAACTTGTTATCTAACAATAACCTATCAAAACTTCATGGAGCAAGCATAGGCTATGAAAAATAAATCCGGTAACAATAATATATCAAAATCACTTTGTCAATTGATCAATTAAGCACTAAGAAAAATTATGAGAATCAATTAATAGGAACACGAAGATATAAAAAACAATCAAATTAACTTCATCTTCATCCTAGGAGAATTAACTTAGCTAGACATGGTAGAAGAAACAAAACAATAAAATATAAAGAATGCAAGCGAAAATGTTTGAATAGAATAAAGAACTTGTATCGAAAAACAATAATAAATCTATCCTACTCCTAATTATCAGATATAGTCTAAATTCTAGGTCTCTCAAATACAAGAGGGGAGATCTATATATATAGGAAAAATAACGGGCTTGGACTCTTTGACTACAAATCGGATTGTAGAAATATTTCCTCAATTCCTTTTTCTTCTCCGATAAGTTTTCCAATTTTTCTCCAATTTCCTTTTGACTTCAAGTATTTCCATCTCCTTGCATTTTTCACCTTTTTCTGCTTGAAATATGATTTTATTTATTTTCCTACAGAACAAAAGAAAACAATTTATTAAATAATAAAATTACGAAAACAAACATAAAATAGGTATTAAAATTGTATTAATTATGGACCTATCAAATGCCCCCATACCTATCTTTTGCTCGTCCTCGAGGAAAACTAATATAATATAAACTACTATATAATAGATAATACCACTTCCGTAGGTGATCACGGTTACATTTAGCATATGCAACAAGCCCTTTAAACCCCTAGACAGCCCTAGTGGACGAGTAAGGTCTCGTGAGGGTTTATAATGAATGTACCCACAAAATCCATCTTGCTTATGTCAAAGATCACATGGCAATGCAACGCCACACATACAAGTCCTCTCATGCTACATCAACTTATGAATCAAAAATGACTTTGCAATGTCTTGTCGTGGAAGATGCAAGGATTCACATAGTCTACTCAAAGAAATATGCATAAGTGCTCAAAAGTCCATGTCAAGTGTAAAAATAAGTTGGTAATCATGCTAAACCCACAAGAGTACACCTTTGAGTCAAAACTTGGAATCTCAAATGTAGAAACAAACAATAACTCACCTTTCACTCACAAAAGAATATTCACTCAAGAACAAGGGTAAGTGTATCACTCTATTCCAACAAAATCATAAGCATGCTTGACATTTGGTATCAATCTAACTTTAACACAACATACATCAATGATGATAATCAAAAGGTCTTTATTTGGGTTGTAATGGGTCTAGGGACAAGGTATGTCAAGTAAGGCCAAATAAGGTGAAGTGTCAAAAGCTAGTAGGCACCATAATTAATCATACACATCACCAAACATCCTCCCCACACATGATTTTTCTAATTTTCTTCCAACAAAATGCTTGATTAGTCGAATGAAGAAGGATCACACAAACATAAGTATGCTCTCATAATATTATATATTTTTCTTTTTGCTCTTTTTTTTCATATATCTTTTTTTTTTCATTTTTTTTTCGAGAGCTAAGAGATAGATATAAGAAACCACAATCCTCCTTCAAAAATTTCTTGAACAACGACTATCAAGTAAGAAATCAAACTAAATATTTCCTCAAAAGTAATGAACAAAAGTAAACCCATCTTACACACCTAGGAGATATCAAAACAATCAAATTAACTTCATCTTTATCCTAGGAGAATTAACTTAGCTAGACATGGTAGAATAAACAAAACAATTAAATATAAAGAATGCAAGCAAAAATGTTTGAATAGAATAAAGAACTTGTATCGAAAAACAATAATAAATCTATCCTACTCCTAATTATCAGATATAGTCTAAATTCTAGGTCTCTCAAATACAAGAGGGGAGATCTATATATATAGGAAAAATAACGGGCTTGGACTCTTTGACTACAAATCGGATTGTAGAAATATTTCCTCAATTCCTTTTTCTTCTCCGATAAGTTTTCCAATTTTTCTCCAATTTCCTTTTGACTTCAAGTATTTCCACCTCCTTGCATTTTTCACCTTTTTCTGCTTGAAATATGATTTTATTTTTTTTCCTACAAAACAAAAGAAAACAATTTATTAAATAATAAAATTACGAAAACAATCATAAAATAGGTATTAAAATTGTATTAATTATGGACCTATCAATTCCATAAACTGATAAACGTTAATCTTAGCTTTTTTTGTTGAAACGTAGATTGAGATTTATCAGTATTGCATTCAACCCCCCCCTTTCTGCAATAGTCAAGGACCAACAACTGGTATCAGAGCAGACATATTGTTCTACAAATCTGAGATCATGACAAGTTTGCAGAAGTCAAGTAGCATAAAGATTCCAGCTTTTGATAAAGAGAATTACAATGTGTGGAAAAGAAAAATATTGCTTTTTATCAAAGCTGTGAATCCCTTATACCTGGGTATCCTCCAAAATGGTCCCTTTGTTCCACGGAAAGAGATTGAAGCCTCAACTGTGGACGGTGTTCTTGTTCCAGCTTACTGGATCAACAAATTACCTTCAGAGTTTCTGGAGCCAGAAAAAGAGAAGGTGGCCTTGGATGATTACTTGCAACTCATCCTACTGGATGATTTCACTTTGGACAAAGCCATGTGTGGGAATGTCATTGGATGCTCATCAGCCAAGGATATGTGGAATAAGATTAAGCTGCTATGTGAAGGAAGTGACGAAGTGAAAGACAATCAAAGACAAATTCTTATCTCACAGTATAAAGCTTTCATGGCAAAGTTAGGAGAAGATCTAACAACGATGTTTGAGAGGTTCAGTAAACTTCTGACTGAGCTATAGATTCATGGCAAGTACTATGATAGGAAAGAGTTAAATGTTAAGTTCTTACTCACACTTCCTGAGCATCTAGAGCACAAAATCACAACCATAAGAGAATGAAGAAATCTAAACAATGTTTCCCTTGAAACATTATATGGTGTGCTTAAGTCATATGAGCTTGAACTTTTCCAGAAAAGAGCTATACAATCTGGATCAAGAGGAAAGATGGCAAATATGTCTGGTGCTCCTGTAGCTCATGTGCCAAGAATCACTCAACCTATTGAAGGAACTCAAATCACTCAACCTGCTCATGTACCTACCCTAAAGATTGAGGAGGTTGTGGATGATGATGAGAAAGTGCTGCTGCAAATAACTGATGTTGAAGATGAAGACTTCTATTCCTTAGAAGAAATGGAAAAGATGGACAATCCAACTATGGCTTACATGGCTAAGAAGTTCAAAAATATAAGATTCAAGAGAAACAAGCCATTTAAGTCTCAAGGTCAAACATCAAGATTCAGCAGAGGAAATTCTTCCAAGGTTGAAGGTGGTGCCACAAGAGGTGGTTACAAAACAGGGATGGTGGACAGATCCAAGTTTAGATGTTACAACTGCAATGAGCTTGGTCATTTTGCTACTGAATGCAGAAGACCAAAACAGAATCAAAGAATGGACAAAGAGTCAAGTGGACACTTCAAGAAAGGACATGGAAAAGCCTATGTGGCTGAGGGAAAATGTTGGGATGATTCTGATGATGAAGAGGAAGAGGAATATGTGAATCTAGCCCTCATGGCTAAGACTGATGAGGTCTCCTATAGCTCTCCAAGTCAGGTACCCTCACTTGTTTTACTTGAAATGTCTAAAGAAGAATATAAACAAACTGTTGAGGAGTTGAGTGCTGAAATGTTTAATGTCCATACTAGTTTAACTGCAGCTAATGAAGAAATAGCTAGGTTAACTAAACTGAATGAAACACTCACCTCTGAAAATGACATGCTTTTGTTAAAGACCAGTCGATTAGAGTCTCTAGCACAGGAAAATGCTAAACTTAAAAATGAATTAGCCTGTGCTAAAGAAATAGAAAAGTTTCCAAGGAAAGAAATTAGTGAAAATGAATTCAAGATCAAGGCCTATAGAAACTCTTCTAAACAACTTCAGGATTATCATGAGAAACACACAGAGGATCAAAAAGTAGGGATACGTTTTGAGTATGGTAAAAGACCTGGCAAGAAAACTGTGAATCAGGATTGTTCAACTGATGGTTCTGTCAAACCTCATGTTCTCAAAAAGATCAACAAACCTATTTTCAAACTTTCTGAACTTGAATTTGATGAGGAAGCCACGCTCATCAAGAAACAACTTGATGATGAGGATGAAGGCATTGACAGTACAACAGTTGATGGAAAAGATACTGTCACAATTCCTAAGACAGTAACTTTCCAAGACAATCAGACAGAATGTTCTAAAGATGCTGTCAATAATGGCAAGATAGTAGCTTCCAAAAATACTGTCAAGAGAGCTTCGAAGACAACAACCTCTAAACCTACTATCAAGACAGAATGTGTAAAAGGTACTGTTAAGGAAAGCTTGATAGCAACTTCAGAACATCCTGTTGACACAGTTACCTACAAGTCTAAAAACAGGAATGGTAAGTTAGGAAATGGCAATGCTAATGTTGGTAGTGCTCCCAGAAAACTATGCAATAATTGTGGCTCTTCACATCACTTAACTCATGTTTATAAGAAACCAAAAGAGGTCAAAAACAATGTGACCAAGATAGATGGTAACTTACATAGAACCCCCATTATGCATAGATCTATGGAAGTCTGCAATAATACTGACTGCATGCCTTGTAAAATAACTGCCATGAGTACTTGTTTCAATCTACCTATTTCTTCTATTGAAAAATGTCTCTATATGCAAACTGTTGAGACTTCTGAGCCTACTGGAAACAGTAAAGAGGCTACATCCACTAAGAAGAAGACCAAGCCTAATTCTAAAGCTAAGTGGGTGAAGAAAGGAGTCCAACAGAAGATTCCTGATGTGACTGTTAAAGTTGAAAATGATGAATGTTCTTGTGATACTGAATTAGCAGGACCCAACAAGGATTGGGTACCATATGCCTCTTAAATACAATTTGTTTTGCATGGCAAGAATAAGAAGCAGGTCATGTGGATCATTGACAGTGGATGCTCAAGACACATGACTGGTGATAAAGCCCTGCTATCACAATTTGTGGAGAAAGTTGGCCCAATCATAACCTTTGGAGACAACAACAAAGGTTACACAGTGGGATATGGCCGTTTGGAAATTAGAAATGTTGTCATTAATGATATTGCTCTTGTTGATGGATTGAAGCACAACCTGCTCAGTGTCAGCCAATTCAGTGACAGAGGATTCAAGGTTGACTTTGACATGATGTGCAACATCTACCACAAGATCTACTATTTTTACAGTAAAACTACTGTTGGTGACAGCATGATTTGGCACATGAAACTCTCTCACCTAAACTTCAAAACAATGAATATGCTGATGAAGAAGGAACTGGTAAGAGGACTACCTCAACAGGAATTCTGTCAAGAAGGACTGTGTGAGGACTGTCAAATGGGAAAATTGAGGAGAGCTGTGCATAGGTCAAAGCAAATCAACACCAACACAGAACCACTCAAACTAATTCACATTGATCTCTTTGGCCCAGTAAATGTTCCATCATTAGCCAAGAAGAGATATGCATTAGTTATAGTGGATGATTATTCTAGGTATACTTGGGTGAAGTATCTAGAATCAAAAGATGAAGTTGCTCAAGTCATCATTGATCACTTAAGGGTTCTTGACAGAACTCTAAATGCCAAGGTTCAAATTCTGAGGAGTGACAATGGTACTGAGTTCAGAAATGCCACACTTGGCAATTTCTGCAAGGATGAAGGAATTGTGTAACAATTTTCTGCTGCAAAGACACCACAACAGAATGGAGTTGTAGAGAGAAAGAACAGAACTCTCATTGAAGCTGCCAGGACTATGATACATGATGCAAAGTTACCTACATACTTCTGGGCAGAAGCTATCAACACAGCTTGTTATACACAGAACAGAACCTTGATTAACAAGACTCATGGGAACACTCCTTACTATTTGTTGAATGAGAAGAAACCTATTGTCAAGTATTTTCATGTGTTTAGAAGCAAGTGCTTCATGATGAAAGACAACTGTGAAAAGAAAGGGAAATTTGACACCAAAGCTTATGAAGGTATCTTCATGGGATATGCTTTAGAAAGGACTGCTTACAGAGTCTATCTCTTAGAACACAGGATCATAGATGAAAGTGTAAATGTCACATTTGATGAAACCAAGTTTCCAGGACTGCATGAGGATGGTCAAATGCAGACTCTTAGATTTGAGAATCAAGGATACTTGGAGGAGGAAGAAATTGTTGACGAAGAACCCACATTTACTCAAACTGTTGATCTTGAGAAAGGTACTATCATTGAAAATAATGCTGATCAGACTCTAGCTCGGTCACAGAATATATCAGGGAATCCTCAAAATGATGGTGACTCTGGAGATATTGAAGAAAATGGTGGAGACAATTGCCCTGGTGAAGACTCAGTTCCTCAAACTGAGGCTACTGTTTCAGACCAAACTAGAAGCTTACCTAGAACCACAAGGTGGAACAAGGATCACTCAAATGACCTAATTATTGGAGATCCTTCTTCTGGGGTAAGAACCAGGAACAATGTTTCCGCTGACAACATGTTTTCCTGTTTCCTGTCTCAAGTGGAGCCAAAAGCAATTGATGAAGCATTGTTGGATTCTGATTGGGTGATTGCTATGCAAGAGGAACTCAACCAATTTGAAAGAAACAATGTATGGAAATTGGTTCCAAGACCAAAGGGAAAATCAGTTATTGAGGCAAAGTGGGTATTCAGAAACAAATTGGATGAAAATGGAAATGTGACAAGAAACAAGGCAAGACTAGTAGCTAAAGGTTACTGTCAACAAGAAGGTATAGACTATGATGAGACTTTTGCACATGTTGCCAAACTTGAAGCTATAAGGATCTTTCTAGCCTTTGCTGCACACTGTAACTTCAAGGTGTTCCAAATGGATGTCAAAAGTGTTTTTCTAAATGGAGAGTTGGAGGAAGAAGTGTATGTTGAACAACCACCAGGTTTTGAAGATGCTGAAATGTATGATTTTGTGTACAAGCTGTTCAAAGCACTTTATGGTTTGAAACAAGCTCCAAGAGCCTGGCATGACATCCTCTCTGCCTTTCTATTGGAAAACCAGTTTACAAGAGGTGTAGTAGATAAGACTTTATTCTACAAGCATCATGGCAAAGACATCATTTTGGTTCAAATTTATGTTGATGATATCATCTTTGGTTTATCAAATGAGAAGCCATGTGAGAAGTTTTCATCTCTAATGAGAAATAAGTATGAGATGAGCATAATGGGAGAAGTGTCATTCTTCCTTGGTTTACAAGTTCTTCAGAAAGATGATGGAATCTTCATTTGTCAAGCAAAGTATGTCAAGGAACTTCTTAAGAAGTTTAACCTAGAAGATTCATCACCTGCCAAGACTCCTATCTCTACATCAACTAGTTTGGATCTAGATTCCAAAGGGAAGAAAGTGGATTCAAGTGCTTACAGAGGCATGGTTGGATCTCTTCTCTATCTAACTGCTAGAAGACCTGACATAATGTTTGCTACATGTCTTTGTGCAAGATTTCAAGCTGATCCAAAAGAGTCACACTTGGTAGCTATCAAGAGAATTTTTAGGTACCTCAAGGGCACTCCTAATCTAGGCCTTTGGTATCCTAAAAATACTGGATTTGAGCTAGTAGGGTACTCTGATTCAGACTATGCTGGATGTAGGATTGACAGAAAGAGTACAACATGAAGCTGTCAATTTCTTGGTGGAAGATTGGTGTCATGGTTTAGTAAGAAGCATCATTCAGTTTCCACATCTACTGCAGAAGCTGAATACATTACAGCTGGAAGTTGCTGTGCACAAATTCTGTGGATGAAGAATCAACTGTTGGAATATTGGTCTAGTGTTAAATAATATCCCTATTTACTGTGACAACACTAGTGCCATAGACATCTCAGACAATCTTGTTTAACACTCTAGGACAAAGCACATTGATATTAGACATCATTTCATAAGAGAGCATGTTGAAAGAGGAACTGTGAAGTTGATCTATGTCCCTACAGAAAAGCAACTTGCAGACATCTTCACAAAACCACTGGATGAAGCAACCTTTAACAGGTTGGTAAGTGAATTGGGAATGCTAAATCTGGTATGTTAACTTACTAGTTTTTACATTTTCATATCTGCATGCAGCTTGTGACAATAACCTAAAAGTCACTGTCATGAGAAGTTACTATCACACAAGTTTTTATTCTCTCTGACAGCATGTTTGCTATGACTTTGCTGAATTGATTTTTGTGTTAGTCATGCTGTCAGTAATTGTTGGTCCTCGTGTATTGCAGAAGGGGGGGGGGGATGAATGCAATACTGATAAAATTCAATCTCAGTTTCAACAACCAAAACTAAGATTTAATGTTATCAATAATATGTATGCATTCACAAACAGTATAATCGAGAAGACAGGATTCACAAAATAAATGTTTTATTTATTTTGCAAAGTGTTGCTACAACCTCAAGAGAGAATTCTTGAGCTTCAGTTTTTCTTCAAGACACTTGCTTGTCTTTCTTTTTCTATTCCTAGAATGAATTGATAGTCTAAGTATAAGACTAATCCTATCACTATCAACACGGGTCTGTGAAACTGCTGTCATTATCAAGTGGCAGCTTCTTACAAAGTGTCTACCCATGTGACTTTCCTAAATTGCTAACAATGTCAGATATACATTACAAAGAAAGCAACCTAGATTCATTCTATTTCTAGCTAAAACAATTCAGCAAATAGAGACTTGACCTTGCTCTTGAATTGATTCGCTTTTGTTTGCAGTGCTTGAACCTTCTGTCGTAGTCTTGCAGACTTGGTGCAGCTTAGGGATACTGCAACACGCCTGTTTCTTGAACATTGAAACTGTCACGGGATTTGATTGAGAAAGATACCTAGAAAAAGGATCTTTCTCGAGACAGTTACTTTTGCCGCAAAGCTTGCTGTCACAGGAATGTGCTTTTGGTGACAGTAGGAGTTCCCCGCATAGTGTGCTGTCGAGGTTTCCAAACTTGCCGTCGAGGGCTAAAGTTGCTGTCGCGTAGTCTTCCGCCAATGTTGCTGTCAGAGTGAATATGCTGTCTTGACTTGCAACATTCTGTCTTCTTGTAATCTTATTGTCAATGCTTATGACAGTAACCTTTATTCATGCTGTCATCTAATATGCATTCTTTGAGGCTTGAACACAGAAAGTGAACTTCTTCCAAATTACACAATTAAAATAACATTGCATACTGATTACAAGAACATACTTTGGCTGTGACAGTATGTTCTACTTAATTAAAAAATTAAGTATATACAAAGTTAAGTTGTTCCTATGCTATCACCCATAAATCCCAACAATCTCCCCCAATTTGTTTTTATGGACAATAACAACAAATTTACAATATGTGCTGACAACTTAACTAACAAGATCAGAATGGATTAAGAATTTTTACTTAGCTTGAGATTTCCTCTTCTGTCTTGATACATCCTCTCTTTTGAGAGCTTCTACCAAGCAACCTCTTAGACCTTCTACAAGAGAGATTTCAGCAGGAGTGACTGCAGCATCTTCTATTTCTTCAATAATCTTCTTGATAGTAGGAGAAATAAGAGAACTAGCATCCCTGAGATTCAACCATTGCTCTTGATCAAATGGATAGCTTCTGAAGTGGAGTTCTTCATGAATGAGCTTGAATCTACTTCCACGATAAGCATTGAGAGACATCCTCCTTTGCTTGTCCAGCTTTGAATCTTCTCCTTTTCTCCTTTCCAATAATTCCTCTATCTTATCAGAACAGATCTGCTCCAGGGGATGAATTGATCCAGCTACCATATACTGTAAATCCTTCAGAATAGTTGTTTTTAGCTTGTGCAAGCTGCAAACATAGATTTCTTCTTTTAGATGCTTGATTCTTAAGGGATTTTCTAGCATACATGTTTGATAATTTGGAGCTTCACTTTCTGCCTTGTTGGCAGTCTTGCATCTTTCCAGGAGTTCAGCTTCCTTCTTATCAAGTTCTGACTGATATTGAGAGTACTGAGAAGAGTCAGGTCTTTTGCTTGGCTTGGGTTGCCCTTCCTCTGTGGGTTGGGTTTGCCTTTCTTCTGTGGGTGAATCATCAAACTCATAGTACCAGTGATATGGTATAGGAGAAGCTGGTAAATCAGTTGAAATATCAGCATCATCAAAATCTGCAAAGTTGTAGCCAAATTTCTGATAGAATTCAGCATCCCTATCAGCTTGATATTTCAGAATATGTTCCATAACAGACTCTGGAACATTATCATAGCTCTCCAGCAACTCTACCATTCTTTCCAGGTAGAAGAAGTCAATTCTCCTTTTATCTAAGGTTGATATCCTACCACTGGTTGATGTGGATACCAGATTGAAATCCTTATCAACCTTGGTAGATCTTGATTCTTCCCCCCACAGAATGTACTCAATGACCTCTTGATTTGCATCTATCTTAACCTCAACACTCTTGATTTCTCTAGATTGCATCTGTTGTATCTTAAGACTGTTGGGAGGTATTGATTGAATTGGCTTCTTAAGATTCCTGCCAAATCCAGTGACCTTTTCCTTTCCTGAGTACTTGTGCTTTCCTTCAGGTTTCTGTCTAGACAACCATGCTTTTGCTTTAGCTTTCAGTCTTTTGGGCTTGATAGTAGCTTTGGTTTCATCCTTGACAGAACCTTTCTTGACAGTACCTTTGTCGACAGTATCTTCCATGACAGCATCTTCTATGACAGTTTCCTTGTCGACAGTACCTTTGGTGACAGCATCTTTTTCTGCATTTATGCAATCAATAGCACATCTAAGAATGCTTGCCTTCAAAGCTTCCAGTATTCTTGGCTCCTCTTCATCTGTTGCATTAGCATCTTTCTTTTCTTGACTAGGAGTTTCTTCATTGCCTTCATTCTGAGATTGAATACCAGTATTCCCAGAATTACTTCCACCAGCATTTCCAGCATTTCCAGAAGCTTCACCACCTCCAACCTCATCATCATCATCATCATCATCATCCTGAGGAGGAATGTCATAGAGACAGCTTCCACCTTGATCATTTCTTTTGGCATTGGCTCTAGAGATTAGTTCCTTCACTCTAGATCCCAGTGCCTTGTCTCTCAACACCAACATTTTGTAGATCTCTTGAACAGCATGAACTCTTCCTGGATTGGCATTTGAACTGAGTATTCCATCTAACACTTTCAGAATTGACTTGGTTTCCATTCTGGATGGGCTAACCAAATTCATGAAGTTGTTCCTTCTTGTGCCATCCTTAGTTTTAGATCTGTAGAAAACACTTGGTGGATTTGTGTAGACTTCAAGTAGCTTTTGTGTGATCAGGTTCTGGATTTGCATATCCAATATTTCATTGAATGGTGTTTGAGTTGCCCTGATCTTTCCCTTCAAAGCACACAACACCTTTGCTGGCAGACTCTGCAATAACTGCATTGTGATGAAATAAGATATGCCAGAAGTGAAATAGATACTTACAACCCATCTTTTCTCATCATTCACCATTACACTGACACTGGTGATTTGATCCTTTAACAGTTTTGTGGTGTTGGTTGGACGGTTGCTTGGAGCATTCATTGCTTCTTTCACCAAACTGCTAAATTCACTGTCATGGTTGTATAATGTGCTCTCCCTGTAATCCACCATTAAAGTATTGACTTCTTCTTGATCATACTCAGTACCATTGGACCAAGTATTTCCTTTATGGATGGATTCAGGCAGTTTCCTTTTACCTTTCCCAACCTTATTATGTTCCTCCATTTCTTTCCATCTTCTTTGTAGAGCAGATTCTTGAGTTGCTGAGGTTGGTTCTCTAATTGTCACAGGAGGTAGAATTGGGTGTCTAGATGCAGGTCTTCTTTGCAGTGCATCTTGAGTTGCCTTAGACATCAACACCCTTTCTCCATCCAAGTCAACTTCAACAAGTTCTTCAGCTTTATCCTTTGGTTGTCCACTACTTGGTTTGACTTGCTCCCCCTTAGACATTGCTTTCCCCTTAGCTCCCCCTTTGGTCTTCACAGTTACTGGCTCCCCCTGAGTTCCACCTGATTCCTGAATAGACAATGATTCTGATCTTGCTACCTTCTCCCCCTTAGTTGAGTTGGCAGCTACTAGGTCAGTAAGGAACTGGATAGAGAGCTGAGTAGCAGCAAAACCATCAACCACCAGTTGAGAGAGAGTCCATCTTGGAGTGCAAAGTAGCACACTGTCCTTCCAGAGCTGCAATCCTGTTACCAAAAGTAGCAGAGGGGCCACCATACCTTAACCTTCTTGGAGGGGAAGAAAAAGAAAGGGGCTTGGAGGCTATGGGGGTTCTCACACTCTCAGGGTGTTTTTGAGTGATCTCATCACCCCTCACAGATTGACTCTCAAGGCCTAATGCCTGAATAGTGTAGGCTCCCTCAAAGTCTCTCTGGACATGCTCAAGTCCCTCTCCTTTTGCTAGCTCATTTGGCTGCCTCTCATTTTTATGCTCACCTCTCTTTTCTTTTATCTCTCTTTTATTTTGCACACCCTCACTCAACCTAGATGCATGGGTATGAGCAGTACTAACATTCATGGAAGGAGAAGATTTAGAATGTACCTTTAAGAGTTTGGCAAGAGGTAGATCATCATCAGAGGCATCCTCAATGATTACAGCATCAAAATCAGGGTGAGAGGACTGGACAATATCTTTGGCAGGAATGTTACTGTCAGTTGGAGTCTGGACAGCAGGTTCAGGCATGACAACATCTTTGGGATGTGGAGTGACAGTAGGTTCTGTAGTGACAATATCTTTCTCTCCACCCATGACAGCAGCTGTGTCCAGGACAGCAACATTGCCAGTGTCTTTGACAGCAACAGAGGCGGTGACAACATCTTCCTGAAGGTAAGATGCTCCTTGGAGTTCAGACAAAGTGTTGGCTTTTTCATTTTCTGACAAACTACCACTTTGCCTTGGCTCAGTGTTTGGAGGAGTGGTGTCCATTTCACTTTGAGAAATGGGTTCTTGTGGACCACTAGATGGGGGCTCATCCATGATTGAAGATGGATGATCAAAACATGAAGGGTTGGGACTGTCCCCTTCTCTAGGTTGTGGAGAAGAAACAAAAGAATGGGTAGGGAAGGAAGAAGGTGAAAGTGTAGCAGAGAGTGGGGGCTGATTCACAGGAGAACCATGTGAATCATCAAAAGGAATAGAGAAATCCTCACTGTGCCCTAACTCACTGTGTGTTTCTTCAAGTGGGGGTTCCTCAGGTTGTGAACCATGAGATTGTGCAGACTCTGTACAGGGTGCCTTGGGAGACATGCCAATTTCAATAGATGCACCTTGTTGAGAAGGCACATCTAGGGAGGTGTTTGAATCCCTTTCAGTAACCACAGTTTGTTGAGAAACTGCAACTTGGCTAACAGTGGTTTTAGTCCTCCTAGCTCTCTTCTTCTTAGGCTCGGGGGGAACCACTGGGGGTTCTGTTTGACTACCTTCCTTATTTGCTGCACTAGGTACAGTGTCTCCCTCTTGACTAACAGAGCTACCACCAACATCAGCTTCTAAAGGCCTTTTTCTGGATTCAAGCAAGGCTTCTCTTTGGACTTTGGGATGTCTAGAGGGCCTAGGCTGAGTGTATGGTGTTGAATGTGGGTTAACTGAATTTGGGTCTAATTCAGTTTCATTCTCAAGAGTGAAAGAGTCATAACCAAAGGGTAATGGTAAATCAGGGTTGGACACTTGATCAACCATGTGCTGAGTGAAACAAAGTGGAATATGTGCATTGAGATTCTGTGAGGATAACAGTGTGTGTGTGTGTGTGTTCTTTTTCAAAACTGAGCAAGCCTCTAAACGAGGGGCATCATTATTAAAATCACAGAATGAATTAATGCACATTATAAGAAAGCGAGGGTAGATTGATACCTTCTTACCTATGGCAGCCCTGAGGTGTGCCATGAGGAGAGCTCCAACATTCACCTTGTATCCATGGACAAGAGAATGTGTCAGTTTCTTGATGTAGGAGGGTATTCCATTCCAGCCTGTGGACTTGGTAGAGAACACCTTGACCATCACATCAAGTATCATGCTCCACTCCTTTCGCAGATACTTCCTATCCATTTCACCAGACGGATACCATTTGGTTGTGCCCTCTTCGAGAATAGGGCCAACATACCTAATCTTCAAGAAGAGCTTCTTGAGAGTGTCATCATTAGCAAGTTCAACAAAATTTCTGCCTTCTTGAAGTGTAATTCCAAGAGCAGTGTTGATGACCTCAGCTGTAAGAATGTAGTGTTGCCCATTGATTGTGAATTGAATGGATGGGTTCTCACCCTCCGTTTGAGCAACAACAGTTTGCCAAAATGCCTCAATTCTGTCTAAGTCGAGACTGGGTGTTGAGGTAATGGCAGAACCAAGATAGGACTTGTTCAAGAAAAACACTAGTCCTTTGAAACCTTCACCAGCATCATTTGGGAAAAGATGCCAGCAAAGTTTGTTTGAGAGAGAGTCTGTTTGGGTGCCATGGAGATTTCAGGAAAAGAAGAAAGTAAGAAAGTAGCTTTTTGCTTGAAGAAAAGTATTTTGCCTTGAGTTCGATGAGAGTGATATGTCTGAGTAACTGGGGAATAAATAGAGGTATCTCAAACGTTGTGCACAAAAAGTGGAATTAAAGAACGTGTCTTAACCCACTCTTATAACACGTGAGTTACTGCCCGTTATTCACTGACCAATGTGGGATAAATATCCAAGTTCAACGGTCCACTATTGTTGACAGTAACCTGTGCGCTAGAAACAATCTGTCAGTAATAAGAGGTGGTGACAGTAGGTTTTGCGCGATAACAACTATTGCGCAAAAACTTGCTGTCACCGTTAAGCATATGAATGACAGTATCCTTTACAAGTCTTGACAGAAAGTCTTTCCCTGCTGTCAAGAAGGTTGCTGTCAAGAAACACACGACAGTATCCTTCTTAATGACAGTAACTTCGATTGGGAATTGTTTCTGTCATGAACTTATTAGAATGCTTTATTCATAAACTTAACATAAAATTGACAAATTATGGATTTAGCAATGTAATCTTTTGAACACAGATATTATGCAATTAACACAGACAAATATAAACTCAAAAACCACAAAAACAAGAGACTTTATTATTATTAATAAAATCACTTAAATAAAGCATTGAGTACATCATTTTATGATTTTATCAACTAGTTCTAAAAGCTCTTCCTTAACCACTTCTTCAGTGCGACCTTCTTCCTTGAGAAAGGCCTGAAGCTCCTTCTCCTCTTCTTGCACCTTGGCCTCCTCCTCCTTTTCCTTTTCCTCGTCTATTTCATCGAGGGCATCCAACAGCACCTCGAAGAGCTCCTCAACCTCTTCATTGTAGGGTTCACTATCGCACCGTTTTAGCCCGACTTCAATTCCTACTTTGTTTTCCATTATTTACTTTAAAACTGAGAGCAGACTGGTGAAACCTAAGGTTAATTTATAGGCAAAACCGTCTAAGGATTAAAGTCTAATGGTCAACAGTTAGAGTACCCATACAACTACCACAAAAGTAATTAATGGTCGTGTCCTCCTTTAATCCTACAGATTAATGCAAAAAGGTGTGAAAGTCCAATGGAACAGATTTTTATCTCTCAAACTAAACAAGTAACCACATTAATGTCATACACGGTCTAAAAGTATGAGATTGGCACAAAATTCTGACATGAAAAGTCAAATCAACACATGCTGTCACACAACAGACATAGACCAAGTAGACAGTAACTTCTCTTGACAGCAGGTTTGAAGTTGCTGTCATGAGCTTCAAAAGAGAATTTGGAAATATAGAAAACTGAGTAAATCAACATACCAGATTCAGCATTCCCAATTCACTTACCAACCTGTTGAAGGTTGCTTCATCCAATGGCTTAGTGAAGATGTCAGCAAGTTGCTTGTCAGTTGGAACATAAATCAGCTTCACAGTTCCTCGTTCAACATGCTCTCTGATAAAGTGATGTCTTATATCAATGTGCTTTGTCCTAGAGTGTTGAACTGAATTGTCTGAAATAGCTATGGCACTAGTGTTGTCACAGTAGATAGGAATATCTCTTAACACTAGACCATAATCCTGAAGTTGATTCTTCATCCATAGAATTTGTGCACAGCAACTGCCTGCAGCAATATACTCAGCTTCTGCAGTTAAGGTAGAAATTGAATGCTGCTTCTTGCTAAACCATGAGACCAATCTCCCACCAAGAAATTGACAGCTACCAGTAGTACTCTTTCTGTCAATCTTGCATCCAGCATAGTCTGAGTCTGAGTAGCCAATTAGATCAAATCCAGTGTTCTTGGGATACCAAAGGCCTAGGTTAGGAGTGCCTTTTAGGTATCTAAAGATTCTCTTGATGGCTACTAAGTGAGACTCCTTTGGATCACTTTGAAACCTTGCACAGAGACATGTAGCAAACATGATGTCAGGTCTGCTAGCAGTTAAGTATAGGAGAGATCCTACCATGCCTCTATAGGTGCTTGAGTCAACTTTCTTCCCTTTAGGGTCAAGATCCAGACTAGTTGAAGTGGACATTGGTGTCTTTGCTGGTGATGAATCTTCCAAGTTGAACTTTCTGAGAAGTTCCTTGATGTATTTAGCTTGACAAATGAAGATTCCATCAGGTTGTTGAAGAATTTGTAATCCCAGAAAGAATGACAATTCTCCCATCATACTCATCTCATATTTGTTACTCATGAGAGAGGAAAACTTCTCACACAGCCTCTCATTTGTAGAACCAAAAATGATGTCATCCACATAGATTTGTACCAAAATGATGTCCTTGCCATGGTGTTTGTAGAAAAGTGTCTTGTCCACAACTCCTCTAGTAAACTGATTTTCCAAAAGAAAGGTGGAAAGTGTGTCATACCATGCCCTGGGTGCTTGCTTTAGTCCATACAAAGCTTTGAAGAGTTTGTATACAAAATCATACATTTCAGCATCCTCAAACCCTGGTGGCTGTTCAACATACACTTCTTCTTCCAACTCTCCATTTAGGAAGGCACTTTTGACATCCATCTGAAATACTTTGAAGTTGCAGTGTGCAACATAGGCTAGAAAGATTCTTATAGCTTCAAGTCTTGCAACAGGTGCAAATGTCTCATCATAATCTATTCCTTCCTGTTGACAGTAACCTTTAGCCACTAGTCTTGCTTTGTTTCTTGTCACTAATCCATTTTCATCAAGCTTGTTTCTGAAAACCCATTTGGTCTCAATGATTGACTTTCCCTTAGGTCTTGGAACCAACTTCCATACATTGTTTCTTTCAAACTGATTTAGCTCTTCTTGCATGGCTATCACCCAGTCAGAATCCAACAATGCTTCATCAGTTGTCTTGGGTTCCATTTGAGACAGGAAGCATGAAAACATGCTGTCAGCAGAGACTTTGTTCCTTGTCCTCACTCCAGAAGTAGGGTCACCAATGATAAGGTCATTTGTGTGATCCTTGTTCCACTTGGTGATTCTGGGCAAGCTATTTGATTGTACAGGAACAGTTGCTTCAGTTTGTTGAGTTGAATGCTCACCAATTCCATTGTCTTCACCATGTTCTTCATTGTCTCCAGAGTCATCATTGTAATGAATGTTAGAAGTTATGGTCTGTGACTGAGCTAGAGTTTGGTTGACAGTAGTGGCATTGACAGTATCTTTGTCAACTTCAACAATTTGAGTGAAGCTAGGTTCTTCATCAACAATTTCCTCAGCTTCCAAGTATCCTTGATTCTCAAATCTGAATGTCTGCATCTTTCCTTCTTCATGCAGTCCTGTAAACTTGGTTTCATCAAATGTGACATTTACACTCTCTTCAATAATCCTGTGTTCCATAACATAAACTCTGTATGCAGTCCTTTCTGTGCTGTAACCCATGAATAGTCCTTCAAATGCCTTAGTGTCAAATTTTCCTTTCTTCTCATGGTTATCCTTCATCATAAAGCATTTGCTCCCAAACACATGAAAATATTTGACAGTAGGTTTCTTTCCAGTTAACAGACAGTAAGGTGTACTTGCATGAGTTTTGTTGATCATGGTTCTGTTTTGAGTATAACAAGCTGTGTTGATAGCTTCAGCCCAGAAATATGTTGGCAGTTTGGTATCATGCAACATAGTTCTAGCTGCTTCAATGAGAGTCCTGTTCTTTCTTTCTACAACTCCATTCTGCTGTGGAGTCCTTGCAGCAGAGAATTGTTGTACAATTCCTTCATCTTTACAGAAATTTCCAAGTGTGGCATTTCTGAATTCTGTACCATTGTCACTCCTCAAGATTTGAACTTTTGAGTTTGGAGTTCTATCAAGAACTCTGACTTGATCAATAATCACTTGAGCAGCTTCATCTTTGGATTCAAGAAACTTCACCCAAGTGTACCTTGAGTAATCATCCACCATTACTAAGGCATATCTCTTTTTGGCCATAGATGGTACATTGACTGGTCCAAAAAGATCCATATGAATCAACTTGAGTGCTTCTATGTTGGTGTTCATTTTCTTGGACTTATGCACAGCTCTCCTTAGTTTGCCCATTTGACAATCTCCACACAGTCCATCTTGATAGAATTCTTGTTGGGGCAAACCTCTCACTAACTCATTCTTCATCAAAATATTCATTGTTTTGAAGTTGAGATGTGAAAGCTTCCTATGCCAAAGCATACTGTCACCAACAGTTGCTTTACTGTAGAAACAGTAAACTTTATCCTTCTTTGTTGAGTTTAAGTCAGCAACAAACAAGCTTCCTTTTCTAACCCCTTTTAGAGAGAGGCTTCCATCCTTCTTGTGATAGATGTTACACAGCATCATATCAAAATCAACCTTGAATCCTCTGTCACTGAATTGGCTGACACTGAGTAGATTGTGCTTCAATCCATCCACAAGAGCAATATCCTCAATGACAACATTTCCAATTTCCAGACAGCCATATCCCACTGTGTAACCCTTGCTGTTGTCTCCAAAGGTTATGATTGGGCCAGCTTTCTCTACATAGTGTGATAGCAGGGCTTTATCACCTGTCATGTGTCTTGAGCAGCCACTGTCAATGATCCACATGACTTGATCTTTCTTCTTGCCCTGCAAAACAGAATGTATTTAAGATGCATATGGTACCCAATCCTTGTTGGGTCCTGCAGCTTTAGTGTCTCCTGAGTTTCTTCCAGTTACAAGTTCACAAGCATCATCAATAACCTCCTGTTTGACTTCTCTTTTCACCCACTTAGGCTTAGAATTGGACTTGATCCTTTTCTTAGTGGATGAAGCCTTTTTGCTGTCACCAGCAGGCTCAGAAGTCTCAACAGTGTGCATGTATGAGCATTTTTCAGTAGTGAGAATAGGTAAGTTAAAGCATGTGCTCATGGCAGTGATCTTGCATGGCATACATTCAATGTTATTAGACACTCATAGTTCTATGCATAAGGGGGGTTCTGTGTAAGTTACCATTGAGTTCAGTAGCATTGATCTTATCCTCAATTGGGTTCTTACAAATGTGTGTTAAATGATATGAAGATCCACAGTTATTGCATAGTTTCCTAGAAGCACCTCCAACATTAGTGTATCCATTTCCTTAATTGACACCTACCTTACCATTCCTATTCTTAGACTTGGGAGTTACTGGATTGACAGTATGTTCAGAAGTTGCTAACGAACTTTCCTTGACAGTACCTTTTATTCCTACTGTCTTGACAGAAGGTTTGGAAGTTACTGTCTTGGAACCATTCTTGACAGCATCTTTGGAAGATACTATCTTGCCAACTGTGACAGCATCTTTTGAACTTACTGTCTGATTGCTTGGTAAGTTTACTATCTTGGGGATTGTGACAGTATCCTTTCCATCCTTGAATGTGCTGTCAACACCTTCATCCTCATCAAGAATTTCTTGTTTGATGAGCATGGCTTCTTCATCAAACTCAATTTCTGCAGCTTATCATTGTAATCCTGAACTATCTTAGATGAGTTTTTATAAGCCTTAATCTTGAATTCATTTTCAGCAATCTCATTCCTCAGGAATTCCTCAACTTCTTTAGCACATTTTAATTCATTTTTAAATTTTGCATTCTCCTGAGCTAAAGAGTCTAGTGAACTGGTTTTGAGAACAAGAGATTCATTTTCAGACTTTAGTGTTTCATTTAGCTTACTCAGCCTAGTGATTTCCTCATTAGCAGCAGATAAGCTAGTATAGACATTGAACATTTCAGCACTTAAGTCTTTAATGGTTTTCTTATACTCATCAGTGGACATATCAAGTAAGACAAGTGAAGGTACCTGACTTGAAGATGTTGATGTTACTTCATCAGTGCTAGCCATGAGAGCTAGGTTGACATATTCTTCTTCATCTTCATCATCAGACTCATCCCAACACTTTCCTTCAGCCACATAGGCTCTACCTTGATTCTTCTTAGAGTATCCACCAGTTCCTTTCTCAAATCTCTGAACCTGTTTGGGTCTTTTGCATTCAGTAGCAAAATGACCAGGTTCACCACAGTTGTAACACTTGAATTTAGATCTATCCACAAATCCAGTCTTGTATCCTCCTTTGGATGAGCTTCCCACAGCAGCCTTTGATGAGCTTCCCTTGGTGAACTTGGATGCTTGGCCTTGGGGCCTGAATGACCTATCCTTCTTGAACCTAAAGTTCTTGAACTTTTTATCCATGTAGGCCATAGTAGGATTGTCCATGCTTTCCAGTTCCTCCATTGTGTAGAAGTCTTCATCTTCCACATCCTTGAGCTGCAGTACTACTTTCTCATCATCTTCAACAACCTCTTCAGTTTTTCTTCAAGACACTTGTTTATCTTTATTTTTCTATACCTAGAATGAATTGATAGTCTAAGTATAAGACTAATCCTATCACTATCAACACGAGTCTGTGAAGCTGCTGTCATTATCAAGTGGCAGCTTCTTACAAAGTGTCTACCCATGTGACTTTCCTAAATTGCTAACAATGTCATATATACATTACAAAGAAAGCAACCTAGATTCATTCTATTTCTAGCTAAAACAATTCAGCAAATAGAGACTTGACCTTGCTCTTGAATTGATTCGCTTTTGTTTGCAGTGCTTGAAGCCTCTGTCGTAGTCTTGCAGACTTGGTGCAGCTTAGGGATACTGCAACATGCCTGTTTCTTGAACATTGAAACTGTCACGGGATTTGACTGAGAAAGATACCTAGAAAAAGGATCTTTCTCGAGACAGTTACTTTTGCCGCAAAGCTTGTTGTCACAGGAATGTGCTTTTGGTGACAGTAGGAGTTCCCCGCATAGTGTGCTGTCGAGGTTTCCAAACTTGCTATCGAGGGCTAAAGTTGCTGTCGCGTAGTCTTCCGCCAATGTTGCTGTCAAAGTGAATATGCTGTCTTGACTTGCAACATTCTGTCTTCTTGTAATCTTACTGTCAATGCTTATGACAGTAACCTTTATTCATGCTGTCATCTAATATGCATTCTTTGAGGTTTGAACACAGAAAGTGAACTTCTTCCAAATTACACAATTAAAATAACATTGCATACTGATTACAAGAATATACTTTGGCTGTGACAGTATGTTCTACTTAATTAAAAAATTAAGTATATACAAAGTTAAGTTGTTCCTATGCTATCACCCATAAATCCCAACAGTAATAAAACTTTGTCATGTCATTAACTTGGATAACCTCAAAGTCTGTAATTTTTGGTCAAAGACTTTGTATTAATTAGCTGTTGTGTGTTAATTGTTGGTTTAGTGAAGAACATGTATATTAATTGTAATCTGTGGCAGTTGTATGGGTACTTTGAACTGTTGACCATTTATCTTCCTTTT
Source organism: Heracleum sosnowskyi (assembly GCA_030848705.1). Lineage (NCBI taxonomy): Eukaryota > Viridiplantae > Streptophyta > Magnoliopsida > Apiales > Apiaceae > Heracleum > Heracleum sosnowskyi. The sequence continues at coordinate 112,110,055 of CM061244.1, read as the reverse complement.
ACCTAGTATGCCTATAAATTGAACCTTAGGTCATATAAGTGAATCATTCAGAAAAGATAAAATGGAAAACAAAGTAGGAATTGAATACAGACCCAAGATTAGCACAAAGTCTCCACTTAGGGAAGAAGTTGAAGATTTATTTGATGAGTTAGAGGATCTTCTCGATGAGGAGAATGAGAAAGAACTTGCTGCAAAAGCCACTGAAAAGGCTAAGTGGCAAGAACATGATAAGGAGTTCCAAGCACTCCTCAAGGAATAAGGAACCACAAAAGAAGAAGTTAGGGCAAAATTTCTAGAATTGATTAAGAAAAACTGTAATGAATAGTTGATTTAATCAATTGTAGTAACTTCACCCTTCCTTTCTTTTAATAAAAATTATCAATTTCCTTCTGCAGTTCCTTATTATTTGCTGCGTGTCAGTATTGTTAAGTCGATTGATCTAATGTGCCTGAATAATGAATCTATCATCTATTGCATAATTGTGAATGGTATGTATTGAGTTAAGTACATTAATGACAACATTCATTAAAACTCATGACAGTTACTATTTTTCCTAAAACGTTACTGTCATCAAGAAAAAAACTGTCACAGAACTTCATAACAACTAGTTTCTTGACAGCAGTAAATAACATACTGTCAATAACTTTAATAGATACTGTCATCAAAGTACTTAACGATGACAGTAAGTTTTTCGTGACAATGTTACTATCAAGACAAACCTACTGTCATCACCCAAATGTCACTGACAGTTTGTTTCAGCGCACAGGTTACTGTCAACATTAGTGGACCGTTAAAATTGTTAATTCAACCTCCACGTTGACAAAAATTAAAGGGAGTAACCCACGTGGTGGTGTTATTGGGTATTAGCACGATTCCAAATGTCCCCTTTTTCAGCTAAACGCTTGAACTGCTCCGTATACATCAGTTAATCAGACAAAAGCAAACCTGACACAGAACAACCAAAAGCAAACAAACTTTCTGCTAAATTTCTCTCTCTACTCACTCAACACACTCATTTTCTCTCTCTTCACAACAATGGCACCAAAACAATCAATTTCTCAGACCAACTTTGCTGGCATCATCTCTCCAAATGATGCTGGTGAAGGCTTTAAAGGGCTTGTTTCTTTTATGAATAAGTCCTATCTTCGGTATACAATTACCTCAACCCCTATCCTTGACCTAGACAAGATAGAGAACTTCTGGAAATCTGCTGTTGCTCAAGGAGATGATGACAACACAACCATTCAGTTCAAAATCAAGGAGCACAGTTACATTCTCACTATCAAGGGCATCAATGCAGCTTTGGGAATTGTGCTAGAACCAGGAAAGACTTACACTGAGCTTGCTAATGATGAGACCTTGAAGAAGCTCTTCTTGAAAATTGGGTATTCTGGACCCATTCTTGAAGAGGGAACAACAAAGTGGTACCCTTCTGGTGAAATGGACAGGAAGTATCTAAGAAAGGAGTGGATCATGGTGTTTGATGCAATGGTGAAGGTGTTCTCTACCAAGACCACTGGCTGGAATGGGATTCCCACATACATCAAGAAGCTCACTCACTCTCTTGTTCATGGGTACAAAGTGGATGTTGGAAAGCTACTCATGGCACACCTAAAGGCTGCCATAGGTAAGAAGGTAAACATCTATCCTCGCTTTCTAATGTTGTGTATTAATTTCTTGGGTGAGTTTGATGAGAATGCCCCTCGTTTGGAGGTGTGCAGTGTCTTGAAAAGAAATACACACAAAACTCTCACTTCACTGAATTTAAATGCACATATTTCACTATGTTTCACTAAACACATGGTTTATCAAGTGCCTAACCTTGATTTTCCATTGCCTTTTGGTTATGATACCTTCACTCTTGAGGATGAGGCTGGATTAGACCCAAATTCAGCTAACCCCCATTCTACTCCATACACTCAGCCTAGGTTCTCTAGACTTCCCAAAGTTCAGAGACTAGCCTTGCAAGAAACCAGAAAAAGACCCTTAGAAGCTGATGTTGGTGGTAGTGCTGAGAGTCAAGAAGGAGTTTATGCACCTAGTGCAGCAAATAAGGAAGGTAGTCAAACAGAACCCACAGTGGTTCCTCTTGAGCCTAAGAAGAAGAGAGCTAAGAGGGCCAAAACCACTATTAGCCACCATGCAGTCTCCCAAAAGACTGTAGAGGAACAAAGGGTAGTAAACACCTCCCTAGATGTTCCTTCTCAACAAGGGACATCTATTGAAATGGGCTTGTCTCCCAAGACACCCTGTACAGAGTCTGCACCACCTCATGTTCCAACTCATGAGGAGCCTCCACTTGCAGAAACACACATGAAGTCAGGACACAGTGAGGATTTCACTTTCCAAGTTGATGTTTCACAAGTTCCATCTTTGGAGCAGCCATCACTCTCTTCTCCACTTTCACCTTCTTCCTTCCCTACTCATTTTTTTGTTTCTTCTCCACAACCTAGAGAGGGGGACAGTCCCAACCCTTCAGGTTTTGATTATCCATCTCCAATCATGGATGAGCCCCCATCTAGTGGTCCACAAGAACCCATTTCTCAAAGTGAGATGGACACCACTCCTTCAAACACTGAGAAAGAACAAGGTACATCTCTGCTAGAAAGTGAAACAGCCAGTACCTTGTTCAATCTCCAAGGAGCATCTTACCTTAGGGAAGATGCTGTCACAGCCTCAGTTGCTGTCAAAGACTCTGAGAATGTTGCTGTCACAGGTGACCCTGCTGTCAAGGACTCAGTTGAAGTTGATGTCTCAACCAAACCTGTTGTCCAAGCTGTAGTGGAACCTACTGTCAATCTTCCAACTAGCAGTAACATTCCTGGAAAAGCTACTGTCACCTCTGCACAACCTGATTTTGATGCTATAACTGTTGAGGATGTCTCTGATGATGATATGCCACTGTCTCAGTTCTTAAAGGTACATTCTAAACCATCTATTTCATTGCATGTAAGTGCTGCTCATACCCATGCATTTAGGATGAGTGAGGGTGTGCAAAAGAAAAGAGAGATAAAAGAAAAGAGAGGTGAACATAAAAATGAGAGGCAGCCAAATGAGCTGGCAAAAGGTGAGGGACTTGAGCATGTCCAGAGTGAACTTGAGGGAGCCCTAAATGTTCAGGCACTAGGCCATGAGAGTTCTTCTGTGAGGAGTGATGAGATCACTCAAAAAAACACTGAGAGTGTGAGAACCCCCACAACCTCCATGCCCCATTCTTTCCCTTCCCCTCCAAGAAGGTTAATAACTGGTGGCCCCTCTACTGCTAACAGACTGGAAGCCCTAGAGCACATGTATCACTCTATGGAAACAAAGCTTGACAGCCTGTCTACCATGGTGGCCTCTGGTTTCTCTAGCATTCAAGAAGCTATTCAGGTTCTCTCTGCAACTCTTGATGCTGCCAACTTACCTAAGGGGGAGAAAAGGGCAAGATCAGAATCAGAATTTGAACCCAGACAAGATGGTGCATCTCAGGGGGAGCCTGCTTCTAAGAAGGAATCAAGGAGTAAGGGGGAGCTTGCAGCTAAAGGGAAATCAACATCTGCAAAGCAGAAAATGGGAGCAAAAGGAGATTCAGGGAGTAAGGGGGAGCAAGAAGCTGGAAATATGTTTGAGTATGAGATGGTTGGAGAAACAGTGCTAATGTCTAAAGAAGCACTGGAGGCAATTCAAGGAAAAGCTCCGTCCAAAAGACCAGTACTACCTCCTGTGACAATCAGAGAGCCAACTCCAATACCAAAGGAGAGTGCACTTGAAAAGAAATGGAGAGAGCAGGAGGAGCAAAATAGGCTGGGAAAAGGAAAAGACAAGTTGCCTGAATACATCTTGTCAGGAAATATCTGGAGTGAAGGAACTGAGTTAAGTCAGGAGAAGGCTAATGCCTTAATGGTTGACTACAGGGAAAGCACACTGCACAATCATGATAATGACTTCCGTAAGATAGTTCAGGAGGCAATGTTGGAGCCAAGCAGAAAATTGAGTAACTGCTCAACTTTACTGAAACAGAAGATCATAAGTGTGTGTGTGTGTGTGAAGATCAATGAAGAGAAGAGGTGGGATATTGATGTATACCTGAACAGTGGAATATCTATGCTTATCACTATGCAACTGTTGCAGAGCCTGTCAGCTAAGGTGTTAACAATGATGAAGAACAAAATCATGGCAAACCATACATCCTTCAATGAGATTCTGCACTTGCAAATGCTGAGCTGAATCTCAGAAAAACTTCCAGAAGTCTACACCAATCCATTATGTGTCTACTATGAATCTACCACAAAGGATGGTAAAAGGAGATGTTCATACATGAGTCTTGGAGGCACTTCTACATTGGAGTCAAAGGCAGTACTGAAGGTGCTAGACATGATTCTCAACTCTAAAGCCAACAAGAAAAGAGTTCTAGCTGTCAATGCAATCTATGATTTACTGATGAAAAGAGACAAGGAACTGAGCTCTACAGTGAAGAAGATGATCATCCAAGCAAACTCCAAAAGAGCCGATCAAGGAGAAAGTTGTTCCTTTGATGTTCCTTTTGATGGTGATGATGAGTTGGATGGAAGTGGAGGAACTGGAGGAGCAGGAAATGCTAATGGAAGTACTTCTGGGAATGTTGGAACTAAATCCCAGGAGGAAAATAAAGAAGAAGCTCTTGTGCAAGAAAAGAAAGATGCTGGAGTTACAGAAGAAGAGGAGTCTGAAATACTTGAAGCTTTGGAGGAAAATATATTGAGATGTGCTGTAGACAGTATAAATGCTGAAAAAGATGCTGTCCCCAAAGAAGCTGTCACAGAAGACACTGTCCTGAAAGAAGCTGTCTTAGAAGACACTGTCATGGAAGATGCTGCCATGAAGGACACTGTCATGGAAGAAGATACTGTCTTGAAGGACACTGTCGAAGAAGATGCTGTCAAGGATGAAACCAAGCCTACTGTCAAACCCAAAAGGACAAAATCCTTAGCCAGGGTTTGGTTTTCTAGACAGGAACCTGAACCTAAGGAGACTACTAAAGCAAGGAAATGAAAGACCAAGTACTTAGGAATCAAGAAAGCTACAGGGCTATGCATGAATTTGAAGAAGCCACTTCAAATCAAACATCTAAACTCTCTTGAAGTGCAACATGCTAAATCCAAAGAAATCAGGAATGTTGAAGTGGAGTTAGATGCCAATCAGGAGGCAAGCATGTACACTCTCTGGTGGGATTCATCAAGGTCAATAAAGGTTTATAAGGACTTCATCATGGAAGTTGAGTCAATTTCTGTGAATGACATCCATGTGATTGTAAGAACAAAGGTCAGGAGAAGGATTGATTACTTCTTCTTGGACAGAATGGTGGAGCTACTCCAAAGCTATGACAATGTACCCAACAATGTCATGGAACATGTTCTGAAGTACAAGGATGAAAGGGATATGGAATTCTATCAAAAGTTTGGCATGTTTGAAGATCATGATGATGGTGACATTGCTCACTTGCTGGAGTATTCTGATGAAGAGTTAGCTGATTATGAAGAGGATATTCCTGAAAAAGATGTGCAAACCCAACCAGGTCAAGAAGGACCTTCAAATCCTGCAGCAAAAAATGCCACTGAAGATATGGAAGCTCCATTCTTGAACAAGTGCAAAGAAGCCAACAGGGTGGAGAGTGAAGGACCCAATTACCAAGGTTGTATGCTAGAAAATCCTTTGAGGATCAGGTTCATAAATGAAGAGATTCCTGTTGGAAGCTTTCATAAGCTCAAAACAAGTGCCTTGAAGGATTTACTATACTTGGTAATTGGATCAATTCATCCATTAGAACAGTTGTGTTCTTCTAACAGCTGTGTTCTTCTAAGATTGAGGGCATTCTTCAAAGGAGAAAGGGTGAAGACTCAAAGCTGGATAAATCAAGGAGAAAACCCTGAATGCATATCCTGGAAGAAGATTTAAACTTGTTGAAGGCATACTGAAGTTCAGAACTTATGCATTTGGTAAAGACTTGTGGATAGATCTTCAGGATGCTAAAGTATGTCTCTCCAAAGCAGTCCGTAAGTACATTGATGAGATAGAAGATGATGCCATCTCTCCTGATGAGAAGGCATTGGTGGAAGGACTCAAGGAGATTCTGAAAGAAGCTCTCAACAGAGAGAATGAAGCAAGACAGAAAAGGAAATCTGAAGCTAAGTGAAAATCTTTTGTCAATTCTGATCTTGTTAGTTAAGTTGTCAACATGTATTAATTGTAAATTTGTTGTTATTGTCCATAAAAACAAATTGGGGGAGATTGTTAGGATTTATAGGTGATAGCTATGAGACAACTTAACTAGATACTTTTTAATGCTTAATTTTATTAAGTATGAACATACTGTCACAGCCAGAGTATGTTCTTGTAACCATTTTGTTTGTTGTTAAATAAGAGTTTAAGTACATCTTGATAGAAGTTCATTTATTTATTCAAGCCTCAAGAAGTGCTCAAGAAGGACAACAAGAATAAATGTTACTGTCATGGCACTGACAGTAATGTTACAAGAAGACAACATGTTGCAAGTCACGACAGTACATTCACTCTGACAACAACATTGGCGGAAGCCCTCGGACAACAACTTTACCTTAGCCTGACAGCAAGCTTGGAAATCCTGACAGCACCTTCTGCGGGGATTTCTTACTGTCACCAAAAGTGCATTCTTGTGACAGCAAGCTTAGCGATCATGATACTGTCATGAAGGGATAATATTTGTATTGGGGATCTACCCAGTCAAACATGTGACAGTTTGGATGTTCAAGAAACAGGCGTGCTGCAGTATCCCAACACTGCATCAGGTCTGCAAGACTACGACCGAAGCTTGAGAGATCACATGACAAAGCTCACCAATTCAAGAGTATGACAAATCTACATCTACTGAATTGTGTTAGCTAAATATAGAATGTATCTAGATTGCTTTTTCCAGTACTGATAAGTTGTTTGTATAGCAATTTAGGAAAGACTCACGGGTAGACAATTTGTAAGAAGCTGCCACATGAAAATGACAGCAGCTTCACAAACCCGTGATGATAGAGATATGATTAGTTTACTTAGACTATCTCTCAATCCATTCTTTGTATCACTCGAGAAATCGAAGCTCAAGAAAACCAACATTTTCTTGAGGTTGTAGCAACACTTTGCAAAATAAATAAAACATTTATTTTGTGAGAAAAACTCGTGTGTCTACTTGTGTTTGCATTCCATAAACTGATAAACGTTAATCTTAGTTTTTTTGTTGAAACGTAGATTGAGATTTATCAGTATTGCATTCAACCCCCCCCCCCCCCCCTTCTGCAATAGTCAAGGACCAACAGAAGTAGTTATTAAAACTATTTCGTGCAATATTTCTATAACATTTGTTTGATATATAGCTTATTGTTTAAGATATACTAAATTTATAAAAAATATATATTTAATATGGTACAAAATATTCTCGTTGGCTATTGTAAAGTGACACAGATCAAATCATATTTTGCTAACTTCAAATAACAAACCTATTAGCCTTATTATTACATCTTCCGTATCCAAATTTCTTATTTGGTTGATATTCATTGTTCACTCACCATATCCATTATTTTTTATCATCATTTATTTGGTCTATAATTACTTTTGATCTCCCTGAACTGTTTACTATATAAGCAAATAAATGTAATGAACCAAATAGCGAACCTGGATACAAAATATGCAATAAGACCAATAGTTTGTTTTTTCAATTTAGCAAGATAAGATTTCATATGCAGATCAAATCATATTTTGCTAACTTCGAAAAACAAACCTATTGCCTTATTATTACATTTTCCGTATCCAAATTCCTTATTTGATTGATATTCATTGTCCACTCGTCATATTTATTATTTTTTATCATCATTTATTTGGTCTATAATTACTTTTGATCTCCCTAAACCGTCTGCTATATAAGCAAATAAATGTAATGAACCAAATAGCGAACCTAGATACGAAATATGCAATAAGGCCAATAGTTTTTTTTTTTAATTTAGCAAAATAAGATTTGATATGCATCACTTTGCAATAGTGAATGAAGTTCTAAATTAGTTGGTAATCTCTTTCAATTAACAATTATCAATCATCATTGTCACAATTTATTTAATGTTTAAAAATTTTAATATTTTCTATTAGAAATAATATATAGTCATAAATTGTTAATATTAAATATTGAAGTAATAATAAATATCAATGATATGCAATAATGAGTTGGACACAATTAATGTACGCATATTGAAGTAGATGAGTATTAATTGTAATTAATACATGTATAATTAAAATATAATTTAGAAGGGTATTTTGGTAATTTAACTTGAATAAATTGGCTTCTTGAACCCCCTAGTTGCTCTATTATATATACTAGCATAATAGCCCATGCGAGGCACGGGGCTGTTTCTAGCGATGTATGAAAGTGCGGAGTGGTTAGCATTTGAGAATTCTGATTGTATATTGGTTTTTTATGAAATGAATTCTATGAGATCCTAATCCTTGAATTTGAAATGTATAAAGCTACAACATATGGGATGAGTAATGAAGCAAATCCATTGCAATGATCAAGGGCATATAGTTGCCATCATAGTTCAGTTAATGAAAAGGGAAACAATTGAATCACAAAGGTCTAAAGCAAATGCATAGTTTTGAAGCGTGAAATTAGGAAATATAATTTATTCTTATATTAAAAGGAAAACCAGCGTCCTGGGATGATTCAAGAAGTTCTATGTTTCTTGTTCAAGGTAGCAACAGAGTCAGTATGTGGGTCGCTGTTTGGCAGTGGTGAGGACTCCAGGACGCGTGTGACAGTGTATTCCTCACAGGCGTGAGTAATGTTGTATTTGGTGACCTTAATTTGGAATGCGCAGACCTTCCCGACAATGTTCTTGATAGCAGCTGGTATTTGTGCGACATTGTCGTTCTAGGAAGACAAAAATGAATACTATTAATCATGTATATATGAAGTTGGACATTATATTCATTGTTGAAAATGGTTACCTCCTCGATTTCAGTCAAGATTTTCTGCAGAGGGATGCCTATAAGTTGTTCCGCCTCCTTGTTGAACAATGTGAAGCTTGTACTTCCAGAAGCATCCTCGACATGGATGACCACCCTGTACCTGGACATAAGACTTGTATTGAATGTCATGTTGCATTTTTTACCTCTGGTGTACAAAGTTTGGTTGTATTTTCTTCCGGAAGATAAAGTGTTCTCAAGACCCAATGCAAAATGTTGTATTTGTGTTTGTCATGAGGTGAATGCAACACAAGGCATCACAAGGCCGTGATGAATTTACAGAATTTGAGCCACCAACCTTTTGAATAGGCCTGGTGTAAAACATATACCCATGTCTAGAATGTAGTGACAATGCTGCACACATTGTTCTAAGACACGGCTCCTTCTGTATAGTATGTCTATGTTTGCTAACCCGCCTTGTCCAAATATGGTTACCAATTTATTATTTTTTTTCTGTTTTATTAATCACACCTTAGGGAACGATATGTGTGCATAAGAAATGTTGTAATGTTCATGTGGGGATCAAGGTTTTAAAGAATATGTTGAATGGGGAGAGTTAGGCTGTTGATTGAACTATAAGCATATACAGAGGTGCGTACACACATTTAAATACATCTTAACCTAAAAGTTGATAGGTATATTGTTGGAGGGATGTGCTTGACCTATTAAAAATTTTATGCGAATAGCAAAGAAAATAAAGATAAATGTCCAGATTTGTAGACCAGCCTTTATTTGTTGTGTTATTGTATTTTAAATGAAAGCCACCACTCTTACTGTCTTATTATTGTTATATCTTAGTTCTACTTCCATTAAAGAGAGTCCAAGAAACTCCCCAAATTTTCTTTTCTAAAATAGAGACCCCTATCTTTTCTAAAATAAGGTAAAAGGTAATATATTGTGTGCGAATAAATTTATCTACCAATTAGAATGAGTTAAACAAAAGGTTTTTATATTTTTTTTGTTATACAAAAGCTTATTACCTTTGTGTGTAGGAACTGGATTCCTCGACGCAATGAGCACAATAATATTTTCCTTCAAGTTGTTTGACCGCTCGCGCACATTTTGAGCAGCAGATATAGTACCATCCATTTCCATCAAGTATACTGATGATCTTAGCCTTGCAGAGAAAGCGAAGTAGCTGGCAATGATACAAGACAAAAGATTTTATTATGTTTATGTAGTCAATTTAAATCTTCCTATATAAGGAATTTTTTTTGAGTTTTGGGGAGGTCTACTTGACACATGCTTGCTTACATCTTTTCCATGTGGAATTTCAGCCGCTAAGATAGATTTGATAGATATTTCTTGGATATCGTTCTCGTTTGCAGTTACGAAATGCTTTATTGTTGGAGGCGGTAAGGTGTCCACTGGTGTCCCACTTGAATTTGAGATCTCGTGTTTAAGATTGTTTAGAGGTGTGTAGTCAATATTGAAATATGACCTTGTCGCATCGGTGCTTGAAAGGGATGCCCTTGCTGCAATTTTTTTTTAAACACTTGGTTCAACTAATGTAGGTACAGTAAGGGAAAGATTATCTGAGTAAATGTATTGCGCAACCAAATTCATCTGTAGGAGGTGATGAAAGTTATGGAGGACTACCCAGAAGCGTACCTGAGAACTTCTTGGCTAGAAGTCCAGTGATGACAACAAAGAGCGGGCCCTTATTTGTCTCCTCTACCGCAGCTAGAAATTGGTTAGCTCTCTCTTCCCACAAGGTGACAACCATTTTTTCATTCCTGTGTAATCAAATTTTTGAAAACAGTGCAGCAGTTAGTGACTGGTGGTCTTGTGTGCGCAAACAAACAACATAAGATTAAAGGTCGTGTGAGGTGTTTGACAATTTAAATAAATGATTTCCTCTATCATTGTCCACATTGTTTTTACAGGTATCAGCAGTTAGTAATCTATGTGAAAGAAGGTATACCATGGACAGAAAACATGCCTGAGGCCTTTTTAATTTTATAATTTATTAGGCACAGTATAAATCGCGTGTGGGTATAGTAACAGTATTGCTACCGATTTTGAAAACAACAGTAAAATATTGTTACCCAACATTATTGAGGACGCCGTCTACTTTCTCTCCCCCATTAGACCTTTTCTCAAGTTGACCGTAAAATGCTAAATTTCTTTGGATCTGATGCAGAAGAACCTTGAGATGTATATAAAAGAGAACTATGGTCAAGAAAGAAGGAATCATTTTCCATACCAGTAGAAGTTGACATAATGCTTCAGATTGCAAGAGGTATGGAAAATGTACATCCTCGGAAGACATATCATGGAGAACTAAACCCTTCAAATATTCTACTAAAAGCTAGTAATTCATCCTCACAAGGTAATGTTCAAGCAAAAGTCCCCTATAAAGAGTTCCATATATCGAACTAAATCTGGTAACCAGAATGGGGAGATCCTGTAATATGGTATGCCCCTGAAGTTCTGACTGAACAAGAACAACCAGGAAACAAAAGTAGCTCCAAGTCTCTAACTATACCGATAAAGCTGATATATACAGCTTTGCAATGCTTGGTTTTGAACTATTGACAGGGAAGGTTCCCTTTGAAGATGATTATCTTCAAGGGGATAAAATGGTTTGAAATATAAGATAAGGAATCGGGCCTCTATTTCCACATCCGTCATCAATTCCTTCTAAACCTATTCAGAAAATGCTGGCAAGTTCATCCATCAAATCGTCCACGTTTCTCATCCATTTGTAGGATTTTACGCTATATGAAGAAGGTGATACTGATAAATCCTGATCATGGTCAGCCAGATGCACCACCTCCTCTTGTCGATTACTGTGACATAGAGACAAAGTACTTGAATAAGTTCCCTGAAGCAGGAACTCCTTCTCTAGATTCTATTTCACAAAGTCCATTTCAAATATTTGCATACAAACTTGTTGAGAAGGAGAAAATTTCTAGCAGCTTGAAGTAGAAGGGGGATCTAGCAAATGAAGCATTTTTAACGGGTACAAGAGGTGAAGTCCTTAAAGAAGATGTGGATGACAATATATTTTTGCAACAAAATGATCAGCAAAGGGCATCTTCCATATAACCTGCTTTGGGGTAACTAATGAACTCATTCTAATCTCTTATGAATCGCAAAACCTCGATTCGGTGTATTAATGGTTCAAGTAATGTACTCTATATTGTTGCCCTACACAACGCGTACTGCAAATACATCAAACCAAAGCATGTTTATAACAAAAAAACATGATGGTTTTGATATTTTTTTCATATAGGAATCTGGGAGACATGGTCATAAGTACGGGAATGGAGGGTTTTTCTTAAAATTATAGGTTAAATCATATGTAAAACAAATACAAACAAATTATATGTAAAACAAAGCAATTGCATTTATGCATAAATTGTAAATAGACCCGAATTGCTTCCATAATGAAAATTGTAAATCACTACAAATACAAACATATGTGCGTTAATATGTAATTTGAGATCGAGGGAAAACATATCAGTGTAATTGAAAAGGGGAATTCACCGGATTAACCATGAAAAGGGAATGTGAAACACAGATATACATATGTATGTTTATTATACACACAAGACATAAATTGAAGCGAGGCAGGAAAAACAACTACAACCGGATGTTGTATTCCGAAAATCAGCGTACTGACTACTGAGGTTATCAGTGGCACAAAATTGAAAAAAACTAATGGTCGTCGATGAAATGTCAGCGATGGAAGGTCTTTTAACTGGTGGTGGCAATAGAGTAAATCTCGAAAGAGCAGGGTCATTTTGGTAAATTCACAGGGGTTTTATTTGCTTAGTTTACCCATGTGTTCTCATCAATACTATTATATAATAGAAGAAACATTAAAAGTTTGGTTGGTCAGTATGGTACGTTGTGATTTTACTTAATTGTCCTTAACTGTATTTTGTGTTTGTACTTAATTAACCTTAATTATTTATAGAAATATATTATTAAATAATAATATTACCTATTTATAACCAATTACCTTTTTTCCCTAAAATACATTATTTTTTCTAACAAATACCCTACTTTTTCAAACATGGCAATTACCTTTTATAACTAAAACATGTTAGTTTTTCTATTTTTCCTTACTAAAACCCCTCATTTTCCCAAAATATCACCGACAAACCTTTAATATTTATTTTTAAACCTATAATATTATAATTATTTTTTAAAAGTTTACCTATTTTAACATGTCTACTTATTTTTCTTAACAAATGCAATCATTAAGAATATTAAAATATAAATAATCAAATACCTATTTATAACCAATTACTCTAAAACACATTACAGATTTTTTCTAACAAATTCCATTCTTTTCTAAATATATCACGGGAAATTGTCTTTTTCAATTTACTTTTTCTATTTTTTACACTAAAATTCATTTTTTTTCCAAAAATATCATAGGAAACCCTTTACTTATTTATTTTAAAACGAATTTAAATACTTTTAATTATTAAATTTTAAAACCTCATTTTCCAAAAATATAACGGGCATTTACCTTTTTAAACTAAATATATGTTACATTTTTTATTTTTTCTTGCTAAAACCCCTTATCTTATTTCCCAAAAATATAACGGACAAACTCTACTTATTTATTTTAAAATTTATTTTAATATTTTTAATTAATTAAAAGTTTTTAGCTATTTTAACATGACTACTTATTTTTTTAACAAATACAGTTAATAAAATATTAAAAATATAATAATAAAATAACAATTAACAATCCGTGCATCGCACGGGTTTTAAGCTAGTATCAATATACTTATATAAAGGAGAAGACGAGGGCGGTGATGTGGCGCTTCTAGAATCGCTCCGTTCTATTTTTCTAATTTTCACAATTTTTCACAATTTTTAATTTTAATAATTACAACTTTCTTTATTATTTTCGATTTTGTGGGAAGTAAATTGAAAATTACACTTTTTTTATTTTCAAACTTGATAGAACTTTCTTTTATTATTTTCAAAGTTGATAGAACTTTCTTTGATTTAGAAAATTACAACTTCCTTATTATTTTATAGAACTTTCTTTAATTTAGAAAATTACAACTTCCTTATAATTTTCGAATTTGTAGGCTTGATAGAACTTGCTTTTACTATTATTTTCAAACTTGATAGAACTTTCTTTGATTTAGAAAATTACAACTTCTTTATTATTTTCGAATTTGTAGGACTTGATATAACTTTCTTTGATTTAGAACATTTCTTTGATTTAGAAAATTACAACTTCCTTATTATTTTCGAATTTGTAGGACTTGATAGAACTTTATTTGATTTAGAAAATTACAACTTCCTTATTATTTTCGAATTTGTAGGCTTGATAGAACTTTCTTTTATTATTTTCAAACTTGATAGAACTTTCTTTGATTTAGAAAATTACAACTTCCTTATTATTTTCGAATTTGTAGGCTTGATAGAACTTTCTTTTATTATTTTCAAACTTGATAGAACTTTCTTTGATTTAGAAAATTACAACTTCCTTATTATTTTTGAATTTGTAGGACTTGATAGAACTTTCTTTGATTTAGAAAATTACAACTTCCTTATTATTTTTGAATTTGTAGACTCTTATGTTAATAATTGCAATTTTCTCTTTTATTATTTTCAATCTTGATAGAACTTTCTTTTATTATTTTCAAACTTGATAAAACTTTCTTTTATTATTTTCAAACTTGATATAACTTTCTTTTATTATTTTCAAACTTTATAGAACTTTTCTTTTATAATACTTCTTGACTTTTAAACATAATGGATTTCCATGTTATTCACCTTACAAACACCTATAAATTAAAGGTCATTTATAACAAATAATCTACACCGAAACTTTTTTACATAGGTTCAAATTTTTACAACCATATTTACAATCAATACAACTATGGCCTACACCATGTTGGATGTTTTGAACGACATCAGCTATACCTGGATGATAAGAGCACGAATGTGTAAAATGTGGGAATCTGTCAATCCAAATACCGAAGAACTGATCAGTGTTGACATGATTTTGATCGATGAAAAGGTTAATAAATCAATATACTTATAACTTATTAGTTTGTCAAATTGTATGATGTTATTAACTTTTCTAAGATATGTTGTATGACAGGAAAATTTGATTCATGCTACGATCCCGAAGATTCTGGTCTCTCGGTTCAAAATCCTTTTAGAGGAAGGTTCTGTGTACAGCATCAAAAATCTGAAAGTTTTTTCAAGTACAGGGAAATATAGACCACTATCACATGGGTCTAAATTATAGTTAATTTATTTAATTATACTGGTGCTGTGTTTGTGCATGGCAATGGAGCTGGTGATGCAGGCAATGGAGCTAAAGAAAATTCGAAACAAGAGTACAAGTTGAAGAAATCAGTTAAGACATATTCTAATTTATTACTATAATTTATGTATAGTCAACTTCATTAGTTTAAAACTCTAATATCATGCACTATTATTATCTATATAAAAATATTGTACATGAATATTTTTCTAAGCACTCACTGTATTGTAGGATTCTAAAAGTTCTCCTACGCCCGAGATTGTGCATGAATATTTTTCTAAGCACTCACTATATTGCAGGATTCTAAAAGTTCTCCTACGCCCGAGATTGTGCATGACAAAAAGAAAAGGAAAGTATTAATTGAGGACAATGAAAAGGACAACAGAGTTGGTGATGGATACAGTGGAGCTGGTGACGGAGGCAATGGAACATGTATTTAGCATTATGTTACCGCCTAATTACACATGTGTTTCCAATCTTACTTTTTAGTATTAAATAATATGTACTAATGGTTTCGCATTATAATTTTAAACTACATTGATAACTTGTCTGATTTTAATATATTTTGAATATGCAATAAAGGTCTATTGAGATTGATAATTAGTGTCATTTTCTTAGCTATTTTTAATTATTATGTTTGTTTCAATAAGGATGAAATTTTGCTAAGATTTGAAATATTACAAACTATAATATATTCCAGCAATTGATGCTCAACTTACATCTACCAAAAATTATAGTTTACAATATAATTGACACATAATCTAATCATGACAAGGCTGTTACTTGCTTTGCTTTTACTACTTTCAATGAAATCAAAATTTGATTAAAATAGTAACTAGCTGATTGACTTTTATTATTAAAACACTTTTTGTAACAAAATCTACTCATTTCCAAAAATATCACGGGTAATTACATTTAAATTAAAACATATTACCTTTTATAATAACTAATAAAATAATATAAAAATAGTAATTAGCTGATTGCCTTTTATATTTAAAACACTTTTTTATAACAAAATTTACTCATTTTTTCAAAAATATCACGGGCAATAATAAATAATATAAAAATACTAACTAGCTTATTACCTTTTATCATTAAAACACTTTTTTTTAACAAAATCTACTATTTTTCCAAAAATATCACGGGATGCTTTAATTTAAAGGTAATTGCCCGTGATATTTTTTGAAGAGGAGTAGAATTTGTTAGAAAAAAGTGTTTTAATTATAGAATATATTTTATTTGATAATTTAAATAATTTTATAGATATTAATTTCACAATTTTTATTCTAATATTCTTTTTCTTAACAAATATATTATAATGCCGTTGCGAAGCGCGGCTTAGTAAACTAGTTATATATAGAAGAGATAATAGATAATAGATTTAGTCTTTTATTTAATACTAGCTTTATAGCCCGTGCGAGGCACGGACATGCTCTAGTTATTTTTGGTTATGTTGGTCTCATCGTTTGGTGGAATGCATGTAGAAGAAAAGACATAAGCATGTAACGGTATATCAGTAGGAAATATGTCGAAGGTTTGATGATACATGTTTTACAAAATCCCAGTCTATAAGGTTGTTATTATGACCTGAGTAGGCGCAAATATTTTGACTAATTAACATGTTTTGTTAGCACGCACGATCCTTCTGTACTGCAAGATTTCGTCGGTTATAATTTTGCCAATCGTATTTGAATGAGAAGATGGTTTAGTGTCACTTTGAAAGAATATCGGGCATCTTTTACCATTTCCATTGTCTGGGGAACGTTGGCACTCCATTTACTTGTTTGTAGTTCATGGGGTAGTCGTGACCTTGTGTACTGCAAGATTTCGCCGATTATAATTTTTTCAATTGTATTGGAATGAGAAGATGGTTTTAGTGTCACTTTGAAAGAGAATTGGGCGGCTTTTATCATTTTCATTGCAGGGGGAACGTTAGAACTCCATTTACCTGTTTGTAGTTCATGGGGTAGTCGTTAAGTGGGTGTTGTAAAATTTGATCGGTGTGCATAATAGAGTAAAAATGTAGAAGTACAAGTTGTATTAGTATGTGTGGATACACTATTTAAACGAATGCATACCACTTTGCCCGTTTTAAGAAGGGTCTCCTTGTAGACACGTTGAATACAATAATTGTACAGGTGTGGATATAATTTATTTTAGAAAACTATTACTTATACCTTTCAAGATAATGCTAAACTGATTCGTGATAAGTTACTCGTTTCACCTTACAATTGCCACTTGACACAAATAATTTAACATTTAGTACTTTTAATATTTTATCATAGATATTCAAAAAAATTAAACCAATTTAGTTTAGATTTGATTTAGTCGTACGATGACAACTTCAACTTTCTTGTAAAAATCTCCAACACAAACTTTTTTTATTTATATACAAATATAAAACTTTTTTGCATTTTTCGGGTTCAATACTTTATATACTATAGTGGATTTTTCGAAAATGACCAACGTATAAAATTTATCTATTGAAGACGAGATTTATAATATATTGGATCATAATAAAACTACAGTTTTAATCTTATTAGTAGCTAAAATTTCAAAAATGCATATATAATTATAAGTTGTTAATATCTTATAATTAAACAATAATAAATGTAAAATAATGATAAAATCCATTTTTACGCTTATTATATATAAGGATATAATTGAAAAGAAGTAAATATGTTGATAGTTTTAAATTTTAAAAAAAATATTAAAAAAAAATATAATAAGTGATATTGGATATAGATGTCAATATTTGTCACACTATCACCTAGTTCACGTCAGTTTAATTTTGTGATGATAAGTATTCTTCAGTTTGTTGTGGTGATCCTGCCACCAGTTTGAACTTGTTGGTGATACTATGTGACATGGTTGAGAAGATTTGCAAGGAAGATCGGTTTGGTATTAGTCCGAAAAAGATTTTGTTCTTAGTTGAATGTATTTGATGATTTGTTTGTATAAGCTAATTAATAATCAAATAGGAATTAGTTAAAGGTGTCAAATAAATGCTCCATTTCGAAAGTACCAATACTCTCCGGGCTCCATAATTCTCTATAAGCGGCCGGTGTAGTATACATGTCCTTAATGCATGAGGTGGCGGGATTGAGATGCACACAAATTCGTATTCGAAAAAAACTGTTCGAACTGGTTAAAAAAATCAGAAAAAATCTGATTAAAAAAAAGTCCACCTCAATTGGATCCAGCCCGCAGGCTTAAACGAATCGCATATTTTTCACAAAACCCCGATCCGGTTCGAGCCGAATAAACCCAAATTTAATCTCGATTTGGACGTAGTCTTGATAAGGATAAAAGTCCAATCCAAAAATCTAGAATTTTCAATTAAATATCGGATAAAAGCTTAATTTTTTTTAATTAAATCCGAAAAAATAAAAAAAAAGGTAAAGTTAATGTTAAAGTTATCAATATCTAAAATAATTTGTAAAAATCCAATTTGGCCCCTCCTGACCCGACCCTATCTACATGTATAAATATTTTAGAGAAAATTTGTCTCGATTTAAAAAAGTCCGGCCCTATCGGATATCGAAAAATCCGACCTGAATCCGGATTACGTATCTCTATTCAGGGTAACAACTATAGATGTGCTTATATTATTACTTATATTATCTGATATGTATGAATATAATTGAGACAAAATGATTACTATTTTGTATTATTTTATATTATTGGATGCTCGGACTAAAAAGTGATATTATGTGACTAAAAATGCATTTGTACTTTGTCTTAAAATTGTGAATATAAAGGAAGAAACATAATTAAATTTAATTAAAGAGATACGAGTCTATTCAATAACCACTTTTATTAATAATCAGACAAATGAAATTATCATGAAAGAATCTTGAATAAAAACTAAAGTGTAAAATAATATTTGTGAAAGACATTACCATACTAATGGGTTTTATACCACAACAAAAAAACCCAAGTAGCTCAATGGTTAAATTGGTGACTTGAAATTCTTAGTAATTAGTATTGAAGTGTCTTAGGTTCGATTCCCATCAAGATCAAAATTTTCTTACATTTTTATAACATTTGACTTTAGAGGGGCAGTTATGTAATTTCAAGTGTTGAATAAAATGGTTCACAAAGTGCTTGTTGCAGTATAAGATATATAATAGATTCCAATTGCACATGAATGAAAATTAGTTGTCAAATTTTCTTGCTGCCATCTAAAGAAAATGGTAAATTAGTAATACTTTTTTTTTTGAAACAATATTAATACTTTTCTTCTTCGGTTGATTTAAATATCGGAGAGTATAAAATAAAATACTAAAATTACACCACCGTCGCAATCTAAATATTCAGTAAAAAAATAACGTTTACTGACTCAGTAACTCCGACATGGACGGAGAACAGAGAACTCGACCAGCGGCGCCACCGCGGGGACAGCAAGGAGAGGCCGGAGATTCCACTAATCCTAATTTACCTGTGCTTTTGGCATTCATCGCGATCTTCGCTTTAGTTAGTATTCTTCTTTTTTACTCTGACAGTAAAACCGTAAATTGTTGGGAGGATAATTAATATGTATGCTAATAATATTTAATTTTAGTGTCCAAATTAAATATTTGAAAACATTGGATTATGGAGTTCGAACTTACGTTGAGTTGACAGTTCGTGATAGGAAGTGGGTTCAATTGTACGATGGAACATATTCAACAACTATTAAATTACCCGTTCGCTTAAAATCTTAAATTGTTAGGAAGCATGCTAGTTTATATATATTCGTAATGCTATCCCTGCAAACCATTTTATGAATTTTAGATGCAAGGAGAAGAGGTTAATTGGAGAATATATCATGTTTAACAATGTATCTCATGTCTGATGTGTGTTTGTCGCTCGAATGTTTATTTTTGTAATTTTTACTAATAATAGTCAGAATTATTACTAGTTCTTTGAACCCTTATATCTTGTTACGATAGGAATTATGATGTGAAGATGGGTATAAACTAGATTACGATGCTAGAATTTTTTTTTTGGGATTGAAAAGCGGATTACTAAAGCATGTCTTGGGGAAATTTGTATGTTAAAATTAAAATTTGAGAATGTTAGGGTTCTAATGATTAGAACTTGTGCAAGATCAAAAGAATTCTATTACCATATTTAAAGTTGCCGACTTTTCCAAAAAAATTGTGGTATTAGGAGGCCGGAATTAATATTTATATTATGGTGATGTGTTGATATTTTAATCTGTGTATAAGATTTGGACCGAGGAAACTTATAATTTTGAATTGATTACCTTTTGCTCAGTATTTATATGTGCATTTAACTGTATCAGTTTTAACGTCAAAATTGAGTTCTTAGTAGATGTTTTTTTTTTGATTTATTACTTTTTAAAGAAGTCTGGAACTAACAAGTTTTCGTCTTACTATCTGGAACTCGGGAGGAAATACAGTTCTAATCATTGAATACAGTGTTATAACTTGTATTTGTATAGTTGTGTCTTGTGTGTTTGTGTTTCTTAAATCTGTTTGGACTGTAGAACATAGATTTAGTCAAGGTTACCTGACATTCCTTAATTTATAGGTTCTGATTCCATCAGCATCCGATGTGACGAGTAGCTTATCTATAGTACACCAAGTTCCAGAAGGCCATGTTGGGGTTTATTGGAGAGGAGGTGCCCTGCTAAAAACAATCACAAATCCAGGTTTGATACAGTGCCTTATTATTGTGCAATGTGCATGCTAATTCTGTAAGTCGTCTCTGGAGTGTAGGATGTGCTTTTTATCTTGATTTTATAATTTATGATATGGATTCTTAATATTACAGGCTTTCATCTGAAGCTGCCACTTATAACCCACTTTGAGCCTGTCCAAGTGACCCTTCAGACAGATCTGGTAAATAAAGTTGTATTCTAAAATTTGTGAGGAAGAGTGTTGCTGGTATTTTTCTCTTATAACTTCTATATATTGCTATTTTTGTTTTCAGGTGAGAGATATTCCATGCGGGACAAAAGGTGGTGTGATGACCAACTTTGAGAAGATTGAGGTGATTGTTTGAGATCATTCTTTGTCTCATATTTATATCGGTTACTGTCTTAATTGTGATATTTATATTTAATGTATTCCCTCAGGTTGTTAATCGCCTTAAAAAGGACTATGTTTATGAAACACTACTGAACTATGGTGTAAATTATGACAACACGTGGATCTATGACAAGATTCACCATGAGATTAATCAGTTCTGCAGTGGTCATTCCCTTCAACAAGTCTATATCGACATGTTTGATCAGGTAAGCAACTAAACAGCTTTGATTTTGATTAATGAGTTTAGGTTGCTACTCTTTTGAACTTCTCATGGGATCATCTTGTTAGCTGAACGTTCAGTTCCCTATCCCTAGTTTTGGTGATCCCTTTTCAAAGAAATAGACAACACTTAGTTGTAACAACAATAACACTATCTTGTATGTTTTCCTTATTAAGTTCAATTGTGAAAGATAAGTATGCTTGGGGTATGACAGGTAAGGAACTTCATATCTGAAGTAAATTCTACATGTAACGCATTATTTGGCATTTCCTCTTGGATATAATCATTTTCAATTTGAATAATTGCTTTATACTAGTTTTTCTTAGTCATCAATTGAAATTTTGACTGAGCAAAGTGAAATTTTCAGATTGATGAAAAAATGAAAGATGCTCTTCAGGCTGATTGCACACGTTATGCTCCAGGTATAGAAATTATAAGTGTGCGTGTAACGAAACCTACCATCCCAAACAGTGTAAGGCGCAATTTTGAACAGATGGAGGAAGAACGTACCAAGGTACTCTGTCTTTTCATTTTCAAGTGTGCTGTATTCGGTTTAGCAAAAAAAAAAAGAGAGTATGCTGTATTCCACAGTTTTCGAGTATGCTGTATTCTTTCTTTTTGCTCTGTGGTGGGTGGTAAAAGATTCAGCAGGCTGGTTCTAGGCCCTAGTTAATGACGAATATTTAGTGAGAGAGTAGGCATCTGGAAGGGGTGGTGAGTATGACAGTTATTTTTATGCAGGCCTTGATTGCAGTGGAGAAGCAGAGGGTAGCTGAGAAGGAGGCAGAGACTCAGAAGAAGATAGCTATAAGTGAAGCTCAGAAGAATGCACATGTTAGCTCAATCCAGATGGAACAAAAGTTGGCTGAGAAAGATAGTGCAAGGAAGGAAGAGGAAATTTCAAATGCTATGTATCTAGCCAGAGAGAAGAGTTTGGCAGATGCTGATTTCTACAAGTACAGTTTATTTTCTCTTTTTCCAGACACAATTTTTGTGCATGTATAGATGTAGACTAGTTCATAGATTTTTTAAGAAAAAGCAGGTAGTGACAAGTTAATGTCTTTTCTCAACAGAACAATGAGAGAAGCAGAGGCCAACATGTTAAAGCTTACTCCTCAGTTTCTGGAGCTCAAGTTCATTGAAGCAATTGCTAACAACTCCAAGATATTCTTTGGCAACAAGGTGGGTCTAATTTCTATCTGAATTTGCCTTACCTGAAGAAAGCACACACTGACAAAAAGAAAAAACTCTTTTGGTTCATGAACTCGTGAGTTTTGCTTTGCAGGTACCTAATATGGTTTTTGACCAGAGACTTTTGGGAAACTTCTTCCAAGATGGAACACCAAAAGAAAAGCTGGAAGCTTAGTTTAAAGAAGGCTTGAAAGCTTAGGTCAAGAAAACTGCGAAAATAGGTCTTAGTATCAGCCAAACCGATGAAAATCAAACTATACATAAAAGAGTGAAAGAGATTAATTTTTTGTTAGGATCACTTGGGAACTCATCTCCTTGTTTAATCTGGAATTTCTTTTGCATTGATGTTGCACGAGCCATAATGTATATCTCAGGGCATGATTATTAATCAATCTATATTATAAAGTCTGTTGTGTTTTTAAGCATAATATTATCAATTTGTCCCTCCGTATTTGACGTATTTACTGGAAAATGCCATTTGACCTGCTTGACGTATACACCTATTCAATCATAGCCTTTCATTTTATTACATCTTATCCTTACACGTGTGTTACCTTTACATAACGACACACTTTACCAACTTCGATTACATCTTAATCTTTTTATTTTTCAAAAGCCATTACCCCATCTCTGTTCATGCGTTTTTCAAATTGTTGCCGCTCTCCGGTATGTCAACTCTTTACTTTTACAATATCGATTTTGATTTTGATAAGTTGTAGTCTTAATTTGCTTTGTTTTTATGTTGTACGTAATTTCGTTAGACATATGTTGGTGTTAAAGTGGAACTTGTGTTCTGTTTTTAATTGAACCTATCTGCGTCTATTTGTTCCGATGGAAACCACCGACATAACCGGTCCTTTGTTGTCTAATGTTTGTAAGTAATTATATACATCTTTTGTTTTTTGTATATTCAGATGTATTTTTTCAGATCTGTGTTTTGTGTCTAATGTTATGTTTTTTTTTTTGTAGTTAATTATGAATTGGGGATGATGAAAGAAAGTGAATATCCTCCGAGAATCTGTAAGTGCATATTTACATATAACTGTTATATTTTTGTCTTAGTTTATATACCAAGAAGTGTTTGATATAATGCCTCAAAGAATTGGTTTATTTTCAAAATAAATGAGAACATACTTATATATTTCTTCCTCTTTTTGTTCCGTGCACGATGAATATTATGTCGAGCTTTGAGTTTCAGCATTTCAGAGTGACTACTATGTTATTGTCCTTTAGGGATTGTGGTTATTGAGAAAGATGAGGTTATTCATTCGTTTTCGTTTCAAATTTGTTGATAAGGTATTGTTGTTCTACACATTTGGCCGATAAATTCGTATTCTCTTTCTTCCAATTTTCTTATCATTATTTTAGTTTTCTTATTTGTTCTTCTTTTTAATTGTTTTGCAGGTTCAACTTTGTAGATTTGATAATTAACTTTGTGAACTATGATACCACGGATTTTCAGGTTTTTAATCCCCTTTTTTCTTTATGCTTTTCATGGTTTAAACACTATGTTAATGTTCACTTGTGTTTACTTTTTCGTTTTATGATTTATTGCTCAAAAATAAATTGTTTTTTTATTTTTTTGAGATTGATAGTGGTATGATTTCGATATGTTTTGAGAATTGTAGTTATTAAAAGAGATAAGGTTGTGCAATTCATTTTTGGCTCAATTTATTTCACCAAGTGTTTGATAGATTGCCTGAAAGAATTACTAAACTTTGAATACAAATGTCTTCTACTTTTACAAACTGAAATTGTTCAATTTTACATCTTAATTTATCTTTTCTTTTTTGACAAGTTTGTTTTATAGATCGAAAAGGGATTGTGAGGTACCATAAACGCAGAATAGACTATGTTTATCTAACCTTTCTTGGAAGTTTGTCATATATTTGTCAAGCTAGATTTGATAATTTTTGTAACTGCAGAGTTTATACGGGAACGCTTGGAGGTGAATATGGGTACAATCTTATTTTCATTTATATTTTTGTAAAGTTGTGTTCTCTCTTTTTTTATAATTATATTTTATATGTCCCTGCCTCCCACAATTGTTCGCGTCATAGTATATCCAACTTTTTGACCTATTTAAAGTTGGAAGAAAGGCGTTGAATATTTGTAGTATGTACTATGTAGTATGTCAGTACTCTATATAATTTGTATCTTAATTGCTTCCTTTAAAAGTGTAAAGAATGTTCAGAGTAATATTTAAGTTCTTTTTATATCTTTATTTTCATGTTTTTAAATGCTATTGGCATCGTACATTTACAACATGTATGACTCTTATGTATAAGGTTGTATGACTCTTACTGTCATGTATAAGGTTATTGGCATCGTACATTTGCAAGAGGTATGATTGTTGTTGTCATGTATGTGCAAGATGCAGAAACATAGTGTAATTTCCAAACTTTGTTATCTTTTACATCTTTTTATTGTAGAGATATATAATAATATGTTCTTGGAAAATTCTTTCCTATAGGTGTGTAGAATACTTGAATGTTGCTAACAAGATTTTTGGTTGATTTTCTATTCGTAAAGCATTAGTCTTTTTATCTTTCACGTATTTCTTTTTGAGATTATAACTTTATTTATTGGTTGTTTGTCATGACTTATATGATCTTTAGTTGAAGAATTTAACTGATAGATTTCAGTTTTTGTAGTTGATTTATTGCATTTTTTTGTGTGTTTTACAGTGAGAATGGATAAACTTCACGAATTCTTGCACTTTTCTTGTTAGGCTCAAGACATGCCTGAATACCACTATTAACAAGCCTACACTATGTGACTATGTCACATTACATGACCTAGTGATTTCTATCACTGGGATATAGTATATGTCTCTAAATGTACTTGTCTTGTTCTCATGAACATTAGCTTGATCATGTATGCTCAAAGGTATAATGAGTTTAGTAAAGTTTCTTGCATCTAGATTGTATATAGGCCATTGAATAATTATCCTGGTAGAAGTTCAGAAGTGTTCATGCAGCAGGATAGAGATAAATAAGGCTATGAAGAAATTAGTTGCAGAAATTTGTCTAAGGCATTATATAGCAAAGTCAGAAGAAAGCTATGTCGTGAAGTCACCAATATCCATGTCGTGAAGTACTATATCGCATAGTCCATTTGTACTATGTCGAGAAGTCCTCAAGACACATGTCGTGAAGTGTTGAAGTCAGCAAAGTCAAAGTAGCCTAGATCGTGAAGTCTTCAAATGAACTATGTCGCATAGTCTTCAAATGAACTATGTCGCATAGTCTTCAAATGAACTATGTCGCATAGTCTTCAAATGAACTATGTCGCATAGTCTTCAAATGAACTATGTCGCATAGTCTTCAAATGAACTATGTCGCATAGTCTTCAAATGAACTATGTCGCATAGTCTTCAAATGAACTATGTCGCATAGTCTTCAAATGACCTATGTCGCAAAGTCGTCAAAGGCTATATCGCAAAGTCGTCAAAGGCTATATCGCAAAGTCCTCACAAGTGAGATCGCGAAGTCAGGAATGAAGTGGAGTTCACGATATCAACACTTAGCCGTTTATAACAAGACAAATCAAGGTACAGAACCAAGAATCAAAAGAGACAAATACTGAAGCATTTGTTCTGGCAAGGTGGTCCAAAGAACAGATGGCAAATCTACAGCTAAACTTGGAGAGAAAGATAAGAGACAAGCAGCTACAGAAACGGGAAAGACTCCGAAAAGCAGGTGGTCCTTCCTGACACAGTTAACGTCTTATGGCAGAACAAGTTGGACTTTCAGCAAGGGGTAACTGTGTAAAAATAGGTGTGTGCACTAGTTTGTATAGGGCATATATATATATGATGCACACCCTATTGTTAGCTGTAAGAGAGATACACATAGTTATTTGCTAAGCTCTTTTCTCTGTAAGCAAGCAAGTTCAAACTGTTCTTGTTTAGAAGCCAGAAATTCGATTGTGAATTTCTTGGAAAGCTGTAGTATTTAATTTGCTTATACAAAGTAGATTAAAGTGATTGTGTGTGTTATTTACTTTCTGCATATTACATATCATAATCATATACAGTCTGTTACTTAGTTATCAAGAATCGAAAAATATATCAAACTATCCATTCACCCCCCTCTGTCTAGTTTCTAGTAGTATTCATTTCTAACAAGTGGTATCAGAGAGAAGGCTGTTAACGTACAAACAGGAAAAGATCAAGAATGAGTTCACAGAAACTAAGCAGTATCAAGATTCCTCCCTTTAACAAGGAGCACTACAGTTTATGGAAGAAGAAGATGTTGCTTTTCATCAAAGCTTCTAACCCCATGTATTTAGATATTCTAAAGCATGGTCCCTTCGTTCCAATGATCGAGATTGGTGAAACAACCATTGGCACTGAGATTGTACCAGCAAAACATGTGCCCAAAGATCCCTCAAAATACACTGATCCTGAAAAGGAAAAAGTTGCACTGGATGGACATCTTCAACTTATCATTTGTGAATCTATGGACTTCAACATGTATGGCACTGTTGCTCATTGTACTAGTGCCAAGAAGATGTGGGATCTTATAGAAGTGCTCTGTGAAGGAACTACTGAAGTAAGAAAGAACAAGAAGCAGATTCTTGTTTCACAATATGAAGCCTTCATGGCTCAGCCAAAAGAGGGAATCACAGAAGTGTTTGAGAGATTCAACAAGCTGATAAACGAGCTCAAACTCTATGACAAACACTATGAAACAGAAGAGCTCAATATGAAGTTTTTACTAACTCTTCCAGATCACTTGGAACCAAGAATCTCTTCCCTTAAAGAAAGAGATCTAACAAAAATTGGTTTTGATGTGTTATATGGTGTTTTGAAGACATATGAGTTGGAGCTGTTTCAAAAGAGATCTATTCAATCAAAGCAAGGATTAGTGGCTAATACCTCCTGTGCACTTATTGCTGACAACCTAAGTCAAAGAATGGACTCTCTTAAAGTCAGTCAAGTGAAGATTGAGGAACTGGAAGTTGAAGACACTGGTGATGAGGTCCAGGTCGTCTATGATTTGCCTGAGGAAGATGAGTTTTACAGCATGGAGGAACTGGACAAAATGGAAAACAAATCTTTTGCTTATATGGCTAGGAGGTATCCTAACATAAGGTTTAAAAGAAAGCAGCCATTCAAGTCCAAGTTCAATACTGGAAACACTGGTGGATCTAGTGGCTCAAACACCTTTAATAAAGGAAAAGGGATTGCTGGTGCTGCTAAGGGTGGATACAAGACAGGAAGTGTGGATAGGACCAAAATAAGATGCTATAACTGCAATGAACTTGGGCATTTTGCCACTGAGTGCAAAAAGCCTAAACAAGTCAAGAAGGACAAAGCATACTTAGAGCTTGAAGCTAAGTATGAGGCTCTACTCAAGAAACAACAGGGCAAAGCTTTTATTGCTGAGGGAAAATGCTGGGATGACTCTGATGAAGAAGAAGATCAAGAGTACTCAAACTATGCCTTGATGGCATTTTCTGATGATGGTGATTCAAGTCAGGTACCCATTCTTACTTCTCTTGATATGACTCCCCTTCAATATAAGCAAACTGTTGAAGATATGAGCACTGAGATGTTTAATATGCATACTAGCATGTTAGTAGCTAATGAAGAAATTGATAGACTAACTGCTAAGAATGCTGAGCTTACAGAAAAGAATGAGAAGCTTGAGTTAATGGTTGTGAACCTGGATGGTTTGAAAAAGGAGGTTGAGTATCTTAAAAACAAAGTGATTTGTGCTGAGCAAATAGAGAAAGCCCTTAGAGAACAAATTGCTGAAACTGAACTGAAACTAAGAAGCTTCAAAAACTCCTCTGAACTTATTCAAACCTACCACAAGGAACACACTGAAGACTGCAAGGTTGGAGTTGGTTTTGACTATGATAATGACAAGGGAAGGAAGAAGGTCAAGGGCAAAGGAAAGGAAACTTTTACAAACAAAAATGCCCCAACCATACTGTCAAGTGTTGAACAGCCCATCTTCAGAAAGAGTGCTGTTGAGTTTGATGAGGAACTACTGATCATCAAGCAACAACTACTTGAAGAAGATGAGGCTGCTAAGAACACTTCTTCCTTTCCTGAACTTGTCAATCAGAAAGAGACCAAAGACAATCTTGTCAAGAGTCCTAAAGCAAAGAAAGAAGTTGTTAAGAAAAGGAAACAAAACAGAAATGGTAAAGTTGGTGTTAACAAAGGAAACAACTATGCTTATGTGCCAAATGCTCCCAGGAAACAATGTCAAAAATGCCTATCTGTTAATCATTTGACTCATAAGTGTAGTAAGCCTGATATTGTTGAAGTTGAAAACCTGAGTAACCATTCTGCTAGCATAAATTCTAGTCATGATTCCTTCTGTGGTAAGCCAAACTGCATGACATGCTATGTGACTGTGATTGCTAACTGTTTATCTCTTAAACATAAACTTGACTCTGCACAATCTGGTGAATCACACACACATATGCATTCTCATAGGACAGGGTCCCCAATCAGGGTTGAGAGGGTGAAAACTTCATGTGAGCCTAAGAGTGTAAACTCCAAAGCCACAGAAAAAGTGAAGTCTCCTACTATGAGAAATGCAATTTATGACAGAAGAATTATTAATCAAAATGTTTCTAAATCAAATGGACCCTACCAAGTGTGGGTACCAAAAACAACTTAGTCATTTTGTGAATGCAGGGCAACAGGAATAAAAGAGTCATATGGATCTTGGACAGTGGATGCTCAAGTCACATGACTGGTGATATAGCCCTGCTATCACATTTTGAGGAAAAGGCTGGCCCATCAGTAACCTTTGGAAATGACAACATTGGTTATACAATGGGATATGGCAATGTTAAATCTGGAAATGTCATTATTGAAGATGTAGCTTTTGTTGAAGGACTGAAGCACAATCTCTTGAGTATTGGACAATTCACCAACAGAGGTTTCAAAGTGGAATTTGATGAAGACCTTTGTTCAATCTCAAAAAGGGAAAGTGGTGAAGTTGTTCTAACTGGTGTGAAGAAAGGAAGCTTGTTTGTAGCAAATCTCAAAGCTGCAGATAAGGGAGAAATCTGCTGTTTCTACACTAAAGCCACAAATGAGGAATTCTGGCTATGGCACAAGAAGCTGTCTCACTTGAATGTTCAGGCAATGAACTCTCTAACCAAGAGAGAACTTATCAGGGATTTGCCTGCCTTGGAGTTTGTGCAAGATGGAGCTTGTGAAGCTTGTCAGAAAGGAAAAATTAAAAGATCCAGTCACAAGAACAAATTGCTCAATACAAATTCAAAACCTCTACAGCTAATTCACATGGACTTATTTGGCCCTGTGAATGTAATGTCCCTCTCCAAAAAGAAATATGCTCTAGTAATGGTAGATGACTATTCAAGATATACTTGGGTGGAATTCCTATTCTCCAAGGATGAAGCACCCCAAGTCATAATAGAGCATATCAAGAGAGTTGATAAAGAAGCACAAAGCACTGGCTCCTCTGTAGTTGCTTTGAGAAGTGATAATGGGACTGAGTTCAGAAATTCAACATTGTATGAGTTTTGCAAAGATAAAGGAATTTCTCAACAATTCTCAGCTCCTAGAACACCTCAACAAAATGGAGTAGTTGAGAGAAAGAATAGAACTCTCATTGAAGCTGCAAGGACAATGCTGCTGGATGCAAAGCTACCCACTAGCTTTTGGGCTGATGTTGTTAACACAGCATGCTATGTGCAAAATAGAACATTAATCAATAAGAAGTCTAGCAAAACTCCTTACTCATTAATGACTGGAAAAAGAGCATCCTTCAAGCACCTGCATGTGTTTGGAAGCAAGTGCTTTGTGATGAAAGATACCTCTGAGCATGTTGGAAAATTTGATGCTAAGGCATTTGAAGGTATCTTCATTGGATACTCTCTGGAAAGGACATCATACAGAGTGTTTGTACCTGAGCAACACAAAGTCATGGAAAGCATGGATGTTACCTTTGATGACAAGAAAACTCCTGGACTGAAAACAAGTGATCAAGACAGTGTGCCATTGAGATTTGAAAATCAAGGTTATCTTGAGGATTCTGAAAGTGAAGATGAACCCCCTGTTCAAACTGTTCTAGAGAATGAAATCCTTGAAGTTGACAATCTTCTTCAAACACCTGTGCAAGGGTTCACAAACACAGGGGGAGAAGAAGAGAATGCACCTTTCAACCAAAATGAGCTTGGAACAGATCAAGGAAATGAACAGGGGCACACAAGGAAATGGGACAGAGCCCACACTAGGGATCAAATCATTGGAGATCCTAGTGAGGGAGTTAGAACAAGAAGGGCAACATTAAATACATGTCTGTATAGCTGCTTTCTGTCACAAGAGGAACCTAAATTAATTGAAGAAGCTTTGAAGAACTCTGATTGGATTGTTGCCATGCAAGAAGAGTTGAATCAATTTGAGAAAAACAAAGTATGGGAACTAGTACCTCCTCCAAAAGGAAAGAATGTTATTGACACCAAATGGGTGTTCAGAAACAAGATGGATGAAGAAGGAGTGGTAATAAGAAACAAAGCAAGGCTGGTTGCCAAAGGATATTGTCAACAAGAAGGCATTGACTATGATGAGACATTTGCACCTGTAGCTAGACTGGAAGCCATCAGAATCTTCCTGGCTTTTGCAGCTCACTCAGATTTTAAGGTGTATCAAATGGATGTGAAAAGTGCATTTCTCAATGGTGATCTTGCTGAAGAAGTCTATGTGTCTCAACCACCTGGCTTTGAAAATGAAGACTTCCCAAACTTTGTGTACAGACTGTTTAAGGCACTCTATGGACTCAAACAGGCACCAAGAGCCTGGTATGAGACTCTATCTCAATTCCTTCTTGAGCATCAATTCACCAGGGGTACAATTGACAAAACCCTATTCTTCAAGAAGCATGGAAATGATATCATTCTTGTTCAAATCTATGTGGATGATATCATCTTTGGCTCTTCAAATGAAAAACTCTGTGAAAGGTTCTCTAAGTTGATGCAAAGCAAATATGAGATGAGTATGATGGGAGAGTTAACCTACTTTCTAGGCCTGCAAGTACATCAAAGGGAGGATGGCATCTTTATAAACCAATCTAAGTATGTCAAGGATCTTTTAAAGAAATATGGTTTAGAAGAGTCATCCCCAGCCAAAACTCCTATGTCTACTGCAATCAAGCTGGATGAAGACAAGAAAGGCAAAAGAGTTGATATCAAGGTCTATAGAGGAATGGTTGGATCCTTACTCTATCTCACAGCTAGCAGGCCAGACATCATGTTTGCCACATGCCTCTGTGCAAGGTTCCAGTCTGATCCCAAGGAATCTCACATGATGGCTATCAAAAGAATCTTCAAGTATCTAAAGGGGACTCCTAATCTTGGGCTATGGTATCCAAAGGGCACTGGGTTTAACCTGATTGGTTACACAGATTCTGATTATGCTGGATGCAGAATTGACAGGAAGAGCACCTCTGGAAGCTGTCAATTCCTAGGTCAAAGGTTAGTGTCCTGGTTTAGTAAGAAACAACAGTCCACAGCAACATCCACAGCTGAGGCTGAATATATTGCTGCTGGAAGTTGCTGTGCTCAATTGCTTTGGATTAGAAATCAACTCATGGATTATGGGCTAGTGTTAGAACACATTCCTCTAATGTGTGACAATACTAGTGCAATATCCATAGTTGCCAATCCTGTTAATCATTCTACTACAAAGCACATTGAGATCAGGTACCATTTCATTAGGGAACATGCTGCAAATGGTACCATAGAAGTCTCTTATGTTCCCACTGAGAAACAATTAGCTGACATATTTACTAAACCTCTGAATGAAGCAGTCTTCAACAGACTTGTGAGTGAGATTGGAATGCTCAATCCTTCATTTAGTTGCTCTAAGTAAGTATGCCAGTAAATTGCTGCAGCAGTAAATTTTCACTGTATTTAAATGCTCTATTTGTTTGGAGTGAAAATTAGCTGAGATATGATTTATAAATATTTCAGTATTTTACTGCATATTTTTCAAAATCACATTTGTTGGTAAAGTTGTGAGCTTTTAAGGCATCTCTATATAGATGATTTTCAGAGTTCACGACACAGTTCAAATTAAACAGACTTATATCGCAAACTGTTGAGATTGTGAGACTTCGCGATATAGTTCATTTCATGAGTTTGCGACATAGTTCATTTTATGACTTCGCGACTTAGAATAACTATATCGACAAGTCCCCACACTTGACAGAATTTTGATTTAAATTTATTTCATTTCAAATTTGATAAAAGTCTGACAATTTGCTTAAAATTCCTAAAAGAGAGCTTTAGCCAGGGTATTTCTACTATATCGCAAAGTCTCCCCAATCCTTTCATCTTGAGGACTTTGCGACATAGTTCATTTCTGAGACTATACGATATACTGTGCAAGACTTTGCGGTACAGGCCATTTTTGACTTCGCGACATACAAATTGACTGTACACATTCATAACCCCATATCGCAGTGTCTCTATCATATAAATACCTTTTCTAACCGTTCACAACTTTTCATCTTGTCTATTGCTCTCAAACTCTCAAACCTAAGCACAAATTCTCTACTCTCTTTTTCACTCTCACTCTCGAAATGGCACCCAAATCTCAAACAGTATCATCCCCAATCTCTTTAACCATTCCCAAAGAAACCAATCTTCTCACCAATCCCTCTGAGGCTGAGGCTAACCCAAGGTACAAGTGTTTTGTACGGTTCTTGAACACTTCCTACCTACGCCAAGCCCTAACCCTGAACCCTACCTTGTATGTCGATGTGTTGGAAGGATTCTGGAGAACGGCGTTGGTATCAACAATGGCTAGGGAAGATGGAACCTCATTCCAGGAGGTTAGTTGTTCAATTGGAGGCAAACACTTTCAATTTGGTGAAAGGGAAATCAATGAAGCTTTGGGGTTCAAGGTGGAGGGTCATGACCAAGAAGCTACAGATGCTCAAATCATAGAATTCATGACCTTCATTCAGTATGCTGATGAGATAGATACTGGAAAGCTGAATAAGAAGTTTGTGAGAAGGGAGTGGTCATTTCTGTTTGACGCACTCCAGAAGGTGTTTCTCTGCAGGAAGACAGGATGGGACCATATCAGTCACATTGCTGTGAAGCTAGCCTACTCCTTGGCCAACAACCAGGAGATCAATGTGGGAGCCATAATTCTCAAAGAATTGACTCAGAGGCTAGGAAGGACCATTCGTGGTAGAGGTAATGACATCTTTTACCCTCGTTTCCTTCAAGTTATTTTAAATTTTCTTGATGCAAATGTCCATCTATTGGAGGGTATAGATAACACTAAACTGGCTTATTCCAAGTCCATGTCCAAAGTACTATTTGGCTCATTGGACACAAGGAATCAAGTGGATGTGATTCTAAGTGTGACCAAGCATATGCAGGACACATTTGAGTCTTATCCACTTGATAAGCCAATATACCATGCTCTTTCCTGGACAGGGGAGGCTGAGACTGAAGGAGCTACACAGTCTAACCCCAGCCTTCCCATCCCATCCAGCAACCCCACTGCAAACAGTCCCATAGAAGCTAGGCAGCCAAGTGCATCAATCTCTCAAAAGATTGGTGTTACTAAAAAGAAGTCAAAGAAGAGAGCCCTAGAAGTGATAAATGAATCTGTAGAGATAGCAAGTGAGAATCCTGAGTCACCTCTCACAAGACAAAAGAAGAAATCCAAATCCAAACCTACCACTGGATCCTCCCAACAGGATTCAGATGTGGAAAAAGGGGTACACCTGTTACTGTCCATGGCCTCTCAACAGGTCATTGGCATTGAAAAGAGCAGCCTCCCCACTGCATCTTGTACAGAGTCTGCACAGGGTCAAGACCTCACTCTTGACCCTAGGAGTGATAAGGCTGATAATTCACAGAGTGGAGAGCACATCACTGTTGAAACTCCTCATATCTCTCAGGGGGAGTTGCCACAATCAAATCTAAACCCCACTTCTCTCTCAGATTCTTCCATAAAAATTTCTTCTGAACAAGAGAGTCATTCCACTGACAATCTTGCCTTTGATCAATCACAATTCTCTCCTGTGATTGAGCCAATTTCAAGTGACATGGTGCATGACACTATGCTCACCACCCAGGAACCACATCTAGTTGGTCAGGGAATGCATGCTGGGGCATATCCTAATGACACCAACACAAACATGGAGGATTCACCAGTTTTCACTGGAGACTCTGTGCCAAATTCTCCCATTCTTAGGGATGTGGAACTGTCTTCACAGACAAATAGGGCTAATGTTGTAACACATCCCATTTCAATGGAGACAACATTAGACCCTACAGCCATTCCAAGGCTGGAGGAGACTCAAACACTTACATCTCATGAAGTGCCAAACACTAGCTCTCACTTGGCTCAGGCCACAATCACTGAATGGCTGAAACCTGTGCAACATGACAGGGCTTCAGGATCATCCTCTGTGCTACCACAATTGACGGACGAAGAATTACAAGATCTTCATGTGGCACAGATTGATGAGATCTCTAGGATTGCTCAACATCTCCTCACTGCAAATCTCCCAAATTCTGACTATGAGGCTATTCTTCTCACTCATAAGGAGGATGTTGAAGCACAACAGGATAAAATTGTGGATGAAGCCCAGCAAGCTGGAAATGTGGATGCTTGGCTGGATGGCAAAAGGACAGTCAAGCTTAAGGAGGCTCTAGCTTTTCTCAGGGAGGACTATCTTACAGCCTTGGGGTCAAATGCCAAAGGTCTCTCTCCTGCTGAAATCTATGATGCAGTTAATGATGTCTACAAGAGCCAACTTAAGGCTATGCATTTTCTTGGGAAGGGTCTTCAGTCAGAAATCTCCACCATTCAGGAAGAAACAGCTCATTCTAATGCTCAACTCAAGAATTGTTTTCTTTCAAGCTTTCCCAAGGTAGATGGCATTCTTAAGGAAGTCCAGAAAACTGCCTCAAATGTCACCACAATGGACTGCACCCTAGCTATGGTTTCAGATAATATGAAGAAGCTCTCTACCAAGCTAGACAATCAGGTGCAGGCCAACATCAACTCAAACTCCATGCTTACAGTACTCTGGAAGAATCAGTATGGGAACAAGCTTGTTGATGAGGTTCCTATTTCTGATATCTCCAAGTTTGAATTCTCCAAACTCAAGGATCAATCCCTTAACTCCTTCAAATCTCAACAACTTTTCTCAAAAGTGGACAGCTTGGAAAGAGAGGTAGCTGAACTGAAAGCAGAAAACAAAGGACTATCTCACTCCTTGGAGCAGCTTAATGCTAAGATGGATGATCAAACCAACTCCACTTCTAATATTTTGTTGGTGCAACAACAAATGATGACCTCAATGATGAAACATATGAACCTGCCTATCCCTGGGGAAGCTCAAGACATCTTGTCTGATTCCAAGCCTAAGGGGGAGAAAGAAAAGGAGGTCATTCTGAAAAAGAAAGGGGGAGTACCTGCCAAGCAACAGAAGCTTAAGGGCAAAATTTCTGAAGAAACAATAAAGCCAATAATCCTTCCCCCTGTAGAGGTCATCAGTGCAGAAGGTCAAAAGAGCACTATTTCAACCACCTTCTATCCATCCACAATGCCTAAAGATATCTCAACTCCTCAACCTGCTCAACCTACTTCCAATGCTCAACCTATCAAGGCTACAACAATCACAGAGGCCAAGCTACAGGAAGTTACCAATTCTCACATCTATCATGATGAGGCCTTCCTGGAGCTTCTGAAAGCCACCTACAGAGATGCACAAGAAGATGCAAGGACTTACAGAAAGAAGCTCAAGGAAAACATCAAGTACTTCACAGTTGCAGTAAGGAAAATCAAGGATGTCCATCTAAGAGAGATAATCATGGTGTGCAAGGACAACTGCTTGTGGCACCTAGCTTTTCAAACTCTAGAGAAACTGAGATTCACTGAGCTGTCAACAATAATGGACTTAATAGAACAAGGTGGGGCTAACAACAAGAGACTGTTTGATGACTTGAAGATAGATCAAGATCAAAGACTGCCTGAGGTTATCTCAAAGCCAAAGACAATAATCTTCCAAAGTCTATCTCAAGACAGCAGCATTGACCAGTTGGTGATCCCTTCAGACTTGACAAGAAAGAATAATGCAAAGATCAACCAAGTGTTGCAAATGCTAAGAGCCAAGAGGGGAGTCAGGACAGCTGAGGAACTAGAGATGATTCACACTCTACAATCTTTTCTGATTCATGGAGTCATTCCTGAATCTGTCAAAGAAAAGAGCAAAAAGAAGGATGATGATGATGATGATGATGAGGAGAAAACCTATAAAAGGAGATCTCAGTCAAGGAGAGATAAGGATGGATCTACTGAAAGCAGCAGGAGCAAATATTCAAAGAAATCAAAGGAAGCTGATGATAGCAAGAGGGATGGCAAGGGGACAAAAGAATCAGTTAAGAAAACAAGAAGTGGAATTCAGCAAGTCAAGGACATTGCTAGTAGTACTTTAACCAAAACACAAGAC
The DNA here is from genome assembly GCA_030848705.1 of Heracleum sosnowskyi. Taxonomy (NCBI): domain Eukaryota; kingdom Viridiplantae; phylum Streptophyta; class Magnoliopsida; order Apiales; family Apiaceae; genus Heracleum; species Heracleum sosnowskyi. The sequence goes on along the minus strand of CM061244.1, from coordinate 112,072,879 downwards.
TCTAAGTCTAGGGTGGGTACTATTAGTAATGATCCTCCAAAATCATTATCTAAGACTTCTGAACCTGAATTGCCACAGAAGAAAGATGAAGCCACAAAAGGAACATCAAGAAAACACTTCCACAAAGTAACAGCCAGTGGAGTGTTACAGTGGATGAAGGGGAAGGGAGTGAAGCTACTTCCAAGTGATGTGGCACTGAAGACTAATTCTCCTTGCTCCACAAAGCTACCTCAAGTGAAGCATATGAAGATCAAGAGGGCAGCTAAGAGGACAAGGATAACAAAGAAGAATGGGGTAATCACTAATGTTGTAGGGATCAAAGTGCTTCCTCTTGATGAAGACTATGATGAAGATGCCCTAGCATTCTTGAGAGCTCAAAGAATCTTTGAAGTCAAGGTGAAGCTAGATCATCTAGAGATCAAGTACACTGATGGAAGAGAGAAGGTTATGAAGCAAGGAGGCTGGCAACATTTCTATAAATATGAGCTTGAAAGGATAAATGCCTTACTGAATTTTGAAGAAAAGGAAGAAAGGACATGGAAAATAGATATTGCCAAAATGAAGAAAAGAGGTGTCAGAAAGAGAAGGAGATGGCTGAGATGGATGATAGAGCAAAGGAGCTGAGGAAGAAAGGGCTGTGCAGGGTAAAGCAAAATCCTTATACTGTGGAGTACAAAAATCTTTATGGAGGAAAAAGCAAGATAAGGATGGAGTTTATACACTCTTATGTGGAAAGTGCCCTCAGAACGGCAGCTGAAGATCTAAAGGATTCTCCTCTCATTGAAGAAATGATTGCTAGAGATGAAATTCTAATGGCCATCTCTGAAATAAAGAAGGATGAAGAAATAAGGAAGAAGAAGGTCTATGATGATTTCTTAGAGAAACAACTGGAAACAGAAGCTATGTAGCTCAAGGAAAAATTCTGTAAGCCTAAAATTCCAAGTTGTTATCAAACTCTGTGCTTAACTGTATCTTCTTTATATCTGTTCTTTTTATGTTAGTTAGGCTTGTTATCAGACATGAAATTGTGCCTAAGGGTCTTACTCACAATTTGGGGGAGATTGTTAGGCTCAAGACATGCCTGAATACCACTATTAACAAGCCTACACTATGTGACTATGTCACATTACATGACCTAGTGATTTCTATCACTGGGATATAGTATAGGTCTCTAAATGTACTTGTCTTGTTCTCATGAACATTAGCTTGATCATGTATGCTCAAAGGTATAATGAGCTTAGTAAAGTTTCTTGCATCTAGATTGTATATAGGCCATTGAATAATTATCCTGGTAGAAGTTCAGAAGTGTTCATGCAGCAGGATAGAGATAAATAAGGCTATGAAGAAATTAGTTGCAGAAATTTGTCTAAGGCATTATATAGCAAAGTCAGAAGAAAGCTATGTCGTGAAGTCACCAATATCCATGTCGTGAAGTACTATATCGCATAGTCCATTTGTACTATGTCGAGAAGTCCTCAAGACACATGTCGTGAAGTGTTGAAGTCAGCAAAGTCAAAGTAGCCTAGATCGTGAAGTCTTCAAATGAACTATGTCGCATAGTCTTCAAATGAACTATGTCGCATAGTCTTCAAATGAACTATGTCGCATAGTCTTCAAATGAACTATGTCGCATAGTCTTCAAATGAACTATGTCGCATAGTCTTCAAATGAACTATGTCGCATAGTCTTCAAATGAACTATGTCGCATAGTCTTCAAATGACCTATGTCGCAAAGTCGTCAAAGGCTATATCGCAAAGTCCTCACAAGTGAGATCGCGAAGTCAGGAATGAAGTGGAGTTCACGATATCAACACTTAGCCGTTTATAACAAGACAAATCAAGGTACAGAACCAAGAATCAAAAGAGACAAATACTGAAGCATTTGTTCTGGCAAGGTGGTCCAAAGAACAGATGGCAAATCTACAGCTAAACTTGGAGAGAAAGATAAGAGACAAGCAGCTACAGAAACGGGAAAGACTCCGAAAAGCAGGTGGTCCTTCCTGACACAGTTAACGTCTTATGGCAGAACAAGTTGGACTTTCAGCAAGGGGTAACTGTGTAAAAATAGGTGTGTGCACTAGTTTGTATAGGGTATATATATATATGATGCACACCCTATTGTTAGCTGTAAGAGAGATACACATAGTTATTTGCTAAGCTCTTTTCTCTGTAAGCAAGCAAGTTCAAACTGTTCTTGTTTAGAAGCCAGAAATTCGATTGTGAATTTCTTGGAAAGCTGTAGTATTTAATTTGCTTATACAAAGTAGATTAAAGTGATTGTGTGTGTTATTTACTTTCTGCATATTACATATCATAATCATATACAGTCTGTTACTTAGTTATCAAGAATCGAAAAATATATCAAACTATCCATTCACCCCCCCTCTGTCTAGTTTCTAGTAGTATTCATTTCTAACATTTCTATTACAATCCATATATATCATTAGTACATAGACAATTTATTATTTTACACCTCTCACTGATTCTTCTTTTTAAATTTTGCAGGTTCAATTTTGTAGATCTAATGTTAACTATGTGGACTTTGCTACCTCGCATCTTCGGGTATTTAAATCTCTTTTATATTATAATTTTTTTAATTTAAAGATTATGTTACCTTTAATTTGTGTTTGTGTTTACATATTTGGTTTCAGGTTTATTTGCTAGATATTAAACTTTGACCTTTGGAGATTTATACTGGTATGATTTCAATATGTTTGAGAATTGTGATCACTGAGAAAGTTGAGGTTGTGCAATATGTTTTAATTTATTTCACCAAGTGTTTGATAAAATGACTGAAAGAACTTTGAATACAAATATATCATAGTTATATAAATTGGAATTGTTCAATTTTACTTCTTTATTTGTTTTCCCTTTTTTTGGTAGGTTAAATTTTGTATATAAAGAATGGATTGTAAGTGTACTATTAACACATAATGGTCATATTTTTCCAACCTTTCTGATTGTAGTTGCATGTATTTTGACACGATTGTTTGAGTGTTTGAGATGCTATTAAAGATGTTGTTTTGGTCATGTGTTTTTCTTATTTTTGTTTATGATATATTCCTAACATTTGTATTACTTTGTAAAGGTTTCATAAAGGTCCTGAAATGAGTTAAGATCTTCGCAGACACATGTTCTTTAGTGTAATGGGTATGGATACATTTTGATTGCTTCAACTATTTATTTATATTTCGATAACAGAGATGTTGAAGAACTCATTGGAGGAGACATTTTTTATAATTTCTACATCTAGGGTTTTGAGAACAAAGGTTCATTAATTTCTTTATGGATTTTTTTATTTGTAGGAAAAAGTTAAAAAGTCTAATACTACAGATATGTAGAGTCATGAGTGTGGCTGAGATTCACGAGAAGGTAACAATGAATTACATGATTAGATTTTTTATTAAAAGAAAATAAGGGGTAGATTGTTCTTCCTAGAAAGCAAATATTGGTCAAATGGGTTTGGTTGTATGCATGTAACATGTTTGATTAAAGTTCTCTGTGATTTAATTTAGTTTTATGAGAATTGCCGACGACTGAAAGAAAAAAAATACATGAATACATTTACAAACACACAAATGTTCTCCATCATATATGTTTATATGTATTCTTGATAGGTGGGAGTTACCACAAAAAACTGAGTCTTGGCAGCTGTTGGGAAGTGTAAGTGTTTAAATTAATCCTATTAAATTTCTAAACATTTGTATTTGTTTTTCTTTTTATAAATCTAGGAGAGGAGTTAATTAAGGAGGAAATATATTTTGAGGTACTGAGTTGTTAAAAAAGAAATGGCATTTTGTATTTCATGTTTCTCCGACATTTTCGATTAAAGTTGTTTGCATTATTTTTCATTGAACTAATTTTTTATAATCATTTATGCATTTTGGTGATATATTAAAGTATTTTGCTATACATTGCCATACCATGTAATATTTCTAAATGTCGAATTTAGTTTATTCAAGCATTTTATAAAATCAAATCTCAATATAAATGATTACAGTGATGTTGTGAATTTGATACATCGTCAATACTTTAGAGTGAAATGGAGGAGTATGGTAGTGGTCTTTACACCACATTTGTGGTACAATTTTCTGTAATATGTTTCTGAAATTTGAGTTCACATAAAGGATATTGTTAATTAGCTATATTTGTTTAATTGTACCACACTTTTTTGTGATTTTGGTGTTGCAGAGCTTGCTTAAACAAAGATTAAGAAAACCTTCCTATGGTGTTCAAGGTGCAGAAAATGAATGATCAGTAAGCTATTCATTGATCATTTTTGATGACTAATAAATGTGATTGTTAAATTTCTTTTTGATTCGATCTACCTGCATAATTTATAATTGTAGTTGTTGTGACATTGACATTACTAATGCAACACCCTGTATTTTTTCTTTCCGTATCGGTTGGAGTACTGATTTTGCCAAAAATAATATTTTGTTTATTTGTTTTATGTGTAGTCACTACGTAGACACCAGTTGCTTGATAGCATGTGTCAATGAACTCCTTATCTCTTGATGATGTATAGTTAATGTTAATTAATGACACTCTGTCCTAAATGTTAGGAAGGTTATTTTGAGTATCTTGAGAATTGAAAGTTTTATCTATCTTGATAAGTTCTAATTTTATATATTTCATTACGGGGCTCATTCCTAAATCAACGCATGTATAAAATTGTTGTATTGCAGTTAATTAAAATATAAAAAAATTAATGAGAAACAATAAATGGTGAATTTTGATAGATTCATAGAATGATGTTTTGTTGTTAGAAGAACTGTTAATTATGATCCTGCAGTGCTTCTTTCAGCATATATTAGTTTTGTAAGTGCTTGATGTATGTTAGTTTTGTAAGTGTTTGCAACTATACAATATGATGCTGGCATAACTCCATGCTTATAGTATTTAGAAGTTTTTCCTTGATCTGCAAAAAGAAAACAATAAGTATCTAAACTTGATCATGGCAAAACTTAATAATTTCTTGAATCATGTCTTACCAAGAATCTCAACTGGACTGGCTATTAATGTAAGAAATGATGATATCACCTTAATATTCTTCAGTAATGTTTTAGTTAGGGTTGAGCATTCGGTCGGTTCGGTCCAGAACCGGACCGAACCGAAAGAACCGAAAACCGAATTTTATATTTTTTTCGGACCGAACCGAACCGAAATTCTGTTATGGACCGAACCAGAACCGAACCGAAATAATTCGGTTCGGTTTTAAGAACCGAAATATTTTTAAAAAAAATATTTTTTATTGATTATAAAATTACAAAATAAAGTCAAAACTCAATAATAATTCAACAAATTATGATTTAAAAGTTACTACGTCAAATATCCCTCATTCAGTGCATAGCATTAATATTTTACAGATGCCATCAAATATCAATGGCAGTAAGTCGACCCTTTCTTAGAGTACTAACTCATAACTAAAACTAAGGAGTATGAGGACTACAACTTGTTCACTACAGAAGGAGTCCGACAATGTTACTATAGAAGGAGTCCGACAAATAGTGTCCAATACAGTTCTAGTATACTCCAATGCATCACATTTTAAGTTTTCAAACATTTGTGCCTTCTCTTCTTTACAATTACTAATTTCCTAAGTTCCCAAGCAAATCCAGAAACTAGGATACCAATTTTAGCAATAGAGGTGACTGATTAGATACAGAGGTGACCGTTCTTGGCTACTGATACATATAAATTTAATTCATAAAAAATATAAAATTTATATAATAAAAACATTTCGGTCTATTCGGTTCGGACCGAATTTTTTTAAAAAGAACCGAACTGAACCGATATTTATTTCGATCTATTCGGTCCGAACCGAAAAAACCGAATCTTCTAAAAAGTAGAACTGAACCGGACCGAAATTATACATTTTGGTTCGATTTTTCGGTTCTGGTTCGGTTCTGCTCAGCCCTAGTTTTAGTGGGAAATGATGAGAAATCCTGTTGAGAAATGAGATCTCTACTTTCGAGATTGCGCAGGGATGATTGAGTTCAAGCATACACTAAAATGGACTTGATAAGGCCATGTTAAAGTTAATCTTGAGTATCAATGCCGACTTTTTTGAATTTTTGTAAGTACAATAATTGTAATATTAACGACACAATGGATGATCCTGTAGTGCTTCCCGTTCATGAAGTCAAGATTGAGGACTTTGTCCTGAAAAATGGTTGTAACCAAACCCCTTTATTGGAGTTTCCCAGTAGTGATCTTCCAAATTTTCTCATTACTTATGCTCTTTATTTAGTTTCAGATAATAATATTTTTACTAGGTTTTGTTTGTACTTTGACAGTATTGCTTCAGTTATAGTAGTCTTTAAAGGCTCTGTTTCCTCATCTCTTCCGTAAGCCTTGGGGTTTTCAGTATTAATGGAATGACTTTTCGGAAAAGAAAATTGTATTAATAAAGTTGATTTTTGGAGAGAAAAAACTGATTATATCTTAAGATAAAAGTGGATTGTAAGCTGATTCAATAAAAATGTCACAGGTTCTTAAGAAATCACAAATGTATTTTTGCAGTTTATATTAATTGAATTTTCGGTGTGCTTTTTGTGTTTATACTCGATGAATGTAATAAAGTTTGGGTTTTGCTGATATGTATATGTGCGTGTAAGTTAACACGCCATTGTTATTTGTTGTCTACCAACATGAGAAATGCATGTATGGAGGTCTCCAAAAGCAATATGTTAAAAACATGTAAGTTGATTATATTTTAAGATTCAAGTTTATTAAGATTAAATTGGATCTTTAAGTTGATTAAATTATTGTTGCAAGTTCTTATGACTACTTATACATTATTGCTCCATATGTGTTTATGCATTGATAAAGTGATGGTTCATGAAATTTTGTTTTTTCTTCTTTTTAGGTTGCAGTGAAGGAAAGAAAAGATACATGTGGACGAGGAGGAACATATGGTGTATGGGATATTGGAGAGTGGGGAGGAAAATTTACTCAGGAAAATATTATAATTTATGAGATTTTTAATATCCTGATATTGAGGTGGTAAAGATCAAAGAAAAATTTAGGGGTGAAATGACTTTATTAAAGAATATTGTTATAACAAATGTTGTACTAAAGTTATCCAATGAAAAATGACGGTAAATTTTAATGATTTTGATCTTCGTCAAGTAACAGGAGGAAGGCTATTAGCTTTTCATAATTCATGAAAAATGAACGTGGCAATGTAAATTTCAATAGAGGTTATATGTCTTATGGTTTTTAAGAAATCTCAAAGTTTTAATTATTTATGAGTTGGTAACTGGTTAAAGTTGAAAACAGAAATGGTGGTAGTTGTTGTTTTTAGTGTGCTTTTAATTTATTTATTTATTTGATTTTGAGGATAAAATGTTAGTGGATATATGGAATATTTTGTTAATGAATTTGGTGACTGAAGCAATAAAAAATTATAATAATCCAATTTTATAAACACAAGAGGTACTTTCACAAAATATACTTTGTACCTGAGTAAGTGTAAAATTTTGAAACTACTAATGTTAGTTTTCAGATTTCCAATCCTTAATTATTAAACTACTAAAATTTATTCTACAATGAAATCATGATTTGGTAATTATTAAATTTAAATAGGAATTAACCAAAAACTAATATTTTAGATTTAATTTTCAAAATACGATCAATTTTGAAAGAAACTTGAAAAATAGTATTTTTAAAATTTTATCGATAAAATTACAATTTGCAACATATACAAACTAAAATACAAATGAAATCTTATTTTCTTAACACTTTACTATGAAGTGATTTATATCATATTAGTCATCTTTCCGGTGAAAACCAACTCAAAAAATATATAACTAAATTTGCATTTCATGTAATTACAATTACAAATCAAATATTTAATACTTATAAGTTGAAGTGATTTAATTAATTAAAATTGATACATAAAAACTAAAATATAAAATGAATATAAAATTTAATATTAAGTTTCAAATTTTGTTATATTATATTTTTCTTGAATTCTCTTCTTCGTAAGTGATTATATTAAAAATAAAAAAAAGTTTGTAAATAAGGTAAAAATTTATACCAAATAATTGACCACTTCGTGTTTTTTTTTTGCCAACAGAGAAATAGACTTTCTTTAAATCAAATCATTTTTGAGTACATGAATAATTTCTGGATAGACTACATTCGCCTTCCAGATGCGGTCAGCTACAGAATAACTACAGCTAGCTAAAGCATGAGCTAAGCTATTCGCAGATCGCTTAACAACTTAAGGATTACACCTTTGTCTTTCATTGTCTTCAACAAGTCTCTGCACTCCTGAATCAAAACACCAAAGTATGAACTCATTGCAGCACTACTTCGAATTGCTTGGACTGCAACCAAGCAGTCTGTTTCAACTATCACTTCTGTCATTTGTTTAGTTTTGATCCAACTCAATGCTTCTCGGATTCCCATGACCTCAGCACAGTCTGGAGAAATGGTTCCCTCCTTACAGCTCGATCGAGCTTCTACTAATTCTCCCTTATTATTCCTTGCAGCAAACGCAAAGCTATAGCAATTAGAAGGTATGAAAACTGCAGCATCAGTATTTACCTTAGTCTGTTTTTCTGTTGGTAAGGTCCATCGCTCATCCCCATCATTTTGGTTTAACAGTCCCCAGGAACGATCTAAGAGTTTGTCTTGAGCTTCTTTCCATTGACTAAGAACCACTCTAGCTGAAGTTGTAAACTATAACATTTATTTAAATTTTAATCCGTTGGTGTCAAACATATTAATGTTTATGGTTTGATGAAACTAACTTTAGTCTGTTCAAATTTTAATATAGTTAGAATCATTAATATATTTTAAAATTTAATATGCAATTGAATTTAAACTTGAAAATGTAGATTTTCTTTTTTGTTTTAATATATGTTTATTTGCATTTAATTGAGTTAATTCTTAATACTTTGTACCTAATAATGCAAATATTTTTTATGTTCTCATCTATTTGTTTTAGGAATTAACGATTTTAACAATATACTCCAATGAAATTTGGATAAAAATTTTCTTACACTTATAATATATAGAATCTTATATAATAGTATAGACTAATAATTTTGTTACTCAAATTAAGATACAATTTACAAATATATTGCATCTATCTATCTATCTATTACTATATATTATATGCCAACACAAGGGCAAAAGTTGCCAATTAAATGGCCGCGAAATTACTGTTTTGCCTTTTTTTTTGAAAAATAACAAAAATGCCACTCGTATATTATTATACAAAAATATTTTAATCGATGTGTTACTACAAAGAATCGAACCTCCAAACTCCTTCCAAGATATCCATGGGCTTAACCACTATGCTACATGCCTTTTTGAATTTATTTCAAAAAACTTATTATATATCCCATGTCTTTTATCTCTTATATTATTTTTTTTACTTTGATGTTTGAATAAATAAAATATTTGTTTGAATTATTTATATAAATTTGTTTTTCTTTTTTCCTTTTCGTAATTTTATATATCTATATATTCAATCACTATATATTATTACAGTTGTATGTTTTCAATTTAATATATATTAATTATGTTGATTATAATTCATAATTTATATTTTATATTTATATTATAATTTATTTGAATTAAATTAATTATTCATGCATAAAATATACTATTAAAATTCGATCTAATATAAGAAATATTATACACATTATATCTCTCATTATTAGTTATTTCTATAATTTTTAAATTAAGAACATTAGCATTCAAATTATACAAAAAATTTGTCTGCCTACTCTGTTCGTCGCATCCATTTCTTAACAATTTTCTTTTCCATAATGTATTGTTCATTTGTTAACATTTTCTAAAGTAACATGTCATTCTTTATTAACTTATCTATATCTTTTTCCACCTTTCTAACCCCCTCCCCCTCAACCCCAGTGACGTTCGTGTCAAAAATCGGGGTGAGTTTTTAAAATACATAATGATCAGTCAGACTGTTAGTAGACGATAAAGTTTGGGAAAATTGAAAATTACAAGTTTTGAAAATAGAATTTCAAATTGTATTCTAAAAATTATTGTACGATGTTTAAAAAAAGTATAATCTTTCATAATAATAAGAGAATACAACATAATTAATATATATTTAATCGAAAATACAACTGTAATAAAATTCAGTGATTGAATATATAGGTATATAAAATTACAAAAAGAAGTCTCCGGGCCTCTAGATGAGTTGGTGAGAGCACTGATTATTGACCAAAGCATTCAATGTTCGATTCATGGGAGCGTGGAGAATTCTTCCTACACTCTAGGGTCTGGCGTGATACCGGTTGGGGTGTCCGGAAAATACACTTTTTGACCAAAATTACGAAAAGATGAAAAGAAAAACCGATTTATATAAATAATACAAACCAATATTTTATTTATTTAAACATCAAAGTAAAAATAATATAAGATAAGAGAGGAAAGATGTGAATTATCTAATAAATTTTTTGAAGTAAACTCAAACAGGCATGTAGAATAGTGGTTAAACCCATGAACATCTTAGAAGGAGGTTGGAGGTTTGTTTCTTTGTACTAACAACTATTAATATATTTTTACATAATAATATATGAGTGACATTTTTGTGATGGCCATTTAATTGGAAACTTTTGCCCTTGTGTTGAGGTTTAATATATAGTAATAAATTGGATTAAAATGTGTAACTGTAAAACGATATTCCAAACACATTATTAATGCATTTACTAAGTGTGTTAATATAATTTAATATAAAGATGAACACATGAGAGGAGTGCAGAATCAGTTCCCAAGTAAAAAAACCAAAAACAAATAGGTGACATGAATACTCCAAACTGTAATAGGTGTTCATCTCCCAAAGTGTTTATCACGAACTTGGGTGATGTGAAGGTGTGCAAAGATGCGTCGGCCTTCAGCTTCTTTTTAAAATCCTCTATCTCATTCATGCATGTTCGATTATAATACAACAACATTGCATGCATATAACCTATTCATAATCTAGATTGCAAAAAAAAAAAAAACCCCAATCAATTCCTGAAAAACAGATAACAACCGCTCTTTAACGCAAATTACCAATCTACAAACTATCATTTCTCTGACACACAAAACTCAGGTAAACCTGCTTATAATCGCAAGAAGAACAATAGTACACTCGTGCTTCAAATTCTACATTATTTCAATCTAGTCTCAAAATCAATAATAGTCACTATAAACAAGTCTTAGAGCCTTGTCATAGTTACGTTTGTAATTCAAAGTAATTACACTATTCGTCAACAAAATTCTTTACTCCTCACTATGCATGAACCATACTTCTCATTTTACGCTCTCAAACTTAAGACTACACAATCCTTAAGCTAATAAATCGATCACGACCAACTTTTTCACAATAAAAATTATTGACATCTCTGTGTAGGCCCGTGCCTTGCACGGGTTGTTACGCTAGTTTTATTAATAATAACACGTCTTTGTAAAAAACAATTAAGTTAATAAACAAAAAAGGTTTAAAAATTTTGTCAACAAAAATCATTACAACAACTAAAATAATACAAGCAATTTTTTTATTTTTTTAAGGCCGCGCAGCGGGCACACATACCAGTTTAATATATGATCTGTACATTGCCTCACTAGCGTTTCTTATGTCTATTTAAAGGGGGAGGCTACTTTGTTCATAATGTGACCAGGCAACTTGTGTAACGAGGGTTTTATATCAACTAAACCAAATTTATTCAAACATGGGCATTTGGTCTAGTGGTATGATTCTCGCTTAGGGTGCGAGAGGTCCCGAGTTCAATTCTCGGAATGCCCCTTCCTTTTTCTTTTTTTTTGCCTTGGGCACTTTTTTGTTGTGCTGGGGGTTGGTTAGTGAAAAAAAAAGAGTAATGCTTCGCTTAGCGAGTCCTAGTCATTCTTAGTTCTTAGCATTCGGAAGAAGAAAAGAAGTTTGATAGAGAAATTATGGGCAATTTAATGAGATTTTATAACCCAATTTGTTTGTTAAAGTAAAATTTGATAAAATAATTTAATACAGTATAGCAAAATGATGATTATATTCAGCTTCAAGTTAAAAACTTAAGATTAATTTTTAGAAAATATTTAATTGATTCCATTTTTCTAAATGCAATGAATCGCTATAAATTGTTTCTGACTCATATATTTCATTTGAATAAAAAAATATAAAATAAAATATTAAAACTATCCATTTTTGTTTCAGTTAATTCCTGGACTTGTTGATTAATACCTAGCCAAATTCTTACCCAGCTTGTTACTTCACTCTTGGGTGAGCCCAAAAGTCAATTCTTTTATCTTGGTAACCTTAATTTTTTTTTGTTTTTCTCACATATTTAGGGGTGGTATTCCGTACCAACTTTTAATGACTTTTAAGGATTTTAAAAGTCATGTGTTATTTAATTCTAACTTTTAAAGAGTATCTAAAAGTATGGTGTTATTGAATTAAGACTTTTAACAACTTTTAAAAAGTCATTAAAAGTAAGGTGTTATTCAATTTAAACTTTTAACAACTCTTTAAAAGTAGACTGTTATTCAAAAAGTAATGAATTTGGAATGACAATTACATTTAATGACTTTTAACTTAAAATATAACTCGAGATCTAATGTGAAAAGTCATGAGGGTTGGGGTAAGATTTCACATGACTTTTAAATTATTATTTTATTTTCTTCAATTTCATTTATTTCAGAATTTTGTCATTTCTCTTTCATAAATAGAATATTTTCTCTTTTAAATTATGAACGATGGTTATTATCTGTTTGATTTTTTGTTTGTCAAATATTATCTCTTTGATTTAACTGATTTACTTTTTAACTTGAAAGTTTTTAGCTTCTACTGTCTTTTTAGTTTTGATTTAAGTTTAATTATAGTGTATTTATTTTGAATGTTAAGATTCTTAATGTTCATATTTACACGTATTCATTTGCAAAAAAACTTATTGAGTCCTTTTTTACTTATCTTTTTTATTTATTTTAAATTTAATTAAATTATATTGATGTTGGATGTTAGAATTGTACTTTTTCTTGATTTTATACCATTTGGATATTTGGAGAAACTAACCAAAGGGATCCCCTTTGGTTGGATTTCTATTTTTATTAATTATTAATTATATAATTTTCTTTTCGTTTAGATTTTGTTGTAAATTTTTTTACTTTACTTAAAAATTTTATTTTCTTAGTTTTAAAGTCTTCTTTTCTCTCACGTGCGCTCGAAGTTCAGGATGTTTATTTTCAGACATTAAAGTCTTATTGTCTAAAATTTCTGGGGACACATTGCATATCCTTCCGTTAGATGATAAAACTTTGAAAGTTTAAAATTACTCTACATACATATATCCAAGATTAAAAATTAAAAATCAATAATTTAATAATAATTTTTATTACAATTGTATATAAAAAAATTATTGGTGAAATATCAATAATTCGATCTTCTTGTTATATAATTTTTAATATAAACTTATTATTTATAACATTTTTCTATATGTTACGTATTTATAATTTTATATTTATATTAATATAAGTTATAGATCAAAAGTCATTAAATGTGTACGTAAAACTCCTCAAAAGTCAATATAAAAAAGTCTGTAAAAGTAATGATGAAATATACAAACTCCATAAAAGTCATTAAAAGTTTATCAAATCAACAAAAGTCATTGACTTTTTAGAAGTCATTTAAAGTTATAATACAATACCACCCCCTTAATTCACTTGTGCTGATGGGTATGTTTAGTTTTGAATAAATTGGATATCTTTGCTGATGGGTATATTTATCATTTATCAAATTTATTTTTATTGTTACAATTTTAATAACTCATAAGTTACTCGTAATATAAAATTACTTAAAGAGATATTAACTTCAATTTTTTACATTTTACTTATCACTTTAAACAACTTTAAGTCATACGCAATAATTTTAAATTTAGACAAACGGGCTCTGAGTAACGTTCACATGTTTGTTTTGTTATGGAAAAATAAATTTTTATGTCACTGAACTATTAAGTTTTTTAGAAATTTATCATTAAATTAAAAAAATTATCATAATTAAGTATTAATTAATTGTGTGATTAGAAAGTAATTATTTTATTAAAAAAACTTAACATTCGTTAAGTATTCTTTCCACCTTTGTGATTATGTGACCAATTATAAGACTATGTATTATTAAATCAATTAAGAAAAAGAAAAGTGTAATATGAAAGTTGTCAAACACATAATGAATCATAATTAGTTCAAAGATTTACATATTATCTAATGAGTTACACAAAGCCTGCTAACAATTAATATAATGATAGTAATTTTTTTTCGAAATTACACCCTATTCTAGTACTTCAACAGTGATTTAAGCAAGAAATTTTATTATTTAAGCACTTCAATTCAACCTTTAGTATTTTTATTTTTACTTTTACCTCTTATACAACCTTATATGTACAACTCTTGAATTACCTTACTCACTTAATATGAATTTCTTTAACCACATTATAAGAAAATTAACAATGTTTGTCCTCATGCTTCAACTCCATAATTGCAACTTTTAAGTTCGTTGAGTTTAACTTGTAAATTGATAAATGAAGAAAACATTCTAACAATCACTAACTTGGAGGTATTTGAAACCTTAATTTATATCTTTCCCGAATTATAATGACGCAAATATATACAAATCCAAGTAATATAGTCGAATTATATATACATAACATGTGTGTACATATCAAAAGAATAGTCCACGTTATTTATTTGTTTAAAATGTTTGAATACAAAATTTAACAGAATGACAAAAATCACATAATATTGAAAAACTATTATTCGATGGTAAATTTTTAAACGACCCCATAATTTAGTGACAAAACAATTCATTTTCCCTTTTATTATAAATGGAACATGAAATATATTGCCCGTGAACGTCGGTTAGCCTTTCTGTCCAAACCGTTACGTAGACACATATTTTATTTTATTTTGTTACCCAAAAACCCTAGTTTTTTTCTTTCTTCTTTCTTGGATTTTACCCATTTGAAGCTTCGGCCTCAAAAAAAGTTCAATCCTAAGGTGTTTTTCATTTAACTCCTATTGCATTGTCTATGTTAATTTTTACAGGTTTAAATGTGCATGCATGTGTATTCATAATTTATGTGAATTTGTAAATGTAATGTGCAGGTGCGGGGCGGTTAAAGGGTGATCGCCTCTGGTTGCCATTGCCGCTCCGGGAAGAAAAGGCGCTACAAGATTTCATGTCAGGTTTGTTTGTTTGTAGTTTGAATTTTATGGTTATTTTGTTAATTATTAGAGATCATTTCACTATTATTGGTTTTATCTACGAAAGCTAGTTAACATTTTTAAGGCCTTCTATCTTGAAGAAATCATTCTAGATGATCATCATTTTATGATAGCTTGTACTGACACGAAAACTTAACCAATGTGCTAGATGAAATTTTGTTAAAGGTATATGATTTGATCAACCCCTCAACTAGTACCCTCGAGTTGTTGTAACTTAACATGGTATTATAGCTCTCTTGTTTGGTTTAGGATACGGAACTTTTCTACTCCCAACAAAGTATGAATATGGACACTAGGTAAACCATGAGCATTTAGTAATCGAGGAAACCAATCCTGGAAAATGGGTCCTCGCTTAGGTTTCTTCAGTGTTATGTTGTATTTCTTCGTAGTTGTTATTATATGACGCTATCAAACTATATAATTTTTATCTGGTATTTTTTTTAAAAGCATTGCAGATTATATCTATACTCTTAATTAATAAGGAAAACAATGTATAAATGACGCGCAAAAGATTTATTGATTTGATTTAATTTTTTTGGTTTCATCCCGGTTTCGATTAATATTTTAATCTCGGGTAATTATCAACTAGTATTTACTAATTCATATAATCAAATTTTGATCTCAGGGTCACCCTCTCAGCACAAGTCGCACCTGTACTTCTCAATCAATCGAGCTATGTAGTTAAGCTTTGTAGCTATCCACCTCAAGTCAATAACACATGGTATAGATGTTGTAACTATAAGTTCTTTTCCCGGATACACAGCTAAATTGGTTAATCTTTGTATCTTGTGTGAGATTGCATAAATTTAGATACCTAACTGATTCGAAATGACTTATTTTTTTCAACATAAGTTATGGAGCCTCTACATGGATATGGAAGCACAGAGCACCCAGGCAAAGGTGCAGATAATGCAATGAACGAAGATGAGACAGTAGACTCAGCCAAACATACAAAGTCTTCTAGCTCTCTGTCTTCATACTCATCAGCCACCTATGAAACTTCTTTGCAGACTGTATCTCCAGTACAAGTTCCTGGTACTCAAGTCATGGAAAGACCTGGAGATATAGCACATGACAGGATTCCAGCTTCTGTATTTGAAAGTAAACCCTCTACGCCAACAGCCTGGAGTGCTGTCTCCAATGAATCTTTGTTCAGCATTCAGATTGGGAATCTAAGTTTCTCTAGAGATCAATTTCTTACGATGACCGAAGACAAGTTTGATGAATTAGTCAAATCTGGAGAATTGAGAAAATCTGCTGAGCTAATCTGGTCCAGGCTACATAACGAATCTCCAATTGGGAAGCTACGTGACACAAATGAATTTGACATGGGGAAGAAATACGAAGAAAAAGTTGAAATCCTGAAAGATTCTGCAAATGAAAACTTTGATCAACTCAAACATGGAGTCCCTCAAGTAGAGGGGAGTAGAGATCCCTCTACAAATTATAGTCAACAATCTGATGAAAGTGGAATTGGCTGTCAACCCCTGGCATTTCCAAAGTAAGCTCCCTTCCTTTCTTATCAAAGAGAACATGCCTATTAATACATGAACATATATGTATGCTCCTTTCTCGCACACACAGTGGTTATCTAATTTTATGTATACATAGATGCAGTCACTAATGAATTTGAAATTTGCACCAATGATTAGTATGTCATTGCATGTATTAACATTCCCCCATTCTGCATACCTATTTAGAGACGCAAACATGTAGAAAGCAGTCCAAATTCCTTGTTGTCTTAGCTGGAAAAGGTTTTTTTTTTGTGTTTTAGAAAGAAGAAGAGGTCCGGATGGAGACTGCTGTGGCCCTGTTCTTTCTATAACTGGGATTTCTGCCGTTACATATGGTCATGCTTCTGGTGTAAGTGGCCGAGTTGGAAATGCTGCTCTATGTGGCAAGGCTGCTGCTGTAGTTGGCCAGGCTGCTGCTGTAGTTGGCCAAGCTATTGCTGTAACAGGCCAAGATGTGGCTGTAACTGGACAAGCTGTGGTTGCAAGTGGCCAGGCTGCGGATATAACTGGCCAGGCTGCGGCTTTAATCGGCCAGGCTGCTGCTTTACATGGCCAAGCTGCAGTAGTTGTAAATGGCCAAGCTGCAGTTGCTGTAAATGGCCTCGATCATTCTGCAAGTTTCAGTGTCCAAGCTTCAACTGCAGTTCTTCAAGTTTTAGTTGGTCCTTCTGCTACCCTTGGAACTGTAGAAGGAAAAAGTTGTGTTGCATCTCATTCCCCTGTTAACGTATATAAGTGGCCTCCCTTGTACTCCAGTGTCAGTGTGAGTATTACCTATTACGCTTGATTCCAGAAAAGAGAAAAAGAAAAGAATACAAGCATTTAGGCAGGCAAATACATTCAGTGGGAATCCAGCAGAATAGTAGAGAGTTAGCTGTGCAGCAAAGGTTTTCATCCAACAACAGTTTATGTGATAATGAATATGCAAAGAAAGCTTCCAACATTTTTGGCTGGTGCTGTTTTTCTCTACCTTGTAGGTCATGTTCTTCATAACTTCTGGTATTGGTGTTAAGAAAGTTGGGTGTTGATTGTGACAGACCCTGACTGATTTCCATACCTAACCTTGTACTAAAAATTTGCATATCAAATTTATAAAATTTTGTAGATGTTCAAGCAACGGCTCAAAATAGATTTTTATTAGTTAATTCAGCTAGAATTAGATTTAGCTAGGGTTTCTCCTCACGTATGTACATTCATCGACTGTTCCTAACATTTGATAAGATTTTTATGCACCAAAGGCCTTCATTAATGCGGACACAGAACAGACGTAGGGTGATGGGATGATTAGCACATAAATTTTAGTCTATGACTTCAAATCAGAGGTATGTTGAAATTCTGGAGGTGTTCTTTTTCTCGATCATGTCAATGCGGCTATGCCTATGAGATAATATGAAAACCAAGAGTGCTCTGAAGTTTTTTTCAAGAAAAAAACCAAGCTTAGAGAATAACACAATCCAGATGATTGCCGGTCAATATTTTACAATCAAGAAAAATTTACAATACAAATCTGCCTTGATTTGATCCGCTTAATAATTTAAACTTAAAATTATATTGGTATTCCAAACAATATTTTTAGGGCTGTAAACTTATATAGCTAGATGGATGCGTGTGTTTTTAAATTCTAAATTCTATCTATGCATTAATCTAGAGCACAATTTTTTGTCTTCTGCCTTTTGCAACCTTAGGTACACATACATTGCATTGTGTTCTGCAGAAAATCTATGACTGCAGTTGTTCTGTGGCCCACTTATCCGAGGTAAATCATAAAAACTGCAGGTATTTTTAATAGGTCGATCCTTACATAGCAGAAGGCTATTGGCTTCACTAGTAAACAATAGACTTTTGTAGCACTTCATTTTTTAAAGCCGCGTTGTGTTGACTAGAGAATAGCACTATCATTGACTGAGTACCACCATCAGGGTCAATGACCCCAGACAATACTGGCCACAGATGATGAAACATGTATAAAAAATATGTTCTATGATGGTTGGAAGACTCAACAGCTCAAGAAAAAGCCAAGTCTTTCTCTTTAACCTTTTATTTACTATTCCAAGAAACCTGAAAATTTTGTTTTCTGATTAATAACTTAAAAATCATATCTTTTTAAGTGTTAATTTACAGCTTTTTATGATTTTAGTTATGGGGTTTTGAGTTTGATAACTAATCAAATCTCGAAAATGGAGTGTTCTGGAAGAAGCCAGTGGAGATCCGTTGTTGAAACTCGAAGTTGGTTTTATGTAATTGTATTGTTCTACTTTGTTTATTCAGTTTCTGGAAAAGTATTGCATGATAAGATGGTGTTACTGGAGTTCAGGAACTCAGTTTCTGACCCATCTGGGATTCTCTCCAGCTGGAAAAGCGAAAGTTTTAACTACTGTTCCTGGGTTGGAATCACATGCGATTCAGATTCTAGAATTGTGGAGCTGAATATTCCTGGTGGCAATGGAGGTAATGTTTGTGGTGCCTCTTGTTTGGATTCTTCGGAATTTGTATTGCATGATTATGGATACGAAAGGAATTTTTCTGATAGGACTGGTAAGTTAGTTGGGAAATTACCGCAAATTATTGGAAAGTTATCTGAGCTTAGGGTTTTATCACTTCCGTTTAATGAACTTAGTGGTGAACTTCCTAGTGAAATGTGGGGTTTAAAGAATATTGAAGTACTTGATCTAGAAGGGAATATGATAACTGGGAATCTGTCTGGTGGTTTTAACAGTTTTAGGAGATTGCAGGTGTTGAACCTTGGTTTTAATAAAATTTTTGGGGAGATTCCAAACTCTATTTCAGAATGTCGGGGACTGAAAATTTTAAATTTAGCTAATAATAAGATAGAGGGAAAGATTTCGCATTACATTGGTAACCTTATGAAGTTGAAAGCACTTCATTTGTCATTTAATTTGTTAAAGGGACCTGTTCCAGAAGAAGTGGTGAAAAATTGTTGGAGTCTTGAACATATGGATTTGTCTGGTAATTATCTGAATGGGAACCTTCCTCGTGGTTTTGGTAAATGCAGTCGATTAAGAACGCTATTATTGTTCTCTAATGCATTTGAAGGTGTTATTCCTCCTGAACTTGGTGAACTCAAGAAGCTTGAAGTTTTGGATGTATCGCAAAACAACCTTCATGGTCGTATCCCGGCAAGTCTTGGAAACTGTTCTAGTTTGTCCGTTCTTATCCTCTCAAGTCAGGTTCATCAGAAGGCATTTTCATTACCTAATGCTCCTTCGTATGATTTAAACTTTTTTGAGGGCTCCATTCCTGAGGAAGTTACCATGCTTCCGAAGTTAAAGGTAATTTGGGCTCCAGGTGCAAATTTTAAAGGCAGATTCCCTAGGAACTGGGGAAATTGTGACAACTTAGAGATGGTGAACTTGGCGCAAAACTATTTCACAGGAGAAATAATTGAGGGTTTTGGAGGATGCAAAAACCTGCATTTTCTTAATCTGAGTTCAAACAGGATAAGTGGGAATCTTGATGAAAAACTTCCAGTTCCCTGCATGACTGTGTTTGATATTAGCTCAAACCTACTTTCAGGACTGATTCCCAGTTTCCACAACTCTAGTTGCAATTCTTTACCCTCTTCTAATTCAAGCCTTCTCCGGCCTCCCAGGCTATCATCTGCATATGTGTCATCTTTTACATGCAAAACAATTTCCAGAAACCCTGTGCCGTTTTCAAGTGTGAGCTTTCCAGTTATCCATGATTTCAGTCGAAATAACTTCAGTGGTCCAATCCCACTGCTTCCAGCAACCCCTGTAAGACTGGGCAGTGATGTGGAATATGCATTTCTTGCCAGTGGAAATGATCTCACTGGGCCATTACATGATTTACTTGGTAATTGTAACAAATTTTTCAGAATGATCATTAATGTTAGCAACAATAGACTTTCAGGTCAACTTCCAGCTGATATTGGTGTAGCATGCAAATTTCTAAAAGTTTTGGATGTCTCCAATAATCAGATTTCAGGAATCATACCTTCTAGTATTGGAGATTTGAATTCACTTGTTAAGATGGACTTGAGTTGGAACAAGTTGCAGGGTCAGGTGCCCTTTGATCTGAGTCTCATGAAGAATCTCAGGTATCTATCCTTGGCAGGTAACCACCTAAATGGAACCATACCTACTACATTCTCATTGTTGACCTCTCTCCGTTGTTTAGAACTTTCATGGAACTCTTTTTCTGGTGAAATTCCTCAGGGTCTAATCAACTTGAGTAACCTAACTGTTTTATTGCTTAATAACAGTAAATTGACAGGTAACATCCCTTCAAAGTTGTCAAATGCAACGTTGCTAACTAATTGTGACATTTCACTTGATAATATGTCTAGACAGTTCTTTTTAGGCGGTAAGAAAATGATATGTAGCAACGTTCTTAGAAATCATTTTCTTCCAGTAGCTACTTTAGCTTCAGTTCCTTCTGGCGAAGAGACACAAGACTCTGTGGCATATCCAGCAGTAAGTGGTTCTAAAAACTCGAGGAAAGGATTTAGTTCTGTCGAGTTGGCTTTAATTGTATCTGTTTCTGCAATTGTTGGTATTCTTCTGTGTCTAGTCATACTTTTCTACTATATAAAAAGAAAGACTCCGAATTCGAGAAATCATGTTTCTGTGTCTTCCGTGAGAAAGGAAATTGTAGTTTTTAAGAATATAGGGGTCCCATTGACCTATGAAGGTGTTGTTGAGGCTACAGGGAATTTTAATGGAAGCCATTGCATTGGATATGGGGGTTTTGGTGCCACTTACAAGGCTGAAGTCGCCCCCGGAACCATAGTGGCAGTGAAGAGGCTCACTCTAGAAAGATACCAAGGTATTCCACAGTTTGATGCTGAGGTAGGCATCCTTGGAAGGATAAAACACCCAAACCTCATAACATTAATCGGCTATCATGCCAGTGAGGCAGAAATGTTCCTTATATATAATTTTCTTTCCGGAGGTAATTTGGAGCAGTTTATCCAAAAACGTTCCGAAAGGGCTATTGACTGGCGAGTACTTCCCAAGATTGCTCTGAATGTTGCCAGTGCTCTTGCTTATCTTCATGACCATTGTAATCCACGTGTTCTACATCGTGACATCAAACCAAGCAATGTACTTCTGGATGATGAATATAATGCTTGTTTATCTGATTTTGGGTTGTCGAGGCTTTTGGGAATCTCTGAAACACATGCAACAACAAGTGTTGCAGGAACATATGGTTATATTGCACCGGAATATGCTTTAACTGGTCGTGTATCTGAGAAAACTGATGTTTACAGCTATGGTGTGATGCTTCTTGAGTTGCTCTCTGACAAGAAAGCTCTGGATCCTTCTTTTTCTTCATATGGAAACGGCTTTACTATCGTATCATGGGCATTGATGCTACTGGAAAGCGGTCATGAAAAGGAGTTCTTCACCAGTGGTCTTTGGGAAGCAGCTCCACAAAATCATCTTGTTGATATTCTAAAGTTAGCACTAGGGTGTTCAGCAGAGATCAAATCTACCAGGCCTGCAATGAGACAAGTTGTCAACATACTTAGGAGATTTCAACCTCCTCCAGGCTAGGTGCACTTGGTAGACTCCATAGTTTTACGTGCAGAGAAGAGCCGGTTTTTTCAAAATTCACATTGGCTTTAATTGTTGCAGCCAAATTTCCAAGTTTTTCAACCTTAAATTGATGTAAGCTGAGAAATTTTGTGACCGGATTTGAACATGGATCTCATTCTTTTGAAATAAGTATTTTTTTCTTTTACAGAGAAACACAAAGTCAATCGTGTTTACAGTTTCTTTACCCCATATGTACTTCTCTTAGAGCATTAGTTCACCTCTTATCACCAAAATTATACAGAAACATTTTACAAGGCCATATTCCAGGGGAAATGATATATAGAAATATCCCATGTCAACAGCATGTTTTTCTCTCTTATGAAATGGTACATTCAAAAATCCTCCATAACTTATAGCCTTCAAATGGAAATAAAACAATCATAGATACATACGAGGACTGGAGATGAATACATCAATCCTGTCCTTTTCTTTTCGACTGCCCTAGGAAGAATTGGGATTTACAACTATATGCTTGAGTGGGTGAACGATATCAGTTCCACCTGCATGCTTGACAAATCCGGCAGGAGAATAAAAATCACCATGACACACACACATTATCCTCACCTCTTCTCCCTTCCCATACTTGTACAATATTCCTTCTATTCTTCTCCCATTAGGACCGTCACCTTTTGTAAATACACACGGCATGTCCTCCAATGAATTCATTCCACTATCCTTTGTTCCACTGCTCGCTGCATTCATTTTCTTATTAAGATTTTCAAGCTCAGCCCTTGGAGGTCTACCTGAAATTTCTCCCTCCTTTTTCCCCGAAGAACCTGCTGTGTCTTGATTACTTCGAGCTGACTGAATGCTAGCTGGGCTAATATCACCACAACTAGGAGTCCCTGTTGTAAACGACATATAGTCAAGTATTTAAAATGCATACAAAAACTTTTAAAGGGTTTATTACAAATGGTGCAAGGTGACTGAAGTTTATGAGTAATAAATTATTCCACGCCGAAGGCCAATAAAGAAGCAGTACGACCATACGCATGCAGTTTACAATAAATTGGCAGATCATATAGGCTAAAGTACCAAACATAGTAACTTCATAGTAAAAATATTTTTGGCCAACACATATAGCATTTGTCTAACATAAACATCTAACACAATAGGGGCGATACTATACGCAAAGCAATAGCACAAACTCAAGTTCGTAAATAAGTGTAAGAAAGAAAGATATATAAATAATTAGAAGACTTCGTGACTTAAAGAGAAAGTATAAAATTGATGCAACTACACCCAATTGACTTGGCAAAAAAAAACACTCCCAAGTGAGTGGATGACCCCAAGATACACCATGGGTTTCCGACAAAAATAATACCCTCATTGTTAATTTCTTACATACGAAATATGCATTGTTACATTCTAAGTTAAAATAGTTTGTAATTACCAGGCACGCACAGAGCACATAACCTGTTGACATCAAAGTAACGAACTAGATATGTTCAAAACAGGAGTGGCACAATGGTGAAAAAGCTTCTATCAGTCATAGATGAACTGTATAATTACCAAAAAAATGGAAATAAATAAGCTACATATGTGTTAAAGATGTCAAACCCCCCACGACATTCTATTTCGTCACCCGCTATCCTTTTAGTATCTGTCATACAATTACATTAAAAGTTATAGCTGCTATATTACAAAAAACTTGACAATTATTGAAGCCTACTTGGGACGATAATATGAATAGAAATAATGGTTTCCACGTGGATAAAATGCTATTGGTGTCTTTACAGATTTGCACCTTGATTTCACACCATTCACAATGTTTCCTTCTTTCTCTTCATTTAAAAATTGACCCGCCTTTACTTTGATGCCATAAATAAATATAAATAAATTTTAATCAGGTCAGCTGAGAGTTTAAATGAAAAAACTGAATCAACTTCGACAAGAAGGCAAATTCATAAAGAATGCAGCTACGTGTAAAGATGCTCTTGAGCATCACCAACAGTATTTTATCACAAGTTGAAGTCATTAACTTATTTTCAATATACATATTTACAATACAGAAAGTTCTCTTAAACCCCACTCACAAAGATCAACATATCATAAACTCTTGTTGCTGAATTAAGTAAATATAGTTGGAGCATTTAGAGAAAGTTTCAGATATTAAACCATAAGCATGATATACAAATTACGGCATCCTCATAACACCATAAAGGTTTTCAGAGAATTTAGCATCGGATCTCTTCTTGACCCTCCCCAAAAAAGGGTTCCTAGAAATCCACTCTTCAATCCCAAAATAGGACATCCGAATGAGAATTGTATCAACACAAGCATGACATACATATCAAGGTTTCATCATTACACCTTGTGATTTCAGGAAAACTTATTAAATTAACAACAGTATACAGTACAATGAAAGTTTATACCTTGAAGTGCTTTACTACTCTCCATTTCCGACATACTCGAAGAACATCCTCGCATCAACTCCTGTCCACTACCACTACCACTACCACCAGAATTTCCTCTCGCAATCAAACCCTCAATCCCACCACCAAGAATAGTCTGTTTAGCAGCAACAGCCCAAGAAGGCAATCCAAACTGCGGCGCCACGGATGATCCCACCTTATTCATAGCCTCAACATACGATTGCCTCTGACCACCTCTCCCTCTCAAACTCCCATCACTTTCCCTCCTCTCCTCCTCCCCTCCCCTCACTCTCTGCTTCTCCGACCGCCTTCTCTTTGCTTCCATTCTCCTCAAACTCTGCATCTCCTTCCTCTTCCTCCACTGCTCCTCCGTCTCAACCGGAAGCGAAGAGGTCCTTACTAAACCAGAATAAGGTGCTGGAGCAGTTGCAGGAGGTGTTAAAACTTCAGGTTCATCTCTAACTAAAGGAATAGCACCAGCAATCGAAGAAGATCTCACAAGTTTATTCGAATTAGTACTTCTATCAACACCAAATCTTCCACCTAGTGATAAACCAAGATTCAACTCTATAGTATCACTTGTATCTCTACTTATAGCTATATTACTTTCATTTTTCCTAGAAACACCACTAAATCTTTGCAAGAAATCTCTAGGAATTTTATTGTCAAGACTCAAATTCTCCATTTCTTTACTAGTTTTCTTACTCTCATTACCATCACCCATTAAACAAAAAGCAATAAAAATCAAAACTTTATAACAAAAATGATCAACAATTCATGCACAACTATACTTAGCTGAATAAGCTAGTTTACCCAGATGAATAAATCGACAAACAAGAAACCCCATCTTCTTGTTTCCTCACTTCAATCCTTGAATTTGCATAAAAATTGTATCTTTATTTTCCGGCAGAGTGTTCTTGAAATTCCGGCAATTCTCGCCGGAAAATATTATAGGTTACAAAAAGGTGAAGAAAAATGAAGGGTATTATTATGATAGTTGAAGGAAAGGAAGAAACAGGTAAGAAAGAGGGAGACAGAGATTTACTATATCTCTAAAATGACCTTTAGACTAGAGATAGGGACTCTCCCCGTAATTCGAATCCCGTCTTAAAAAAAATTCGTAAAATTTATTGATACGAAATAACACGAAAATAATAATTTTATCAAAACTAAAATATATAACTTACATATATAATTATTAAAATTTTAAGCATAAATTGTTATCTACATGAGGGACTGAGGAGGAAAGTGCCTGGTGCCACGTGGACATGAGTCACTGACTTTTATATCTGTCTTGATTTCCGGGATTTAATAATTAAATTTTCTGAATTTATGCGTGTCGCCAAGTAGGGGGGTGGACTAGTTTTGGTGAAACTACAATGAATAGTCCATTGACCTGAGGCACGTGTCAAGGATTTGAGGTGAGGAAATAAGGACACGTGTCGGTGATCCTTGGGTAAGTCTTGGAACTCTCCACGTGGCGAACTTACACATGGACACGTAAGGACACGTTTATGTGTTTTTTTTGTTTTATGTTGATTGTTTGTTTTAAAGTTATTGTCTTGGTCCCTACACCTAGGCTGTCATTATGGAATCATGTTATATTCAAGGACAGGTAATCCTAAACTATTTTGTAATTAGTGATGTGGACACGTGGTTAATGAATATTTTGGGATTATTAAATTAAATTATAATTAAGGAGGGTTGGTCTTGATGGGATTAAAATAAATGTGGAATATTTTATGGGTAAAGATGTGGGTTAACATATGATGATTTGGTAAAAAGGTCTTAAAGTATCGTAAATAAGATATTAAGGTGTGCATACGTGTTTGTATATATCTTAAGAGACGAAAATTTTAAAGGAGCATATTGTACGTCATCTGAAGTTAGGTAGAAAATGCGTGCAACTTCTGTTTAAATGGTTATATAATGCACGGTTTTCTTTAATATTTTATTATTTTTATTTAGATTTTTATAATTATATCTTTTTTGATAAAATTTTAATATATATTTATATATGTGTATATAATAAATTGTATTTATATATCTAACAATATAAGTACTTTAATTTAATAAATTGTTGACGTAATCTTTGGTAGTATTTTAGATATTAAAATAGAAAAATATTTTTTAAAAAATAGATCTAATGGTTCGTATTTATTTGCTTTTAAAAAATCTAAGAGTGACTAAAGTTCAAATAACAAAATATGCGCTCTGTAATGTGCCGAGTTTCTTTTAACATATGCTATTACTTTTATTTTTTATTAATTATCTTATTTAAATTGAATATTATAAAAAATTATATTAAACATGGATTTTATAAGTTTAAGATAATAATATTGTCATTATTTCTATATTTTTGCCCTTGTTATTTTTAAGTCAAATATGAGTTGTTTCAATTAAAAAATATAAAACAGACAATATCTTTAAAAAGACAGTTCGTTACTTATTAATAACTAGCATAAAAACACGGGCTGCTAGCTTAGATTATGATTTTAAACTAAACTACACATTATCAATGTCATTTGACATATATGATTGTATGTTTTTGATGTTAACTCTATTATGTTAATGTTATGACTATGCTATACTTGCTTAAATATTTTGAAGTTTATAATGTGAAAACTAATACGAGTAGTTTTGATAAATCATATCTGTTTTTAATTTTGTTGTGAATCATATAATAGAATTGGAGTGTTCTATGGATGTTTTCTAATTAAGAAGACATTTTTAATATTATAATCCTAAAAATTTTCCAGTTCTTCAAAAATGATGCATTCATTTAGTTCATCTCCGACAATATTCAAGGTAGAAACTAAATAGCCTTCAAGATGCTGCAGTATTAGATTGTAGGTTTTAGTACTGATTTTACTCAAAAGCTTTCATAAATCTTCTAATACTCTACTTAGGCCTTGCTTTTTAAGTTCTTAAAACTTTCTTTGTAACTCTTTTATGTCTTTTCTTCTGACCTCTTGATTTTAAGCATTTTTTACCTTTATTTCTCTTCCCCTGTCTACCAAACTTTTAGAACCTAGGATAATGTAGCTAATTGACTTAAGTGGAACTACCTTGTGCCAAATCATTCTATTACTAAGTACGTTTGGTACCATTTCGATGTGTTTCAATTCTTCCAAACAAACAGACTTTTTTTTAACTCTAAACTTGAGAATTGATCAATTATGGATGGATAAATATTTTTTTCTTATATCATCGTAAGTTAAAATTGCTCATATGCCTCCTTCTGAGTTTTGTCCGTGTTTTGACAATGAATTCATCCTTTATTTTTATTTTCAAAATACACATCTTTAATAATTAAATCACGGGTTATTTTTCTAGCAATTAACATAAATTTCTATTCTTTGCGGTTAATTTTTTTTTCTAGGTATGGTTGCACATTTTTTTATCTGTTACAATGTACTTACTTTAATTTATTAGCGTGGAACTGTTGTGGGCTGGCCAACCCACGAACAGTTCGATTTCTTAATGAAATCAATAGTCAGCTGCGGCCTAGCATTATATTTTTGAGTGAAACATTAGTCAAGTCGAATAAAGTAGAAGTAGTCTGTAAAAGATTAGGTTTTTCAAAATATTTTGTTGTTGATTCTGAAGGTCATGGTTGTAACACCCCCAGATCCGGGGTCAGGAATCTGGGTTGTCACGCTCCATCAATTATACAATACCTGCATTACTTACAACATTCTAATAATACAACTCCAAAGACCCCAATCACTTACGCACACACACACACAAGTTATAGCCTTGGAAATGAGCAACAATAACTAACATTTGTTATTACAATCAAATGTACTATCCAGGATCTCATCTATCATTTACAACCTCTACCTGAAGTTAAAATCATAGACCTCACCGTTCTATACAGAACGATATGTTTAGATATTATTTTCGTCAAAACAGGCCATATAGTACCTCTATTGTATGAGGAACATCATTACTCATCACTGCCACATTATCAATAACTCAGCACCTAGGCTTTCGTTACAATGTGCAGCACAACTCCAATTGGAGGGAATGGACCTTTTTCCGGAGCACGCCACAATAAACGATGATCAGTCGTTGTATCGTACTCACACTTTTCTACTAGTAGATGGACGACATCTTAACACGATTATCACCCCAGCCGCATATGGGCTTTGTATCTGCTGGACTGTCCCGCAGCCTCTTACGCGAGATAAGTGCTGGACTGCCCAACAGCCTCGTACGCTATAATCAGAGGTACTGTCCAACAGCCTCCCTCACGTTTACTCCTAGTCCCGGATAAAAATCAATGAAACGGGAATCGGATTTTAATCCTGATTCCCCAAGTACAAATACTTCTCAAAACTTTGCAACAATTCAGATTCCTTACTCCAGAGTATTTGAAGGGAGTAAGTCACAGTGTGGGTTGACATCAGTCAATGAAACTACGAATGATTACCACATATTTTGAAATTACGACCCGGGAGTTTTGTAAAATACCTTTAGTTCTGATAAATCAGAACTCGAAAAAATAATCACTTTTAATGAAAGAGGCAAGTGAAATCATATCTTCACTTCCTGAGATGGATTCCCAGTTTTTGATAAGTTCAAATCAAACCATCATTCGAGATAAATAATTAAAGTAGTTGGGAACCCCTACTATTTTCTCATAAATCCTTTTTGAGATCAGAAAATATTTGCGTAAATACTAGAACCTTAAATAATAATATAACAAGGTTCTATGATTTTTAAATCATTTTTGGGAATATTTAATAAATATTCAAATAATAAATATTGAATTATGATTCAATATAATTCCACTTAAGTGAAAATTCAAATTAATATTCACTTAATTAAATAAATATCAAAATAATAAATATTGAATTATCATTCAATAAGATTCCACTTAAGTGAATATTCATAATAATATTCACTTAATTAAATAAATATTCAAAATAATATTTTTAATAATATTATTTAAATATCTCACATTAAATATCCAATAATATATATTGGAATATTTAATCAACATTTTAAAATATAACTGTCCCTGGAACCCTCCAGCTTCTGACAGTATAATCCAGACAAAATACTAATTTGACTCCCGGTCTAAGTTTTAAAATCATCGTACGAGCGCTCTACCCTTAGAGCCTCTATAACACCTCGGTTTATATCTAATATTTACATAGCATATAAACCCTTATATCTTATAAAGCTCTCTATCAAAAGCGTAAACAGTTTATAAATATTTTCACAGCATTAAAGCAGAATATATCACAACAACATCACTTATATGATGTAGGGTTTGAAAACTGACATGCATCTATCATATGCATATACTATATCTCAACATTGTTATTACCATTACATCTATATACGATGTAAGGTTTGAAAGCATGCATGATATAATATCATATGCATATACTACATCTCAACATTTTTAATACTGTTACATCTATATACGATGTAAGATTTGAAAGCATGCATGATATAATATCATATGCATATCAATATAAGTAATGGAAAACAGCATGGGATGAGAAAACTTGCCTCGGGTCCTTGGTTGTTATGGGTTCGAGAACTTGCCGGAAAATCTATAAACAAGGAAATACTCGATCAGTCCCCCGGCTTAATCAATTAAAGTGCATTTAACTTAAGCACTAACGTTCTATTAACGAACATCAAATGTCTCGCTCTTGGTCACTTATAACCTCATGACATTCCGTAAACTCTTAAGTCAAAAGTTTGGGTGGAAATCTATTCTCAAAACCCAAGTACTTTACTATTGATAACTCATTGTTTTTAACCATCCCCTAAGGGTATTTTACTCGAGCAACTTTTGTTCCCGCATTTTTATAAAATCGAAAACTTATCTTTTTAACACGAAACCCCCTAGGTTCCTTTCCTGACTATCCATGCTAGTATCCATTTTAATATCTCGACCCAATTCCATTTTTAAAGGGTTTGATCACAATCTCAAAGTTCATGTAGTGAACTACTTAGTTATCTGAAACCGCTTTCACTAAAACGGATGTTTCTCCTAAACCGTAAATCGAAACGATACGATTCTTTCGCTAAAACAAACTACAAAACATAGTCTACATGATTATGGTCAGAAAGCCTTATGGTTATGTCTTTAAGGTAACCGTGGTCTCTTTCCAAACTTCCTAAGTGAAATCTGACATGGTAACGACGCTTAATCGTGATTCCCGTGTTTAAAACACTCTAATCAATTCACCAATCCACAACCAAACAATCACAACTCAAGGATCTCATCCAATACAAACTTATTTCTGTATAAACAATCTCATCACATTAATCACAAGTTCAACCATCATTTAATCCACTAAACATCATACATATCATGCAAAACACTTCTACATCACACTATCCTTAATCACTATCATTTAAATCACTAATATCAAAGTATAAGTAAAAGTGTGAGAGGGTTTATACCTTCCTTGCTGCCTTAGAGACACTAACAATGGCTTAACTATCCTTTCTTGAGCTTTAAACATCCTTAACTAGCTTAATCTTCAAGAACAAAATCAAGAACACAAGTTAGTATTTTCGAAATCACTATTCATTCCTCAACTTTGATCCAATATTTGACCATGCTACACTTCTTTGATGGCCATGAAATTTTTAACGTAACTTGTTTATATATTGAGGGAGATATGGTCCAAATTTGGCGATTTTAGGACGAGTAGATTTGGAGTTATGAATTTTTCTTTGCTCCTTGCTCATGCTGGGCAGAATTTGGAAGAAAATGGGGAAGATGAATATTTGCTTGATTTTTCTTTTCTTTTCTTTTGTCAAAATGATGCTAAATGGATGCATCCAATTTGTGTGGTTATGTTTTAGTTTAGTCACCCCCTTGCCACATGTCAACTTGTTGTGGTTTGTGGTGAAAGTGGTGACAAGGTGGTGATTCATCACCTTGTCATCACCTTGTCACACCTATGTCATCCTCCTGCATCATGCTTATGTCATAATTTGTATCATTTTTTTGACAAAATGCAAATTCATATCATTAAATTAAAACAAGTCTAGCCGGGACAAATCCCCAACTGACAATGCAATCAGGTTGATAAACAATAAAGCGAGCTAAACAAATAGTCGCATTGTTTCCAGACTGCTTAACACACTGAATCCATGGATTCTTGAAATTGAAAATGAATACAAAGGCTTCTCGAGTAATCCAGCCAGCATCGGTCCCGAAAATGGTAGCTTCACAATTGACCTTCACAATAGTTCCATGGCTGTTGCGGTGTTCAGGCGACTCAGTTACAAAAACTAAGCAATGAGGAACAATAGTCCTCGAATAATGAACAATTATAATTTGTGAAAGGTGAGCACATGCGGTCACAACCATTCCAAGCATACCCCAGCTATCTACATGCCGGGATCCAGCTATAGACATGCCGAAAGTTCCAATCATACCCCAGCTATCTACGTGCCAGAATCCAGCTATAGACATGCCGAAAGTATAACTGATGTGGTAATCCAGATCTCCCAAAACCCCATCCAAATCATTCTCATTGATAACACACAAACTCGCATAAAGCGAGAAAACACGCATAAAGCGAGACGAAAACAAAACACACATAAAGTGAGACAAAAAACAAAACACGCATAAAGCGAGACAAAAGCAAAGCTAATCGATTTTATTGAATCTGAAAAAACAAGATCGGAAGAAAATGAGGGAGGAAGGAGGAGAGAGGCGGAGGGAAGAGAGAGGAGAGAGGCGATTGGGGGAGGAGGCGGCTCAGACGACTCTCATTAGGGTTATAATTTGTATCATAAATCCTTTTATATGTTGCACTTGATGATCTTATATGATACTCCCCCTTCGGTTAGGGTTTAATCCATAATTCGTTACGCTTCTGTTTCGCGATAGGTTCAAGTGATTTTGAAAACATTTCTCTGTACCAATGTTAGGAGATACTTCCTTGATCTTTCCATTTCCTTGGTTTAATATATGATCCTAGATTTCTCACCTTGGTTTAAGATATGATCATGGATTTCTCATTCGACATACTTTCTCAAAACGGTCAAATCAATACATCCTTAATTGTCCAGTGAATAGTGATTTAAAACTCGAATGGAAATCTTCTGATTCTGATCGCGTTTACATTCACTTATTCTCCTTATACATCACTAATATAACTTTGAAACATTCATTCCATGTCTTCCATATAGTGTGGTCTGAAAATATTTTTCATCATCAAATTCATTATTCATCAACATTTTTTTAACTAAGTCCAAAATTTGGGGCTATTACAATGGTGGAGGCCTCGTGTTGTTTTGGAAAACAGAGGGAGGTGTTAATATTCCGGGGAGTTGTAGTAATTTCATCGACTTTGAATGTCATCGGGAAAACATGGAAAAATGGAGCGATATACGGGCTTCTATGGCTTTCCAGAACGAAGCAGACGAGTAGATTCTTGGAATGTGCACAGGGGTTTATCAACTGTATCGAATCTACCCTGGTGCGTTATTGGAGATTTTAATGACATGAGTTCTATGGATGAAAAACGGGGAGGGCAACGACAACCAAAAGCTTTGTTAAATGGTTTTGCAGAAACCATAAGCGAATGTGGGCTGGAAGATTTAGGTTTCACAGTAGATAGGTATACATGGGAGAGGGCTAGGGGGACGGAGAGATGGATTCAAGAGAGACTGAACCGAGGTTTGGCCACGAAAAATTGGTGTGAAATGTTTCCATCGTCAGAGGTTCAGGTCCTGGAGGTCTCTACATCTGATCATCTTCCTCTATTTTTACAATTAAATCGCCAGGTCTATGTTAAAAAACAAAGCAGATTTCGTTTCGAAAACATGTGGATCAAGGAGAGTGAGTGTAGAAATATTGTTGAATCAAGCTGGAATCAAGGAGATGCTACTAATATCTTAAGTAAGATGGTGCGCTGCTGTGCTAGATTGGAAGAGTGGGGGGGAAATTTGGTTAAGGAATTGAAACTCAAGTTGGCTAAGCTTAAAGCTGATATGAGGAATCTTCGAACTAGAAGGGATGAAGTTGGAGTTAGAAAGTATGGAGAGGCACGGTGGCAATATTTAAGATTACTTGAGAAGAAAGGGATATTTTGGAGACAACGGGCGAAACAATTCTGGCTACGCGATGGAGATAAAAATAGCAGGTTCTTTCACAAGTATGCATCGATGAGAAAGGAACAAAATAAAATCAAACGTTTATAGGATGATTCGGGTGAGTGGAAGACAACAGAGGATGACATTCAGGGGCTTATTACAGACTACTTTCATAACATCTTCTGTGCATCAAGGATGGATGAAAGTCTATCAAAAAGAATTGTGTTTCAGCAGGTAACGATGGAACAAAAACAAGCCCTTTTGATGCTAGTGAGACATGAAGAGGTCAAAACAGCCACTTTTGCTATGCATCTTAAGATAGAATTCTTGAATCATATTCGATGGTTTTCTAAATAGAAAAACCATCGAGCCATTTTCTTTGACTTGATCTTTTTACTTAATCTTCTGAGCTTCAGGGTGTTTCAGTTTTAGACTGTATCAATTTCTTCTGAGACGATAAAACAAATTGATCTTCTTAGTGCCGTCACCTAGTGCAACTGGTCTGGTTCACAGATGAGTAACACTTGATCAATTCTTCTTTTATGTCTTCAATTCAATGATGCTGATAAGTCCTTTGTCGTTCTGGTTGCTTCATTTAAATCACTGGAATCCCGTGGTACTTAACCCTAAATCATTCACATACTTCTGTCGTCTTGAAAGTCTTGTTTCTTTTGCTGTCACTGAGGCTTGAACATTTTCATGAACTTCTTTCCGTGACCTGTTTACGGACTTCAAGAATACATAACGTATTTTGATTCTTTGAGTTTACCTTTTCTTCTTTGATTCTGGATTCCTGTGCTTCTGTCAATATTATTGTATGTCTTGTCCTTTGTTGAGTTGTAGTTATCTCTTTTACATCTTATGTTACATTATGCTTTACAGGTACACTCTTGTAATTGTTGATGACTATTCTAGATTCACCTGGGTGTATTTTCTGCACAGAAAAGATGAAACTCCTGAAATAATGTTGGATCATGTGAGAATGATTGAGACAACCACAAAGTACAAAGTCAAGATTCTGAGAAGTGATAATGGTACTGAGTTCAAGAATTCAAAAATGGAATAATTCTGCAAACATAAAGGAATAATTCAACAATTCTCTGCTCCTGGCACACCTCAGCAAAATGGAGTAGTTGAAAGGAAAAATAGAACTCTTATTGAAGCTGGCAGAACTATGTTGGAAGAAGCTAAGTTACCAACATATTTCTGGGCAGAAGCAGTCAACACAACATGCTATACACAAAATCTCACATTGATAAACAGACATGGTGTTACTCCTTATCAATCTCTCAAGGAGAAGAAACCAAGTTTGAAGCATCTGCATGTGTTTGGCTGTAAATGTTTTGTTCTTAGAACTCATCTTGAACAGCTTGGAAAGTTTGAAACAAAGGCTGATGAGGGAATTTTCATAGGCTATCCTGCATCAAGAGCCTTTAGAGTTTTTAACTTGAGAACAAGAACTGTCATTGAGTCAATTCATGTATCTTTTGATGATAAGAAGATAATTGGATTAAATGAAGACTCACATGATAGATTGATTTTTGAAAATGAAGCTACCAAGGAACCTGAAGAACGTGAATCAGATCCTGACAGTTCATCAGATCCTGATGAGTCACCAAATCCTGATGACACATCAAATCCTGATGACACTTCAAATGTTAATTCTGATGATGAAAACGATAGTAATACAACTAGTAGTGCTAATGTTGAGGGGGAGCAACAACATTCTACTACTAATTCTGAGTCAACTCAACCATCAGGACAGAATTCTTCAGATACTGATTCAAGTGATGATCCTGATAATTCATCAGGAGGAGATAGAAATAATTCAGGGGGAGCTTCATCTGAAGCAAATTCTTCAAATCAAGATAACACCAATCCAGGGGAGCATCTACATCAAGGAATATGTTAGATATAATTGATGATGATTGTTTATCAGTGTTTAAGCAACAGGTACTCATCAGAGTTTACTAGAAGCCGTCAGAGTTTGTTAAAGTCTGACGAGGTGAAAGTTTACTGAAGCTGTCGGTGCTAATATGAAGATTCTAGAAGCAATATATCTTGAAGATGGAAAGAAGCAAGATATATTGAGACAGATAAGAAAACGGAACAGAAGACAGAAGCAATCCTAATTTGATATAAATTGTATAGCTAATTTGTAGGAATATCAATTAGAGATTGATTCTATGTAGCTGTGTACTATATAAACACAGATAGGTTAACCCTAAAAGGGATGCGAATACTGAATACATTATTCTTGTAACCTAGCATCTCTCTGTGATATTTTACATCACTGAGAGAAGAGTTATTTAATATAATTCAGTTTATTGTTCATAAACAGTGTTCTTGATTGTTACTCTCATACATATATTGATTATATATTGTGTATTCGGCCTAACAATTGGTATCAGAGCCAAGGCTGTTTAATATATACAGTTTACTGATCTAAAACACAAGTATAATCATGACTGAAAACTCTCAGGAAGGTTCTATTGCTCAAAAGGGTCAATCTGCTTCTATAAGTCGATATGAATCAATCAGGGTTCCAATACTCAAACCTGTGGAATATCCAATATGGAAGGTTAAGATGACCATGTTTCTTGAAGCCACAGATCCAGAATACCTTGATAGAATCTATGATGGTCCTCATATGCCAACTAAACTGACTCATGTAGTTGCTGGTCAAGAACAAATGACTGTTCCGAAGGAAAAGAAAGATATGACTCCTGAAGACATCTCATCAATTGCAAAGGATGCAAAGGTTAGACATCTTCTACACAGTGCCTTAGATAATGTTATGTCTAACAGAGTTATTGGCTGCAAAACTGCCAAAGAAATTTGGGATGCTTTAGAAGTCAGGTGTCAAGGAACTACTGTTATAAAGAAGAACAGGAAGACTATTCTAACACAGGAGTATGAACATTTTGACTCTAGATCTGATGAAACTTTGACAGATACTTATGACAGATTTTGTAAACTGTTGAATGATTTGTCTCTGGTTGATAAAGAATATGAACTTGAAGAGTCAAATCTCAAGTTTCTTTTATCCATACCTGAAAGATGGGATTTAAAGGCGACAACAATTCGAGACAATTATGATCTTGCTGAAACAGATCTTGATGAAATCTATGGATTGCTTAAAACTCATGAACTTGAGATAGAACAAAGAAACAAAAGATCTGGAAAGAAGACAAAATCTGTTGCTCTCAAAGTTGAAGAAAAACTCATGAAGAAAGAAATATCAAAGAAGAAAGCAAAAGGAAAGGCTTTGGTCATAAAATCTGATAGTGAGTCATCAAACTCTGATGATGATTCAAACACTGATGCTTCTTCTGAATCTGAGGATGATGAAGAACAAATGAAACAGATGGCTGCTTTGATGGTGAAGACTTTCAAGAAGATGGGTTTCAAGAACTTCAAGAAAGGAAAGAGATTCTCAAGGAAAGATTCAAACTCTGAAAGAAGGAATTTCAGAAAGTCTGAAGGAAGGGATACCAAGTCTGGGAAGAAAGACAAGTCTGAAATCCAGTGCTACAAGTGTAAAGAGATGGGTCACTATGCTCCAGAGTGCAAGAAAGGAAAATCGGAAAAAGCACTCATCACTAAAGGAAGAGACTGGGCAGACACTTCAGATTCAGATGAGGATGTAAACTATGCTCTCATGGAAACTGTCAAAGATGAATCTGAATCATCTGAAAACAAGGTACCCCTAACAACTTATGCTTATGATACTGATAATATATCTGAATTGAGAATTTATCTTAAAAGCATACATGTTAGCTATAGAGATCAGACTTTAGAGAATGAAAGAATCAAATCTGAGAATCTAGGTCTTAAAGAGAGGAATAAATTTCTTGAAGAAAGACTTGTTAATATGCAACAAGTTCAAAAGGAAAGAGATGATGTTGTTTATATTGAACAGGAATTGCTTAAAAGATATAAGCAAATAGAATCTGATTTAGAAAAAGAGAGGAAAGTGATTAAAACCTGGACTAATTCTGGAAAAGACACACATCAGGTTTTTCAGACAGATACTGTAGGTTTAGGTTACTGTGAGGAAGATGAACTTAGGTTTAAAGATAAAGTTAAAGTCAAACCACAACTTAAACCTGTGAAATTTGTTTCTGAATCCAGTAAGCTAAAATATGTAGTTGTGAAAGAAGCTGTTATGGAACCAGTTGAAACTTGTGAAAAACAGGTTAATGTTGGTTCAAGAACAGAAAATCAGATTGTGACAGAAGCTGTTAAAGAATCAGTAAAAACTTGTGATAAACAGGTGAATGTTGGTTTAATGACAGAGAAACAATTCAAGTATAAGATCAGAGAGGTAAAGTCTGTTGAAAAACAGAAAGTGTCCAGGAAGAATAGGAATGGAAAAGTAGGCATTAATAAAAGAAATGATTATCTGCCTAATTCTGATGCTCCTAGAAAAACATGTCATAGTTGTGGTAGTACGAACCATCTTGCCAGGTTTTGCAAGAAGAACAAAAATATTAATTCTTTACCCTCCAAGTGTAGAGTAAAGAATGATTATGTTAAGGTTAGACCACAGACTTTATGCACACACTGTGGGAGCACTTGGCATTCCATTTATACGTGCAAGAGTTATCATGCTATTTATCACAACTATTATGAGCTAAAACCCAACCTGAAATGGGTTAGAGCAAACTCTGAAAGTGTAAAGTCTGATACTGTTAGCTTAAACTCTGTTGATAGTAATTCCGCTGCAAAAGCTAACTATGTTAAGAAAGCCAAAGGATCCAAGCAAGTCTGGATCCTTAAATCTAACTCTTTGTAATTGTTTGTGATTGCAGGGCATAAGGGAAAGCACCCTAGTCTTGGACAGTGGATGTTCAGGACACATGACTGGTAATAAAGCCCTGCTATCAGATTATGAGGAGAAGGCTGGCCCAAAAGTTTCCTATGGAGATGGCAACATAGGACGTACTATGGGATATGGCAATATCAATCTTGGAAGTGTCATCATCACAAATGTAGCTCTTGTCCCAGGACTCAAGCATGACTTGCTATCTGTGAGTCAAATCTGTGACAGAGGATATCATGTAGATTTTCATACTGAACACTGTGAAGTTATCAACAAATCTACAGGAAAAGTTGTTCTAGTTGGACACAGGCGCAACAACATCTATGAAGCAAGTTTGGTAACAAACTCTGAAGGAAAAGCTATGTGTCTATCTGCAAAAATATCAAATGTAGAGAGTTGGAAATGGCATAAGAAGCTCTCTCACCTAAACTTGAACAACATCAATGAGCTAATTCGAAAAGATCTAGTAAGCGGACTTCCAAAGTCAATACTCAGCTTAGATGGTCTGTGTGATTCTTGTCAAAAGGCCAAGCAAAGGAAGTCATCTTTCAAGAGTAAGTCTGAATCTTCAGTTGTGGATCCTTATCATCTTCTACATGTTGATCTTTTTGGTCCAGTAAATATAATGTCAATGGGCAGAAAGAAATATGCTCTAGTCATTGTTGATGAGTACACTAGGTACACATGGGTGTATTTCTTAGCAAAGAAGGATGAAACTGCCTTAATTCTAATGGATCATGTAAAGCTGCTGGACAAAGGATCACAGTACAAAGTGAAAGTTATCAGGAGTGATAATGGTACTGAATTCAGAAATTCAATAATGGAAGAATTTTGCAAGGAAAGAGGAGTGAAGCAAGAATTCTCTGCACCTGGTACTCCACAGCAAAATGGTGTAGTTGAAAGAAAGAACAGAAACTTAGTCGAAGCTGCCAGAACAATGCTTGATGAAGCAAAATTGCCAACTTATTTCTGGGCAGAAGCAGTTCAAACAGCTTGTTTTACTCAAAATGCTACACTGATCAACAAACATGGGAAAACACCATATGAGATGGTGAAAAATAAGAAGCCGAATTTGAAATATTTTCAAATTTTTGGATGCAAGTGTTTTGTGTTGAAAAGTCATCCTGAACAGTTGACCAAGTTTGACTTAAAAGCTGATGAAGGAATTTTTGTTGATACCCACTATCAACTAAAGCATTCAGAGTCTACAATCTGAGAACTAAAGTGATCATGGATCTATACATGTGTCATTTGATGACAAGAAAATAACTGGATTAGAAGATGTAGAATTTCATGATCAACTTCGCTTTGAAAATGAAGATCTAAACTCTGATGAAGCAAATCCAACAAACTCTGACGAAGCATACTCTGAACCTCTACTGGTAAACACTGAGGGAATTTCTCTGACAGAACAAAATAGAGAACCAGTCGAGGGGGAGCGTGAAGATACTTCAGAAACATCTCAAGATAATGACTCAAATTCTGAAAGTGAGTCAGCTGAAGAATCAAATAGTAACTCTGAGTTAAACTCTGAAAGTTCAAATACTGAACAATCCAATTCAGGGGGAGCCTCAGAGAATGCAAATGGTCAAGAAGAGAATCAGGAAGGCATGGATCAAGGGGGAGGATCTAATAATGATAATAGAAGCCAATTACCTACAGCAAGAAGGTGGACACAAACTCATACACCTGACTTGATAATTGGAGATCCAGAAGCTAGTGTAAGAACTAGAAGTGCTACAACTAATGAATGTCTGTTTCATGCATTCTTGTCTCAAACTGAGCCCAAGAAAGTGGAAGAAGCTCTTCAAGATGCTAACTGGATAACAACAATGCAAGAGGAGTTAAATGAATTTGAGAGGAATGAAGTCTGGACACTGGTACCAAGACCAAAGAACAGATCTATTGTTGGTACAAAGTGGGTTTTCAGAAACAAAACAGACAGTGATGGGGTGATTACAAGGAATAAGGCTAGACTTGTGGCTAAAGGCTATTCACAGCAGGAAGGAATTGACTATGATGAAACATTTGCTCCAGTTGCAAGATTGGAGGCAATAAGGATTTTCTGGCCTATGCTGCTCACAAGAAGTTTAAAGTCTTTCAGATTGATGTGAAAAGTGCTTTTCTCAATGGGAAACTTGAAGAAGAAGTGTTTGTTGAACAACCACCAGGGTTTGTAGATCCCAAGCATCCAGATTATGTCTACAGGCTTGACAAGGCATTATATGGACTAAAGCAGGCACCTAGAGCATGGTATGAAACTCGAGCTCAATTTCTTTTAGAAAGTGGGTTCACTAGAGGTACAATTGACAAGACCTTGTTCTATCTTAATTCTGGTGATAATTTGCTGTTAGTTCAAATCTATGTGGATGACATAATTTTTGGGTCTACTAATGACAAACTCTGTAAGAAATTTGCCAAGCTTATGCAGTCAAGGTATCAAATGAGCATGATGGGAGATTTTAGTTATTTTCTAGGCTTACAGGTCAAGCAAACAGATGATGGGATCTTTATCAATCAAGCAAAATTTACCAGAAATCTTCTCAAGAAATTTGGTATGCTTGATAGTTCATCTGCTACAACTCCCATGGCTACTGCAACAAAGCTAGACAAAGACACATGAGCTTCAGTAGATATGACAAGCTACAGAGGGATGATAGGGTCTCTTCTTTATCTAACTGCAAGTAGACCAGACATCATGTATGCAACTTGCCTTTGTGCAAGATTTTAAGCAGACCCCAGAGAGCCTCATCTAACAGCTGTGAAAAGAATTTTCAAATATCTCAAAGGAACCATAACTCTTGGTTTGTGGTATCCTAAAGAATCAGAGTTTAAATTAATTGGTTACTCTGATGCCGATTTTGCAGGCTGTAAGATAGACAGAAAAAGCACAAGTGGAAGCTGTCAATTTCTAGGTGACAGATTAGTTTCTTGGTACAGCAAGAAACAGAAATCAATTTCCACATCCACAGCAGAAGCAAAGTATATTGCTGCTGGTAGCTG
Source organism: Heracleum sosnowskyi (assembly GCA_030848705.1). NCBI lineage: Eukaryota > Viridiplantae > Streptophyta > Magnoliopsida > Apiales > Apiaceae > Heracleum > Heracleum sosnowskyi. The sequence goes on along the minus strand of CM061244.1, from coordinate 112,031,259 downwards.
TTGTGCACAGATTTTATGGATGAAGAATCAATTGCTGGATTATGGATTAAGGTACTCTAAAATACCTATTTTCTGTGATAATCAAAGTGTTATTGCTATGACAGGTAATCCAGTACATCACTCCATGACCAAGCACATCAGCATAAGGTATCATTTTATAAGGGAACATGTGGAAGAAAGAAATATTGAGCTTCATTTTGTGTCTACAGACCAACAGCTTGCAGACATCTTCACCAAACCTTTGAGTGAAGCTACCTTTACAAGGCTGGTAAATGAACTTGGAATGATCTCTGGTTTTGACTAGAGATACTGGTTAGACTCAAAATCTATACTTCTATAATTTGGTGCTCATGTTTCTTTGCTTATGTTAACTATCATTCATACCAGTTTGTCAAACTTTGTTCGTCATACTCTGTTAGTCATACTCTGTCAGTTATACTCTGATGTTAAACTCTGATTGTGATTTTGTCTGAAACACATGAACCGATGAAGAAAATTGTATGAAGCATGATTTTTAGTAAGTAATCATGAATCTTTCTGAGTGATATGAATTCTGATTTCAAAATGTGCAAAAATTTTAAACAGCGTGATACTGTCTCTATATTTATAGCATCTCTTAGTTTATTGATCCTATACACTGAGTATGTATTAGCTGTTTGCATTTTCTCTCATAAATTAATTGTATTCACTGATGAAAAGTCTAAACTCTGATAATTAGTTGCAAATATTTCACCCTCAAATAAAAAAAATGCAAAATAAACACAAATTCCTTTGAGATCATGTTGTGCCTAGGAAGATCCAGGAACTTATTGTATGAAATAAGGGCTAAATCTTTGATTTTTGGTGACTAGTGCCAACCACTGATTACTGGAAAAATTTATAAAAAATAAAATAAAAATCGAAGGGGGTGAAAATAATAAATTTAGAAGTACAGAGTTTAGATGAGGTCAGATTTATATTATACATGAGAGTTTGGGCAACCAGTTTTTACTGATTTATTTTGTGGATTTTATGCACTTTGAGATGATCTAAATATTTATATTCAGTAAACTCTGCTAAGTCACACACAATTATTCACATCTGTACAGTTTGTGAAAAGAGTTTATTAATTAAGAAGGAGGATTGGTAAACACTGATGAATTGTGTACTCTACGCCGAGGTAATTTAATTTTAATCTCTGATGATTAAAATAAATTTTGTTTGTTTCAGACATATTATGATTTTGAGAAAAGACTTTTGTTTTTGAAAATTCAAATGAGAATGATTGGACAGTTGTTCAAGAGTGTATTAAACAGAGGAGAGAGGTTGAGTGTCTAGGAAAGTGTAAAAGGCGGTAATTATTGCTATTTTTACTGCGCATGCGCATTAAAAACTGCCATTTACTGCTGTCAGTCATTGCATGTGTGCCACGTGTCCCACTCACACGAATTACGGAGTAAGATAGTTGTGTGTATTAATTAGAAACTGTTCAGTTTTTAATTTTTAATTTTGTATTAATATACAATACACAAAATTGTTTGAACTTTTCACATCTTACTCAGATTCAAACTTTACTGTCACACACACATATTCACAAACACTTTTCCTACAAACACTCTCGGAATTTCTCTAAGCCATTCTCTGATTATTTCTAATTCATACTAATGGCGTCTACTGCTTTTGTTTCTTCTGGACTTGAGTTTGTTCCTAACAATTATTCTGCTCCTTTGAGTAATGAGAACGCACCGGAGGCGTTTCATTTGATGCAGAATTTTCTTGCCCAATCTCCAATCGGGCGTGCTCTTGTCGAACCCGAGAAGCTTTTTGGAGTTCAGATTAAAAGCTTCTGGGAAACTGGCATTTATGATGATGGTGGTGAATCTGGAACACCATCCATTCTGTTTGAGTTTCAGGAAACAGAGTATGTTATTACTCCTGGTACAGTTCGTGCTGCGATGGGCTTTGGTGAGCATACTGCTTACACAATTGCTGTTGGTGATGCTGATTTGGTCAGAATGATGAGGGAGATAGGATACAGTGGATCTTTGGCTAAGATTGGTCAATTGAAGCGACCGTTCTTGAGGAAGGAGTGGAGTTTTTTCTTTGATTGTATTACAAGAACGTTCGGCAAGAAGTGCACCAACTGGGATGCAATACCCACTGATAGTCTGCAAATCGGGTATTCTTTACTTTATGGTACTCACTTTGACTTTGCAAGATTAGTTTTAACTAATTTGGGTGAGAAAATGACTGAAAACAGAAGGGTAGTTTACTTTGCTCTTTTTTGTCAGATTTTGTTCTCTGTTTGTGTTACTGGGGTAGATATTATTGATAATGATATTATTCCTTGTTTTAAATTGCACAAAAGAGTATTATCTGATCTTGTTAATAAGGATGTCAAGAAGGGTAATGTAGGTGATTTATTATTACCTGAGTTGGTTCAACAATTTTTAACCAATTCTACCCAAACACAATCTGAACCTCAACCACAACCACAATCTGAACCACAGTCTGAACCCTTAAACACTGTTCTTCCTAAACCAAAATCTGGTGGTAGGACTAAACATGTGGGTTCTAATCCAGCTAGGATTACCAAGCCATCTGCTGATGTTGGGGTGTCAACATTTGCTGGAACTTCAAGAATTAAGAGAAGGGCAAAAAGGCCATCTTTTGCTGCTGCTGAAAATGAAACTTCTCATCAGAAAAGAAGAAAGTTGGTAGCTGATTATCTTTTCGAAGAATTAGATGTTTCTGAACCTGAAAATGTTGAGAATGTTGGTACTACAAGTGTTGAAGCTGAAGATGCTGAAAATGTTGCAAATGTTGAAGCTCCTGAGGCTGTTGATGAAGAATTCTTTGATGCCGCTCATGCAAACACTGATGATATGGCCGAGGTGCCTTTGGAAGAAACTTTCTTTGTTGAAATTGAAAGAGAAGTTGAAGCACATCCTAGTGTCAGTGTTTGTGATATTGAGGATGTGGCAGCTGATCAAGCTACTCTTGTAGTTGATGAGTCTGTCGGAACTCATACAGAGATTCTCTCTGTCTCCAATCAGGTTCTTGAAAAAGGTGAAGAGGTTGACAAGGCAACAAAACCAGTTTTTTCTGAGAAAATCATTGAAGCTGCTACTGCGAAAATTGATGATCAAGTTGCAGAAACTACTAAAGCTGCTAAGATAGATAATGAAGCTACTGCAGAGAATGTTATTAATGAAGCTGCAGAGCCTATCCAAGACAATGTTGATGCAGATGATGATAATTTCTGAACATTCTCTTCATGCAAACTCTGACATAAATGTTGAACTTTCAGACTCTGATGATAGTGAATCAATACCTTTTCTAAGGGATCCTACTGCAGAGTCTATCAAAGCAAATCAACATGCTACTGAAGATCATTTCAGGGAAATGTATTTTAAAAATTGGTCAGGAGCAGACTGTATTTTTCCAGCCAACAGGGCTGCTGATTTTGTTGCAAAGTCTGCTGCCTCAATTACAAATCCTGAACTTCTAAGTCATTTGAAGGCTACAGTAGTGCAAGTGAAGACTCTTAATAATCGATTTGATGAAACTCACTAGTTAGTGACTGGTTTGAGAAATGATATAGCTGCTACAGAGTTGGTGTTGAAGAATGATAAAGCTCTCTATTCTACTCTGTTTGAAAATCAGGTAGAATTTAAGCAAAGGCTAAGCAAAGTAGAAGAGAATCAGACTGTCATGTCTGCAAAGATTGATACAATTGCTACTTCTTTGGAATTGCTGACATCAGTTCTAATTCCTGATGATGTCAAAAAGGGGGAGAGGGTTTCTAAGGACAAATGCAAAAGAACTCAAACTTTGAGACAGGGGGATGATGGAACTGATGGTGGAAGCAAGGACACTGAGAAAAAGTCAAAGATTATTCAAGTGCAAGGGAGATTCAAGTCAAACTCTGATAGAAATCAAACAAACTCCGGTGTTGGTGGCTCTGGTGCTCAATCTTCTTCAAGACTTAAGATGAAGATGTTGTCTGAAGAACACAGAAAGAAGATTGCTTCTGGAAATTACAAGAAGAAAACTGTGAAAGTTCCAAGAAAGAAAGAATTGGGTATCTCTATCAAGGAAAACTCTCAACAGAGTATGCAATATTCAAGAAGGCCAACAGATAATGTTTCTGGTAAGGGCAAAGGAAAACTGGTAGAAGAAGGACAGTTTTCAAAGAAAAATTATTCAACCACTGACGTTGCTCAAGTTGAATCAAGACTAAATCAATCAACCTATGACGTTACTCAAGTTGATAGTTCTGTTAAAGTTGTGACAACCTCTGACAATTCTCAAGTTGTGCAAACTCAGTTATCTTCACAACTCCAAGGTTTCAAAAGACATGTACTTCCTGAAACTCTGAAGCCAGAATCTGTGAACTTTCTTCAAACCAGAACAGTACTTGGAAAAGAATCTTATGATAAGTCTGGTTTGGGTTCACACAGGGAGAAAAGAATTAATAACAGTCCTGCAGATCTTACATCACTGGCAGAACCTGGTGTTGGGGTTACTCAAGAAAACCTTGACAAACTAGAGTCTGTTCAGATGATTTACCACAGAGGATTAAAGAAGGAGTTTTTGTTATACTTCATGAATGATGGAAGAGTTTACAGAATTGGAGAAGCTGATATTCATCTGAAGCTATGGGAAGAGCTAGAGTATGTTCTATATCTTCTTAAGATCAAAAATAGAAGTACTCATGATGCTGCTCTAGTTTTAAGAGACAAAATGATGAAATCAAAAGTTCTTCTTGGAGGAGGTGTTTCAAGTGCTTACATTCCTAAGTACAGAGATGCTTATGGAAAGATAGTTGAAATGAAGAGAAACAGTGCCAGATTCAAGACTGCACTGGGAATAAAGGTTTTGGAATTCAACCTAGAGTCAGACAAATCTTACTTTATCCGGCTAGGGAATGAAATGAGAAAGAACAGCATTTATTCTCTAAGAGCTGCTATCTACCAGACTGGGGAAAGTGATCCAGAGCTCAAAGAGTTGAAAGAAATCATGGTGGATGAGCTAGAAAAGGCTGAAAGGAGGCTACTCATTGATTATCTCAGGACAGTGCCTGATATTGAAGAAATTAAGTAAAGTCTGACTGTAAGTTTTTAAAGTTTTCTGTTCTAAGTAAAAGTTAAACTCTGATATGTTATAAACACTGCATTTGTTATATGTTTTGACATCATCAATTATCTATTAACTTGTACATTTTTATTATGCACAAGTTGGAGGAGATTGTTAGATATAATTGCTGATGATTGTTTATCAGTGTTTAAGCAACAGGTACTCATCAGAGTTTACTAGAAGCCAGTCAGAGTTTGTTAAAGTCTGATGAGGTGAAAGTTTACTGAAGCTGTCGGTGCTAATATGAAGATTCTAGAAGCAATATATCTTGAAGATGGAAAGAATCAAGATATATTGAGACAGATAAGAAAACGGAACAGAAGACAGAAGCAATCCTAATTTGATATAAATTGTATAGCTAATTTGTAGGAATATCAATTAGAGATTGATTCTATGTAGCTGTGTACTATATAAACACGGATAGGTTAACCCTAAAAGGGATGCGAATACTGAATACATTATTCTTGTAACCTAGCAGCTCTATGTGATATTTTACATCACTGAGAGAAGAGTTATTTAATATAATTCAGTTTATTGTTCATAAACAGTGTTCTTGATTGTTACTCTCATACATATATTTATTATATATTGTGTATTCGGCCTAACAGAATGACTTACCACCAGCAAGGAAATGGACTGCAAGTCATTCTCCTGATTTGATAATTGGGGATCCTGATGCAGGTGTTCAGACAAGAAGTGCAACTCAGAATGAATGTTTATATAATACAATTGTACATTTTGTAAATATGTTTTTGACATCATTGAATCTCAGGAATCTATACTTTATTTCACAAAGTATAAGATTGGGGGAGATTGTTAGATCAGGATTCAATGATCGTCAGGATCTAGACTCAACTGATCAGGATTGCTGACGTCATCAGTAAATGCATAGTCATAAGGATTGCATGATCGTCAGGATCAGGATGAATATCAGGACTGGAATCAGGATTGATCATCAGGACTGGAAGCTAATCAGGATTCCTACTTCGAATTATATTTGGAGTCTAGTTAAATAAGGAAGATTATTCTGTCGGTTCCTGGTCTGTAGGAATGCAGCTATCAATTTAGGATAAGTTTCAATCTTTGTAATTGATTAGGACTTATCATGTAATTGATAGAGAAGCTGTGTAGTATATAAACACAGTTTAGGTTTCGATTTATGAAGGTGAACATAATCAATCACATACACGAGTATCTTTGTAACCTAGCATCTCTCAAGAACATCAGAATTTCTTGAGAGAGTTTGTAACAGTTTTATATCAGAATTAATAAAGCTGTTATTATTCTTTCATATTTGTGATATATACTTTGATAAGTCGAGAATCTTATACAATTGTATTCAACCCCCCTTCTACAATTGTTTATTACTTGGCAACATGTGGTTCATAAAATACTGATCTACTCCTGACATCAGAAATAGGAATTTCAGTAATTTTCTTTAAAATCTTTTTGCAATCAATAGCAAGATGATTAGAGTTACCACAGTTAAAACAACATTTTCTAGGTGCATTTGGGACATATTTATAACCATTTTCTTTATTGATCCCAATTTTACCATTCCTGTTTCTTTTGACACTTGGTTCCTTCTTCTTATCTGAAACTTCACAGATTTTATCCTTGAGTTGTTTCTGAGACAGTAAACCTACATTCTTAGTAACTTTACTCATGATAGGTTTGGACTTAATAATTTTAACACTTTGAACAGAAGTAGACCCCTTTTCAAAAGTTGAATTGGAATCCTTACAAAAAACAAAATTAACAGGAGTAATCTTAGATTTGGTTTTGTCTATAACATGTCTATAGGTTTTTGGACTTACTGTCTCATCAACAACAATTTTCTCTTTCAATTTCTTATCTTCATCTGACTTATACCCTAGACACTCTTTCCAATTCTTAGAGGTATTAATCTCATGAAATTTTCTACCAGAGTCTGTCCAGGTTCTGATTTTCTCATTAGCATTATCAAGTTCATTTTCAAGAGCAGTACATTTAAATTTCATCTCTAAGTACATGTGTTTAGAATTATTACATTCTATATGTACTTTTTGCATAAGAGAAAATTCATCTTCTAAATGCTCATTCCTTTTCCTAAGTTCAGACATCTCAGATAAGATTCTAGTATTTTCAGCAGTTTGACTTCTAAAGCTAATATGCAATGACTTTAGAAAACGTCTTAACTCAGAAGCATTATCAGTATCAAAATCAAAGGCAGTATTTAGTACCTTATCATCAGGAATAGCAGTATCATCAGTATTGGCCATTAGGGCATAGTTGACCACCTCAGTATCAGATTCTGAGGAAGAGTCCATCCAATCCTTGCTTGATGTGATGAGTGCTTTTGTCTTCTTGCACTCTGATAAGTGGATTTCATATCTACTTGGAAAGTCCTAAATCGGCTTAAATTGATTGTTTTGTTCTCAAGTACGTGGTGGTTGTAATGTGTTTTGTATTAGTATTTTCAGAGTTGAGTTGTCAGCAGAGAAGTGGAGTTCTTGTGGATTGCAATGGTGTTTTGAGCATTTCTGTGAAGGCCAAGTGGTTGCGGAGCGAGAGAGCGCAAGGAAATCCTAAACTTGGAAGGATTGGAGAATAAAGAGCTCAATTTGGAGATTTATTAGAAGGAAATTCGGATTTGTTGGGCTACCTGCACATAATTCACTGTTTGGGCCATATCTCGAGATCTAGAAGTCAGAATTGGACGATTTAACAGTCCACGCGAAGATAAAGGAATTCTGGACAGAAAGTCAAGGGTCCCCTCCCCCTTCCAAGCGCGCCCGCACCCACTCCAATTCAATTCAAGCGCGCCCACCCCCTTCCAGGCGCGGCCACCCCTGAAACATTCTGGAAAAGGCAATTTCAAGTCAGAATTGGAAACCAGCAGAAGACCAGTCAACTCTAAGGCCTATATAAGTAATTGGTGGACGTTTTCAGAGGATATAATTCATATACATTGACATATAGATACATACATATTCATCCACCGGTGAGGAGAACAAGAAGACGGCTGATTACGAAGATCTAGATTTCATCTTTTCTTTGTATTCTTCTAATTAGGCGATACTTTGGATTCTCGTTTGTTCTTTCTTAAACCCTAGCACTTTTATTCAGTATTCTAGACTTATTATTATCATGTTTTCATCAGAACCCACGATGATGAACGGTTCGATTATGAACTAATCGTTGTCGTGGGATTCTAACGGATTTATTTATGGATTTTAGTAGTTAATTGTTTTAAAGATGTGTGTGTGATGGCTAATTGATATCCTAGTTTGGTTGTGCTTATTCTTCTTGGATACGTAGCTAACATCTAAGTTGTTTGTTAATCTCTATTGAATGCGAAAGTGGATATAGAGGTTTAGAACTTGCCATGCTAGCATAGGTTTATGTATGTTTGTCATGCATGATTCGTAGGTAATTTTAACCATCTTACCTGCCCTATGTAATCTGAATGGATAACTTGCTCGTTAAACCGTTATGTTTTCAAATCTTATAGACATATAGGGTCTAAGCATAATTGGTGTCTGCTTAACTTCTATCTCTTTTGTGGATGTTTGAGTGGTTTGGTATACGTATACTGAAAGGTATCGTGTACTGATTTCGTGTTATCCGATTAGTTATCACAACCGTCACATGCATTGATTAAAGACAAAAGACTCTAGATGAAGTATTTAATGAAGTTAGGATCCCATGTTTTATTCTCATAAGTAATTCAACAGCAATCCTTAGTTTAATATTGTCTTGGTATTTTGTTTAGTTAATTTAGTTAATCAAACACAACTTTGATACTTGTCTTAGCATTGAACGATAGCCGTACATTGTTGCATAAGTGCATAACTATAATAACCAAAGCAGTCTCTGTGGGAACGAACTCTACTTATTCTTATATTACTTGTGACCGCGTATACTTGCGTGATATTGTGTGAACACACTCATTAGCAAAGTGTCCCATACCATTACACTTGTAGCATCTAACCTTTGACTTGTCAAATTTGCTACCCTTGCTGTCCTTTTTGATATACTTGTCTTTGTCTGCATTGAAGGTCCTTTTCTGGAAGTTGCCTTGTCTTCTATCCTTCCTGAACTTCATCTTTTTGAAGCCTCTGACAATCATAGCAACCATCTCTTCCATGTCTGAGTCAGAAGAATCATCATCAGTATTAGCATCAGGATTGCCATCAGTATCTGATGATGAATCATCAGGATCTGACTCCACCACTATTGATTTCCTTCTAGAGACCTCCATTGTTTTTCCTTTTGATTTAGCTTCTACATTCAAAGCAATAGTCTTTGCCTTGCTGTTTCTCTTATTATTTCTCTGTTGAACTTCAAGATCATGAGTTCTTAGCATTCCATAGACTTCATCAAGAGACACAATGTTGAGATCATATTGATGTCTAATGATTGAAGTTTGAGTATCCCATTCTTCTGGTAAAGCTCTCAGAAACTTGGTATTTGAATCTTCAGAAACATATTCATTGCCAACTAAAGATAGACTATTCAGGAGTGTCAAAAATCTATCATATAAATCAGTCAGGCTCTCATCAGGTCTAGCATCGAATTGTTCATATTCTTGAATCAAAAGAGCCCTTCTGTTTTTCTTGACAGATGCAGATCCCTGGCATTGAGTTTCCAAAGTATCCTAGATTTCTTTTGCAGACTTGCATGTAATCACTCTGTTGGACATGACAGCATCAAGACTATTGTGCAGGATATTCTTTATCTTTGCCTCCCTGAGTACATGAGTTGTTTCTTCTGGAGTCCATTCACTCTTGGCCTTGACCACATAGTGTTCTGGTACAGTTTCTGTTCGTTCTATGATCCTGGTAGGAATATATGGTCCATCATGAATCATGTCCAAATAATCAGGATCCATAGCCTCCAGGTACATCAACATCTTTACCTTCCATGTTGGATATTCTGATTTCTTCAGGATGGGAATTTTCATGCTTTCATACTTGGTTGAAACCTATCCTAAATTGATAGCTACGTTCCTACAAACCAGGAACCGACAAAATAAATAACCTTATTTAACTAGACTCCAAATATAACTCGAAATAGAATCCTGATCAGCTTCCAGTACTGATAATCAATCCTGATCCCAGTCCTGATGTAGATATCCTGATGACAATCCTGATACTGACGCTTGATCAAATACTGATGACCATGTTATACTGATGACGTCAGCAATCCTGATCAGTTGAGTCTAGATCCTGACGATCATTGAATCTTGATCTAACAAAAACATTATTTACTCAATTTTTTCCTCCAGATAAGCGAGTAGTGGCATGACATGTAATTTCGTAATATGTAAGGGTAAAATGGTAACTTCACAGGAGGTTTATTGGCTCAAAATGCCCTTTAATTAACCCTTTGTTCTCCTATTATATATACTAACATAAAAACCCGTGCAAGGCACTGGCCGCTAGCTTAGATTGTGATTTTAAACTAAACTATGCATTATCAATGTCATTTGACATATATGATTATATATTTTTGATGTTCATAGAGTTTTTATTGTTAATGTTATGACTATGATGTACTTGCTTAAATATGTTGAAGTTTATAATGTGAAAACTAATACGAGTAGTTTTGATAAATCATGTTTGTTTTTAATTTTTTTGTGGATCATATAATAGAATTAGAGTGTTCTATGGATGTTTTCTAATTAAGAAGACATTTTTAAAATTATAATCCTAAATTTTTTCCAGTTCTTCAAAAATGATGCATTCATTTAGTTCATCTCCGACAATATTCAAGGTAGAAACTAAATAGCCTTCAAGATGATGCAGTATGAGATTGTAGGTTTTAGTACTGATTTTACTCAAAAGCTTTCCTAAATCTTCTAATACTCTACTTAGGCCTTGCGTTTTCAGTTTTTAAAACTTTCTTTGTAACTCTTTTGTGTATTTTCTTCTGACCTCTTGATTTTAAGCATTTTTTATCTTTATTTCTCTTCCCCTGTCTACCTAACTTTCAGAACCTAGGACAATGTAACTAATTGACTTAAGTGGAACTACCTTGTGCCAAATCATTCTATTATTAAGTATGTTTGGTACCATTTCAACGTGTTTCAATTCTTTCAAACAAACAAACTTTTTTTTAACTCTGAACTTGAGAATTGATCAATTATGGATGGATAAATATTTTTTGCTTATATCATCGTAAGTTAAAATTGCTCATATATGCCTTACGAGTTCTGCCCGTGTTTTGACAATGAATTCATCCTTTATTTTTTTCAAAATACACATCTTTAATAATTAAAACACGGGTCATTTTTCTAGCAATTAACATAAATTTCTATTTTTTGCGGTTAATTTTTTTTTCTAGGTATGGTTGCACATTTTTTTCGTCTGTTACAATATACTTACTTTAATTTATATAGATAATTTGATTGATCGGGGACTATAATTTTAAATAACCCGGGTTGTATAATGTGATTTGATCTGATCATAATGTAGGATATGCAATATCATGTTTTTTTTAATTTGTTATGGACTATATATTTTAATCTGTTTATTGTTTATACAAATTATTATCAAAATTTTAGAATATATAATTCATTTAATTGTTTTGTTGTACTATCTATTTATTTTTATTATCTCACCTTTTACAATATTTTTACTCAAAACAAGTAGTTTTTCATATGTTTTATTTATGTTTAATAGTTATTTTACACACACACACACACAGATATATATATATATACCAAATAACTAATTATTTTATTTCATAAAATTAATTTAAAATTCATTTGATAATAACAAAAAATGTGTCATATATATAATGCATCCAATCTAATTATAAATCTAGTCACTTATATTATATATATATATATATATATATATATATATATATATATAGTGTATTATTAAAACCGAAACATTTAAAGTTTGATAGTCAGTCGGTACGGTTCTCATATTTTGATATTTCTACTTTAATTCTTTTATTTTTACTACTTTATTTAATTTATTAAAAACAACAATTTTATTCAAAATATAGTTTGGTAGTCGGTCGGTAAATACGACATTCATATTCTGATATTTGCACTTTAGTCCCTTTTCTTTTGCAATTTGACCTTAATTTATTAAAAACAACAATTTTAATTAAATATATCATTAAAATATTGTTAAACACAAAACTCTTAAAACACAATTTAATCACGCTCAAACAGAAACACACACGTCAATTCAACATTAAGTTCAACAATCACCTAAAACTATTCAAATTTAAGATGAAATTCAAACAAAGTAAATATAAATATAAAATAAGAAGAATATGAATGTCGTATGCATCACACTGACTTTATACTTGTAGTATAGATAAAAACAAATAATTATAAATATCATGTATACATGTTATCAATATGTGCTATTTAACAATGATTATTGTGCGATAAATAAAGTAATTCTCGTTCGAGGATTGAGGCGGGTTCGATGAATGAGTTCATGTTCGGAGTCTCCCCGACCCCGAAGTGACCGATCGCCCATACCTAAATTGTTGTCTAATTTTTACACATGTTTTAACACTAATTTCATTAATTTAAAAATAAATAAGTCATAAATATGTAAATAAACTACTTGTAATATGTTATTTATGTTATATCAATGTTTAATAATACATTTTATATATTAAATATTTGAATAATTCAAATATATTGCGTAGTACAAGAAAAGTTCGACTCTGATGCAAGAAAATAGAATATATTATAGCTATCGATACATATACAAAATATTTGTTTAGTTAAAAGAAAGATAAAAAGCACCACACATAATATTGTTTTTAAAACTTAATATTAATATTTTATAAGACTGATAGTATATATGATTCTGTATGATATTTTAAGTATTAAAAAAATAAAGTTTAATAAATATTATAAATCACCGTAATTTTTACTCAAAAATTTAAATAATAATAAATATAAGATAAGAAAGATGTGAGGTTTATGTCATATGATTTTTAGTTCAAAATCAAAAAGAATCATGTAGCTCAATGGTTAGAAGGATGACTTCTTAAGCGAATGTCAAGGGTTCTGTTGTTGGAGGAATTTCGTAACAACACAAATCGGAGGTTACTGGAATAACGACTTATGAAAATAGGGGGATTTGGGATTTTTGGATGTTTGGGGGCTGAGCTCGTATGATGACTTCTCAGAAATTGAATAGAGAATGGGTTCTTTCTCTTCCTCTTTCCCGAGTGTCAATTGTTGTATGTCATACAAGGTGCCTACATACCCTTTTATATATAGGGATCAAGCCTCACGTAGTTCTTGGAAAACAAGTCATTAGATAAGTCATTCAGTCCAAGCCCATAAATAGTCAAAGTTTATCCATCCAATGTTCCCATAAATAGTTCAAGGATTATCAATTCATCTCACGTTCCCATAAATAGTTCAAGGATTATCAATCCACCTCACGTTCCCATAAATAGTCCGGTCTTCACATGTTTTCCTACAATCTTGCGGCATCTCCGCATTTCTTTCCATGATTTGAAGAATATCGTTTGGAGATATTTTCCGTTATTCGTCGATTGAGATTGATTCTTTCTTCGTTTTAGGGAGAGGATATTACTTAGTGATAAATCAATTAATTATTAATCTGAATTAATAATTATTAAACGGAGAAATTTGGACTATGCCAAAATATGGCATAACAACAAGCCCCCAGTTCTTCAGTGTAGCTTGCTGCAGTGGAGAACTAAGAATTCTTCGAGCTTCCAAATTTCTTCGGTCGCATGGCGTTTTGTATATAGTCTGAATTGGCGTATACGCTTTTCAAGTGTCAATGCCCACATAAGGATGTGTTTTCGTTTGTCCACGAGCCCCCGAGCCGAGGCTTTAATAAATTACCCAATTTCAAATGTCAGGCTTTCAGCCCATATCACGTCCGGTCACACACGTTTTCCTACAATCTCGCGGCATCTCCGCATTTCTTCCCGTGATTGTATGAATGTCTCGTGCCAACCATATCACGTGCGGTCCCACACGTTTTCCAATAATCTCGCGGCATCTCCGCATTTCTTCCCCTGATTGTAGGAATGTCCCTTGCCAACCATATCACGTCCGGTCCCACACGTTTTTCTACAATCTCGCGGCATCTCCGCATTTCTTCCCATGATTGTAAGAATGTCCCGTGTCAGCCATATCACGTCCAGTCCCACACGTTTTCCTGCAATCTCGCGGCATCTCTGCATTTCTTCCCGTGATTGTAGGAATGTTCCGTGCCAACCAAGAAATATCCATCTACCAATGAACCTTCAATAATGTAATTTTATTCATGGACTCTCCTCTGAGAGTAGGGTCTTCAATATTAATCCTCCTTGGAAAAGAGAGCTTTCGAAAACATTACCCTTATCAGATAAGGACCTTCCACACTTATTTTTGTCTATGCACGAGTTATTGAAGTAATCAAATCACGCGCTACAAATATTGCATCAAAATTCTTTAACATCTCCATGATTCAGATTCTGTCCAGATCTGTTTTTTACCTTTATGACCCTGTAAACGATGTTTTCTTGGAAAACACAAAACATGAAAGTTGTAGAAAACGAAAAGAGCATTCCGATGATATATGGCTCGTCAGAAACGGACTTATAATGAATCGGGAATCAAATAAAACATCTGCTGAGATTAACTTCTCAATACTGAAAAACGGGATCTGATTATGTTTTGTGATTTCGAAAATAGATCGAAACATAATCTCAGAAAACACCAAGAACGAAAGTTGCAGGAAATCGTAAAAGCTTTTCGGATCATAAAAAATCAGCAAAATCTGACTTGTATTAAATTTACTACGGATTTTATAAGATAACTTATGTATACGGACAAAAGCATAAGAAAACTTATCTTAATTTTGAAAAGAATCATGAACCACCGCTTCCACCGTTCTTCTCCTCCATTAAAGCCGCTCCAGATACGATAAAACCCCCTTTGTGCATGATGTAGATGATTTGATTGTCCTCCATAATCAAAAAATAATCCCTTCCTTCTAGCGCCAATTGTTGTTGGAGGAATTTCGTAACAACACAAATCAGAGGTTACTGGAATAACGACTTATGAAAATAGGGGGATTTGGGATTTTTGGATGTTTGGGGGCTGAGCTCGTATGATGACTTCTCAGAAATTGAATAGAGAATGGGTTCTTTCTCTTCCTCTTTCCCGGGTGTCAATTGTCGTGTGTCATACAAGGTGCCTACGTACCCTTTTATATAGGGATCAAGCCTCACGTAGTTCTTGGAAAACAAGTCATTAGATAAGTCATTCAGTCCAAGCCCATAAATAGTCAAAGTTTATCCATCCAATGTTCCCATAAATAGTTCAAGGATTATCAATCCATCTCACATTCCCATAAATAGTTCAAGGATTATCAATCCACCTCACGTTCCCATAAATAGTCCGGTCTTCACATGTTTTCCTACAATCTTGCGGCATCTCCGCATTTCTTTCCATGATTTGAAGAATATCGTTTGGAGATATTTTCCGTTATTCGTCGATTGAGATTGATTCTTTCCTCGTTTTAGGGAGAGGATATTACTTAGTGATAAAGCAATTAATTATTAATCTGAATTAATAATTATTAAACGAAGAAATTTGGACTATGCCAAAATATGGCATAACAGGTTCGATTCCTAACTAAAACATTATTTACTCAACTTTTTTCCTCCAGATAAGAGAGTAGTGGCATGACATGTAATTTCTTAATATATAAGGGTAAAATTGTAACTTCACAGGAGGTTTATTGGCTCAAAATGCCCTTAAATTATCCTCTTGTTCTACTATTATATATAGAAGAGATAGGTAATGTATTTTAGCTGAAAAAAGCAATTAGTTATAAATAAATTGGTTATATATAGGTCCGACCCAAATTATAGATAGACCCGACCCAAATACCGACCGACCAAAACTTTTAATGTTTCGTATTTAATAATATACTGTAGTATAGATTTTCATGATTCAAATTTGATTTTGAGCTAAGGCTCCGTTTGTTTGTCGGAAAATAACTTGATTTTGTAAAATATTTTTCATGGAACATATGTTTCTGGAAAATATTTTTTATGAAAAATATTTTTCTTGAAAATAATTTTACTGCAAAATTATTGATGAATGTAAATTCAGCATATTTTTACTGCAAAATTGGATTGAAAGAAATGATCGTTTTTATACGAAACAAACAACAAAAAAGTAAATTTAATCAATTTTATTTTTCTTTTTAAATTAACCCTATACCGAATAGGGTTAATTATCTTATTGGTCACTAAAGTGGGCCTAAAGTATCAAGTTGGTCACCAAACTGAAAACGGTATCAAATAGGTCACTAAAGTCAATTACGGGTACATTCCATTTTAAAACTTAATTTTTTCCGGACGGAAAATACTAATATTAATGTCGATTTCTTCGATTTTATGGTCTAAAATGTGTATGTTACCCTACCATATAGATATCACATAAAATAGTTTTTAATACATCATCATTTTTCGTCCAAAAAATGAGTAATTTAACAGAGTGTACCATGTAGCCGATTTTAATAACCTGATTGAGACCATTTTCAGTTTGGTGATCAACTTGATACTTTAGACCTACTTTAATAATCAACAAGATAATTAACCCATACCAAATATCCCAAGAGTATTAGAATAGAATAGCAGAAGCATGTGAAATCCAAAAATAAAATAAGAATAAATTGAATCCACAACACGTGGATGAAGCATAGACAAAGTGGAGTATAAGATGGGAGAAATAATAAAAAGGAGAGAGTAAACAATAATTGTGTCGAGCCACTTGCGCTCTCTCTGACTCTGTGCACTAACGTGTTGTTTCACGTTTCTTCCCTATTAAACATAAAAATGTACCCTGTCAAGTACATTTTTGTTCTTGTGGCCCTCCTCTGCTACAACTCATTTCTCACGCGTGTCTCTCTTAAACTAAAATCAATAAGGGGTCGTTTGGTTCGAGTTTTTCTGGTATCAGATATGAGTTTCGTTCATTCCAACCCCATACATGGTGTTTGGTTCAGAATTATTTTTTTTAAACCCATTCCTCAAACCCCCAAGGTATGGATTTTTGATACCCTATGGGAGGTGGGTATGAGGGAGGGGTATGAGTATCATGCTCTTTCCTATTATGTTCACATCTTTTTAAACAGTTAAATGTAAATTTTAATACAAAAATAAATCAATAACTTTAAAACATATTTAAAAATATAATTAAATTAATATTTTAAATTAATTAAATTAGTCAATTAAAAATATCATAAATAAAATATATTCATTCCAGCATTAACCCGATTCCTGATTCCAACCCCATACCACTTTACGAACCAAACGACCCCTAAATCAAACTCTTCTATGCAATTAAATTTAATCCTATAATAAAATAGCTCTAATCAATTTTACCGTACATAAGTTTTTTCTAATCAAAATTTGGGGTTTTAAGAGAAGCAAAAATATCAAATGAATTTATTTCGTTTAGATAATAGAATAACTGAAAGAAAAATTCCCATTTTTCTGTATTATCTAGGTATAGCTTCAAGATCAAACCTCAACTGCTAAAGCAGATTAAAAGGTGAAAAAAGCCTCCGGCGAGGATCGAACTCGCGACCTTTCGCTTACGAAGCGAACGCAATACCACTATGCTACAGAGGCATTTGATAATCTTTTCTTTTCTTATAACTTATATCTATCTTAACAAAAAAAATTAACGATACTATTGAACACCCTTGATCCCTAATTGCACGCTCTCGTTTGACCAGAGTACCTCAAACCTTGGCGACCTCTCTTGGCTCTGTAAAGTGGTTTAGCATGTTAAAAAAGAAAATCAACTTATTTCAACTTTCTAAAATTTTAATCTTAGACAAATTTGTTATCATTAGCACAAGTACAAATATAAAAAGGGATATAATATGATTTTACAAATAACTAAAGCAATTCAGAGTTCAATTGAAACTCAAGTGATAATTACTTAAAATATTCGTGCAGATTTCGAAAGTCGGAATAAATCGGTTGACATGTCAATTAATGATTTATTAGCAAATCGAGAACTTATCAAAATAAAAATCAAATAAATTAATAATTTATTAATTTTTATTATATTACCCTTATTTATTAATTTATTATAGATATTCAACATTTTTAATAGTTTTAATTCGTTGATGGGTTTTATAGACTTCCAATTACAGCTGATTTTTCGGATTTATTTAGCTAATTATTCATATTTATTTAGATGAGTCAGATTACGTGTTTTTTACTACTACAGTCTATCGTTATATTGTCTCTTCAAAAAGACTGTATATTTTAGGAAAATGAGAAATGATGAACAATCTCCTCAATCGTAATTTTGATGAAGAAAATGTGGATTTTATCTATTTTAGTATGTGTTCCTTGAAGTTTAATCATTTTCTAGATGTTATTATGTATGACTTTTTATCAATGAATTCTTTTACTTTAAAAAAAAATATCATTCAAAAGTAATTCATAGTGATAAATCAGGTTAAATAAATTAAATCGATCAAATATTTTGCAACATCGTATTCATCAAGTAATAAAAGTAAAAAGGTTTATATTTCAATGTTTTAATTATAAGACTAAATTGCATATTGCATCCCCTTGGTTTTAGCTTATTGCACTTTGAGTTAAATTCTTTGACATAAATTAGTTTCCATCCTCATACTTTAAAACTCGCTATAATTTCCATCCATTTGATGTTTTTCAGTTAAATTTGGTTGTTACCGTTAGTCAATTTGAGGTATTTTTGTCATTATAATCAATAATAATTTTTAAAAAATGAACTATTTGAGTTATTATCATTATTTTTATATATACCAAATTTTGTTTGTAATTTCTAGATTTTTCAAACTATAATTTATAATATTTAGATTTTTCAAAAAAATTAAAATATATATTACTAAAATTTTCGTAAATTATTATTTTAAACATAATTTATATTTAATTTTTAAAATATTTTTATAAAATATATATTACAAATTTAAGATTTTTTAAATATGTTTCATTTCATTTTTCATTTTTTTCTAATTTTTAAATTTTTTTCTATTCTTTTTTAAATTCTTTTTAATTTAATATAGGAATAAATGACTAAAATACCCTCATTTTGACCAACGGTAACCGTCAAATTTAACGGAAAATCAGTAAATGGGTGAAAACTACGAGAAAACTCAAAATTACGGGATGCAAAGTGAATAAATTAAAACAAATGAACCTTAAGTGCAACAAGACAAAACCAAAGGGATCCAATATGTAATTAAAGCTAATTATAAATAGACTAAATTGCACTGTGCATACCTGAAGAATAGTATATTCGCACTTTAGTGGCTAAATTATTATTCATGCCAATGTGATGACTAAATGTTTTTAAAGTAGCCATAATAGTGGCTCCATGTCAGTTCCGTTACATCGCGACTAACGTCGTTTATAATTAAAGGTTAATTATGTAATTTTGCTGCCCCCAATAATTTTGTTGCTCTGATCAACACTTCCCTCCATTTTTTACACTCGGTTCATCTTCTCAGCAAAGGCGCTCAAAAAACCCTAATCGAAGAAGATACTGTGTAATCGAAGAAGATGACTTGGTTTATGAGACTGAAGGAAGATGCTGAGATATACAAACCAAGTGAACACCCCCAATATTCAGGTACGAATTAAGTCCATTTGCATGTGCTTAAATATGTATACATCTATGTCACTATCTTGGTATGAAAAAATAGGGGTTTTGTTGTTTTTGTTACTAATGTTCATATGCTTCTGTGTATATGTGATTATTTGTGTGTATATATGACTATTTATGCTTTATTTCATGTCATATGTAACTGTAAAGTGATAATTTTTAGGGTTTTAAGCCTAAAATTTGATTTGTTACTTGATTTGGTATGTACTTAATTTGTTACTTGTTATGATTGTTGATGTAATTTGGGTAAACATATTTTTAGGGTTTTAAGTTATGTTGTACTTTTTTAATACTTGACAGATCCTGATAATTTTACCATCAAACTACACCATGGTGGATAAATGAGGAATGATCCAAGGTCATATGTTGGGGGTAGTCTTGATTATTTTGACTTTTGCAATGGTGATGAACTGTCCATGTTAGATTTATATGCAATGATGAAGGAAATTGGGTTAATGGGGGAGGTGGGGTTATATAACTTTTGGTATAAAATACTAGGCACAACAATGGATAGGGGTTGTTTTGAAGTGGAAACTGATGAAGAACTATTGGATATGTGTGCCTTAGTGAAGTCTAGGTATGTAGATGTTTTTGTTACCTCATGTGCACCCTTGGCCAGTTCACAAGAGATAAATACTCAAAATTATGATTTTAGTCAACCTGAACCACATTATGAAGATTTTGATTTTATGGGTAGTACACAAGATGAGGTGAGACAGTAGGGATGACAGAAAAATCCGACCCGATGGATACCCGATCCACTCCGACCCGATTGGATTTTACCGAACCCGATATTTTGGATTTGGATATGGATTTGGATCCAATTTTTAAACCCGAATGAGTTTGGATTTGGATATTAGGTATTCCGATCCAAACCCGACCCGAAATCCAAAACCCGATCCAAACCCGAAACCCGAAAAAAAATCCAATTATATATATATATAAATTAATATTACTTTTTCAATTTTAATCTATACTTTTGTTATATTATTTACTATATTCATAACCTATCCTTATCCGGTACTCGACTCAATTGTCTAATACTTACTTACATTACATCACAATAACATTCATAGAGTCGTATCAATTAGTCTCATACATCTAGGGGTTACATCTAGGGGTTGAACACTTTTGCAGTTGAATATCAATTTTTCGCATGCTTGGTTCTCCATAACATTTAATGAATTTTTAAATTTCTATTCTAGTACCTCTGTGTTTGTTTTAATTTGTGGATTAAAACTCTAAAGTTGAAACTTTAATTGTATTTCATAAGAATTTGTAAAAAAAATTGTTTGTACTCTAAAGTACTTTTTATTTAAAAGTAAAGTTACATGAATTTTTGGTTCAAAAGAAAAGTTGGTACGAAGTTAATTTTTGTTTATTTGAAATTTGAAATTTTGGATTTGGATAAAACCGAACCCGATCCAAAACCCGATGGATTGGATTTGGATTTCAATTTTAAAATCCAATTGGATTTGGATTGGATTTGGATTTCAAAAAAATATTTGGATTTGGATTTGGATATCTCAGAAATCCAACCCGATCCGACCCGTTGCCATCCCTATGAGACAGGAAGAAGAGATGAGAGAAATTTATGGCTATGAGAGTGAAACTGATGAAGATGATGAGACCTATGTGTGTGAAGATTATTTTGATGATAGTTCTGAGGAGAGTTTTTATTCTGATAATTCAAACAAAGATGATACTGATGATGAACTACAATTTGACATTAATCCTGATGACAATTTACATGGTAAGGATGATAGGTTTGATGGTGAGCAATGTGAGGAAGGTAGTGATCATTCTAGTGTGTATTATGACAGTGAGGAAGAAAGAATTGCAGCCAACAGTACAGATGAGGATCAAATTGGCTACCCTGTGTATAATAAGGAATCAGAGGGTGGTGCTCCTGTGTTTGAGATAACCATGTGCTTTAAGGATTCCAAAACTTTTAGAGATGCAGTGAAGAAGCATGCCATTCTTGAGAGGAGGCCAATTACTAATGTTAGGAATTTTGGTAAGAAAGTGTGTTATGTGTGTGAGTCACCTTGTAAGTGGAGGATTTATGCATCTCCAATGGGAAAGTCCTCCACTTACCAAATCAAGACCTTTATTAGTAAACACACATGCATGCCTACTTTTAACCAAAAACAAATCAACTCTAGATGGCTGGCAGAATATTATGAAAAAGAAATCAGGATGAACCCCTCTTGGCCCATAAATGCATTTCATAAAAAAATAGTGAATGACCTTAAATGCAATGTAAGTAAACATGCTGTGTATAGAGCAAAAACAAGGGTTCTAGTTAAAATAAATGGGACTTATGTTGAACAATATTCACAAATTTGGAAGTATGGTCATGAAGTGATGAGAGTACTGCCTGATAGCACACTCAAAATCTTGACTGAGAATCCCGAACCTGGTGCAGACAGGGGTAGATTTACGAGACTTTATGTTTGTTTGGGATCCCTGAAAAAAGCATTTACTCAGCACTGTAGGAAATTAGTTGGGCTGGATGGTTGTCACTTGAAGGGACCTTTTGGTGGTCAACTTCTAGCATCAGTTGGTGTTGATGCTAATGAGGGAATGTACCCAATTGCATGGTGTGTAGTAGAGGCTGAAAATACAGAGTCCTGGACTTGGTTTCTGCAATTTTTATGTCAAGACATAAAAAATTTGATTGACAGAGAATGGACCTTTATCTCAGACAGACAGAAGGTAATAACTTTTGCCATTTGAATTATTTTACACTTTTTCGTGCAATTAATTACTTGTACTTGACCTACTAATATTGTTTAACTGTTAGGGATTGATAAATGCTCTTGAAGCAGTGGTGCCTCATGCTGAACACAGATTCTGTGTAATGCATCTTTTTCAAAATATGCATAAAGAACACAAAGGAATTGCATTGAGGCAGTTGTTATGGAAGGCTGTTAGGGCAAGTACTAAATGGGAATGGAACTTGCACATGAACAATATGAAAGAGGTACACCTTTAATACTTGTACCAACCCTAAATTGTATACCATTAATGCATGTACCAACATTAAGTATTTATAGCATTAAATGTTCATTGTCAGGTATCACCTAAGTGTTATGAATGGCTCATTCAGAAGCCTGTACAGCAGTGGACCAGATCAGCATTCAGGACAACCTCCTCAAGTGATATGTTTGTTAACAATCACTGTGAGATATTTAATTCAAGCATCAGAAAATTTAGGGATTTACCAATCCTTACAATGTTCAGACAAATAAATATTGTTGTGATGAAAAGAATCCAGATAAGAAGGGATAAAATGAAGGAAAAAGAACTTGTCATTTGTCCTAGTGCACAGAAAAAACTGAATAAGTAAGTCAATTTAGGGAATAACTTGTCATTTTGTCAATTCATATATTGGTATTTCTTATACATTATATACATTGTTGCAGGGCTATACAATGGGCTGGGAATTGTGTTGTCACATGATCTGGAGGATCATCATACAGTGTAACAACAAGTGATGGAGGGCATGAGCTTGTGGTTGATATAGTGCAGAAAAAATGCACATGTAGGAAATGGGATTTGACTGGAATCCCTTGCTATCATGCATGTGCATGTATAACTTTTAGAAATGACCCTTGGGAGATGTACATCAGTGATTGGTACAAGAAAGACATGTACATGAAGGTATACAGTCCTTATTTTTTGTATTTTTGGTATTCTAATTCCTTCATTTCATTTCATTTATCTTGTATTTTTTGAACCATTCCAGCTATACAGTCACACTCTAGAACCCATAGTTGGTCCTGAGTTTTGGGAAGATGTAGTGGAGCCAATGCCTTTACCACCCAATATTAAAACTCCAACTGGAAGGCCCAAAAAGAAAAGAAACACCAGGAATGATATCCCTGCAGATCCTACCAAGATGATGAGGCAAAATACCATAGTTCATTGCACTTACTGCAAAGCTGCTGGACATAATTGGAGGAGCTGTGAAACTAGGGTAAAGTCTAAACAAGACTACAATTTAATTTCTTGCTAATACATGAATGTAGAATAATTTATGATAATTTGGTACCATGTAGAAATCTGATGAAGTTCAAAAAGCTGCAAGTGAAGGTATCTAGTTGAAGGTAGGAAAGACTAAAGTTAGTTGTGGAAAATGTGGAAATGCAGGACATAATGCTAGGACTTGCAAAATTCAGGTATTTTGACACATTTGGCATGTGTTTTTTTGCTCCAAAAGTCTGTCTCCTGAGCATGATATATTGTGTTTATTGTACTTCATATATCCAGAAGGCAGTGCCAAATCAAGGTGGGCAGGCTCAGGAGCAACCAAATGGTGAAGCCCAGGAGAATCAAAAGGGCCAGGACCATGGTCAAGGTCAACATGATGGTCATAACCAGCAAGAAACCCATGCTCAAGGTGAATCCCATTTGGATGGATCTCAACAAGAAGAGACAGCTACTCTTAGAGGTTTGCAGCCTGCAAAAAGAGCTAAAAAGGCTGAGGCTGAGGGTGCTAAGAAGGCACCATGGAAGATTTGAAAGCATTTAGCATTCTGAAATCTTTTGTTATGACCCAAAACATTTGTAATGCTTGGTAATACTTATTTTGCAAAACTTTTGTCTAAGCATTCAGGGCTTTTATTTTAGCAATGGCTTTTGGGTACATTTTGAGTCTTGTAATGACAAATTCTATGACTTGATTTATGTATTGAATTATGACTTTGTTTGAATTATGTTTTACTATTGGCAATCACATACATGATCAACATACCCATAAATTGATCAACACATTACAAAAGTCCAGCAGTTGATCAGTTTATAACAAATTTACATATTACAAATTTTGATAAACAACTCAATAGTACATACATGATCAACTCAATAGTTCATTTCACTTACTGATCAACATACATATAAACTGAAAATCACATACATGATCAACACATTACAAAAGTTTATATATATTTCCTGATTGAGGTCCAAATGACCATTTTTGGGGAAACAAAACACAAGCAACAACATAACTAGAACTAAACTAATAACCTTCCACTTTCTTGTTTGATTCTTCCACATTTTTACTTCTTCTTCTTTCAGGTGAATCCTCCTTCGCAACCCACAAATTATTCCTGAGCAACGACTGCAAATTGGAGGATCTACCCACTTGAAGAAATCGCAGCCATTTGAACCATCTACACACCCTAAGAATCTTCTTCCCGCATTTAATTGAGTCTGAGCAGTCCTTTCCACAACCCATTTACCACAATAACACTTCATAGCCATCAATTGCTTAAAATATGTGAGAGATTTAGGGTTTTGAATCCCTAATTCTGAAAAGGGGGCTATATAGAAGATAACAAAGCCGTTGAAATCTGATTGGACCGTTTTACCCTCACTCCCGTTAGATTTAAACGAATCAACTAACGGAACTGACACGGAGCCACTATTATGGCTATTTTAAAAACATTTAGCCATCACATTGGCACGAATAATAATTTAGCCACTAAAGTACGAATATATTATTCTTCCGGTATGCACAGTGCAATTTAGTCTTATAAATATGAAGTTGAAATAATAGGGTGTTGGCCCTTAATGGCACATATTATAAGTTTAATGTCCCAAATAACACAATTGGAAAAAATGGCCCCAAATAGCACAGTAAAACGCAAGATAAAGTATTGTTTTCACAAAACAGAACTTTAAGTATTGTTTTCAATAAAACGCTAGATGAAGTGGTGTTTTGACACTAAAAACACTGATTTAAGTTGGGTTTTATATTAAAAACGCTACTTCAAGTGGTCTTTTCGGGTAAAAACACTACTTTAAGTGGTGTTTTTGGGTGAAAACGCTACTTTAGGTTTTGTTTTTACACTATTTTCAAAACGATAGACGATGTAACGTTTTAATGTGCTATTTTAGACCATTTTTTTCAATAGTGCCATTTTGGGCCATTTATTTTATAATTGTGTCTTACGGGGCCATTTCTCGAAATAATACAGGAAGACCCGAGCACAAACCAACTGAAAATACCCGGTTACACTGACACGCAGCAAGTTGAAAAACCCTAAATCCTTCTTCTTCTAAACTGCAATTAGGGCTTGAAACTCAATTAAACGACGACGTTTATGGAGACTAACAAAGAAACCGAGTGGAAAGCAGAGGAAGTGATAGGTGGCAATGTAGAAGCACTTAGGGCTTTAAGAGAACTCATCATCTTTCCTCATCTTTACATTCAAGAAGCCCAAAAACTAGGCCTTAAGGTATGTATTTGTGTGTATAATTGTAAAGTTGCAAACTTTATAATTTTATTGTTGAGTAATCTTGATGTTTGATGTGTATATGTGTGTGTATTCATGTTTAATTATCTGGGTTGGTGTTCTTTTTCAGTGGCCTAGTGGATTGTTACTACATGGACCTCCTGGTACTGGAAAGGTATGGCCTTTTTGTGTAAAGATTGCATTTTTAAGTTTTTTCGTTCGATAATTTTGATTTTCGATGTTGATTGTCTACCGTGAATGAGTGAAATTACGAGTTGTCCATTTTGAGATGATGAGATGTTATGTTATGTATTGTTAAATAAAATAGCTACTTATCGAAATTATGGGAATTTTTTGTGGAATTCAAGAAATGTTTCGTTCTGCTAATTGGCTTTTCACTCTTTCTAAATTATGTTTGGAGTTCTCTAGTTGGAAGAGATGGAGTGTTTATATTGTAGTTTGGAAGAGTAATTTGTTATGTTGATGACTGTTGGGTGAAGTTTGTGTTATTGTTGTCAGACAAGCTTGGTTCGAGCAGTTGTTCGTGAATGTGGTGCACATTTGACAGTTATCAGGTATTACATTTTCATTTAAGATATATGTTACGATGTTTTGCTTGATTTTGTAAGTTATTCTTAAATCAATATGCAGTGACATTTATAATAAATTCCTCTTTTTTTTGGTATAATTTCTATATGGAATATGTATATGTGGGCAGTTCCCCATTGTGCGATGAAGTAAATTCTGCATAACTAGAGTACCTAGATTTGTCTTGTACAATAGCTTTGAAAGTTGTGATTACATCTAGCATAGTCAACTGCGATATAAAACAAATTTGAGTAGTCGATTCTCCTTCCCAGTGTTTATGTTTCCATTCCAAGTGATGTTTCCTGTTGTAAAGCTATCAAACTGCCGTGATGCTCATTTAATGATGTATTTTGCAGTCCCCATTCGGTTAACCGTGCACATGCTGGAGAAAGTGAGAAAATTTTGAGAGAGGCTTTTGCTGAAGCATCAAAACATGCAAAATTGGGCAAACCAGCAGTTGTTTTTATAGATGAAATTGATTCAATCTGCCCTCGCCGTGATTCTAGGTATGTGAATATTAAGAGATATTGCAGTTCTTGAAATTTGTTGTAGGTTAATTTGATATTGGAGCTACATTTTTTGATAAAAGAAACTGTATGCTGATTTTCTTTTGATTATGAATTATATTCTTTTAGTTAATTAATTTGTTATTACGAAGTTGCCTAATAATGATGATAAAAGAAATAGTGAATTTATTGCCGTTATGAGTTTACTAATACAATTAGATCAGTCAGGTATCTAAATTTACAAGTGTTTAAGAAATAATATATAAAAAAAATAAGTGTTTAAAAATTATTTTACACGTTACTACGGTTTAATTTCTCCTATATTAATCTTTTTGTCTACTTTAGGCTGATTAAACTTCCAAGGTTTAATTAATGAGAAAATTTGCACGATTTTGTTAGCAATTATAATTTGAACTTCAAAATGTTGACTGAAATGTGATACAGTTTCATATCACATAGCATCTAGAGATTTTTTGTGAAGTGTAGGGCAGTACTTTATAACTGTATTTCTTCTTACTTGTTTTTAGTTTTGAACGTATGAGCTTTCTGTTGATACAATTTTTTTAAGAACAGAGTTTCTCCCATTAGATCTGTAGTTTGAATCTGATGTTTATGCTTTTTTTTTTCACTTGTTTGTTGATGGTTTGAATTGCAGACGTGAGCAAGACATTCGTGTGACATCTCAGCTTTTTATGCTCATGGACTCTCAGAATTCCTTATCAACGTTTATGCCAAAAGTTGTAGTGGTTGCATCAACGAACAGGTTGGTTCCGACTTTCCTTATCCGAAGATTTATTCCTTTTCTATACACATGAGTAAGTAATTACATTAGGCTGTGATTTCAAATTCTTTGACCTTGCTTTTACTGTTATAAAATGTCTGGATTCTCTGCTAGAAAAAGAAGAAAAAAGACTGAAAAACTTTTGAAAATATGCTATTAGTGCACCTGGGTTTGGATGCGATTCTGTTACAGTTATTGATTGAGTAGGAATAGTATCATCTGTAGGAGAGCCTATACATATTTAAATTATACAATATATTGATATACAGTAGATTAATTATTTCGTAAGTAAGACTATAGGAGCAGGTTTGTGGGGACCGGGGACCCTTAAGACTTTATTCTGCTAACCCTGTATCAGGTATCCGGTGCAGTTAGGGAATAAGTAATGAACTGCTCTGACCCAATCTGTTTCATCCCTAACTAAAAATATTAAGTATAAGAGGAGGTAGTAAACTAGTAAAGTAAGGTTTAGTTCTGAATGCTTAAAGAAGTTTCAGATTTATGAGCTTCAGGTTGTATTAATTGTACATTACATATATATAAGAGCTGTTCATTTTATAGAGTGGATGCAATTGATCCCGCATTAAGAAGGTCAGGGCGTTTTGATTCTGAGATTGATGTTACAACACCAAATGAAGAGGAACGCTTACAGATTCTCAAGGTTAGTTGTTTATGTCGTGTTTTTTTAAGTAGAATTCAAAGCAAATGACCAAACTTGCCTATTGGATACCTCTAGTAGATCTGGATGAAGGTGTTTAACTTACATTACTGTTTGTTTTGAACAATTTCAGCTTTACACAAAAAGGCTTCCTTTGGATCCTACTGTTGACTTGCAATCTATAGCTTCATCTTGTAACGGTTATGTCGGGGCTGATTTAGAAGCTTTATGTCGTGAGGCCGCCATGTTTGCAGCTAAAGAACACCCAGATGAAAATCAAGGAGGCGTGTTTAGCTTGACGATGGATGACTGGGTCCATGCTAAGTCTAAAGTACGTCCAAGCATAACAAGAGGTGTTACAGTTGAAATTCCAAAAGTCTCTTGGGATGATATTGGGGGGTTGCAAGAATTGAAGGTTAGTGACATATAAAGAGGCATTCATAACCAAATTATAATTGATCACTGACTATAACCTAATAATTACTTGAACAGATTAAGCTCAAGCAATCTGTTGAGTGGCCATTAAAACATTCTTCTGCTTTTTCAAGATTGGGAGTATCACCTGTCCGTGGGATCCTTCTTCATGGACCTCCGGGATGCTCAAAAACTACCCTTGCCAAAGCTGCAGCTCATGCTGCCCAGGCTTCATTTTTTTCCTTGAGGTAAGAATCTTGTACCGTCTTCCACAAGGATAGTTTGTGCACTTTATGTTTCAAGATCAACAATTCTTACGAAAGCATGCTGTTGTGTGGTTTTATACGCATGGGTTCTTCGTTCTTGGTCACCCTGTAATCATTCTGAACTCTTCAGAGCTTTTTGAACTTATTAAAAACGAGAGAGCGTACAATTAATTGGGTTGCCAAATTTAATCAGAATTCAATTTGGAAATGATTAGAGTGTCATTGTTCTCTGATCTAGTAGGACTCGGCTGATACATTATGCTCTTAATGTTCAACATTATTGGCTAGGGTGCTTGAGTGCTCCATAAGTTTCACTATTTATTTGTCTGACTTGTCAAAAAATGTTAATTTCTGATATGAATCCGCTGTTTCTTATATAGTTGGTTTTTAATTAAATTATTATCAGCTTCAGATCTGTAGAATTTTAGTGAACTTTAATTTCAATTAAGATTTTTGTTCATTTCGTATTATAGTTTTGCAACTTTTTCAGTTTCTCTGGTTTTGACAGTTAAATTATATTAACCAGCGGTGCAGAATTATTTTCTATGTATGTTGGGGAAGGTGAAGCTTTGTTGCGCAACACATTTAGGAGAGCTCGCCTTGCAGCACCGAGTATAATTTTCTTTGATGAGGCTGATATAGTTGCTGCAAAGAGGTAATTGCTGTGCACTTTTCCGTAAAGCCTCTGTTTGAATGGCTGACTGCTTGTTTTATGTCCAATTTTAGGGATGCTTATTTTGGTTTTTGTTATCTTAATCATGTATATCTATTTTAAATCTTCATCGATATGCAAGGATGTTGCCATGTAAAAATGTGTATAGGTCATTTAGCAAAAGAAAAATGTGTGTAGGCGTTCTTTGTCTGCCCCTTCTAATTATTCTCCGTATATCATTCTCTGTATATGTGTAGACTTTTTTAAAAAAGAAATTCTGTGCTGAACTTGTCCTTTTCTTGTGTGTATATATATATATATATGTATATATGCAGAGGAGGGAATTCAAGTGGCAGCAGCACAGTTGGAGAGAGGCTACTATCTACTTTGCTTACTGAAATGGATGGTTTAGAGCAGGCCAAAGTGAGTAGTAAAAACCGTTCAACCCATCCCCTCCTCCCTTTCTTTCAGCAAACTCTCTCCATATATAGAGGCTTTCTAATGAAAATTTGTTGTTACTGTAATAGGGAATTCTAGTTTTGGCTGCTACAAATCGCCCTTATGCAATTGATTCTGCACTTATGCGACCTGGACGCTTTGATTTAGTAAGAGAGATGTTTTGCCTATATCATAACAATTTGAGTTCATTAATTCTCTTGTTAACTGTGCATCACAATTTTAGTTCATAGTTACTAGTTGGTAACAACTCTGTTTTGATGAATCTGTAGGTTCTATATGTTCCACCACCAGATTTAGAAGCTAGATATGAGATACTTCGAGTACATACACGTCATATAAATGTAGCTTCTGACGTTGATTTAAGACAATTAGCAAAAGATACAGAGCTCTTCAATGGTGCTGAGTTGGAGGGACTTTGCAGGGAAGCTGGATTTTTAGCTTTAAGAGAAAATATTTCTGCAAAAATTGTGTGTAATCGCCACTTTAGAACTGCCAGGAATTCACTTAAGCCAAGTTTAAGTTGGGAGGATATTATTTCTTATTCCTCTTTCAAAAAGAATCCATCTCGTATTTTATCTGGCACTAATATATCCAGTTCCAAGCAGATCAAGAATTTCTGGGGTTCAACGGCTCCTCTTACAGTTGTCTTTGTACTTTCAGTTTTATTTGCTGGCTTCAAGTATATTTACAAGCATGCTGATGTAATACCTACTGAATTTGCAACCACCTGAAGATGCCGGGGAGAGACTGGAGAACTGAACGGTGAGATCAACTTCCTACTGTGCTTTCCATTTCGTCTGATTGCTACAAAAGGTATTAAGTGTTGATTTTTCCAGAAAATGGAGTGATGATATTAAAATGCCAATATGATGGAGGTTCTATGTAGAGAGGCCACTTCAGGTATTCAGAAGTCCACACATGAATTTACGATGCAGGTGCAATGAAGAGAGGCCACTGATCAGGATCTGCAATCAACACAAGAGCAGATGCAAACCACACAAAACCTTTCTGATACACTTGGAACTTTTTTGAGATCTACTCGAAAAGAAATATGTATGATTGTTATATCGATTTTTTTGCCATTACTTTTACCTTTTCCTCCCTTTACGGGGTTGTATAGTTGCTGACTTGCTGTCGTTCTGCCTGTAGTCTGGTAGATTTTTCTGTATGTAGTTTATTTTGTCACTGTAAAATCAGCAGGGTTAAGTACTAAGTAAGCAGCAATTAAATTACCAAAAATATCTATTATCTTTAACCTCACCTCGTTTATGAAGTGACCCAAGTTTATGAAAACTTTTGGGTTCTCTTGAATTTTTTCCTTTTTTTTAATCAAATGTCGAACAGCTCTTGTGCTATTCCTATTTTGACCCATTAAGTATTGAACCATAATCATGTCAAATCACCTTGATTATGATGTTAAGCAAGCAGTAGATTCCTGAACTTGATGGTGGGTATCAAAAACTATTGATTTCTCTTGAATGTGGTTGGTTTTCCTTCCACGCATCTTCTCACCCCCCAGTCCCTACCTTGTGACTATGATTTCTGCTCAATTATATACGCATAACTATTCATATTTGTGGGACTAGACTCTTTAGATGTACTGTATCGTAGACAATAAATGTAGAAAAATATACCGTAACAATTATCAGTCAAGAATCCGAAACCCGAACATATAGATATGTGGTGGTACTGCTATAGTACAATAACTTGTATTGTTTCTTGGTACAGAAAACTAAGATATCATAAGCAGAATATAAATGATATGATGAATGGGCATGGTAAATTCATTTTGGATGAGTCTTCTGGAGTACAACTATCACTCATTCATACTTGAAATCATAGAGTAAGCTACTTTTTCATGAAACTGATGGCCAAAGATTCCTCCACCCCCTCCTTCTGTGATGGTGTAAGTTGTACAAACTGAAGAAATGATGGCTGATTTGAACTTTACAAAACAATCAAAACATGATGACATAAAGTTGGTCTTTTAGTATATAAATAAATTTGAGTTGGAGTTTTCAACCTCTAACTAAGCATGTAAAATGAATAGCTTTAGTTATTTGCTTCAAATGACAAGCCATATCACTGGTGTCAATTATAGCTTTGGGTGGGCAGTACAATAACTAGAAAAACCTATCAATTTTGCTCACCTAATCTCTTCACTAAGTTTCTAAAACAATTTATAATGCATCAAATCACTTACTAAATCAACCCCTTATCTAAGCACCTGTCCCTTCCAATAGTCATTGGTCATTATTATTAAATTTAGTACTAATACTACTATATAGTCTGTAGTATAGTCTACAATGCAATGATCAGTTTGGTGGGTCATGAATATTTATCTAATACCACAAGCTAATATCAACTAGAGTTGTCAATGTATATCATATGCATATGGCTACAGCAGAATTAAATAACTAATTTGATCACGTAAATAATTTTTTCCGATTCAAACATAATACAACTGACATACCATAAATTGAATTAGAAGTTTTGGTCCGAAACTAATTAATCTATCTGAGGTTCAAATATACCAATGATAATGCAAGTTTACGTATCTTATCCTGTTTTTACATGAACAACGTTTGAGGGTTTAAAATGGTCATAACACAGTGTTGGCCAATAACTATGTCACTAAAGAACATAAAAGTATGGCTGGAAAATTTAAAGATGGAATTACAACAAACAAACAGATATGATCTTCATGTCGGAATCATATCAATTATACCAAAATAAATTAATTATAAAAGAACCATTATATATTTTAGAAATTTATGTCAAATTTTAAAGATTTGATAATTTTATCCCGTTCCAGATAAGCATTGCAACGATATTTTCAGACACTTATGACTTACCTGTTGTGCGATGTGTGTGTGAACAAGTATGTGAGCGTGTGTGTGCTTTCGTCATGATCAGTGGTTCCACGTGGAAGCCCACAAGATTAATTTCTCTGTTTCAGATAATCTATGTCTAATGTGTGTACATGTATGTATATTGTGTATGTTTGTTTTCTTGTTTTTATCTATCCCTATATATTTCATAAATAGAATTTGTTCATACCCATCTTTCTAACTTGGTCAATTTCTGCCTTTTCTGCCACCCATATCTCTCTTCTTCTTCTTCTTCTAGTGTTGTTGTAAGAGCTCTCTCTCTCTCTCTCTCTCTCTCTCTCTCTCTCTCTCTCTCTCCTGCAATATTATTAGCATTTTCCATATTATTATATTTGTGTCAAATTGTCTATGTTTCTGTGTTGTTACAGTTTGTGCTTCAACAATGTATTATTTTTAAATTTATGCATTTGTGGTTTGGACTTGTGGGATTTTTTCTGTAACGGGGTTTTGTTTTCTTGTTTCTTGTTATTGATCTGGAGTTTGTGTGTTGACTGTTCAGTATGATATATTTTGCTTGATGCATGTGGTATTTTTTTGATGAAGTTTGTCTTTTCTTTAGTTGAATTGTGTTTGTTTCTTGACTAAATTCTACAAAGTAGCGGATTATATATTGTCATCTCTATGGTTCTGTGTCAATGATGTTAAACTTTGATGTTCATTATTTTTTGTTTCAGATTGTTACAAAATTTTGTCTGATATAAAGTTTTTTTTTTGCTTAATATGTCTAAAATGAAGTTATTTACCATATAGTCCATCTGTATAAATTCCCTTATGAGTTATGACACTGAGTAAGTACTTTGAGTCTCTTTTCAGTATGTTGAGGCATTGAGAATCTCGAATTTCTTCTTGCATTGTGACTTACTGACTTGCAGTAAACTTGACATTGTTGTGTTGTTGATGTACTTAACAGTCTCTTTTCAGTATGTTGAGGCAATGAGAATCTTGAATTTTGTATCTCGCTTTGTTACTTGAGCGAAACTTGATACTGTTGCTGTGTTGATGTATATACAGTAGAAACACAATGGCTCTTTCTGGAGCTCGCAGAGATGGAATGGAGTTAAGGATCCATGAAAGTTTAGAAGAGCTTAGCACTGATTTGGCAGATTATATATCAGATTTGTCGGAGGCAACTATTAAAGAACGAGGTACTTTCTGCATCGCTATATCTGGCGGTTCTCTGGTAAGCTTGATGAGGTATATACCCTATCATTCCCTGTCTGTATCTTATGTTCATTAGTAGTTGTTTGAAGAGAATATATATTGGTTGAAAGCAGAACATTAAGTCAAGCACCGTACATCAAGACCATTGAGTGGGCCAAATGGCATATATTCTGGGTTGATGAACGTGTGGTGGCCAAAAATCACGCGGATAGCAACTACAAACTGGCAAAGGATAATTTCTTGTCCAAGGTATCTACATATGATTCCGTACATTCTAATCGATTATCTGGCGTATAGATGTTAGATATTTGTACTGATTAAATAGGTATATTGGATTTTTTACCATACTAGTCAGTCTTGGATGTGAATTGTGATCAATAGAGTCATTCTTGACCCCCTTCTTAAATCATCATCGAGTTCTACGTATGCAAGTGATGTCATCCTAATTAGTGTTTATTTATGTAGTAAAACTGTAACAGTTTTGTAGACTTGTAATCTTCTGCTTAATTGGGAGGTTTGTTTGTAATCTTCTGCTTAATTACGAGTCCTAAATTAAATTACATATTATTGTCAACCCTCCCTCACTTTAGTTAATTAATGAACTCTCCCAAATCCTTAAGGTGTGTCAAGGGGGCCTTAATTGGGTCATATACTATTTTCAACGGAATCTTCCTATTCAAATTCCTAAGCTACAATCTGTATATCTGTATACCTGCATAAGTTACACTAAAAGCTACATTACCAACTTGAATAAGTTATAATCTTAAATTTGT
Source organism: Heracleum sosnowskyi (assembly GCA_030848705.1). Classification (NCBI taxonomy): domain Eukaryota; kingdom Viridiplantae; phylum Streptophyta; class Magnoliopsida; order Apiales; family Apiaceae; genus Heracleum; species Heracleum sosnowskyi. Next base: position 111,996,079 of record CM061244.1, on the reverse strand, counting down.
TCTTGAGAGTGGTAAAGTGTGGCCAGTGGTCACATCCTGGTCAGAGAACAAAAGCTATCAAAAGGATTTGTCTTTGATGAATTACTAAAAATAAGAACTAGTTCACAAGAAAAAAGAAACTCCATCTAGCGCAAAAAAAAAGCTCCAAAAAGAATCAGGACTACAGCTTAAAAGGTAACCTTAGACGAACTTGACATTGTTTAGTTGAAGTCCTGTTTCTAGGACTTGTAAAATGATAAAATAGATTCTTTGTTTTTTTTTGCTTTGTTCGTGACGTGCATGGACCATAGCCAAAGATCAGATTTCCATACTGTATTTGGTACATGACGTGTGATCATCAAGTGTTATAGTGAACGTGATTACAACTTAGCTCATAATATTAAATAGCATTTTGACAGTGCGATGATCAAGTCTGTACTTGCTATTCACTACATCACCAGTTCAGATCCCGGGAACAGTTTATGAAAATTGAGGGTAACACTGAATATAGTGGGACTTCTCCAGACCCTGGTAGTGCAGGGATCTGATTACGATTTCTTTTGTTCTCACAATTCCTGTATTGATAAAGTAAATTTGTACCTTCTCGAGGTCTCCATATGTTGGCAGCCCCATATAAAGAACTGTCAAGTAGTATGTGTGCTGGGATATTATGGCCATATGTAAAACCATCCAAGAAGAGAAGCTGACTAACCAGGGTGCCCATAACCAGTTTTTAATTAATGCCAAGGCCAGACTAAAAGCATTATATTATTAATTTGGAAGAAGTGTACTATATTATGGAAAGGATATCTTAATTAACTGCTGCTAGTGCCTTGGTAAAAAAACAAAAAATAATAGTTACTGTTAGTGGCTTCCCTTTTTGCTCTGTCTTTTTAAAAGTGTTCTCAGTTCTCTGGTATAATATTTACTATTTAGTGTTTAATAACTTGGTTGGAAAAAGTTTGCCTTTTGTTTCTGCGCTGTCACTTACAATGTCTTTGGTTTGGAGATAAGCTGCCTGCCTCAAAATTAGTGGGCAGCAGCTTTTCTTCTATTCAGATTGATGTGGTTCTCCGGTTCCTGTTAGTAAATGACAAGCTAACTCACCTATGGTATAGCGCCAAAAAGGACAGTGACCCTCGCAACACTTTATGGGGATCCTATACATGTTCACGTGTTATATGCATAACATCTTTCCTTCTTGGGAAACTTAGCCTAAAAGTACCCAGTGTTTCAGATATCATAAAACCTACTTGATATCCAGACAGATTTTACTCGTACCTTATATACACCATATTACATTGTATTCTACGTTTGTTTTTTATATTTATTTTTGTAAGTTGATGCGGTAGCTGTTTTTATTTGTGAGTTGTTTGCTTATACTAATTTTAAGAATTTTCAATATTTACTATCTGGAAACAGTTACTTATATTTTCTGATTATAATGTATGCTTATGGTATCAGATTCCTTTTATTCCAAGTCATTTGCATTCGATCAATGACTCATTGACTGCAGAGAAAGCTGCTAATGAGTATGAGTTCGTCATCAGACAGCTAGTAAGGACCCGTGTGGTTGGAGTGTCTGAAATCAGTGACTGCCCCAGATTTGACTTGATCCTTCTTGGAATGGGTTGTGATGGTCATGTTGCGTCACTATTCCCTAACCACTCCGTGCTTGATGAAGAAAATGAGTGGGTTTCTTATATTATCGATTCACCCAAGCCCCCACCTGAGAGAATCACATTTACACTGCCTGTAATCCAGTCGTCCGCCAATGTGGCTGTGGTTGTGACAGGGAGCAACAAAGCAGATATGGTCCATTTGGCAATCGACGATGTTGGACCTGAATGTCCATCAGTGCCTGCAAAGATGATTCAGCCAATCAATGGGAAGTTGTTATGGTTTTTGGACGAGCCGGCTGCTTCAAAGCTTGGTGGAGCTACCCAAAATTCTGTATAGATCAGTTTCCCTGACAGAATATGAAGCAGTTGGGCGGGGGAAAGTATCTGGAGCCTGCCCTTTTAAAATCTCCAAGTTTTACCCTTCTATTTAAATCTTTCATTCTAGAATAACTTTGCACTTGCTGTTGGATTAATATTCGTTGTGTATCTTTTTCATGTTTTCTCTTTACTTAATTTTTTTTTAAAAAGATTTTTGTTGCTTGTAGTCCTGGAAGTTTTCTAATTCAATAGTTGAAGCAGGGACTCCTTTTTTTCTTTTTTTTTGTCTGCCCTATAAGGGGACTAAATTTTCAAGGCTTTTATACAAGACCTGCTAATTCTGGTACCAGTTTTGTGATGAAGCAGGGTTATCGACCAAAATTTAGGATTCTTCCAAGTAAAACAGATGCAACTACTTAGCAAAAAAAACAGATGCAACTCAAAAACTAGTGTCCATGTGACTGCGAGTAGCCAAAGGGAAGTGATATAACTCTATGATCGCATTTTCGTGATGAATCAATTGAATTTGCAACAAGAAATATGCATCAAAAAGTTTCTCAAAGTACATAAAAGCCAAGCAGGACAATCTCATAGCAAAGATTAAAAAAAAAAATCGCTCAAGACTGTTCAAGGCAAAACCCTACCAAGCACAAGCAGCTGGTAGTCTAAGAAGGCTTCACTGATGACCAAATCAGATAACTTCTGGATACGGTTGTCAAGATTTAGGGAAAGATATAAGCTATAGAAGCCCAGTTCATATATTAGCCACGAAAAATGATTTGAATCTAAATTCACGTAACATGAATATTTGAACAGGTTAGTGCTACAAGTAAAGATGGAGAGAAATTATCCATACAAGTCTACAAAAACATTTTAGAAACAGAACAGCTCCACCACCACCAGTATAAACACAATGTATCTTGGAAATGGTAATAACGAAAAATCCTTTTTTAACTTGCACAAGTCAGTTTTCTTATAAAGCTGAAAATGCAAATGAGAACTATGCACTCTGCTTCAACACCTCTGCTTCAGCCATAGCCATGGGATCATCCTTGGTCTCTTCATCTTTTTCCCCGTCTCGGTCCTCGGCCATTTTCTTCCTGTGCAACTCCTCCGCAGCCTCCATAGCCACCTTGTTCTCGGCCTGTATCCGCTGCATTTCCTCTTCCTGTTGCTGCCTTTCAAACCATGTATCGGCATCCGCCCATACTGAAAATTAGCGGAATCAAATACGTCAGCATACAGATTTAAAATTTCTGAAGAAAAGACTAAAAACACCAACTGACACATTTAAATCACGTAAATTCAGTGGAGTAAACAGTTGGCTACATCGAAGATCTCCGTATACACAACTTTAACAGACGGATTAAGGATTCAGGGAAAGTGAAAAGTCATTTCACTAGTCCGATAAAATTTATTACATCCAAGGACAACAATCAACTTAAATTTATCTGCCTAAAGTAAACACTATGTTAGAAGTAAAAATGTACATGCATACTCTTGAACTGCTAAAGAGAAATCTATATTTAAGCACTAAAGTTATATCCTAATCCTAATATATACAAACTCCTAAAATGAAAAAGGTCAAGCTATTTCAACTTGATATTGCAAGTCTTCATCAATGTTACAACAAAAACCTTGGACCTTAATCAGATTTTAGGTGTTTTTTTTACAATTCCGAAGTAAAATGTCGCATAAGCAAAAAGCAAGAAACATCTAACCACAAGATCCCAAAAATAGAATAGAAAAGATCAACTCCAAACCAAAGAAAGGTTCAAATAACCATATAACCAAGGACATCATCTGCAAATTACACATGGACTGAACCCCAGAGCAGAAACAAAACACTAGAGATTCAAGTAAACCCATCAAAAGAACCATACACACTCAGCAAAACAATACAAGGAAAACATCCACAGCTAAAAAAAGGCTTTTAGAAAGAACTCTAAATTTGATATTATTAGTCAAAAACCCTAAACCCCCAAACAAAAATGAATTCATAATCTACCGACACATTCCCACTACCCCTACATAATTTGCACATATCATCAATTAAATCATGTAAACCAAAATCAGGGTAAATGAAGATACCAGAGCTCAGGGAAATAAAAAACGGCATTTCAAGAAATATCAAAGAGCTCCGGACTTGATATCATTAGGCAACAACCCTAAACCCCAAGTCATAATTAACATAATCACATTAACGATACCTAATTTAACATCACCACAGAATAAAGATACACAGCTCAAGAAAATATAAGGGATTTCCAGAAATAATTCAAAATTAAAACAATAAAATTAGTCAAAATCCCTAAACCCCAAAACAAGAATCAACTCACTATGACAATTGTTCGACAAAACAGAACACAACATAATCACACTAACCCTCACACACAAAATCTGCATCCATCATCAACCACATATTAGCCCAAGAAAACAAAAGGGTTCTATTAAATAATGATAAAAGCTCCGAACTCGATATAATTAGCCAAAACCCTAAACCCCAAAACAAGAATCCAACTCACTACGACAAATCAACACAAAACAACCTAATCACACAAATTCTACATCAATCATCAACCAATCCCAAATAAAACCCAAAATTAGTCCTGACCCACAAACACACACACACACAATCAAGATTAAAAAGAAGCAAAAGAAAAAAACATACTAGGTTGAGCAGCCCATCCTTGTTCACCCCCTTTAATCTTCTCAGGAAGAGCATAATTAACAGTAAGAACTCTCCCATAAAGCTCAGCACCATCCATATTATCCATAGCAGCAGCAGCATCTTCTCTTTCCAAGAATGTTACAAACCCAAAAGACCTGTGCTTTTGTGTAGCTTGATCTAAGGGTGTTTTCACATCTTTAACATCTCCAAAGGGTATGAATGCTGCGTGCAAGATTGTCTCGTTTACTTCCTCTGCTAAACCCCCTGTAAAAATCACCATTAAAATACACAATTAATCAAGAATCTTGGTGAAAATATATACTTACAGATGTAGATACAAAAGGGTTGGTGCTTACCAACGTAAAGAGTGTTCTTTTGCACTTGTTGATTCATTCCTGAGCTTTGAATTGGAGAATTAGAATTGCTGCCTCTTGTTGCTGTTTATTGTCTATATATACTTGTTTTTTTCTTCTGGGTTTGAAATATGATTGTTTTTTAATATCTTTTTGTTTAAAATAAATTAGAAAAATCACAGCGACTCTCATATAAATTGTTTGAGTATCAAATATAGGGAGGACATGAATGCTTGAAACTAATATAGTTTGATTATCAGATATGTGAGTTGCTATATGCTATTTTTTCTTTCTTTTTGATAATACAGTAAAATCTCTATAAATTAATATAGCTGAGACTTGAGAATTCTATTAATTTAGAGAGATATTAATTAATAGATAAATTAATAATTATTCATTTATAGAGAGTTTTCGATATCAAACAAAATTTACTTCTAATTATATAAATTTAAATAAAATAGATTATATTAATTTATGTATTACACAAACAAAATTAACTTCTAATTATAGAAATTTAAATAAAATAGATTATATTAATTTATGTATTACACTTAATTCATAGATATACAACTCTTCAAAAATACATTCATGAAGTTGAGGTCATGGATAATGATATTGGTTTCACAATAAAATAGACGTCATTGGATTATTCGGGCGAAAATGACGGTTTAGACGTCTAGAATTTAGAAGAGATTGCGAATGCCAAAGATAATGTTAAAGACGCTTGAAATCTGTTACTCGTGAAGAAGTACTCAATGCAAAAAAAAAATACTTAAACTTTTTGATGCAGAAAACATCACATCCAAATTTTTGGATGCAATAAAAAAGGTTAGAGATAAATTTATTGTAGACTTAAATGCTTAATAACCTTTTAGCCCCTGAGTTTTAGTACCATATATCCATCAACCTTTGTTTTTTTAAAAGTGTACCTTTTGGCTCCTGAGGTATTAAAATCGTACCTTCCGACCCTTAAATCCGGTTCAGAACAAAAAACCGGGTTTTAGCGGAGGGACAAAACTGTCTTTGCATAGTTAAGTGTAAGAATGACATCTGTTTTAAACCCTAAAGTATCGAAAGAGTAAAGTAAAGCTTATTTACTAAAACTGAACAGCGATATATCTTAATTAAACTGATCGGAAGAGGATTAAGGTGTGCGATTATCAAATACAAATCTCGATTGTGGATGAAAGAATGGGGGATATCAATGGAAGCTATGAAGATATGTTTATGAAGCCTTTTTTCTGTTTCTTTGATAATCAAGTGATTTTGATTGGATTTTTTGTGCGTATTTTGTGTTTACCCATGTATTGTTCAATCTTACTTGTTCATATGTATTTTATTCATGTATTGTTGATGTTTTTAGTGTGTGATAAACCCTAGTTAGTGTATGGCTTGTAAAATTTGTTAATATTATGAATATTTTGTGTATTGAAGGTGATGATGTTATAACTCTGAGCTTGTTTCATGGTGGGAGGTTAATTTGGATTCCAAAAACTGAATATGTTGGGGGTAAAGTGATTGTGTATTACTTTCGAGAAGTTGATGATATATATGAGGGCTTGAGAGGTTGGACTAAAGCATTGGGTTATGGAGGATTTTGTAGTCTATATTACATTTAGCCTAATGAAGAACTAGAAGGGGGTTTAGTTTTAATGCTTACTCAGGCTGATTTAGTAGATATGATAGGGTATGCAATGCAGAATTCAAACAAAATTGATGTTTATGTCCACCATTCCAATGAGGATGATTTGGTGTCATTTGAAGATTTAAATGTATTTCGAGATAGTAATAGAGGGAAAGATCTGAAGGAAATGCTAGTAATGATGTAGGAAACTGGAGTGATGAACTTAATGACTATGATGTAAATGACTCTGATTACTCAGATGAGGAGGATGACATGCTCTTTTCTAAGTATGTTGATGAGGGAGTTGAATGGGTCGGCAGATTAAGGGAAGAACTTGGTCTTGATCCAGAAATATTGATGAAGAAAGAAAGTGATTGTGAGTATGATAATGATGATTTAGAGAGTATGACAGAGGATAGAGATGAAGATGATGTTCAAAGAAAAAAGAGAAAGAAAGCTTTTCCAGTGTACAAAGAGATAGTAGATCCAGACTGGAAAGTGGGGATGATTTTTAAAGACCATAATCAATTTAGAGAGGCCATCATGAAGCATTCTGTAAATAAAGGAAGAATGGTTAAGTTCATTAAAAGGGACAGAACCAGGGTTAGAGCTGTGTGTAAAACCCCATGCCCCTGGTATGTTTTTGCTTCTCTAAATTTTGAGAAGACCATGCAGATAAAGACAGTGGGACCAGGTACATTTTGGTCTTTTTACTATTTTTGTACATGTCTATGTTTTGTGTGTATGTGTGCATAGTATACTAAAGCCATTCACTTTATTGCTTTACAGACCACAGGTGTGCTAGAGAGCAAACTGGGTTACCCCTTATAAATTCTGGGTACCTAGCTAGGAAGTATCTACCAGATTTCAGGATTAACCCTTCTTGACCAATTTTTTCATTTCACAAGACTGTCTTGAAGGACCTGCAAATTGATTTCAAGCCTCACATTATCAGGAAAGCTAGAAGAAAGTGCATGAAGATTATTAATGGTACCCTTGAAGAGCAATATGAGAAATTATGGTTGGAATGTAATGACAATGTGATTTGCCTTAAATTCAGATCATTTCATTAGCAAAACCAAAATGTAGTAGTACATTTTTCATACATTATAACTAATTTAAGTACTACAACGATACAATTAGGGTAGTTCATATTGTCCCTTGCTCACGGAGTCCACATTTTTGTTCATCACTACAAAGCTCCACAATAAGAATATGAGAACAATAGTCAACAAAAGAGGTCTTCTCTTGTTCCCTTTCATTTGAGCAGCAACCTCAAACTTCTTTAACTCATTTTCTACCTTCTTTAACTCATCTTCTAGCTTCTCAACCTTTCTCAATAGCCCTGGAATGATAGTTCTTGACCTTGGGCACATAGGACCGTCGAACCAGAGGTGGTAGTTACAAGCATTAGCCCTGTCTTCCTGCAATTGAAATGGGTCAGAAAAAAAAATTAAACAAGAAAAACACTGATAAACAATGGTTTTTACCATGAAACACAAGCATCCCCAAAATCTTCTTCCCGGATTTGCATTTGTCCATGATGTTCTTAACACAGCTAATCTTCCACACCAACATATAGGTTCCATCTTCTTGCCTCCTCTAATAATTTTTGTTGTAAATGTATACACGCATTTTTATATATATATATATATATGTATAACAATAGAACTACAGGGGCTAAAAGGTATGGCGGGAGTTTTTTCTGCTTTTTGGAGGGAACCTAACTATGCGAAGACAATTTCGCCCCTCCGCTAAAACTCGATTTTTTGTTCTGAACCGGGTTTAAGGGTCGAAAGGTACGTAATTAATACCTCGGGGGCTAAAAGGTACACTTTTAAAAGACAGGGGCTGATGAGTATATGGTACTAAACCTCAGGGATTAAAATGTCATTAAGCCAGATTTAAATTTTAAGAAAAAGCACAAAAGTCTATAACCATATTTTATGCAAATGTAATAGATATATTTTTATGATTATGAACAATAATTAATTTATAATATTATTGGGACCATATATTTATATAGAGTTTTTCAAAAAAATATTATCTTATTATTTTATCGAAATTGGTAATTTTTTAAAATGACCCATGTGAGGACCAGAAAAAATTATTAACTTAGAGAGGTTGTTAATTTATCGAGTATTAATTTACGGAGGTGGTTTACTGTATTTTGCAACTACTTAACTAAATGAAATGCCACTAACAAGATTCATCAAATTCAGATGTACTACTTTGGTACTTTCAAGCCATGATTCATTGTTCATAAAATTTCCAACTCCCCAAATCTACATCCATAAGTCCATAACCATACTTCTACTCCATAAGCTCATAGCTGATACATGTATCACTTTCTAATTGCTCAAAATATGTGGCACACTGGGTTCTTCCAAGCTAATGTTTAACAGTGCATATTTCTAGTTCATAGTTAAAACATAGTCAGTTACTAAGTCTTCCGAGTTAACTTCTTTACTTCCAGCGCAAATACAAGAAACTTGATATGGCCATGCCAGCAATGGCTACTGGGACAATCCACAAATTCTGCTGCTTCTTGGAAAATAGAACAGTCTAGAAATGATTATGTTGCTATTGTTCGGCCTCAGCTACTCGAACAGTCTGGAAATGATTCTGCTGCTCGTCCTCAGCTACTGGAACAGCCTGGAAATACTGCTGCTGTTCAGCCTTAGCTCGCTGAACATTCTGAAAAGGCTGCTGCTAGTAGGGCTGGGCATTCGGTTCGCTTAACCGAATACCGAACCGAAATAATTTGGTTCTAATTCGGCTTTAAAAATATGTGTTATTCGGTATTTCAGTTATTTCGATTTTTTTACTGAATTACCGAAATTACCGAAATAACCAAAAATATAAAATATCATAAATAATATTTATTATATTATAGAGTTAATTCTGTTTTGCATCCCTTTGGGTTCGGCCAAATGCACTTTTTTATCCATACTTTGCATAATTTCACTATGAATCCCCTTACTAATTTTGACGCGCCATTGTGCACCCCTTCCGTCTATTTTCACTGTTATTATTAAAAAATTGAAGGGTAATTTAGGAAACTAGTAATACGGAATTACACTTTAATCCCTAAAGTATGACACATTGTACACATAAACCCTCAAACAAAAAAATCATACAGTTTTACCCCTCAACTATAAAAAAATATACAATTAAGCCCTTTTATTAAAATTTCTTCAATATTATTAGAATTGTTTTTTGACTTTTCAGTATTAAAATTGTACTATAAAAATGTATGATATTTATAGTTGGGAGGCAAAAATGTATATACATAAACCCTTAAACAAAAAAAGCATACATTTTTGCCTCCCAACTATAAAAATCGTACAATTTAACCCTTTATTAAAATTTCTTCCTATATTTTTATAGAATTATAGAATTTTGGTGAAAATATATGAAAAATTAAAATTTGATAAAGATTAGACCTTTATTTAAGCTTTTTGACCTCTAAAACAAGTTCTGAATATCTTTTATTATTTCGAGAATAGTTTGAAACATAATATGAGGAAAACGAAAGTTGTACATAGTTCAAAGGGTTTTTTGAATCATCAGAATCATTAAAAATAAAGAATATCTTATATGAATTGAATTTACTACAAATTTTACAAGATTATTCGAAAAATTCTGGATATTATGCTCAAATTTTGTCATTTTTAATCGATAAATATTATTCGAAAAATTCTGGATATCATGCTCAAATTTTTATAAAACAATCCGTGTTTTTTGTTTTTTATTTGAAGATATTCTAAATTTTTTATAAAAATATTGAAGAAATTTTAATAAAAGGGCTGAATTGTATAGTTTTTATAGTTGAGGGGTAAAAGTGTATGATTTTATTGTTTAAGGGTTTATGTATAAAATGTGTCATACTTTAAGGATTAAAGTGTAATTCCGTATTACTAGTTTCCTAAATTACCCCTCAGTTTTTTAATAGTAACAATGAAAATAGACGGAAGGGGTGCACAATAGCGCGCCAGAATTAGTAAGGGGATTCATAGTGCAATTATGAAAAGTATGGATAAAAAAGTGCATTTGGTCGAAACCAAAGGGATGCGAAACGGAATTAACTCTATATTATATATGATATGTCATTTATACTATAATTTTGGTTATATATGATTTTTATTTTGTTTATTTCTGTGTGTTGCGTTGCTGCTTGCCCGTTACCTGACTAGTGACCGCTGATTGCGGGCCTTGAGTCTTGTTGCTAAGTTGCTGTTAGTGTTTTGTCTGTTGCAGTTTGTTATCAAGTCTCTAGGAGACGGGGACTCACTTTATTTTGTTTAAAAAAATTATTTTCCAAACTCTATGTATTGGTAGCATTTTATCTCATATTGAAACTCCTTATTTGTATTAAAAGACCCTACATGTTTGATGTTTCTGTTAACAATCGATTTTAATTCGGACTTTTTTTTCTAATTCGGTTTTTTAATTCGGTAATTGGTTTTAACCGAAATAATTAATTCGGTTCGGTAAATAACCAAAATTATTTCGGTTCTTAATTCGGTTATAGATTTTGCTCTTATTCGGTATTCGGTAACCGAATTATAATTCGGTTTGGTTACCGAATAACCGAATGCTCAGCCCTAGCTGCTAGGGGTGTTCATGGGTTGGTCAACCCAATCAAATCGACCCAAGCCTATTTTCGGTCGTTCAAACCGATAAAAAAACTCGATAATGATTAGGTTAAAAAAATTTCAACCTGAACTAAATGGGTTGGATATGGGTTCCATGTTTTTTCAGCCAAACCAATCCAACCCGATTAAATTACAAATTTTGTTCGATAATTTAAAGATATTGAAAGGCATATGTCCAGGCCTATTTGTAAACACCGGGGATTCTACTCAACTTTAATTAAGATGTAATAAGTAAATAATAAAAATCAATTGTCACAGGAATCTCAGAAGGTTATATCTGTCAAAGAATGAAGATTAAAGTCATCTACAGACTTGAAGTGATTCTACATTGAAAGAAACTCAATTTATTGATCAAGCCTCAATGAAGTATTCAAGCTCAGTGGATTTATTAAAGTGACAGAGATTTCAAGTGGTGACAGAAAAAGATACTGATTACGGAGTTCTTGAATGAGAAGGTAGTGAATCACTGCTTAAAGTTAAATAGATAAAGAACAGACATTGTCGTTAGTCACTCATGAACCAGACAGTACATCGAGTGTCAACGTACTATTGTGTTTGTTATTTATCTAAGTTTTAAGTGATTCTGGAATTAATTGAGAAGTCAACTAATTCTATTTATTCTCTTATAAATAATTAATATTATTAAGTATATTATTTATTAAATTAATTCTGCAAAGAATTAATTTAATACATAATTTATTTAGTTAATTATTTAAATTAGAATAAAAATGAACTAGGAAGACTTAGATTTAAACTAGGAAGACTCAGTTTATTCAACTAGGAAGACTCACAAGCTTGTCTTCCCGATTGTCTTCCTAGAGTAAATGTAAGTCTTACCGATTGTCTTCCATGTACAATAGCTTGTCTTCCCGATTGTCTTCCAAGGCAAAAAGAATAGTTTTCCAGCAAGTCTTCTAAATACAATCTGCTAGTGGATTGGCGCGTGGAAATGATGAACAAGTGAATTGTATAAATGAAAGAGGCAGTTGACATTACTACAGACAGAAGAGATATTACAAAAGATACAGAAGACAAAAAGCAAAAAAACATTCCATTAAAAGCTCTGTCTTTATTTCTTCAACTGCAAAGCTCTAAATTTCTGCAGGAGTATTAATTCTTGATTGTTCTTAACATTTAATCCATAAGAATTGTATATCTTGTACTGCTTTGACTTTCTAGCGGATCATAATCCCTAGATTTTATATCGAACTACTTTTTAGTATTCGATCCTTTTTATTACAAAAATAGATAAATTCATGTTGAATTTATTCTTGATTTGTTTTATTAAGTTCTTTGTAATCAGTGATCAAAATTGTAACACCCCTCAAGTTTAATAGAGTTTCTATTTAACTTGAATATTGTTTCAGTTTTTATTCCGCATTAATTTGTTCTAATTTGTTTAATCTTAAACGAACAAATTTCGATAAAACGGTATAGTTTGTATTCAACCCCCCTTCTACAAACTTATCAGGACCTAACAATTGGTATCAGAGCCTTTTGATTGATATACAAATCAAAGATCCAATTGTTTTGAGATTTTTCTTTTAAACTCTGATTTTTTATCTTATTCCTAAAAATCTCAAAAGATGTCTACTACACAGAAAGTTGGTACTGTCAAAATCCCTATGTTCAGCAAGGAGCATTATCCAATGTGGAAGAAGAAAATGCTTCTATTTCTTAAGGTTGCAAATCCTAAATACATTGATGTGCTGAAGAACGGTCCCAAAGTCCCTATGATTATTGAGGGAGAACTCATTGAGAATAATGTTGTGACTAGGGCTGCCAGAATGTACCCTAAAGATGCCAAGGATTACACTCCTGATGAGAAAGAGGATGTTACCTTGGATTCCTGTCTTCAGTTGATCCTTATTGATTGTCTTGATCCAATCATGCATAATCATGTTCTCAACTGTGATACTGCTAAACACATTTGGGCAACTATAGAGATAATCAATGAGGGGACAGAGGAAGTTAGGGAGAATATGCTGGAGATTCTCACCTCACAATATGAGCATTTCAGATCAAACCCTGGTGAAGGTATCTCTCAGGTTTTTGAGAGATATAACAAATTAATCAATGATCTGAATCTCAATGGGAAGCACTACACCAACAAGGAGATTAACAAGAAGTTCCTTCTTACACTTCCACCTCATTTGGAGCACAAAATTTATGCCATTAGAGAAGCAAGAGATATGAATGAAATTGCTTTGGAGAGATTGTATGGTGTTCTGAAGACCTATGAGCTGGAGCAGATTCAACAAAGGGAGCTGTATGGAACTGGGAAGATTGTTAGTACTTCTACTGCACTGGCTGCTGAAGTCCCACAGAAACTGGAAGTGAAGGCTGTTCAACCTTCCAGTTCTAACATGAATGTTATTGATGCTGAATATGGATTAACATCCATTGATCAATCTGGTGGTGACTTCTATTCTTTAGAAGAACTTGATCAGATGGAGGATGGTGATTTGGCTTTGATAGTCAGGAAGTTTGGGAAGTTCAGATTCAAGAGGAATCCCAATCTTAAGTTCAGACCCAGATTTCAGAGAGGTGGATCTTCCTCTTCAAGTGGCTCAAGGGGTGGCTACAAAACTAGAACTGTGGAAAGGAGCACAATCAGATGCTACAATTGCAATGAGTTGGGTCACTTTGCTACTGAGTGCAGAAAGCCAAAGCAAGTGACTAGAAACACATTTGATTCTAGCAAGAAGAACAAGATTGGGAAAGCTTATGTTGCTGAAGGAAAGAGTTGGGATGACACTGACAGTGATGAAGAAGCAGGTGAGATTGGGAACCTTGCTTTAGTGGCTAAAGAGGCAAGCACTTCATCTGCACACATGTCAGAGGTAATGTTTACTGATACTGAAATGATTCGTCATCTTGGTGGCACCTTAGAATGTGCTCGCACTGAAAATGATAGAATAATTCTTTTGAACACAAATCTTGAAAATGAGATAAAAGAATTAAAACTAGTGCATGTTAATCAGGATGAACTTGTTGAGAAAATAGCTTTTCTTGATAATAGGGTTAAATGTTATATTCAACTGGAAACCATTCTTAAGAAAGAGATTAGTGAGCTCAAGACTAAAGCTAATGCCTATTTTAGCTCTTGTAAGACGGCTAAAGAGATTCTTAATAAACAAGCTATTGGTAATCATGTCAGTATAGGTTATGGTTATAATGAGGCCATTGGATTGCTTGGAATTAATTCCCCTTGTAGATTCAAATCTGAAGGAAAGGTTGTTCCATATGTGCTTAAGGGTATTGAAACACCCTTCTGTAAGGAGTCCGAAGCAGAACCTCTGAATGAAGACTCTATCATCATTGCAGAGGAGATTCGTGAAGAAGATATTGCTTTGGAAGTTGAACAATCCAAAAAGTGTATATCTGATAATTCAGTCAAAGTTGCCACAACTAAAAAGACTAGATCAGATATCCATAAGTTGGATCAAAACAACTGTAGAACTAACATGCCTGCTGTTAATTCTTCTCATAAAGCATGTGGTGTGGGTAATTGCATGTCTTGTGCTTTTAATGTTATGTATGCTTTCTTTAATAAAAAGCATGTATCTAGTGATAAGACTGCTCCATGTCAACATGTTAATAATAAGAAGCATGTTAAAGCAAAGACTACTAGTCCTCCTCAGACTAGAGTGGATTCATTTATCCCTAAGCCTACTCAGAAATGTGTTAAGGCTGGCTATAAATGGAAACGCTCTTATGTGAAAGAGGTTGAAGTAGTTTTAGTTAAAAATGTTGTTTTGCCTGACAAAGGCCAATTCTTTAAGTATGCCGGACCCAATCAAGTGTGGGTTCCGAGGAAGGACTAATCAATCTGGTATTGCAGGGAGTTAAACAGGTAAGCCGTGTTATATGGGTTCTTGACAGTGGCTGTTCAAGGCATATGACCGGAGATAGAGCCCTGCTATCAGATTTGGTTGAGAAAGCTGGCCCAGTAGTAACCTTTGGAGATAACAGCAAGGGTATTACGAAATGATATGGCTGTTTGAAGTACGGAAATGTTATCATTGAAGATGTTTCATTTGTGGAAGGTCTGACGTTCAATCTTCTCAGCATCAGTCAGTTCTGTGACAGAGGATATTCTGTTTCCTTTGAAAGAGAGAAGTGCCAGATCCTTCACAAGAAGAATGGAAAGCCTGCACTTCAAGGAGTGAGGAAAGGTGACTTGTTCATAGCTGATCTGAACTCGGGATTCAAAGATGAAGTTAATTGTTTTTATGTTAAAGCTTCATCAGATGATAGTTGGCTATGGCACAAGAAGATGTCTCACCTTAACTTCAAAACTATGAACTCTTTAGTCAAGAGGGAATTAGTTAGAGGTTTGCTTCAGATGGAATTTACACAGGAAGGACTGTGTGAGGCATGCCAGAAAGGAAAGTCAAAGAAAGCTTCTCACAAGGGCACTGATACATCATCAATAACTGAACCTCTTCAGCTACTGCACATGGATTTGTTTGGTCCAGTTAATGTGATGTCCATGTCAAAGAAACAATATGCACTTGTGATTGTTGATGACTATTCAAAATATACATGGGTTTTATTCCTACATTCCAAGGATGAGACCCCATTCCTGGTGATTGGCCATATAAAGTTGATTGAGCTGGATTCTAGATTCCCTGTTAGAGCCATAAGGTCAGATAATGGTACTGAATTCAAGAATGCCATTCTAAATGACTTTTGTGCTGATAAAGGAATAACAAGACAGTATTCTGCCCCTAGAACTCCTCAACAAAATGGAGTAGTGGAAAGAAAGAATCGTACATTGATTGAAGCAGCTAGGACCATGCTAAGTGAGTCCAAACTTCCAACGTACTTTTGGGCTGAAGCAGCAAATACAGCTTGTTATACTCAGAATCGAACTTTAATCAACAAGGACTTAATGAAGACTCTGTATGAGATCATGAACAACAAGAAACCAATTGTCAAGTACTTTCATGTATTTGGAGCAAAATGCTTTGTGCTTATAGATGACAATGTTAAACGTGGCAAGTTTGATGCAAAGGCACAAGAAGCTATTTTTGTTGGATATTCCAGAAGATCTTACAGGGTCTACGTGGTTGGCAGTCACACAGTAAAGGAAAGTGTCAATGTTACTTTTGATGACACTAAGTTCCCCAGTATCCAAAAAGAAGACTCATCTGAAAAGCTGAAGTTTGATAACTTGCCAGACTCAGAATCAGATGATGAAGCCCCACCTGAAGTTATTGCTGGTGATGATAATAATAATGATGATAATGATCATGGTGATGGTGGTGGAAACACTGGTAACAATGGAGATACCACCAACACTGGAGAAGAATCATCAAGGCAATCAAGCAACAACTCAGGGGGAGCAAATGAAGGATCAGCTAGTCACTCACAACATCAAAGTGAATTTCAAGGTGAATCATCAAGATCAAATCTTCCAAGACAGACTGTTTGGAATAGAGCTCATCCTTTTGAGCTGATCATTGGTGATCCAGATGTTGGAGTTAAAACTAGAAGAGCTTCTCAGAATGAATGTCTTTTCTCCGCATTTCTATCTAAAATGGAGCCAAAGAAAACTGAGGAAGCACTGACTGATCCAGATTGGGTGATTGCTATGCAAGATGAACTCAATCAGTTTGAACAACAGCAAGTCTGGAAGCTGGTACCCAGGCCAAAGAACAAGAAAGTAGTTGGTACAAGATGGGTATACAGGAACAAGCTAGATGAGGAAGGCATTGTTACAAGGAACAAGGCAAGACTGGTTGCACAAGGGTATTCACAAGCTGAAGGCATTGATTATGATGAAACCTATGCACCAGTGGCTAGACTTGAGGCCATCAGGATGTTCTTAGCATTTGCTGCTTACTCCAATTTTAAAGTCTATCAAATGGATGTTAAGAGTGCATTCCTGAATGGTGAACTTGATGAAGAAGTGTATGTGGAACAGCCCCCTGGCTTTGAAAATCAGGAGCTGCTGGACTTTGTGTACTTTCTCTTCAAGGCTATCTATGGTCTCAAACAAGCCCCAAGAAAATGGTATGACACTCTCTCTGGTTTTCTTTTAGAAAATGGTTTTGTTAGAGGTATCATAGACAAAACTCTTTTTTCAAAGAAACACAAAAGTGATATGATATTAGTCCAAGTCTATGTGGATGACATCATATTTGGGTCTACTAATGATAATCTCTGTAAGAGATTTGCTGAGCTTATGCAGAGTAAGTTTGAAATGAGTATGATGGGTGAGCTGAAGTTCTTTCTTGGATTACAAGTAAGTCAAAGGTCAAATGGTATATTTATTTGTCAATCCAAGTATCTCAAAGAACTCCTCAAGAAGTATCATATGGAGGATTCAGCATCAGCAAGGACTCCATCTTCAACAGCCATCAAACTTGGAGCTTCTGACAAATCTATCAAGGTAGATGTTACAAGCTACAGAGGTATGATTGGCTCCTTACTCTATCTTACTGCTAGTAGACCAGATATTATGTATGCTACATGCTTGTGTGCAAGGTTCCAAGCGGACCCTAGAGATGTTCATCTCGTTGCTGTGAAAAGAATCTTGAGATATCTTAAGGGTACACCTAATCTAGGTATCTGGTACCCTAAAGATTCTGGTTTTAATCTTGTTGGATTTACAGATTCTGATTATGCAGGTAGTGTTGTGGATAGAAAAAGCACCTCTGGGAGTTGTCAATTCCTAGGAGGTAGGTTGATTTCCTGGTATAGCAAGAAACAGCAAACAGTTTCCAATTCAACAGCAGAAGCTGAATATATTGCTGCTGGAAGCTGTTGTGCTCAGATCTTATGGATACAGAATCAATTAAAGGACTATGGCTTTGCATTAGACAAAATTCCCATATTTTGTGATAATACAAGTGCCATAGCAATCTCCAACAACCCTGTGCAGCACTCGAGAACGAAGCACATTGATATCAGGTATCATTTTATCAGAGAGCATGTCATGAATGGAACTGTGGAGTTACACTTTGTACCCACAGAAGAACAGACTGCAGATATATTCACTAAATCTGTTGACGAATCCACATTTATCAAGTTAGTTGGTAAATTGGGTATGTTAAACAGTCTTAGTGATTAATAATATCTCTGTCATGTTTGTTCTTTAAAATTCATTTTCTCTTGTCATTTAAATGATATTCACTGTCAATTCTCATTTAATAGTACATGCTTGTGTATTTAAATAGCTCTAAATATTTTATTTTCTTTAAAAATATTTTTCTCATATTTTTTAAGTAGAGAAATGTATTTTTATTGAAAATATATTTATTTAGAATTATTTAGGTATTTTTCAGATTGTAAATATTGTTGTTTGAATTTTTTTTCTGCAAGTTTATATTAATTTTATGCATTTCTAATATTCTGCATATTTTTCTAGGATTTATCGAATTTTCTGTGAATTTTTCTAGAATTTTATATATTTTTCATGCATTTTTATAAGTTTTTCAGCATTTTCTGTAAAAATTCGAATTAAATTCTGAATTTTTCCTAAGTCTTCCCAGCTTTACACTAGGAAGACTACCGGGAAAACAAGGGATATTTTCTTTTTGTTTTTTTGTTTTTTCCTTTTTATTTTAAGTCTTTTTCGAAGTCTTCCCAGTTTTTTGAACTAGGAAGACTCTCGGGAAGACTATGAATTAGTTATTTTATTTCTGTTTATTTATTTATTGTATTTTCTGGAAGACTTCCTAATTTGAACTAGGAAGACTACCGGGAAGACTATCCTAAGTCTTCCCGATTGTCTTCCCAGTTCAAATTTAAAAAAAAAAAACCGTTCAAATCCTTTTCTTTACAGTTTATTTAATTATTCATATATATATATATATATATATATATATACACTGCACACACTTTTGCCTTAGCAGTTTCTTATCAGTTTTCAAGCTTTTCAGAAAACTCCTTTCGAATTCTCATTGTCTTAAGAAAAGCTTTAATCTTAAACATTTGTTGCTCAAGTCATTACTTAGCAATCCAATCTTGTTCTTTCAAAATTAAACAGTACAAGTCGAATTGCTGTTGAAATTTTCAATTTCTTTTAAGTATTTCCGATTTGTGGTCTGTTGGATTGTTAAGTAAATTGTTTGTTTTAAGTGAACAAAGCAAGTACTGTGTGTGTTTATTGTGTGTGTGTTCTTTAGAATCATTTGCCCAATTCATTCCTGTTTTTCAAAAGTTTAAGTTCGAATATTTGGGATTAAATTTTTTTAATTTAGTTAATTTTAATAGAATTGTGATTTTGTGGATTTTAAGTAATTTTGATTAATTCTAAAAATCCCTAAAATACTAATTTTATTTTAAGTTAATTAAAATTTTCTTGTTTTATTAAAATGGATCCTAATTTTGAACTTGTATTAAATAATTATGTTGGGTATTTTGATCCTTTAAAATGCAAAGTGGAACGTTTTAGACCATGGATTCAATTTTTAAATAGCAATACATGTGTTAGTTATGCTATTTGTGCCAATGCACTTCTGAAAATTGATCCATTAAGGATGTTGTGTTCAAGTGCTGTTATTGCTGAAGATTCAAAATCTTTTACTTTCATTATTTTAAACCAGCAATATACAGTTACTTTTGATTTATTTTGTGATGTGTTGCATTTTCCAAAGGACAGGTTTGATCCCTTATCCACTGATGATGAGTTATCACAGTTCTTTGTGAATATTCATTATCAGGGTCCCTTTCAAATGGTTAAATTGTCCAAAAGTTTTGTTGTAAGGGAATGGGATCTGTTCTTTGATACTATAGCTAGGGTATTTGGTAACTGCACAAAAACAAACTTTCATTGCATTACCAGTCTTAATCAATACATTGCCTATGCTATAGTATTTGGTCGTAGATTGAACTTTGCTGAGATTCTGTGGAACCTATTGCTCAACAGGCTTGCTCACTCTA
Source organism: Heracleum sosnowskyi (assembly GCA_030848705.1). Taxonomy (NCBI): domain Eukaryota; kingdom Viridiplantae; phylum Streptophyta; class Magnoliopsida; order Apiales; family Apiaceae; genus Heracleum; species Heracleum sosnowskyi. The sequence continues at coordinate 111,975,959 of CM061244.1, read as the reverse complement.
GGAGAGATTCTGATAATGGTGTGAAAGTAAGGTGTTGGTACCCTCGCTTTCTAACTCTTATCATTAATCATCTTCTCACTGCTGAGCAGGTAGAACTGTTTCGAGAAGCTAGATTTGAAACCTCTCCAACCACAGACACCAAATTCTACACCAGACTTGATGTCTCATCCAAATTTACCACCATACCTGTTCTTGTTTCACCATTGATGAGTCAATTCATTAATTTTCCTATCTTTGGTGAACAAGTTCCTCAACCACATCCAATTCCACTGCAGGTAGTTATTCCTAACTTTGGTTCTTCTTCTGGTACTTCAAGTGAAACCCAAGTGGTTGTTAGGGATGACCCAGAGATTGTAGAACCACAGTCTCTGACCCAGGTCATAGAGCCATACAGAGAGTCAAACACTTCTGATACACAACCTGAGCCTACTATTCAAACCAGTTCAAGAAGAGTTAGTGATATACCTGAAATGAGTGTTCCCACAGCTCTGTCTCCACCCTTAAAGAAAAGAAAAACCTATAAGGAGACAACTGTAAGCCCATCTGTATCCTCTCAAAAGGATATGGACATTGATATGGCCACTACACAGTCTCTGGAGACATCCTCTCAACAGGGTGGATCTATTGAAATTCGCCATAGGGCCATGGCATCTTGTACTGAGTCAAGCACACTCCCATTACTCACAATGGGAGAAGATATCCATATAGATGACACTCAGGACACCATGCCAGGAGAGCACTTTACTTTTGACTTTGAAACAGTGCCTACCATAGTTACGGTAGAAGTGCCTTCACAGGCATCAGAGGGAAAATCTGATTCTTCGCCACCAATAATAGAATCATTTTCTCCCCTCCCAGAGGGAACATCTCTGGCTCCCCTAAGGGATTTTTCACTCGCAGTTTATAATGGAGAAAGTGAAAGGCAACTTGATGAGTTTGTCCCTGTAGAAATTCAGTATACAATGTCAAATATTTTGATAGACTCATTCAGGGATCGGGAATTGCGAACTCCCATTGCACCACCACTAACCTCTCTTGAAGGGGCTAGGGTGATTTTTCCTGCAGGTACATCTACTGAGAATCTTGACCGACGGTTAGTGGTGAGAGACATGAATCAAACACCGAGTGAAACACAAGCACGTGAGTTGAGTGAAACACCACTGAGAGCAATTGAGGTGAGTGCACACACTGACACAAACACTGCTTTGTTGAACCAGCTAGCTGATCTACAAAGGAAGTTACAAGAAACCCAGGCTGAGAATAATCTTCTGAAATCACAAGTGGTTGCTCAATCTACCACCTCTGTATCAAATCAGCTGGGTACTGTGAAAGATGACCTGGAAGGATTGAAGAATAATTTACTCCCGAAGCTGAATTCAATCCAACAATCTCAAGTACTGGTGGCTTCAGACATCTCTGATCTTACAATGTCAAATGCTCAGATATCAGAGAGTGTCAAGGAGATTGCTTCTATTTCTACCAAGGTAGACTTTATTCTGCAAACATCTGATGAAAACCAGAGGTTTAATGAACAAAGGATGTCTAGGATTGAAGGCGGAATGGAGCATCTTAATGAAGGGATGAAGCACCTATACAACATGATCAAGAATTCACATCAACCTACTGAAGAGCAAAGAACATTCTTTGAGGGAGAGGATGATGAGGATGATGATGCTGATGAAGGAGGAGATGGGAGAGAAAGAGGAGAGATAAGGAGAACATCTGAGGTGAATCCTAGGGCTTCCACAGCTCAAACTGTAGAGGATTCCTCAACTAAGGGGGAGAAGGAGAAAGAAGGAGGAAACATAGAAGCTGGAGGAGCTTCTAGAAAGGATAAGGGAAAAGGTAAACAATCACTGGAGGATACTGTCTTTGATGATGCCTACTACTACCACGGTGAACAGGATGACTTCCATTATGACACATCTGGTGATCTGGAGAAGACCATACCTGAAGAAGCTTTTGGTGAGGAGGAGGTTGAGGAGGCAGCAAACTTTGAGGATTGGGAGGATGAAGCTGATCTATATACACCTGACCCCTTGTTTCAGAAAGAGTTGAAGAAACAGCAAGCAGAGCTAAGGAGAAAGGAGGATGAGAATGCCAAGGTCTCAGACATCATATCTCAGAAGCTGAAAATTCAAAAGGCTAAACATGAAGACAAACAACGTCTTCATAGTATTCATGTCAAAGAAAGGAGATTGGATGTGAGGATGAAGCAAGGAAACAAGTGGGATAAAGCAAGGGAGATGTTTGATATCCCTCAGAGAGGCACAAACAATGATGCTACTTTTCTGAAGCTGCTTGAGAAGATCAGAATTGTTAATCCAGACAACTCATTATATATGAAGGCATTGAAGGAAGATATCCTAAGGATTACGTCTGTATTTGATCAAGTGAGGCAAGAACTGTTCATCTATGTCTCAAGTGCGCTTGAAGGGTCATTCACCATTTCTCTTGACCTCCTACAAAGAAGATCTCTATCTGAATTGTGGATTCTGATGAGTAAAGTAAAGAGATCTTCTTGCTTGAATGAGCTTCTATATGACCAGCTTAGAGATTCTGCTATGAAGGCCAGTCCTCAAGTTGTACATTTTCCTTATGAAGTCAAAATCTATAGAGGTACAACTTTAGAGACTGTGAGGCTGGATCCTGATTCCATGAAGCTACAGACTGCTATGCAACTGGTGAAGTTGGAGAATCTTCTTAGAACTTCTGGGTTTGCTTCTGTAGAGAAGTCTGAAGTTGCTGATATGATTTCAGACTACTGCACGGAGAAAATTCCAAGATATGCTCAGATGAAGAATAGATTGAAGAAGATCACCAATCAACCAGTAATGCCAAGTGGTGTGGTTTCTGAAAGTGATCGTGTCCTTGACAAAGATCTTCTAGTCACCTTACAAGAAGTTGAAGAAGGTGAAATTAGAGACTAAAGGCATGATGTAGTTAGCTCATTTGTAAATGTTATATCTTTAGAGCTAGGTAAATCAAGATAGGGAAATTTATCATTTGTTCAGGCTAGAGGAACATCTATCTTGTATTTATCTTTATTGTTTGAATCTGGAATTTGTTATATTTAATCCAGAACTTTTTATTATTTGCTTGGCTCTTAAAAGTCTTATCTTTTCTTGTTTTAGTTGAGTTATCCTCTAGAGGTATTTGGTTGTTATTGTCTAACAAACAAATAGGGGGAGATTGAAAGGCATATGTCCAGGCCTATTTGTAAACACCGAGGATTCTACTCAACTTTAATTAAGATGTAATAAGTAAATAATAAAAATCAATTGTCACAGGAATCTCAGAAGGTTATATCTGTCAAAGAATGAAGATTAAAGTCATCTACAGACTTGAAGTGATTCTACATTGAAAGAAGCTCAATTTATTGATCAAGCCTCAATGAAGTATTCAAGCTCAGTGGATTTATTAAAGTGACAAAGATTTCAAGTGGTGACAGAAAAAGATACTGATTACGGAGTTCTTGAATGAGAAGGTAGTGAATCACTGCTTAAAGTTAAATAGATAAAGAACAGACATTGTCGTTAGTCACTCATGAACCAGACAGTACATTGAGTGTCAACGTACTATTGTGTTTGTTATTTATCTAAGTTTTAAGTGATTCTGGAATTAATTGAGAAGTCAACTAATTCTATTTATTCTCTTATAAATAATTAATATTATTAAGTATATTATTTATTAAATTAATTCTGCAAAGAATTAATTTAATACATAATTTATTTAGTTAATTATTTAAATTAGAATAAAAATGAACTAGGAAGACTTAGATTTAAACTAGGAAGACTCAGTTTATTCAACTAGGAAGACTCACAAGCTTGTCTTCCCGATTGTCTTCCTAGAGTAAATGTAAGTCTTACCGATTGTCTTCCATGTACAATAGCTTGTCTTCCCGATTGTCTTCCAAGGCAAAAAGAATAGTTTTCCAGCAAGTCTTCTAAATACAATCTGCTAGTGGATTGGTGCGTGGAAAGGATGAACAAGTGAATTGTATAAATGAAAGAGGCAGTTGACATTACTACAGACAGAAGAGATATTACAAAAGATACAGAAGACAAAAAGAAAACAGACATTCCATTAAAAGCTCTATCTTTATTTCTTCAACTGCAAAGCTCTAAATTTCTGCAGGAGTATTAATTCTTGATTGTTCTTAACATTTAATCCATAAGAATTGTATATCTTGTACTGCTTTGACTTTCTAGCGGATCATAATCCCTAGATTTTATATCGAACTACTTTTTAGTATTCGATCCTTTTTATTACAAAAATAGATAAATTCATGTCGAATTTATTCTAGATTTGTTTTATTAAGTTCTTTGTAATCAGTGATCAAAATTGTAACACCCCTCAAGTTTAATAGAGTTTCTATTTAACTTGAATATTGTTTCAGTTTTTATTCCGCATTAATTTGTTCTAATTTGTTTAATCTTAAACGAACAAATTTTGATAAAACGGTATAGTTTGTATTCAACCCCCCTTCTACAAACTTATCAGGACCTAACAGATATATTTATATTATATATATAACAATACATTAAACGATATCCTACTTACCATTTATTGATATATAATTATCTTTTGTGCATATACGTATGATCTATGACATAATTTACATTAATAAAATTATAATATTAATTAAAATTAAATATTATAACCAAAATCGTAAGTTATACGTACTTTATTTTCATTTAAATTTTCGAAATGAGCAATGTTATATAATATTGAAACTTTTTTTTATAAAATATTCAACCCATCCAAACCGACCCAACCCGACCCAAACCGATGTACAACGGGTAGGGTTGGGTTACGAATTTAAATTTTATGGATTGGGTTAAAAATTTACAAACCGCCTTAAATGGGGCGGGTTGAAAAAACACCTCCAACCCGGCCAACCCGACCAATGAATACCCCTAGCTGCTGCTCAACCTTGGCCTCTGCTACTGGAACAGTCTGGATACACTGTTGTTGTATCTTGGCTAGTGAAGCAGTCTGGAAATACCGCCTCTTCTTCTTGATGACAATCCTCACTCCTTTATCTTCACCACAAAATATAGCATAATAGAGAGTCAGAGATTAATATATAGTCAAGGACTTGGAGTGATTTCTCATCGTAAGAACTTTTATCTGATATGTTAATGTTAATGTCTCCACCGCCTTGTTGATTCATGTAAGCAGACAGATCATACTCCTGGCAAATGCAGAGGCCAAGGACTTAAATATCTAAATGTGACACACAATTTTACTTAACTAGTACACTGATATATTTGACTGCAATGAGCACAACATTTCTCTCAGATAAGATCATGTGGATCAAGAAGTTATACTCCATCTAAGTTTGATTGGAAGGACTAAAATGAAGAAGATGACGGAATGAAAAATAAAAATTTAAAAAAAGAAAAGAGGTTAGAGATGAACGAGAGCAACTATGTTACTCGAATTCGGCTAGAAGTGTCCGACATAGATACAGGTCCAAGTATCGGACTCGACAACATTTTGAAAATTATACATGTTTTTTGCCTAAAATAAGTGTCCATGTTCGAGTGTCGAGTAGAGTCTGAGTAACATTAGGAGAGCAGAACTGAAGAGTTCAGAGAGTGTAAGTTTTGTGTAATAAGATTTGTGTAATATCCCGTAATTTTTAGGTTAATAATAATATTAGAAAATAGAAAAAATGATTAACACTTGAAAAAGAATAGGAATTAAAATTGAATTAGATTAATGAGCTTAAAATATGGATCAGATTTAAGTTCGGATAAGTACTAGGTTTGGACTTAGGGTTTTGTAAGGCTATATAAACAATATGTTCTCCTTACTCATGTTTTTTGTCAAAATTCGTAGGTCTTTTTCTATTAAAAATCAGCAGTCTTGTAAAATTCGTATTAAATTCATCTCAAGTCGGAATTTGATGATTCAGGACTTTTCGGAAATCTCTTTCAATTTACTACAACTTCTATTTCATAGTGTGTTTCCAGATTATTCTCTGAACTGTTCTTAAAATAAAAAAACACAACCAGATCTCGTTTTTCAGTTTTTGTTCAAATTCAGCAGATGTTTTATTCAATTCTCGATTTGTTATTAGTCCGTTTCTGATGAGCCTTACTGTTAGATCAGAATTCAATGATCGTCAGAAGCTAGACTCAACTGATCAGGATTGCTGACGTCATCAGTATTTGATCAAGCGTCAGTATCTTATTGATCATCAGGATTCCTACTCAGACTATGATCAAGATTGATCATCAGAACTTGAAGCTGATCAGGATTCCTACTTCGAGTTATATTTGGAGTCTAGATAAACATGGAAGTTTATTCTATTTGTTCCTGGTTTGTAGGATGTAGCTATCGATTAAGGATAGGTTTCTATCTTTGTTGTTGATTATGACTTATCTTGTTATTGATAGAGAAGCTGTGTGTACTATATAAACACAGTCTTGGTTTCGATTTATGTATTCATTCGAGAGAGAACATAATCGAGGGAATCAAGGGAGAAGCTCTTAAGAACAGAATTTCTTGAGAGAGTTTTTGTAAACTAGCAGCTCTCAAGAACATCAGAATTTCTTGAGAGAGTTTGTAACAGTTTTATATCAGATTTAATAAAGCTGTTATCTTTCTTTTCATATTTGTGATATATACATTAAGAAGTCGATTATCTTACTCTATTGTATTCAACCCCCCTTCTACAATAGATTATTACTGGGCAACAATTGGTATCAGAGCAAACTGATTTAATTCTGAATCAGATACGATCTAAAGATGTCGACAACCAAGTATGAAAGCATGAAGATTCCCATCTTAAAGATATCAGAATATCCTACATGGAGGGTAAAGATGCTGATGTACCTGGAGGCTATGGATCCTGACTACTTGGACAGGATTCGTGATGGACCATATATACCAACAAAGTTCGTAGAACGAACAAATACAGTACCAGAACATTATGTGGTCAAAGCTAAAGCTGAATGGACTCCAGAAGAAAAAGCTCATGTACTCAGGGAACCAAAGATAAAGAATATCTTGCATAATAGCCTTGATGCTGTCATGTCAAACAGAGTGATTGCATGCAAGTCTTCAAAAGAAATCTGGGATACTTTGGAAACTCAGTGCCAGGGATCTGCATCTGTCAAGAAAAACAGAAGGGCTCTATTGATTCAAGAATATGAACAATTCGATGCAAGACCTGAAGAGAGCCTGACTGATCTATATGATAGATTTCTGACACTATTGAACAGCTTATCCTTAGTTGACAAAGTATATGAAACTGAAGATTCAAACACCAAATTTCTTAGAGCTTTACCTGAAGAATGGGATACTCAGACCTCAATCATTAGACACCAGTATGATCTGAACATTGTGTCTCTTGATGAGATCTATGGGATGCTAAGAACTCATGATCTTGAAGTTCAACAGAGAAAGAACAAGAAAAGCAGCAAGGCAAAGTCAATTGCTTTGAATGTAGAAGCAAAATCAAAAGGGAGAGCTATGGAGGTCTCTAGAAGGAAAGCAAGAGTAGCTGAATCAGATCCTGACGACTCTTCATCAGATACTGACGGCAATCCTGATGCCAATACTGGTGATGAATCTTCTGATTCAGACATGGAAGAGATGGTTGCTATGATTGTCAGAAACTTCAGAAGGATGAAGGTCAGGAAGAATAGAAGACAAGGCAACTTTCAGAAAAAGACCTTCAAAGCAGACAAAGACAAGTATATCAAAAAGGACAGCAAGGGTAGCAAATTTGACAAGTCAAAGGTTAGATGCTACAAGTGTAATTGTATGGGTCACTTTGCTTCTGAATGCAACAAGACAAAGGCACTCATCACATCAAGCAAGGATTGGATGGACTCCTCCTCAAAATCTGATACTGAGGTAGTCAACTATGCGTTAATGGCCAATGCTGATGTAACTGCTGCTCCTGATGATAAGGTACTAAATACTATCTTTGATTTTGATACTGATAATGCTTCTGAGTTAAGACGTTTTCTAAAGTCATTACATATTAGCTTTAGAAGTTAAACTACTGAGAATACTAGAATCTTATCTGAGATGTCTGACCTTAGAAAGAGGAATGAGATATTAGAAGCTGAATTTTCTCGTATGCAAGAAGTACAAAAAGAATGTGATAATGCTAAACACATGCACTTAGAGATGACATCTAAATGTACTTCCCTTGAAAAAGAACTTGAATATGCTAATGAGAAAACCAGAACCTGGACAGACTCTGGTAGGAAATTTCATGAGATTAATACCTCTAAGAATTGGAAAGAGTGTCTAGGATATAAGTCAGATGAAGATAAGATATTAGCAGAGAAAATTGTCATTGATGAGACAGTCAGTCCAAAGACCTATAGACATGTTATAGACTCAACCAAATCTAAGATTACTCCTGTTAATTTTGTTTTTGGTAAGGATTCCAATTCTACTTTTGAAAAGGGATCTTCTTCTACTCAAGGAATTAAAATTATAAAGTCTAAACCTGTCATGAACAAAGTAAATAAGAATGTAGGTCTATTGTCTCAGAAACAGCTTAAAGATAAAATCTGTGAGGTTACAGATAAGAAAAAGGGAGCTACTGTTAAGAGAAACAGGAATGGTAAAATTGGGATCAATAAAGAAAATGGTTATAAGTATATCCCAAATGCACCTAGAAAGAGTTGTTTTAACTGTGGTAACTCTAATCATCTTGCTATTGATTGTAAAAAGAGTAAGAAGAAAATTGCTGAAATTCCTAAGTCTGATGTTAGGAATAGATCAGTATTTTACAAACCACAGAATTCCTGTTTTCATTGTGGTAGTCTATGGCATTCTATTTATACATGTAAAGAGTATCATGATTTGTACTATAACTTTTATGATCCATTGCCTAAGTTTGAAAGTAGTACAAAGTCTGATAGAACTGAAAATGTCATAGTGAAGCATGCTTTTGTTAATACTGATACTGACAAAGCAAATCCTGATGGAGTAAATCCTGTCAGGACTGCTAGAGTCAAAAAGTCTTCTGCTGTTAAATTTAATAAAATGCATGAACAAGGAATCCAACAAGTGTGGGTTCCTAAACATTCTGACTAGTGTTTTACTATTCTGATGCAGGGTAAAAGGAAAAATGTGTTAGTCATGGATAGTGGATGTTCTGTGCACATGACTGGAAACAAAGCCCTGTTATCAGAATATGAGGAAAAAGCTGGCCCAACTGTGTCTTATGGAGATGGCAACATTGGACAAACCTTGGGATATGGCAATATAATCATTGGAAATGTCATCATTGAAAAAGTAGCTCTAGTGAAGGGACTAAAACACAACTTGTTGAGTATTAGTCAAATCACTGACAGAGGTTATCATGTCAATTTCTATTCCACACATTGTGAAGTAGTCAGTAAAGCAACAGGGAAGATAGCACTAACTGGCTACAGGCATGGTAACATATAGGAATCCAACATTCTCTCAGATACTGATGGCTCCCCTACATGTTTCATCAGTAAATCTTCAGTAGATGAAAGTTGGAATTGGCACAAGAAGCTTTCTCATCTCAACTTCAGCAACATCAATGAGTTGGTTAAGAAAGAGTTAGTAAGAGGATTACCTAATGTCTTATATACACCTGATGGACTCTGTGATGCATGCCAAAAAGCAAAACAAAGAAGGACATCATTCCAGAGTAAATCAGAATCCTCTATTGAAGAACCATATCACATGCTACATCTTGATCTGTTTGGTCCAGTCAACATCATGTCCATCAGTAAGAAAAGGTACACTCTTGTAATTGTTGATGAATATTCTAGATTCACCTGGGTGTATTTTCTGCACAGAAAAGATGAAACTCCTGAAGTTCTGTTGGATCATGTGAGGATGATTGAGACAACCACAAAGTACAAAGTCAAGATTCTGAGAAGTGATAATGGTACTGAATTTAAGAATTCAAAGATGGAAGAGTTCTGCAAATACAAAGGAATCATTCAACAATTCTCTGCTCCTGGCACACCTCAGCAAAATGGAGTAGTAGAAAGGAAGAATAGAACTCTTATTGAAGCTGGCAGAACTATGTTGGAAGAAGCTAAATTACCTACATATTTCTGGGCAGAAGCAGTCAACACATCATGCTATACACAAAATCTCACATTGATAAACAGGCATGGTGTCACTCCTTATCAGTCACTCAAGGAGAAGAAACCAAGTCTGAAGCATTTGCATGTGTTTGGCTGTAAATGTTTTGTTCTCAGAACTCATCCTGAACAGCTAGGGAAATTTGAAACAAAGGCTGATGAAGGAATATTCATAGGTTATCCTACATCAAGAGCTTTCAGAGTTTTTAATTTGAGAACAAGAACTGTCATGGAGTCAATTCATGTATCTTTTGATGATAAGAAGATAACTGGAATCATTGAAGACTCGCATGATAGATTGTTATTTGAAAATGAAGCTTCCAAGGAACCTGAAGAAATTGAATCAGATCCTGTCAATTCATCAGATACTGATGGGTCACCAAATCCTGATGACTCACCAGGAACTGATGGTGCTAATACTGATGATGCAAACAACAGTGATACAACTAGTAGTGCTAATGTTGAGGGGGAGCAACGACATTCAACAACAAGTTCAGAGTCAACTCAATCATCAGGACAGAATTATTCAGATACTGATTCAAGTGAAGATCCTGATAACACATCAGGAGGGCATAAGAATAATTCAGGGAGAGCTTCAAATCAATCAAATTCTTTCAATCAAGATAACACCAATCCAGGGGGAGCATCTACTTCAAGAAACAATTTGACACCAGCAAGGAAATGGACAAAAGATCATTCTCCTGATTTGATAATTGGAGATCCTTATGCAGGTGTTCAAACAAGAAGTGCAACTCAGAATGAATGTCTATACAATAACTTTCTATCCAAGAAGGAGCCTAAGAAAGTTGAAGATGCACTTAAAGATGCTGATTGGGTTACTGCAATGCAAGAAGAACTGAATGAATTTGAAAGGAATGAAGTCTGGAAACTGGTACCAAGACCAAAGAATAGATCAATTGTTGGTACAAAGTGGATTTTCAAGAACAAGACTGATTCTGATGGAGTCATTATCAGAAATAAAGCTAGACTAGTTGCAAAGGGGTATTCCCAACAAGAGGGAATTGACTATGATGAAACTTTTGCTCCTGTTGCAAGACTAGAAGCCATCAGGATATTTCTTGCTTATGCAGCACATAAGAAATTCAAGGTTTTCCAGATGGATGTTAAAAGTGCTTTCTTAAATGGTGAACTGGAGGAAGAAGTTTATGTTGAACAACCTCCTGGTTTCATTGATCCTAAATATCCAGATCATGTCTACAGACTGGATAAGGCACTTTATGGACTAAAGCAAGCTCCAAGAGCATGGTATGAAACCTTAGCTCAATTCTTACTGGAAAGTGGATTCAAAAGAGGTGCAATTGATAAAACTCTATTTTATTTGAATCATGGAAAGGAGTTGCTGTTAGTTCATATTTATGTTGATGATATCATTTTTGGGTCAACAAACAATAAGCTGTGTGAAAAGTTTTCCAAGCTTATGCAGTCAAGATATCAAATGAGCATGATGGGAGAAATGAGTTACTTTCTGGGTCTTCAAGTTAAACAGACTGATGAAGGGATTTTTATTAATCAGTCTAAATACACAAGGAATTTACTGACAAGGTTTAACATGCAAGACAGTACTCCTGCTTCAACTCCCATAGCTACAGCTACCAAACTTGATCCTGATCAAGGTGAAGAGGTAGATGTAACTCACTACAGAGGAATGATTGGCTCTTTATTGTATCTCACTGCCAGTAGACCAGATATCATGTTTGCAACCTGTCTATGTGCAAGATTTCAAGCAAAACCTAGAGAACCACATCTGATTGCAGTCAAAAGAATTTTCAGATATCTCAAAGGCACTTCTTCACTTGGCCTTTGGTATGCAAGGGAATCAGATTTTGGGTTGTGTGGTTATTCAGATGCTGATTTTGCAGGATGCAAAATAGACAGGAAAAGTACTTCAGGAAGTTGTCAGTTTTTGGGTGGAAGACTAGTTTCATGGTTCAGTAAAAAGCAGAAATCTATTTCCACTTCAACTGCAGAAGCTGAGTACATTGCTGCAGGAAGTTGTTGTGCTCAGATAATGTGGATGAGAAATCAGTTGTTAGATTTTGGCCTGTCATACTCAAAAATCCCTATTTATTGTGATAACCAAAGTGCTATTGCAATGACAGGAAATCCAGTTCAGCATTCTCTTACTAAACACATAAGTATCAGATATCACTTTATAAGAGAACAGGTTCTGGAAGGAACAATTGAACTTCACTTTGTTCCTACTGATCAACAACTAGCTGATATATTCACCAAGCCACTACCTGAAGCTACTTTCAATAAATTGGTGAATGAACTTGGAATGATGAATTTTGAGAATTTCTGAGGAAAAGCTACAGAGAGGAAATCCTGATAACTGTCAAATCCTGATGGTTATTCAGAAAGGTATGTATCTTTGATCAAATCCTGATAGGACTCAATCCTGACAGGAAGTCAACTGGTCAATCCTGATGTACAGGTCAGTATTTCACTACTTAATTTGTGCCTAATTTTTCGTCAGTATCTGCTGATGGACGGTTGAGTTTTAGTAGGACAACTGTATGCGCGCGTGTGTTGCACTATGATAGATATATCAATACATACACATAAAAGGCGGTGCAGATTTATTTAAATGACACACATAATCTGTCCACTAATTCTTTGTGCACAAATCATATTTTGCCACCTGTCTTTGAGAGTAATATTTTGTTTTAACAAAATACTTTTCATTGGTCTACATCGTTAATTACTCTCTTATCATCAGTTTTTCATTTTCTATCTCTCTCTGTGCTTTCATACCCTAATTGCTTCAAATCTTAATTCTTGAGTTTTCAAAAGCATTACAATGACATTTCATCATTCATGAACAAACAAACAGTGATTAGTGGTGTTACATTTGCCACTAACAATTTTGTGGCTATTCTAAATCATCAAGATTTACCCAATGAGTTTCATATCATTCAAGATTTTCTAGCTTCAAGCCCATTGAAGTTTGCTTTAACAGAACCTGCAAGTGTTTCTTTTAAGTCTGTAATGCAGGTGTGGAACTCAGTTACTTTTGATAAAGGGCATTCTGATACAATCTTGATGAGTTTTGAATATAATGGAACTACTCACTATGTGACTCCTATAATTGTGGAGGCAGCCCTGCATTTACCCGTTCTTGGTGATGCTATTCCTGCTAATGTTTCGGACTCTACTCTTTTTGAGTTTGTTACAAAGTTGGGCTACAATGGTGAAGTAAAGAGATATGGAAATCTCTTCAGGACAAAGCTTAAGAAGGAATGGAATTTCTTCTTTGATACAATCAGCCGCTGTTTCCTGAACAAGACATCAAATTTTGATGCTCTTCCATCAGGATCTCTTAAAATTGGGTACTCTCTTATCCATTCTACAGTGTTTGATTATGGGTCTTTTATCTTAAAAGCTTTAAGTGATAGGAAATCAGATAAATTGGGTTCTGTCTGTTTTCTTAGATTTTTACAGTTGATATTTAATCACTTATGTCCTAATGTTTTTTTTGAGGATGATGTAGTTCTACCAATCTGTAGAATCACTGAGAATAATATTAAGTCCTTAGTCAACAGTGATAAGGCAAATGGTTTCATAGGAAATGCTTTTATTCCTGATGAGGTTAGGTTTTTCTTACATCAGAAAATGCCTACTCGTTATGGACTACTTTCTAATGCTATGGGGCAAGGCCCAACCCACCTTGTTCCTGACACAAGCATGCAACCTAAACAGTCTAAACAATTAACAACCACCTCTACTGTCTCTCAAAAGACTTTAGTTGTAAAATCAAAGAAATCAGCTAGAACTGATGTGTCTGGAAGGCAATCAGGTTCAAAGGATTTTTCCTCTACACCACTCACTAAAAAGAAGATACAAGGGGGTGTACAAGGGGTCCTGGTGAAGAAAGCTGATAAGGTTGTTAAGGATGTTCCTGTGAAAAGGAAGTTAAGGTTGATTGATGAAAGTGATTCAGAGGATGACTTACCTATATCCTCTGTGATGAATGTGAACAAGGAAGTTGCTGATACTGCTACTAAAGCTGTGGTACCTTTATCAAAACCACAAAAGACAAGGAAATTATCAAAGAGCAGGTATCATATTCCTTTGACAGTGCAAATGAAGGATACTGATATTCAGACATCAATTCCTGATGAGTCATCTACTCCTGATGCTCTAGCAAATCCTGATGTTAGTATTCCTGATGCAACAACAAAAGTGGTCTCTATATCAGACTCTCCAGCCTCTCCATCTCAGTTTAGAGAAATTTCTTGGGAGAAGGTTTCTACAACTGCTTCCTTGGTTGGTCTTACACCTACATCAAAGAAAAAGAGGAATGCAGAAGAGTTAGTCTATCAGAGACAGAAGAAGCTGAAAGGATCAAGCCCACAAGAACCTGAATTTCAGAGTAATTCAGCAGCTACTGTTGATCCTGCCACACAAGAACCACTCAATCAAAGTTTGGGTGAAGGCTTAGCTAGTGGAATGGTCACACAAGAACCATTTTCTCAAAGGGAGAATGAAGACATCAACATTCCAGCTACACAAGAACCATCTTCTCAAAGTGAAGATGCAGGCAAAGCTACAGCTTCTGTTGAAAGATTGGTCGAGAACATTGTCAATGAGGGAAGCACACAAGAACCTTTAACTCAAAGTGTTGAAGCAGCTTCTGAACCTCAAGCTCCACAAGAACCATTGGTAGCAAATACTGATGCAAGCATATCAAATCCTGACGATGTTCATCCTGACGCTAGTGGTGCTCCTGATAATGAACCTATTTTGATACAGCCACTTCGTTCAAGACCAATGGATCATCCTATCTCAGAATTACAGGATAAACTGAAAGGTATTGCAATTCCTGATCCTGATATATCTCATGGTTCTGATGATGATAATTCTGATGATGATAGTGATGATGATGATGAGAATCAACAAGAGAAGGACCAGATTGCTACAGCACTCAAGATTAGTCTTGGATCTAATTTTGGTTCATCGAGTACATTTATGGCTAGCAATGCTTCCACTGGGAAAGATCAGAGACAAGATTTTTCTATTCCTTCCTTTGATCCTGCAGAGGCATTTAGACAGAATGAATGGAACAATTCATGGCACCAATCTGATGAATCTATCAGTTTTTCTTCTGCTATTGAACATGCCTATAATGCAGTGAAATCTATTGAGAATCAAGACTTGAAGAATCATCTGAAGGCTACTACTCTGTTATCCAAAAGCCTGAAAAGTGAGATTGATTCTATCAAGGGTTCAACTGAAAAAGTGAGGACTGATATCTTTAATAATTTTACAAAGGTGCCTACTACTTTACAACTAAGGGTAGTGGAATCACAAGTGAAATCTGTTGTTTCAGAACAAACCTCAATCAATCAAAGGATTGATTCTCTGGATACTAAGGTAACTGAAATTCAAGCCTCTCTTTCCTTAATTTTGAATTTATTGTCAAATCCTGATGTCAAAAAGGGGGAGAAGGTTATTCAGACAAAATGTACACCTGATCTAGTATTAAGAAATAATGATGATGATACTGGAGATGATGGTGGTGACAAAGTGATACAAGGAGAAACCTCTGATGCTGTTGTTATGAAGACAATTCAAAAACAACGCAGTCAACTCATGTTTCTGATTCTGGAGTTAAGACAGTAAGAACATTGGTGCAATCTCAGATCCTGACGGAAGATCAAATCCTGACACCTGGTCATGGACACATTCTTGCTACAATTCCTGAAGGTGATGAAGATGTAATTATTGATAATACTGAAGATGCATCAAATTTATTCCAGAAGTTTTCTACAAAAGATGGCAGAATTGTTACTCTATATCACACTGATAAAAGAGTTCAACAATTATATGCAAGAAAAGCACTCTCTACAGCAAGTGAAGAATATCCAGATCTCTCACATGAAGAATTCTTGAGATTACAAAGAGAGACAATGGAAAGCTATACTGCTCCTGCTAGAGGTAGAGGAAGCAGAGGTAGGAGAGGTGCTAGAAGAAATAGAAGAGGTTCTTCAACTCAAACAGTACCTAGACAAACAAGGTCTTGAGGGTTAAGAATTGAAGAAATTCCTGAAGCTTCACAAAATCTAATAGATCCTGTTATCAAGGATATCATGGAGAAAGAAGACAAGGAATTTGTTGAAGAAGAACCTGAATTGAGAAGAAAAACAAGTAAATCAACTCTCAGCAATACAAATCAAATTGAAGATTCTAATCCTGACAATATTCAAGATCCTGACGAATCTGAAATTCTGCAAGAGGTTGATTTGATAATCTTATCTACTGTTGTTGATTGTCACAACAAAGAAGTAGATGAAGAAGAAGAAGCCAGAAGAAGAGATATTACAAAAAGAACATATGAAGATTTCAATCTCTATCTATAAAGGCTTAAAGTTTCAAATGAAAGACAATGGAGAAATACAAGCAGGCAAGAATCTTTACTTGAAAGAAGCTACACTCATGAAAAGGAGAAAGACAAGAAGTGGGAACACATAAGTACACTGAAGTGTGATACACCTATCAATTTTCAGACTGGTGGAATTATTACAAGTGCTTCAAGTGTTGTTGATTTGTCTGATATGGCTAGATCAAAAACACTCTGGTTAAAGATGTTTTCGAATCTGAAGCAAATGTCAAGTTACACAAGAGGAGGTATTGGACACAGGGATGCTGAATTTCTAAACATGACTTATGTTGATCCTTACTCCTTAACTGAAATTGGAGGTACTTTAACTTCTGAAAATCTGAACAATTTATTAGCTGTTGATATAGTTATAGATTGTCATGATGGTTTTGAAAAGAAAGAAAAGCTTCTGTACTTCATGAAAGATGGTAGTGTGAAGATTCTATCTATTCAAGATCTGCTGATGAAAACTACACAAGAACTGAAATATGTTCACTATCTGTTAAGATGGAAGAACCAAGTGTACAAAGTATGGGCTGACATGATTTTGTCAACTATAAGAAGAAGACTGGATGGAAACAGTAATTTCGATGGTAATTATATTCCCATGTACTTAAATCAAAGAGGTCAGGATGTGGAAATGCAAAGAGGTACTGTTGTTAAAGAAGTAACTTTTGGTATGACCCAACTTACTCTCAATCCTGATGGGAAGGAAATTGCTTATCTTTTGCTTGAAAAGCACAGTCTACAGAAAAGCTCCATACAGAATCTCAGAGCAGCTATCTACCAGATTAATGAGGAAGATGAAGAACTCAGAAATCTTAAGGAAAGACTGATTCAAATTCTTGAAGAAAAAGAAGAAAGTTTATTATCCAACTTCTTGAAGATGAATCTGTTCTATCAAAAAGCTTAAACAGATAAGTTGTTTCTGAAGATACTCGTACATTTTGATACATGTTTTTGACATCATTGAATATTTGGAATCTATACTTTATTTCACAAAGTATGAGATTGGGGGAGATTGTTAGATCAGAATTCAATGATCGTCAGAAGCTAGACTCAACTGATCAGGATTGCTGACGTCATCAGTATTTGATCAAGCGTCAGTATCTTATTGATCATCAGGATTCCTACTCAGACTATGATCAGGATTGATCATCAGAACTTGAAGCTGATCAGGATTTCTACTTCGAGTTATATTTGGAGTCTAGATAAACATGGAAGTTTATTCTATTTGTTCCTGGTTTGTAGGATGTAGCTATCGATTAAGGATAGGTTTCTATCTTTGTTGTTGATTAGGACTTATCTTGTTATTGATAGAGAAGCTGTGTGTACTATATAAACACAGTCTTGGTTTCGATTTATGTATTCATTCGAGAGAGAACATAATCGAGGGAATCAAGGGAGAAGCTCTTAAGAACAGAATTTCTTGAGAGAGTTTTTGTAAACTAGCAGCTCTCAAGAACATCAGAATTTCTTGAGAGAGTTTGTAACAGTTTTATATCAGATTTAATAAAGCTGTTATCTTTCTTTTCATATTTGTGATATATACATTAAGAAGTCGATTATCTTACTCTATTGTATTCAACCCCCCTTCTACAATAGATTATTACTGGGCAACACTTACCTTGACGGAAAGATATTTTTGTTCTCTACAACTTCCATGGTTTAAGTGTTTTCAGAAAACATCGTTTAGATGGTCAAAATGGCTAAAAACAGAACTGATCAGAATTGGATATATGATCTAGAATGCGCCGAGGTAAGTTTCCGATCGATTTTCCTAGTGTTTTCGAAATTATGTTTATATATGTATATTTGTTTATCAAATCTTGGGCTAAGTGATTATATATTTTGAAGTGATGTGTATTATTTGATATGTGTTATGTGTAAGCAATAGACTTGAGACTCTGATTTGTGCCATGGTTTGTGAAAATATCGAATAAGAATAAGGACCGAGTCACCGGGTTATAATGACAGTTTTCTGAAAATTTAGGACCGTTATCACCGGGTTGTAGTGATCGTGGCATGAATTATGGGTTTCAAGTTATTATTGTTATGTGGTATCGTATCTATCGAATAAGAATAAGAATATGTGAATCGAAAGTTATGTATTGTGTATCGTTATTGTATCGTATTGAATATCGTATTTTATTGTATGTATACATGTTATTTGCCCGACTAGTTGGATCGATTGGTTTCTTGCTGGGTTGTATGACTCATTCCTTACAATTTTAAGGTTCGGTGTAACTCAAGTGGGATAACTTTGGAGTTCGAGGATCTTAGGTTCAGAATAGATTGGTTTTTGGATTATCGTTAGCTGTGCTTTTGTAATTGTTAGCTTTGTAATAGAACTTTTGTCACGCTTTTGTCTGTAATTGTCATTGTATAGTACTTTATTTAAGTTTTGTATTTAGATTTAATATAGTCCGAAAAGTCGGGCTGTTACAATTTGTCAAGGAGATGGGTAGTAGGAATGAATGAGCACTCATTTGTAGATTGGTGGTGTTGAGCTCTACTTCGAAGTTGTGGAAATTGAATTGAGGATAAAGTGAAAATAAGAATAAAATATCACAAGACATTTTAAGTATCAATCGGCTCCGATAATTATATATTATTTTTTCCAAGAAGGAGGAGCGTCTATCATTTACATGACACTAATTGGGATCTGACACATTTTCAAGTAAACAAATAACAGTGTTCCACTATCTGGCAGAATATATACAAGCAGATAAATTTGTGAATAATGCTAAACTATAAAGGATATGAAATAAAAGCGACTAATTCAAATGCCTTCACATGGGAACACTCTAATAGAAGTGCATGCGAGTATTTTAAGTGACAGTATTTCCAGAGTTACTACATGGTTTTCTCATGAAATGTGTGGCTGAAGCTTTGTTTTATTTGTGCGTGAAGTACATCTCATAGATGATATATATTTTTTAGTTTGGATTACATATCTTCCCACGATTCCCTTGTGTGGATTTGACAAATTTTTAAGACATTCTTAAAGTCTCGTTTCATTCATCATTTTCTTCCTCTACCAGTTTCCTTCACAAACTCTTACACAAGCAAAGAATAGAATCTAACCAACTACAAGTGCCTTGTTATTCTCTTCATTATAGTTCACAAGTTTTCATAGGATAACCATCAAGAATTGAAATAAGAATTGCATGTGCACATGAATTGGGTGATGTAGTAACACATGGTGAAAATGAAAAACAAATTTTTTATGTAGATCAAACTAGAACATAATTCTCCTCCAGACATGTATTCCCAGCTCCTAAAGAACAAATATGCACGACAGGGAATATATGATATTTGAAATTCTTGACAAACGATTTACTACAACCATACTAGGGGAGAGTTAAATGAAGTTCAACTACCAGTGCTGTAGGTTAACTAACTGCAATTATAATTCAAATTCAAGTAACAAACTGCATATATATTAAACCGAAGAGTTAAATAAATTTCAAGTGTCATAGCTTAAGGATTTCAGCAAGTCAATCCAGTTTAAACATCTAAGACCAATATCTGAGTCTAATAGCTCGACCAATCCCAACACCACTAAAATAACTTAATAAACACCTGCTCTAGCAACCTCGTTCCCTTTACCGGAAACCGGGTATTTAAGTCTTGTTGAATACAAAATGGGTGTGTGAGTTTTTTAGTAAAATAAGAAACATAATCAATTTACGCGCACACTTTTATATTCCGAGGTTGTAATTAACAAATTGTCACTATTAATACATTAATATAGTACCAAATCTGGGGAGCATAGAGAAATCACCCTATATATATATATATAACTAAACACACCACACATCCACCTTCTTTTTGACAAATTTCGAATTCTCGATATCCCGGAAAATGAGTGAGGTAAATATCATTAGACAAAAAAAGTAACCCTAATTTTTTTCCAATTCAAAAAAACAAAAAACATACAGACAAGTAATAAAGTTGTTTTTGTAACTTAATCAATCATTAGCTTGTGTTAAAAATAAACTTTCTCGGTCCACATAAAAGTATGCTATAAAATCAAGTCTTTAACAAACACAAATAAGGCAGATTGTAAAAAACAAACGATTGTTATAACAAACCTTATCGGAGAAAATTTCTGCGATACGTGTAAATGATGGACCCTCTTAAAATTCTTGAATAGAGATGAAACAAACACTAAATTGCAGAACTCACAAGCTTAAGGAAGAAGAAGAATAGCTATTTTATTAAGAACATTGTGTATTTTACATTCTAGAAGAGTTGAAACTAAAAATGTCAATCAACACTACATATATCACTTTCTAATCATAACAGAATGATAGTTGTGCTGTAACTAACTTAAGTAAAACTAAAATAACAAAAGTTACATCAGAATTAATAAACTCCCCTCCATTATCACTACGAATAGTTTTAATAGAAACATGAAAATGAGTTTGAACATGAGCATAAAAATCTTTAAGAGATTGAGAAACATGTTGTTTGGTAGGAATGAAAATAGTCCACATAGCTCTTGTATGATCATCAATAATGGTGAGAAAGTATTTGCAACCATTACAAGTAGGAATTTTATAGGGTCCCCAAACATCACAATGGACAAGATCAAAAGGTAAAATAGCTTGAGAAAGACTAGAACTGAAAGGCAAATGGTATTGTTTTGCTTGTGGACAAACTGAACAATGTTAAGAACATTTGTCAGAAGAAACTGGTAGAGTATAGATTTTAGAAATAACAGAAAAAGGAATATGTCCTAGTCTTTTATGCCAAGTAGGAAGAGAAGACTTGCTGGAAACAGTGAAAACTTTAGGAGAGGGAGGATGATTATGAAGTTGATATAGTCCTTCAACAAGATTACCAAGAACCAACTCCTTCATCTGGACTTGGTCCTGCATTATACATTCAGTAGGAGTAAAGAAAATTTTGGTATGAGTAGAAGCAGAAAGAGTGCTAATGGACAACAGATTAAAATGAAAAGAAGGTAAAAGTAAGACATGATCAACAACAAGTGACAAATGATGTAGAAAAACTGAGCCAGGATGAGTAACTAAGGCATTACTGCCATCAGGAAAAGCAACTGTCAAAGGAATATCAAGGCTCTTTATATCATGCATAAATTCTGCGTTGCAGCACATATGACTAGTGGCGCCAGTATCTAAAATCCAAACATTTGCAGGTATCTTCACGTTAGTCAAAAGAGAATAAGCAATACCTGCTATGTTATTGGAAAACTGATAAGGAGATGCAGATGAAGAATAAGTAGGCTTCTGAAAACACTGCATAATAGAACTCATTTGGTGCTGGAGTAATTCCATTTGTGTAGATAAAACATCTGAATCTTGGACTGAATTTGTTTTAACATCCGGAGTACCATTCTTAGTAACTTGCATTGCCTGAGAGGGCTTTGTAGTGTTAACAGAAGAAGAAGACTGAATACCAGGCTGTAACTTATTATTTCCAAATATCTTATTTGCTCTGTTATTAGGGTGATATGGATGATCTGTAGGATATCCGATGAGTTTGAAACATTTCTCCCGGACATGACCTTTACTGTGACAGTAAGAACACTCAACAACAGTTCCAATCCCAGACTTGTCAGTAAAACGAGAAGGAACATTAAATTTTGGTATATTGGCCATCATAACAGCCTGAGAAGCCACTAGAGAAGCATGAATCTGTCTTTGTTTCTCTTCTTGCTTAAGTAACATAAACGCCTGATTAACACTAGGCCATGGATTCGTCATCAGTAAATTGCCTCTAGCAACAATGAAACTAGAATGTAGACCCATCAAGAATTGAATTAAACGAGTTTTCTCAATTTGTGCATCCCATTCCTTAGAAGCACCACATGTACATGTAATTCGAGGCTCTAAAGCCTTCAACTCATCCCAATAACCTTTCAATTTGTGAAAATAAAACTTGACAGAATCATTCCCTTGCTCGAGTTTAAACAAATCTCGTTGAACCTCATATACTTTATGTCCACTAACGGCAGCAAATCGCTCATTTAATTCAGACCAAACAGTTTGAGCACTATTCAAGAAATTCATACTATTACTTATATCATCCGAAACAGTATTCAAAATCCAAGTAATCACCATATCATTAACACGTTTCCAGTGCGGAAATAGAGGAGAATCCATAAGAACAGGAACAAACTCACTAGTAACAATAACCAGCTTGTTTTTAGCAGATAACACAATTTGCATAGAACGTTTCCAGGAAGCGTAATTCTCAGAACCGATGAGTTTCTTAGATATAAGAATCATGCCTGGTTGATCATTATTGTGCAAAAATAATGGATGTGCATTCGAATCAACAAATTGAGGATAAACAGATGTATTAGTGTGTATCGGTTGTGGTGTTTGTATTGTTCATATTGTTCATAGTATGAGTAGGTGACGCCATTAAAATAGTTGCAAAAGTTTGTGGAAATTGATTGAAATACATGAAAATCAACGAATTCAACGAATCAAGATGAACTCAATTGTGAAATCAAGAGATGCAGAAGCAAATCAATACGAAAACAAAACACAAAAGTCGTCAATTAAGTAAGAAGAGAAAGTGAAAGCTTACGATTAGTCGAAAATGAAGACAAAAACGATCGATAAAGCTCTGATACCATCTTAACATTCTTGAATAGAGATGAAACAAACACTAAATTGCAGAACTCACAAGCTTAAGGAAGAAGAAGAGCTATTTTATTAAGAACGTTGTGTATTTTACATTCTAGAAGAGTTGAAACTAAAAATGTCAATCAACACTACATATATCACTTTCTAATCATAATCATAACAGAATGACAGCTGTGTTGTAACTAACTTGGGTAAAACTAAAATAACAAAAGTTACATCACAGTCACTAATATAACAATAGACCCCATGTATGCACACCTAAAACTCTATCTGTAACAATCGTTTGTTGTAGACCGTTCTCACACAAATAAACATACATTATACATACAAGTTCACACACAGGGTTAACAATATAAGTAGAGTTAAGACTTAAGATTTAAGAATAGAAAGCATACCTGGCCATGAAAGACAAGACTGGCATTTCGAGAGTTAGAGGTTAAACCTCGTTGAGTTTTGAGTATATTAGTGATGGGCATTTTCTGTTTAAAAAGCCTTTCTTCAAATGTATCTTTTTTAGTTGCCATCTTCTTACTCTTTTCTTTTCACTGTAATAAGTAATAGGAGTAAGATCAAGTCTAGCAGCTTACTTATATCATGTCCTAAGCTCAAATATAAGTAATTTAGAAAAAAATGGTGCTCCAACAATGTCCTAGTGGCTACCTAAATCATCACTAGGACATCCATCTCATTACCTATTAATAAGTAACCACTCACTACAAGAAAAACTGAAACAGACGACACTTATCAGACAACGGTCGGCAGTAAAAGCATTGTTTGAAATTTTCACACAACGGTTTTTGTTTTTGCAAAATCTGTCTGTTGTCTGAAAGACCTTCCACAACGGTTTCTAAAACCATTGTCTATTAGAAGGAGTAAAGCAGAGGCTTTACACAACGGAATTATAAAACCGTTGTCTGAAGAAAGGTCAGACAAGTGTTTCATAAACCGTTGTTAAAAACACACAAGTGTTTTTTTTTTTTGTTACTTAAATGGATGTCACACAACAGTTTGAATAAACACTTGTCTGATTCTAACAACGGTTTACAAAACCATTGTCTGAAGAAACTTCAGACAATGGTTTTGTAAACCGTTGTTAGAATCAGACAAGTGTTTTACTTGTATGTAGACTATACTTAATTCACACAACAGTTTCTGCATACCGTTGTCCAATTGAAATCTTAGGGGGGACAATTATTTTGGAGGAGTTAATGAGGGGGGACAAAGATTCGGACAATTATTATAAAAAAATTTATAAAAAAAACACACAACGGTTTTACAACTTAAAAACAGTTGTGTGACGTTTTTTTTTTTTTGAATTTCTCGTTCGTGACAAACTTTAATTGTGAACTTTGTTTGAATAATAAAGTTTATGTTTAATTGACACACTTAATTATAGGATAATATTCTTAATTAAGCCGGATATCATAGTTTGTAGTTCTCTTATCATATTAAGACTTTCGTATTATCCTCGTTATTATACTTAACAACATATAAAATGTACATATTTTTCTTTGTTGGACCAAGGACACCACACAATTTACTAAACATACAAGTCGGGAATGGCGTACAGTCTCGCTTATACATGACTTACATAATTTCGTGTGTAAACTAACATAACCCCTAAGTCGTAACCCCTAAATCGTAACCCCTAAACCACAAAACCCTAAGCACAATCTATTATTATAAGTATTATTTTATAAAATTTTCAATCAATAACATGTTCGGTATCTTCAAAGAAGTGTAAAAAATAAGTTAGGCAAAGGTATTAACAAAATTTTTATAAAAAAAACACACAACGGTTTTTTTAAGAATAAACCTTTGTTGTACTTTACTTTCCACGACGGTTTTTTTGTAGAAACCGTTGTGTTATTACCACAACGGTTTTTTATTTATAAACTGTTGTCTGAATGATTTTACTACAACGGTTTTACAACTTAAAAACAGTTGTGTGACTTTTTTTTTTTTTTTGAATTTCTCGTTCGTGACAAACTTTAATTGTGAACTTAAAAACGGTTTTTAAATGATTTCTTCGACGATCCAACCGTACGGATGTTAATCAGTACTCATTCTAGTGTTGGGAAAAAATAATCAAAAAATAACAAGGCCCGGTTGTGCCGCATCTTTTCAAAAACGTTGGAACACTACTACTTTTGGGAACGGGACATGTGTCAGATTCAATGAATATTTTTTTAAAATGATTTCTTCGACGATCCAACCGTACGGATGTTAATCAGTACTCATTCTAGTGTTGGGAAAAAATAATCAAAAAATAACAAGGCCCGGTTGTGCCGCATCTTTTCAAAAACGTTGGAACACTGCTACTTTTGGGAACGGGACATGTGTCAGATTCACTGAATATTTTTTTTAAATGATTTCTTCGACGATCCAACCGTACGGATGTTAATCAGTACTCATTCTAGTGTTGGGAAAAAATAATCAAAAAATAACAAGGCCCGGTTGTGCCGCATCTTTTCAAAAACGTTGGAACACTCCTACTTTTGGGAACGGGACATGTGTCAGATTCACTGAATATTTTTTTTAAATGATTTCTTCGACGATCCAACCGTACGGATGTTAATCAGTACTCATTCTAGTGTTGGGAAAAAATAATCAAAAAATAACAAGGCCCGGTTGTGCCGCATCTTTTCAAAAACGTTGGAACACTGCTACTTTTGGGAACGGGACATGTGTCAGATTCACTGAATATTTTTTTTAAATGATTTCTTCGACGATCCAACCGTACGGATGTTAATCAGTACTCATTCTAGTGTTGGGAAAAAATAATCAAAAAATAACAAGGCCCGGTTGTGCCGCATCTTTTCAAAAACGTTGGAACACTGCTACTTTTGGGAACGGGACATGTGTCAGATTCACTGAATATTTTTTTTAAATGATTTCTTCGACGATCCAACCGTACGGATGTTAATCAGTACTCATTCTAGTGTTGGGAAAAAATAATCAAAAAATAACAAGGCCCGGTTGTGCCGCATCTTTTCAAAAACGTTGGAACACTGCTACTTTTGGGAACGGGACATGTGTCAGATTCACTGAATATTTTTTTTAAATGATTTCTTCGACGATCCAACCGTACGGATGTTAATCAGTACTCATTCTAGTGTTGGGAAAAAATAATCAAAAAATAACAAGGCCCGGTTGTGCCGCATCTTTTCAAAAACGTTGGAACACTACTACTTTTGGGAACGGGACATGTGTCAGATTCAATGAATATTTTTTTAAAATGATTTCTTCGACGATCCAACCGTACGGATGTTAATCAGTACTCATTCTAGTGTTGGGAAAAAATAATCAAAAAATAACAAGGCCCGGTTGTGCCGCATCTTTTCAAAAACGTTGGAACACTACTACTTTTGGGAACGAGACACGTGTCAGATTCACTGAATATTTTTTTTAAATGATTTCTTCGACGATCCAACCGTACGGATGTTAATCAGTACTCATTCTAGTGTTGGGAAAAAATAATCAAAAAATAACAAGGCCCGGTTGTGCCGCATCTTTTCAAAAACGTTGGAACACTACTACTTTTGGGAACGAGACATGTGTCAGATTCACTGAATATTTTTTTTAAATTATTTCTTCGACGATCCAACCGTACGGATGTTAATCAGTACTCATTCTAGTGTTGGGAAAAAATAATCAAAAAATAACAAGGCCCGGTTGTGCCGCATCTTTTCAAAAACGTTGGAACACTGCTACTTTTGGGAACGGGACATGTGTCAGATTCACTGAATATTTTTTTTAAATGATTTCTTCGACGATCCAACCGTACGGATGTTAATCAGTACTCATTCTAGTGTTGGGAAAAAATAATCAAAAAATAACAAGGCCCGGTTGTGCCGCATCTTTTCAAAAACGTTGGAACACTGCTACTTTTGGGAACGGGACATGTGTCAGATTCACTGAATATTTTTTTTAAATGATTTCTTCGACGATCCAACCGTACGGATGTTAATCAGTACTCATTCTAGTGTTGGGAAAAAATAATCAAAAAATAACAAGGCCCGGTTGTGCCGCATCTTTTCAAAAACGTTGGAACACTACTACTTTTGGGAACGGGACATGTGTCAGATTCAATGAATATTTTTTTAAAATGATTTCTTCGACGATCCAACCGTACGGATGTTAATCAGTACTCATTCTAGTGTTGGGAAAAAATAATCAAAAAATAACAAGGCCCGGTTGTGCCGCATCTTTTCAAAAACGTTGGAACACTACTACTTTTGGGAACGAGACACGTGTCAGATTCACTGAATATTTTTTTTAAATGATTTCTTCGACGATCCAACCGTACGGATGTTAATCAGTACTCATTCTAGTGTTGGGAAAAAATAATCAAAAAATAACAAGGCCCGGTTGTGCCGCATCTTTTCAAAAACGTTGGAACACTGCTACTTTTGGGAACGGGACATGTGTCAGATTCACTGAATATTTTTTTTAAATGATTTCTTCGACGATCCAACCGTACGGATGTTAATCAGTACTCATTCTAGTGTTGGGAAAAAATAATCAAAAAATAACAAGGCCCGGTTGTGCCGCATCTTTTCAAAAACGTTGGAACACTACTACTTTTGGGAACGGGACATGTGTCAGATTCAATGAATATTTTTTTAAAATGATTTCTTCGACGATCCAACCGTACGGATGTTAATCAGTACTCATTCTAGTGTTGGGAAAAAATAATCAAAAAATAACAAGGCCCGGTTGTGCCGCATCTTTTCAAAAACGTTGGAACACTACTACTTTTGGGAACGAGACACGTGTCAGATTCACTGAATATTTTTTTTAAATGATTTCTTCGACGATCCAACCGTACGGATGTTAATCAGTACTCATTCTAGTGTTGGGAAAAAATAATCAAAAAATAACAAGGCCCGGTTGTGCCGCATCTTTTCAAAAACGTTGGAACACTACTACTTTTGGGAACGAGACATGTGTCAGATTCACTGAATATTTTTTTTAAATTATTTCTTCGACGATCCAACCGTACGGATGTTAATCAGTACTCATTCTAGTGTTGGGAAAAAATAATCAAAAAATAACAAGGCCCGGTTGTGCCGCATCTTTTCAAAAACGTTGGAACACTGCTACTTTTGGGAACGGGACATGTGTCAGATTCACTGAATATTTTTTTTAAATGATTTCTTCGACGATCCAACCGTACGGATGTTAATCAGTACTCATTCTAGTGTTGGGAAAAAATAATCAAAAAATAACAAGGCCCGGTTGTGCCGCATCTTTTCAAAAACGTTGGAACACTGCTACTTTTGGGAACGGGACATGTGTCAGATTCACTGAATATTTTTTTTAAATGATTTCTTCGACGATCCAACCGTACGGATGTTAATCAGTACTCATTCTAGTGTTGGGAAAAAATAATCAAAAAATAACAAGGCCCGGTTGTGCCGCATCTTTTCAAAAACGTTGGAACACTACTACTTTTGGGAACGGGACATGTGTCAGATTCAATGAATATTTTTTTAAAATGATTTCTTCGACGATCCAACCGTACGGATGTTAATCAGTACTCATTCTAGTGTTGGGAAAAAATAATCAAAAAATAACAAGGCCCGGTTGTGCCGCATCTTTTCAAAAACGTTGGAACACTACTACTTTTGGGAACGAGACACGTGTCAGATTCACTGAATATTTTTTTTAAATGATTTCTTCGACGATCCAACCGTACGGATGTTAATCAGTACTCATTCTAGTGTTGGGAAAAAATAATCAAAAAATAACAAGGCCCGGTTGTGCCGCATCTTTTCAAAAACGTTGGAACACTACTACTTTTGGGAACGAGACATGTGTCAGATTCACTGAATATTTTTTTTAAATTATTTCTTCGACGATCCAACCGTACGGATGTTAATCAGTACTCATTCTAGTGTTGGGAAAAAATAATCAAAAAATAACAAGGCCCGGTTGTGCCGCATCTTTTCAAAAACGTTGGAACACTACTACTTTTGGGAACGAGACATGTGTCAGATTCACTGAATATTTTTTTTAAATGATTTCTTCGACGATCCAACCGTACGGATGTTAATCAGTACTCATTCTAGTGTTGAGAAAAAATAATCAAAAAATAACAAGGCCCGGTTGTGCCGCATCTTTTCAAAAACATTATAAAATGTTTCCCCCTTAAACGAAAATTATTACGAGCACCCTTTGCCCCCTTAATTAATTTCTCTCTCGCATTCAGTCTTCGATACACTATTTTTTTAAATTATCAAAAATGATGCAGTAACATTCGAATTTTGAATTAATTTTTATTATTATAAATCATGTATAATATATTAATATTTTTTTAATTATATTATGTAATTGACTAATTACACATGATATTTATTTAATTTTAAATAATAAGAATTAAAAAAACATTACACCCGTCTGAAAAAAATAAAAGGCGGCAAGTTTCCCCCCAAACTAAATTATTGGAAGCAGACTTTTCCCCTTAAACGAGAAAACGAAAAAAACGCTCTCTCATACACTTATCCTCTCAGTCTCAATTTCACTCTCCCTCTCTCACTCAACTTTCAAGCGACGAATTATGAACGCCATAGATTCAAAAACTCAACTCTCATATTTCTTCTCTTCTTTTATCTATTCCCCTTTTTCATCTCTAATTTGAATCTAATTTGTTTTTGATTTTGCAGGTGGTTTTTGATTTTAGGGATTCCATCACTGGATTCCATCTCTCAACCGGATTAATTGGTAAATACTTCATAATTTTAACTACTTCATTGATTTTGCTATCTTCTTTACTTTTCTATTTTAATTTCAATTAGGGTTACGATTAGGGGTTTCAATTGAGGGTTTCAGTTAGGGTTTCGATTGGGGCTTTAAATTAGGGCTTTAATTTGGGGCTTTACATTTATATGCATAATTACCCTGTTCATATCGCCTTCAAATGTACATCAGTGATTATCTAGGCAAGATACCTATAACAAATTATATAGATTCATCTTGTAATTGATACAGATATGTTAGGCTTTATTCATGCACAACATGTAAACATGATGGCCTGTGCAACATTCATATTATGCTCAGCAATATATTAGGAGGTTGCTTTTAGTGCATATATTTTTATGCATTTACATGGTTATTCTGCTTTATTTTAGACCATTGAGCGTAGTTTATCTAGGTAGGAAACCTATAACAAATGATATAGATTCATCTTGTAATTGATACAGATATTTTAGGCTTTATTCTTGCACAACAGATATACATGATGTCCTGTGCAACATTCATATTATGTTCAGCAATGTATTAGGAGGTTGATTTTGGTGCATATAACTGTTACATTTACATAGTTATTCTGCTTTTATTTTAGACCATTGAGAGTTCTTTGCGGGAAAATTCAGGGCGTGTAAGATCCTTTTTAGCAAGCCTGGTATGTTGTCTGCCTCAAACCACACAATATTTTTTCTGGTTATTCAAATTTCTGTTTTCTAAATAGAACTGTAATTTAATGCAGAGTCTTGTGGATCTTGCTGGTAGTGAGCGTGCATCTCAAACAAATGCAGATGGTACTAGATTAAAGGAAGGAAGTCACATTAATCGAAGCTTACTGACTCTAACAACCGTCATTAGGAAGCTAAGGTACTTTGTCAAAGAAATTTGGTGAAGCATACTTTCCAATGGAGTATTGTTACTTAGTAAAAAAATAAAAATAAAAATAAATTCACCTGCTTTTTATTATACTAAACAAAGTCAAATTTAGGTACAGAATAGTTCAACAAAGAACAGCAATCTTCACTCGGAGGAAATGCACGAACAGCAATAATATGTACCATGAGTCCTGCTTTGAGTCATGTTGAACAGTCAAGGAATACACTCTTATTTGCAACTAGTGCGAAGGAAGTTACAAACAGCGCCCAAGTAAACATGGTAGGGAACAGAAAAAATGTTTGTTCTTATCATAATCAGTGCATATTATGTGTCCCATCATGTTTGTCGAAATTATTTTGTGCATATTTTATTATTGCTAATAACTAAGTAGAGTGATATTTACAGCAGCTTACTGTCTGGTTTATTATGAATGGTTCAGTGTGTCACTTTCATGTTAAATCAATTGAATGCGCAGGTTGTAGCCGACAAGCAATTAGTGAAGCACTTACAGAAAGAAGTTGCTAGACTCAATGCAGAGCTGCAAAGTCCAGAACCTACTTCTTCAAATATAAGGTCTTTACTGATGGAAAAGGACCGGAAGATCCAGCAGGTACTTATGTTATATATAGGAGCGAAAGTGTGGATTGTTCAAACACACTGTTATATGTATGCATCTGTGGAAAGCGTGGACATTATCCCCCCCGATAAACCACCACTCGTTTTAGATTTGCAGAGTAGAAATTTGGTTGTACCTTACTTTAGAGTTTAGATACATCAATCACTCATACTCAGCCTGTATGCACCACTTGTTATGGATTTGCAGAGTAGAAGTTTGGTTGTATCTCACTTTAGATACATCAATCACTCATACTCGGCCTGTAATTTTCTTCTCGGGAATATCGTGTCTTGGTTTTTGTTCGTAGAAGCAATTCTCATTGTTACATGTAGTGAGAGTGAATATATGTTTATTATATTCTCTGATTGTCTGTGTTTGGTAGAGTAATTCAGAGCTAAAGCAAAAAACTGTGCTCTAATATAGATCTTATAATACATGAGGATAATCTGATTTGCAGATGGAGATTGAAATGAATGAGCTCAAACGTCAAAGAGATCTCGCGGAATCCCAGCTTGAACAGGAAAGGAGCACACACAAGGAGCAAAAGGTCTGCTATCTAAATTCTAATTAGAGTTTATTTCTGATTTCCTCCATAGTTGCTTTTTCCCATAAGAAGTGTAGAACGGGCATATATCTTACTAAGTTTTTTCTGCACTTACCGTGTTCATTCAGGGTTCGGTAGAATGTGGTCCTTCTCGTCAAGTGGCCAAGCGTCTTTCTTATACGACTGATAACGATTCAGCTATCAATAGGAATCTTACAGAAACCTTAGTAAAAAAGACAGGAGGAAGGCAGTCAATGTTGAGGCAGTCAGTCACTTCTACAGATCCATCCATGCTGGTCCATGAAATCCGAAAACTTGAGATGCTGCAGAGGCAGCTCGGTGAAGAAGCAACCCAGGCACTTGAGTTACTTCACAAGGAGGTTGCATCTAACAAGGTGGGGAGTCAAGATACTACAGAAACCATAGCAAAGCTTCTGTCTGAAATAAAAGACATGCATGCAGTTAGTTTTATGTTGGGTTGAGTTGGAGGCTATTGATACACTCCTGGTACGCTAGTAACAGAGAATTAACCATATTACTATCACTTATTAATTCTTTTATTATCAGCCTTTTGAGATAGATCATTCATGTGCAGTTTTTTACTTGTTTCATGGTGCTGCAGGCTTTAAAAATCATCTAGACTGATGAGCCTTTGCTGCGTCCCTGTGGTGTTTCAGAGGTGCTGGCATGAGTGTATAAGAAGTGAAAAAGGTGGAGGTTTTTCGGAATATAAATGTTAGGTTTCGTCGAACTTGTGTAGAGAAATAGAGTATTCATTTTTGACACTGCATCATACCATCAGCTTTACTTGTACACTCTGACTTATTAGATTGAGAATTTCTAAGCATTGTAGATGTATTTTTTCCAGTGTAAGTACTAATAATAAAGTTATTAAGTCATGTTTGGGTTCATATTGAATTTGAAATCTGAGAAATTTTGTTTATTAAAGATTTTTTGTTGCACAAAAATCTAGCTTATTAGATTGTTTTTTGTCCAATACCGTTGTCTATCAAAATCAGAAACAAGTGTTTTAGAAACAAAAACTGTTGTGGTTCTGCTAATGTTCAAACATGTTTATCTTTTTAAACCATTGCCTAACAGCTTTCAGACAACAGGTATTTAAAGAAAACAATTGTGCAAGTCAAGAATAGACAACAGTTTTTAGAAAGGAAACCATTGTGTTAAACTATTAAGACAATGGGGTTGTTCTACTAAAACCGTCGTAAATATTTAGATCACACAACACTCTTTTGGAAAATAAAGCCTTGTCTGAAAATTAAAATAACAACATTTTCTAGTTAATAAACAATTGTTGATTTATTTGTCAGACAATGGTTTCTACAACAACCGTTGTTGTTCACGCGTTTCAGACAACGTTTTCTAAGACCAAAACCGTTGTCTGTAGGGAATCAGACATCACTCTTCTGGAAAATAAAGTCTTGTCTGAAAATTAAAATAACAACATTTTCTAGTTAATAAACAATTGTTGATTTATTTGTCAGACAATGGTTTCTACAACAACCGTTGTTGTTCACGCGTTTCAGACAACGTTTTCTAAGACCAAAACCGTTGTCTGTAGGGAATCAGACAACGGACGCGTCCGTTGTCTGAGCTGCGTAACAGACGGCATCTCAATAGACCACGGTTTTCTAGGGCATCAGACAACGGGCAAAAAGCCTTGTCTGATTCAATTATTCTTGTAGTGACTAGCCATTACCTATTTAATTTCCATGAATAAAAAATTCACTTCCCTCCTTTTCTACATTTCGTTTCTCTATCTTTCTTCCACTCTTTTTCTCCCTCTTTTCAAATATATTATTATAATAATAATAGAGAATGAATTTAAGTAATGTTATTGGAGTTTATACAAGAAATCAAGTCCCTAAATCAGTAGGACATATTGTTATATAATATTTATAAGTAAACAACTAGAACAGTGTTGACACACACAAATTAACAAGAAGAATAGTAGAAGATCAAATGATGTAATAAAAGATAAAATGGGAAAATAAAACAAGAAAAGAAGCACAATGAGCCAAGAAGCACGAATGTGTGTGACAGGTGTCATGTGATGGGAAAATAACCGTGCAATGCTGTTGTTATTTTTGTTTTGTTTTGCAACGACATTGCTCATGTATGTTGCGTTTATGCAAAAAAAAAAACATTATGAAGAATTGTGCAAGAGGTGTTTGCGAGGAGAGTAATTTTTTGTAATTTTTTTTACGAGAGAAAAATAATTGTAGTAAATGAATTGTTTTTTATTGGAATTGTGGCAATCATAATATATTTTCATAAATCATTTCATAAATTATATCGATTGTTGGATTGTGTCGGTCATTGTTACTCCTAAATGCGACAACAAAATGCACATATTTAGTTTTTTTGTATTAACACCCGTGTTTTATTTTGATTTTTTTAAGATTGTGCCTATTTTTTATGCACGTCTATATAATTTCACCAGGGAGTAACATTAAGCTAGCTTGTAGTTTGGACCTTAAAAAAAAGGTAATTTTATGGTCGGGCCACGGCCAACACAAGGTTTCTTTTGAAAAAAAAAAAACTGACAGTCATCAAAAGTGTGACTAACAGTCTCACCCCAGGTCCCCAAGTCACAATCTCATCCAGAACAATAGAATGAAGGTTACATAAGCTCATATTGTGGACGATCAAAACTGTTCTGCAGACATTGACATTCATACAACGGAGAGGTAAATCAGTCATGCAGGTTTGATCATCTGAATTTAAACTGAATTATCGACAAATAAGCCCAACAGCAAAACCAAACATACATGCAAAGGACAGACCTTGATATCGCTCCAGGGTATGTTGATATCAAATCATAGTAACTTTGGTACTATCATTCTCGTTCATTCTGTAACTTAACATTTCTAGAATTTGAACTTAAATAGAACATACTAAGCCTACAAAACATATCATTGTCAATGCTGAAAATTCATCAAATTCAAAAATGTTGTCTTCCAACAATAGTTCATACATATATCTGGCAACTGTATCAAATCATGTAATTTGTAATTTAAGGATTGAACAAGTATTCAATTTTCTGTGGTTCTGGCTTTCTTAATAATTTAAGATGCATGGCAAACTGGCAATAGTTCTTTCCAAGCTGCCATTAAATAGTAGAAAAATGAGTTTCTTTAATTCCTACGCGAGTACAAGAAGCTCGCTACAACAGTGATGCCAACAACAGCTACAGGAACAGTCCAATATTGCTTACTCATATCCCTTAGCTTCTCAACAATGTCATTTTGCTGCTTCTTTGGTACTATCTCAAGTTCCGGGATGAGTGGGGTAGGCTCTTCAAGTTCACCGATGCAGAAGCTCTCCATGAGCTCCCTTGCAGATTTGCTGTGCCCGGCATCTTCAAATTCGTCAGTGGCATCTTTTCCTTTGATAGCAAAGTATGGAAATATCACATCAGAGTTTAATAATTTGTTAAGCTCATTTCTTAGATTGATACTCTGGTAAGGTAGTCAAAATGTTACCAGTTGCAGCAAGCAGGACGTCGTCTCCACCTGGGTGTTCATCCATATAAGAGGACACATCATAGACCTGTTATGCAGAATCCAAGAATATATCATCATTTATCTACACACACATATGCCACACACACACACGTACGCGTTGATAAATCAAGGTAAATATAATAAGCTGGCAGATTTCATCTCCACAAAATTAGTAACCCACAACAAAATATCCAATTGTTGCAGAACAACATTTCTACCGTATATAAGAGTCGGAACATGCTAAACATTATCAATAAAGAACACGAGCAGGTCTGAGCGCTCCCTGGGAACTGTCATAATCCTATACAACATATATACATTTTATATTTTCCAATGGTTTTTTTATCGTTACTACTTACATAGTTTTAGTTCTCTATCAATTTTAATAATTAACTCATACACATAATTTACCAATTATTAGCTACAATATCCACTTTATATATATCATTTCAGGACATTGATATCACATTCTATTCCAATGCACTCACAGCACTGTTATATTAAATTTTATGCAGAAATAAAAACTGGAAAGAGTTAAAACTTTAAAACTGAAAAGAGTTAAAAACTGGTAAAAAACGAATATTATTTCTTGTGAGGATATAAAACTTCATAGGAAGAAAAAACCATGAAGTATTACTTTCACTTTATAACATTGTAAATTTGAAAGCAAACTTTTTGTGCTACTGTGAAGCTCAGGAAGAAGTAAGAAATACTTCACAGTTCACACATTAACATTCTAATGGAAGTGAAAGATGAGCGTGTTGAACAATTAAAGTGACAATGTGAGTGTCACTTCATGATTCCACAGTTTGAATATGTCGTTGCTAGTCTGCTACTTACGTATCTAAAAGCTCTGGATTATGTACATATTAATCACTTGCAGAAATACCTTATTCCTGCAAATATATCACATCCTTTCCCCTAGTTTCCTTATTTTGGCTTAGCATTCCATAACAAACCCTCTACCTGGAAAGTGATATTGAATTTGATCTAATTTCTAAAACTGGTTCCAATTCTGGAAAAAAGGCCATTTCCTGGTCATCTCCTTTCATCTGTGTTTGTCCATTCTATTCCTCAACCCATTTTATTTAAAAAAGTTTGCTAGCGTTTTTACGCTCATGTTCCTCACTTTCTCTCTCTCTCATCCTTCTTTCCACCTATAGTCTTACTACATAAAATAATTCCGTTCCTAGGAAAGACTTGAACACAAAAAACATACAAGATCTCTGTCCTTACAGATCATGTGCATTGTAAAACCTTGATCACCTAATTCAATATAAGAGCCCAAAAAATATCAAACTAAATTTGAACTTGACTTGTATAAAACACGTGGTGGGTGATAAAGTTACATAGTTTATGTAATTTAACAAGAAGTTGTAACATATGAAGCCAAAGCATCTTTTCAAGTAGTAAAAGTCCTAAAGGAATAAAAACCGTTAAAGGATATATGTGATATCAGATAATTCAACAATAGTTATACCTAAGAACAGTGGAAATACCAACTTTCTAGATTCCCTGTACCTAATTTGTTAAAGCACAACACAAGTATTAATCTTTTAGCCTAGTATGTTTATACACCCATCCAACTCAATTTAATTGATAACTTTCAACCTGTTTTAGGGACATCACAAAGTGAATCTCGTTGAAGGCATTATTAAGCACAACCCCAAATCAAATATGCAAATTAATCAAGTTCTCACAATCCAATTTGTCGGGTACTTTTCAAAAGGTACAAATTCGATCACAGATTAGCGGTCAAATACTTCTAAAAGCTGAATTCTACCAAGCTCAACTAAGATTCACAATCATATCTATCTCTACTATACTATACATCATTAACAACATCCTAAAAACAGACTATTATACGCATACATAATTAAATTAACATCTGCACATAATTTTCTTTCGGAAAAATCTTAACAATACCAAGATTTTTAACAAGGTAATAATCATGTAAAAACATAATTAAGCTATAAAGATCAAATTTTTATCATGTTAAACATAAACCCAAGTCAAATTGTTCACCATACGCTACAACACAAATAAATACACATAAATAACAACATATAAACAAGAAAAAACAGACCTTGCCATCAAAGGGTCACATTATAGAACAACTAATTAGCAAAAAAAAATAAAAACAAACCATAAAGATCAAATTTTTATCAAGTTTAACATAAACCCAAGTGAAATTATTAACATCTATAGCTACAACATAAATATAACAATATAGATACAAGAAAAAACAGACCTTGCCATCAATGGGTTACATATAATTGAACTACTAAATAGCAAAAAAAATAAAATTGAACTATAAAGATCAAATTTTTATCAAATTTAACATGAACCCAAGTTAAATTATTGACATCTCTAGCTACAAAATAGATATAAAAATAAAAATACAGGAAAAAGACAGACCTTGCCATCAATGGTGACCCAACAATCATCTTGAGAGTTATGCAAAGTGACTTCTTGCATTGGATATAGTTTAGTTAAAGTTGGCATCTTGATGAAAAGGGTGTTCTTAATTAGACTTGAAGAATCAAGATTCTTGAAGAAAAGGGCAAAAAGAATTATTTTGCAATTGATTTGATTTGGATAAAGAATTTAGGGACAAAAGACAAACTTTTAAACCCTAGGATACACTTTACAAAAACTTTTTAAGCGAATTGGGCTTGGGTTGGGTCCCTACAATTTTAATCAATCTTTTAGGGATAATTAAATCGGTTTATTTGTGTGTAAGATTTCTAGCTGTCAATTTTTTATTTTATTTTTCGATTTCGTGAAATTCAAATTTAATATTAAATATCAATATACTTATATAAAAGAGAAGACGAGGGCGGAGAGGTCTTTTCTCTCAAATCGCATTCAAAAATATCTCAATTTTAATATTCTTGCCTTTAAAATATTTACTAATGCAGGAAACTAAATATACAATATTAATATTCTTGCCTTTAAAATCTTTACTAATGTAGAAAAGTAAATATACAATTTTAATATTTTTACCTTTAAAATCTTTACTAATGGAGGAAACTAAATATATAATTTTAATATTCTCCTAAATTTTTGAGTAGAAAATATCTCAATTAACATTAAAATCTTTATTAACGGAGGAAACAGAATATACCACCGATCAAAATTTACTTGTATAACTCCTGATTTGTATAAAAGGTAATACTTATAAATGATAAATACAAAAATTAGAAAAAAAAATCTTATTTATCTTATATTTTCCTAAATCATCTCGCTCTATTTTCTAATTTTCTAAAATTTTTAATTAAAAAATTAGGAAACAATTATTTACCTTATATTCTCTTAAACGTTCTTCTAAGTCAAATTACCATAATAAAATTCTCAACAAATTTCTCTTCAAATCAAATTATCATCTTAATATTCTCCTAAACTTTCTCTTCAAGTCAAAATTACCATCCTAATATTCTCCGTAACTTTCTTTCCTAAACTTTCTATACAAGTCAAATTATCATCTTAAAATTCTCATATATATTTTCAAGTCAAATTACAATCTTAATATCCTTCTAGATTTTTTTTAAGTTGAAATTATCATATTAATATTCTACTTAACTTTCTATTCAAGTCTAATTTTAAATTTAAAAATTAGAATAAATCTTAATAATTTTTCTAAATATTTACTAATAGAGAAAACTAAACATAAAATCTTAATATTCCTCTTAAAGTTTCTACTCAAGAAATATAATTTGTGTTTAACGAGAGAGCGGCTCACAAGTCATTTTAAAAGTTAAATGGTAATAAAAATAATAAGATTACATAAATTAACTTAAAAATCAAAAATATTTATTAAATTTTATAAATTAGTAAAATAGATTAATAAATGATATAATTTTTTTTGTAGGTTGTCGATATTTTGATTTAGAAATAATAAGTGAGCGGCTCATCAGGGAGAAATATGGTTCACCAATATATGCTAAAAATTGATGTTGATAACATATTTTTTTATTTATACATACTTTAAAATGTAAGTTGCTTTTGAATAAAAATATAACGATGATAAATATATTAATATTTGAAATAGTATTAAAATAATAAAAATGACAAACAATCGTCTCTTTGTAAATTTATTCAAAATTTAGGTAGATAATTAAGAGGAAATAGAGCATTTAAAAATAAACCTTTAAATTAAATCATAAATATTAGCATTAACTTTATTTTAAACACATTTAGTAAAATAGTTAATTTTCAACCAAGTTCAGTTTGATCCAATTGATCCGATTTGAACGACGATTTTATGTAGTATTTTACAAGTAAAGTTGACAATATGAAGAAAGGAAAATGTTTAAATATTATAAATTATCTTATATGAAAAAAGTTCAATTATTTATTTAACACAATCAATTTATATAATCTATACTATTATATTAAAGACGAAACATTGAAAGTTTTGTAGTCTGGTCATGAAAGTTTTTGTAGTTTGGTCACTCTATTCATAGCCGTTAGATATTTTTGATCAAATCATTGAGAACCGTTAGATAAAATATTAAAATTAGTATATAGAATATCTTTTCTATTTTTCCTAACTAAAACATCTCATTTTCTAAAAATATCGCAGGCAGTTTCATTTAATAAAATAACATAATAAGGTTATAATTGCTAATAAATAACTCATTATCATTTTTAAAAACTATCACTAAATAAAAACATTATTTATAACCAATTACTTTTTTCAGCTAAAATACATTACCTTTTTTTATTTTTTTTCTTACAAAATCCTCTCTTTTTCTAAAAAAAACACGGACGATTATCTTTTTTAACAAAAACATGTTACTCTTTCTATTTTTCCTTACTAAAACCCCTCATTTTCCAAAAATATCACTGGCAAACCCTTACTTATTTATTTTAAAATCTATTTTAATACTTTTAATTATGTTACTTTTTCTATTTTTTTCATTTTCTTAAAAAATTATTATTAAATAATAACATTTTTATAACCAACTAGCTTTTTTAGCTAAAACACATTATCTTTTTTAACAAAATCTTCTCTTTTTCTAAAAAAATCACGGGCAATTACCTTTTTCAACTAAAACATGTTACTCTTTCTGATTTTTCTTTACTAAACCCCTCATTTTCCAAAAATATTTCGGACAAATCCTTACTTATTTATTGTGAAGCCTATTTAAATACTTTTAATTACGGGCACTTACCTTTTCAGCTAAAACATGTTACTTTTTCTATTTTTCCTTACAAAGACCCCTCCTTTTCCAAAAATATCATGGGAAAACAGTTATTAATTTATTTTAAAATCTATTTTAATACTTTTAATTATTTAAAAAAGTTTAACACGCCTACTTATTTTTTTTAGCAAATGCAGATTAATAGATTATTAAAACATAAATAATAAAAATAATAATTATTAATAATAATCCGTGCATCGCACGGGTTTGAAGCTAGTATAACTTAAGACTATTTATCCAATTTTTATAGTATTGTAATTATTTGTTTGTTAAATACATTTCAAATTTAAAAAATTGACTCTTACTCTTAATAAATTTATAAAATTTTAATGTCGCCGCTGTGAAACGTGGCTTAATAAACAAGTACTTACATAAAATGCAAGCTTCTATAAAATGAAATCAAATATAGAAGTGTTATTTTATTTTCATTTATTTCTCGAGTACCTATATTTTAAACAATAAATTATAATTTTTTTAAATATTTGAATTAAAATTTATGATATAATAAATTGATTAATAGATGATGTAATTTATTTAGTAAATTAGTTTGTTATCTGTTTAGATTTGGTAATAACGAGAAAGCGGGTCATTAGGAGGAAACATGTTTAACGAAAGAGCGATTCATTAGGAGGAACATATTATATGCTAGAATTTAACATTGATGTTCTATTATGTATTTTAAAATAGAAGTTGGAATATGAATTTTAAGAAAAATAAAAATGGTGATAAATATTTGATATAATATTAAAATTATAAAAAATATTAAACAATTACGCTATTCTATATTTATTCAAAATTTTGGTAAATGACCAAGACAAAAACGGAAAATTCAAAACAAACCTTAATTTTATATTATAAATATTAATTTACCTATATTTTATAGAATTTTTAAAAAAAATTAAAGAAATTATTACGAAGCCGATGCGAAGCGCGACTTAGTATACTAGTATTTATACTAAAAAGCTAAAATAATAGGACAAGACAAAGATTATTGCATTTTCCATCCATTTCGCCATTTGTTATCGTTTCTCCAATTAATTCCTAACTAGCTCTTTATCCCGTTCAATGCACGAGCATACTTTAAATATGACTAAATTGTTTATTTATTCGAAAAAATTTTGTACGTCCGCGTATTAGAGTAGTAATTAATGAATTATACGACATTAAAATTAGTACAAGTTTGTATTACACTTATATACATGATTTTTTTTATTAGTTTGTATTGATTTGGACATTTGTGTCGTAACAAATATAATATTTAAGGCATGTCAGAAATTATGTATAGTTTAATTTAATAGAGATATAAATAATTACAATGCACATACACACTTTAATATATAAATTTTCTCAAATAATATTTTTAACAATATTTAATTCATAAAATTTTACAATAAATCTAAATGATACTATAATAGTATGAGATATATGATATGTAAGCGTATATGGTCATATATTTACATAAATATAAGTATTTATATGTATGTATACATACGTATGTCTACATGAGTATATATATATATATAGGGGGCTATTCTACTACAAACCACTCTTAGACTACAAACCTACAAATTAAATAATTTTTTTTCAAATCGCGTTGAAACATAGTACATATGGTATGCAAATCGATCGTTGGGAGATGGAGAAAAATACGGTGAAGTCGGATTTCAAAAAAAACTCTCCGATTGACGGGAAAAGTCAAATTAAAAACGAAGGGGAATAGGTGTGATTGAGTGTGAGAGGGTGTATTTTAGTTGTGTGTTGTGCATATAGGGGGCCATTAGATTAGATTAATCTAAGGGCTTAGATTGGTTCTTAGTTTGTATTTTAAAAAAGGTTTGTATTTGATCACTAGCCTATATATATATATATAGAGAGTCTTACTCAAATAGAAACCAATTTAAAATAAAAACTAGAAACTGCACCACACATAGTTAAATACACCCTCTCACACACAATCCCACCTAATCCCCTCCAATCGTAATTATATTTTTCCCGTTAATTGATGATCTTTTTTTGAAATCTGACTTCACTGTATTTTTCTTCATCTCACAACAATCAGTTTGCATACCATATTTGATATATTCCGACGAAAAATCACTATTTATGCTTGCGAGAATCACTAAAATGTTGGTGATTCCTGTAAGAATAAATAGTGATTTCTGCATAAATGTAGTGATTTTTTCTCCAGATCTAAACGTAAATTACAAATTTTGTACCGCAAAATTACTAAATTTATACGTAGTTAAAAATAAATCGCTAGATCTATGCTGAAATCACTATTTGTTCTTACAGAAATTACTAAAATTTTAGTACTCCGTAATATAGCACATATGGTATGCATATTGATCGTTGGAAGATGAAGAAAAATATAGTGAAGTCGGATTTCAAAAAAAGTTCACTGATTCACGGGAAAAATCAAATTAAAAACGAAGGGGATTATGTGGGATTGTGTATGTGATGGTGTATTTTAACTGTGTGTGGTGTAGTAGAAGGCCATTAAATTAGATTAATCCAAGGGCTTAGATTAGTTTCTAGTTTCTATTTTAATTTTAGTTTCTATTTGATCACTAGCCTATATATATTCACGTAAATGTTGTATGTATGTATGTATGTATGTATAAGTATGCATATTAATTTGCAGCATTTAATAATATGTAATAAATATATATGTATAAATATGCATATTAATTTTGTAGCATTTAATAATATGTAATAAATTTATCGATATTAAAAGACCAAAATAATCCTAAAAAGGTATAGTATAAGGAATGATAAAATGGTCCAATGGATTTAATTTGCTTAACCAAACCCCTTGTTGTTGTATTATAATTTAATAGAGATATAAATAATTACAATGCACAGACACACTTTAATATATAAATTTTCTCAAATAATATTTTTAACAATATTTAATTCAATAAATTTTACAATAAATCTAAATGGTACTATAATAATATGAGATATATGATATGTAAGCATATATGGTCATATATTATCATATATTTACATAAATATAAGTATTTATATGTATGTATTGTTGGGATTTATGGGTGATAGCATAGAAACAACTTAACCTTGTATATACTTAATTTTTAATTAAGTAGAACATACTGTCACAGCCAAAGTATGTTCTTGTAATCAGTATGCAATGTCATCTTAGTTGTGTAATTTGGAAGAAGTTCACTTGCTGTGTTCAAGCCTCAAAGAATACATATTAGATGACAGCATGAATAAAGGTTACTGTCATAAGCATTGACAGTAAGATTACAAGAAGACAGAATGTTGCAAGTCACGACAACATATTCAATCTGACAACAACATTGGCGGAAGACTACGCGACAACAACTTTAGCCAAGGCTGTTTAATATATACAGTTTTTGATCTAAACACAAGTGTAATCATGGCTGAAAATAGTCAAGCAGGTTCTAAATCTGAAAAGGTTCAACCAACTTCTATGAGTCGATATGAGACTATTAGGGTTCCAATTTTCAGACCAGTGGAATATCTAATATGGAAGGTGAAGATGACCATGTTTCTGGAAGCCACGGATCCAGAATATCTTGATAGAATCAATGATGGTCCTCATATGCCAACAAAACTGTCTCCAGTTGTTGTTGGTCAAGAACAAAAGAGCGTTCCAAAAGAAAAGAAAGATTTGACTCCTGAAGACATCTCATCAATTGCAAAGGATGCAAAGGTTAGAC
The DNA here is from genome assembly GCA_030848705.1 of Heracleum sosnowskyi. NCBI lineage: Eukaryota > Viridiplantae > Streptophyta > Magnoliopsida > Apiales > Apiaceae > Heracleum > Heracleum sosnowskyi. The sequence continues at coordinate 111,931,612 of CM061244.1, read as the reverse complement.
ATCTTCTCCATAGTGCTTTAGACAATGTCATGTCTAACAGAGTTATTGGTTGCAAAACTGCCAAAGAAATTTGGGATGCTTTAGAAGTCAGATGTCAAGGAACAAGTGCTATAAAGAAGAACAGGAAGACTATTCTTACACAGGAGTATGAACACTTTGACTCGAGACCTGATGAAACTTTGACTGAGACGTATGACAGATTATGTAAACTGTTGAATGATTTATCTCTTGTTAATAAAGAATATGAACTTGAAGAGTCGAATCTCAAGTTTCTTCTATCTCTACCTGAAAAATGGGATTTGAAGGCAACAACAATAAGAGATAATTATGATCTTGCAGAAACAGATCTCGATGAAATCTATGGTTTGCTTAAAACGCATGAGCTTGAGATAGAACAAAGAAACAAAAGATCTGGAAAGAAGACAAAATCTGTTGCTCTCAAAGTTGAAGAAAAACCTCTTAAGAAAGAAACATCAAAGAAGAAAGCTAAGGGAAAGGCTTTGGTCATAAAATCTGAAAGTGAGTCATCAAACTCTGATGATGACTCAAACACTGATGAATCATCTGAATCCGAGGATGATGAAGAACAAATGATTCAAATGGCTGCTTTGATGGTGAAGACTTTCAAGAAGATGGGTTTCAAGAACTTCAAGAAAGGAAAAAGATTCTCTAGGAAAGATTCAAACTCTGAAAGGAAGAGTTTCAGAAAGTCTGAAGGAAGGGATATCAAATCTAGGAAAAGAGATAAGTCTGAGATCCAGTGCTACAAGTGTAAAGAGATGGGTCACTATGCTCCAGAATGCAAGAAGGAAAAATCTGAAAAAGCACTCATCACAAAAGGAAGAGACTGGGCAGACACTTCAGATTCAGATGAAGGAGTCAACTATGCTCTTATGGCAACTGTTGAAGATGAATCTAAAAACAAGGTAACCTATGCTTATGATATTGATAATATATCTGAATTGAGAATTTATCTTAAAAGCATACATGTTAGTTATAGAGATCAGACTTTAGAAAATGAGAGAATTAAATCTGAGAATCTAAAGCTTAAAGAGAGAAATAAATTTCTTGAAGAAGAACTTGTTAACATGCAACAAGTTCAAAAGGAAAGAGATGATGTTGTTTATGTTGAACATGAGTTGCTTAAGAAATTTAGGCAACTAGAATCTCATTTGGAAAAAGAAAGAAAGGTAATTAAAACCTGGACAAACTCTGGTAAGGACACACATCAGGTGTTTCAAACAGACTCAGTAGGGTTAGGTTATTGTGAGAAAGATGAACTTAGGTTTAAAGATAAGGTTAAAGTTAGAACACATCTTCCACCTATGAAATTTGTTCCTGAATCCAGTAAGCTAAACTCTGTACTTGAAAAAGAAACGGTTAAGAGAGAACCAGTAAAAACTTGTGTTAAACAGGTTAATGTTGGTTTAATGACAGAGAAACAATTCAAGTATAAGCTCAAAGAGGTAAAGTCTGTTGAGAAACATAAAGTGTCCAGGAAGAATAGAAATGGAAAGGTAGGCATTAATAAAAGCAATAATCATTTGCCTATCACTGATGCTCCTAGAAAAACATGTCATAATTGTGGTAGTACTAACCATCTTGCAAGTTTCTGCAGGAAAAACAAAGACATTAATTCTTTACCCTCCAAGTCTGGAGTTAAGAATGATTATGTTAGGGTTAGACCATTATGCACTCACTGTGGGAGTACTTGGCACTCTATTTATACTTGTAAGAATTATCATGCCATTTATCACAACTATTATGAGTTGAAACCAAATTTGAATTGGGTAAAAGTTGATTCTGCAAGTGTAAACTCTGATACTGTTAGCTTAAACTCTGTTGACAAGAATTCTGCTGCAAAAGCTAACAATGTTAAGAAAGCCAAAGGATCCAAGCAAGTCTGGATCCTTAAATCTAACTCTTTGTAATTTTTTGTGATTGCAGGGCATAAGGGAAAGCACCCTAGTCTTGGACAGTGGATGTTCAGGGCACATGACTGGAAATAAAGCCCTGCTATCAGATTATGAGGAGAAAGCTGGCCCAAAAGTTTCCTATGGAGATGGCAACATAGGACGTACTTTGGAATATGGCAATATCAATCTTGGAAGTGTCATCATCACAAATGTAGCTCTAGTTCCAGGACTCAAACATGACTTGCTATTTGTGAGTCAAATCTGTGACAGAGGTTATCATGTAGATTTTCAACCTGAATACTGTGAGGTTATTAGCAAATCTACAGGGAAAGTTGTTCTAGTTGGACACAGACGGAATAATATTAATGAAGCAAGTTTGGTAACAAATTCTGAAGGAAAAGTTGTGTGTCTGTCTGCAAAAATGTCTAATGAAGAGAGCTGGAAATGGCATAAAAAGCTCTCTCATCTAAATCTGAACAACATCAATGAGCTAATTCGAAAAGATCTTGTAAGGGGACTTCCAAAATCAATACTCAGCTTAGATGGTCTGTGTGATTCCTGTCAAAAGGCCAAGCAAAGGAAGTCATCTTTCAAGAGTAAGTCTGAATCTTCAGTTGTGGATCCTTATCATCTTCTTCATGTTGATCTATTTGGTCCAGTGAATGTAATGTCTCTTGGCAGAAAGAAATATGCTCTAGTCATTGTTGATGAGTACACTAGATACACTTGGGTGTACTTTCTAGCAAAGAAGGATGAAACTGCCTTAATTCTGATAGAACATGTAAAGCTACTGGACAAAGGATCACAGTATAAAGTGAAAATTATCAGGAGTGATAATGGTACTGAATTCAGAAATACAAAAATGGAAGAATTTTGCAAGGAAAGAGGAGTGAAGCAAGAATTTTCTGCACCAGGGACTCCACAGCAAAATGGTGTAGTGGAAAGAAAGAACAAAACTTTAATCGAAGCTGCCAGAACAATGCTTGATGAAGCAAAATTGCCAACTTATTTCTGGGCAGAAGCTGTTCAAACTGCTTGTTTTACTCAAAATGCTACACTGATCAACAAGCATGGGAAAACACCATATGAGATGGTGAAGAAAAAGAAACCAAACCTGAAATATTTTCATATTTTTGGGTGCAAATGCTTTGTGTTGAAAACTCATCCTGAACAGTTGACCAAGTTTGATTTAAAAGCTGATGAAGGAATTTGTTAGGCCGAATACACAATATTTAATCAATATATGTATGAGAATAACAATCAAGAACACAAGTTTGTAAATCAACAAACTGAATTATATTAAATAATTCTCTCTTAGTGATGTTAATGAATCACAAAGAGCTACTAGGTTACAAGAATAATATTTTCAATAATCGCATCCCTTCTAGGGATAACCTATCTGTGTTTATATAGTACACAGTTACAATCAATCTCTAATTGATACTCCTACAAATTAGCTATACAATTTGTAATCAATTAGAATTGCTTCAGTCCTCTGTCCAGTCTCCTTAGCTGTATCAATATATTCTGCTTCTTTCCATCTTCAGAATATATTGCTTCTAGAATCTTCATGATATGCACCGACAGCTAAGTCAACTTTCACCCTGTCAGACTTTAACAAACTCTGACCGGCTTCCATGTAAACTCTGATAAGTACTTCAGACTAAACTCTGAACAGTACCTGTTACTTAAACACTGATTAAACAAAAATCAGCAATTATATCTAACAATCTCCACCAACTTGTGCATAATAAAAATGTACAAGTTAAATAAATAATTGATGATGTCAAAACATATAACAAATGCAGTGTTTAATCATAACAGAGTTTAATTTTAACTTAGAACAGAAAACTTTAAAAACTTACAGTCAGACTTTATTTGATCTCTTGAATATCAGGAACAGTTCTGAGATAATCCATGAGAAGTCTTCTTTCAGCCCTTTCCAGCTCTTCTACCATAACTTTCTTCAACTCTCTCAACTCTGGATCAGATTCTCCAGTCTGATAAATTGCAGCTCTCAAAGAATAGATGGAATTTTTCCTCATCTCATTCCCTAGCCTAATAAAATATGGTTTATCAGAGTCTAGATTGAATTCTAAGACTTTAACTCCCAGATCAGTCCTTAGTCTTGCACTGTTTCTTTTCATTTCTACAATCTTTCCATGAGCATCTTTATACTTAAGGATGTAAGCACTTGTAATTTTAGCACCACTGAGAACCTTTGCTCTCATCATCCTTACTCTCAAAACTTCAGCAGCATTTTGAGTCCTTTGATTTCTGACTTTGAGTAGATATAAGACATATTCTAACTCTTCAGCCATTTTCAACTGTATATCATTTTCACCTATTCTGTATACTCTGCCATCAACCATGAAGTATAACAGAAAGTCCTTCCTAAGTCCCTTATGATGAATTAACTGAACAGACTCTAGCTTGTCAAGGCTCTCTTGAGTAACCCCAACACCAGGTTCTGCCAGTGAAGTTTGATCCATTGGACTGTTATTTATCCTCTTCTCTCTGTGTGATCCTAAACCAGACTTGTCATAAGATTGTTTTCCATGTACTGTCCTGGTTTGAGAAAAATCCACAGGTTCTAATATCAGCGTTTCAGAAAGTACAGGTCTTAAGAAACCTTTGAGTTGAGGAGCTAGCTGAGTTTGTACAACTTGAGCTTTGTCAGAGGTTGTCACAACTTTAGTAGAAACATCAACATGAGCAGCGTCAGAGGTTGATTTACTTATCCTTGATTCAACTTGAGCAATGTCAGAGGTTGAATAATTCTTCTTAGGTAACTGTCCTTCTTCTACCAGTATACCCTTTCCTTTATCAGTATTTGCAATTACAGGCCTCCTGATGTATTGTATACTCTGTTGAGTATTTTCCTTGATAGAAATTCCAGTTTCTTTCTTTCTAGGAGCCTTTACTGATTTCTTCTTATAATTTCCAGAAGCAACTTTCTTCTTATGTTCTTCTGCTAGCATTTGTTCTTCTGCTTGAATATCTTCAACAGTAACATCTTGACCATGCTCAGCTAGAAACAACTGAGTTGCAACTTCTTCATCAGTAATTGGAGATTGAGAAGAAAGAAGTAAACTTCTTACTCTTGAAGAAGACTGCCCTTCAGTGTTTATTCCTTTTCCAGCATTAGTCTTAGCATCAGAGTTTAACCTCCTCCCTTGCTCTTGAACATTCTTTTTCCTTTGTTCTTTATCTTTTGCACCACCATCAGTGGTATCATCCTTCCGAGTCAGAGTTTGAGAGATCTTGCATTTGTCTTTAGATACTCTCTCCCCCTTTTTGACATCATCAGAAATCAATACTGATGTGAGCAGTTTCAAGGTATTAGCAATTTCATCCAGCTTAGTTGACATTTCAGCTTGATTCTCTTCAACTTTTGACAATCTGGAGTTAAACGCCTTCTGTTCTTTACACAAAGAGATATATAGAGATTTATCCTTTTGCAGTGTTAGTTCCCTTGCAGCTATGTCATTCCTTAGACCATCAATAACCTTGTCAGTACCATCAAAACGATTATTTAATGATTTGACTTGGACTATTGTAGCTTTAAGATGAGTTAGAAGTTCAGGATTTTGAATCGCCTTGGAAGACTTGGTCACAAAATCAGCAGCTCTTTCATCAGAAAAGATAGTTTCCCTGCTTGACCAATTTGAGAAATACATATCCTGAAAGTGAGCGTCTGTAGCATGCTGAGCAGCAACTCTTTGAGATGTATCAACAGAGTTTGCAGAAAAATCAGCATTAGAAGAATCAGGAACATCTTCTTCAACATCATCTTGTGCTCCCTCATGATGATCAGAGTGTGCAATATTCTCTGCAGTGACTTCAGTGTTTAACTGTGCAGCTTCAACAGTAACTTTTTCTGCGATAGTTTCATCTTTCTCAGCATTTAGCTGTGCAGCAACAAGATTCTCAGAGGTTACAAAAACCTCTGCTTTTTTTAGGAACAGCCTCTGCAACAATATCATCTGTATGTACAGTAGTATCAAGAACTACTTGAACAGCTTCAAAAACCTGATCAACCTCCTCACCCTCTTCTGGATTTGAATTATTAACAGAAAGAATTTCTGTATGAGTGGCAAGAGACTCATTTAGGATCTGGGTGGGTTGATCAGCTGCCACATCCTCAGTATCACAAAGACTGATACTAGGATGTGCTTCACCTTCTTCTTCAACATTCATCTCCAATATTGGTTCAAGAAAAACATCATGAAAAGTAGCATTTGCAGAATGATTTTCAATCACAACCTCAGGAGCTTCAACTTCCATAAAAGACCTGTCCTCAGCATCAGCATTTACAACAAGCTCCTCAGCAATAATTTCAGGAGCATCATGCTGGACAGCTTCAGTTTCAACAGCAGCAGCCTGAATTACAACATCAGGATCTACATTCTGTTCATCCTCATGAACAGCTTCAACATCATCCTCAGGAACAACTTCATTATCTGACTCATCAAACAAATAGGTAGATATTAACCGTCTTCTTCTCTGAGTCAGAGTCTCAGTATCATCCTCAACATCAGAACGAGGTCTCTTTGCTCTACTCTTCTTAAATGTACCAGCAGAGTTTGGCACAGAAGTTTTAGAAACCCCAATCTCAGTAGTTGGCTTAACAGACTTTGCTGGTTTAAAAGCCCTATGTTTGATTCTTCCACCAGTACGAATTGGTTGAGAAGGAGCAGCTTCTGTTCTTACTGGTTCTGGTTGTTGTTCTGCTTGAATAGAGTTAGCCAAAAACTGTTGCACTAATGCAGGTAGCAAAAGATCACCTACATTTCCTTTCTTTACATCCTTATTGATAAGATCAGAAAATACCCTCTTGTGTAATTTAAAACAAGAAACATCTTCTTCAATTACTTGTACTCCTTCAACACAGTAAGAGAATAAAATCTGACAGAATCTGGAAAAATAGACGACTCCTCTATTCTCTGTCATTTTCTCTCCTAGATTATTCAAAACAAGTCGTGCAAAGTCAAAATGATTATCATATAAAAGAGAATACCCGATTTGCAGACTGTCTGTGGGAATAGCATCCCAGTTTGTGCATTTCTTTCCAAACGTTCTTGTGATGCAATCAAAGAAGAAGCTCCACTCCTTCCGTAAGAATGGTCGTTTTAACTGTCCAATCTTGTTCAAGGGTCCAGAATACCCAATCTCTCGCATAATCCTTATCAAATCTTCATCACCCATGCCAATAGTATATGATGAAAACTCAGGAAACCCCATTGCAGCACGAATGGTTCCAGCAGTAATCACATACTCTGTTTCTTCATATTCAAAGATTATAGATGGGTTCCCAGTTTCACCACCATCATCATACATCCCCGACTTCCAGAACGCCTTGATTTGTAAACCAGAGAGTTTTGCTGGTTCAACTAAAGCACGCCCAATCGCTGACCGAGCAAGAAAATTTTGAACCATATGAAAAGCTTCTGGGGCATTAACAGTATTTAGTGGTGCTGCATAATTGTTTGGAACAAATTCTAACCCAGAAGAAACAAACGCTGTAGTCGCCATTAGTAAGATTTGAAAGAAATTAAAGAAACTGATGCAAAAGCTTCTTAAGAGTTTGTGAGTAGAAAAAGTGTTTGTGAATATGTGTGTGTGAAAAGTTTAGACGTATGTGTGTGTATTGTATAAATATGAAATACAAAAATTAAAAACTGAACAGTTTTTAATCATTAATACACAACTGTCTTACTCCTTTAATTATGTGAGTGGGACACGTGGCACATATGTAATGACTGACAGCAAGTAATTGACAATTTCCAATGCGCATGCGCAGTAAAAACAGCAATAATTACCGCATGTTACACTTTTCTAGGAAATTAACCTCTCTCCTCTGTTTAAAACATTCTTGAGCAACTGTCCAATCATACTCTTTTTAAATTTTCAAAACAAATGTCTTTTTCTCAAAATTATAGTATGTCTGAAACCAACAAAATTTAATTTAATCATCCGAGATTAAAATTAAAGTACCTCGGCGTAGAGTACATAATTCATCAGTGTTTACCAATCCTCCTCCTTTAGAAACAAACTCTTTTCACAATCTGTACAGATGTGAGTATTTGTGTGTGAATTAGCAGAGTTTACTGAATATGAATATTTAGACCATCTCAAAGTGCATAAAATCCACGAACTAAAGTAGTAAAAACTGGTTGCCTAAACTCTCATGAATTACAAAAAATCTGATTTTTATATCTAAACTCTGTATACTGATATCCTTTCATATGGATATATCTTTTATTTTTCACCCCATTTATGATATTTTTTTTTTCCAGTAATCAGTGGTTGACACTAGTCACCAAATATCAAAGATTTTAGCCCTTATTTCATACAATAAGTTCCTGGATCTTTGATAAGTGGATTTTTAATCCACTTGGAACGCTTCATATCGGCTTAAATTGATGACTTGAACTCAAGTATGTGGTGTGTTTAATGTGTTTTCATTAAATTTTGCAGAACCAAGAGTTGGAGGATAATTTGATTAAAATTCGGATTTTCCGGGTAGGTTGCGCAGTCTTCACTGTTTTGGCCATATCTGGAGTTCTACAAGTCCGATTCTGACGATCTTACAGCTCACGCGAAGAGGACAACATTTTCTATGTCCTTACAGCGGGCGCCCAGGAATTGTACTGGAATTCTGCGCGGCCGCCCAGGAAGTCAGAACCGCCAGAAATTTCCAGAATTCGATTTTAATTAGGAAAGTTTCACAAATTCGACTTCTAATCAATATGGTAATTGCTTGGGGCGGCCAAAAACTTCTAGAATCAGTTGTAAACATGGAATATGCAATTCTTATTGCATTCAAAGATGGAAATTGCCGTAATTCTATTCTAACTCAAAAACGGCAATTGCTTGGAAGAGGGATAACTTGGAGCTATAAATACACACCTTGGGGGGACATAATCAACACATCACAATACATCACAACACACCAGAGATCAGATTCAATATTGGAGCACAAGATCGAGGAGCCAAGAACGAAGAACGTGACTACGAGGAGATCTAGACATAGTTTTTTCTTGTATTCTTCAATTTTGGTGTAACTTTGGATGTTTCCAGATTTGTCCTCTAAACCTTTAACTCTTATTCATATTTACATCATTGATTTCTTGTTTTTCATCATGCTTTCATCAAACCCCATGACGATGAGAAGTTCGATCATGAACTAATCGTTGTCATGGGGTCCTAGCGGATTTATCTATGGATTTTAGTAGTTGATTGTTTTAAAGATTTGTGTGTGATGACTTATTGATATCCTAGTTTGGTTGTGCTTATTCTTCTTGGATGCGTCGCGAACATCTAAGTTGTTTTGTTAATCTCTATTGAATGCGAAAGTGGATATAGAGGTTTAGAACTTGCCATGCTAGCATAGGTTTGTGTATGTTTGTCATGCATGATTCGTAGGTAATTTTAACCATCTTACCTGCCCTATGTAATCTGAATGGATAACTTGCTCGTTAAACCGTTATGTTTTCAAATCTTATAGACATATAGGGTCTAAGCATAATTGGTGTCTGCTTAACTTCTATCTCTTTTGTGGATGTTTGAGTGGTTTGGTATACGTATACTGAAAGGTAGCGTGTACTGATTTCGTGTTATCCGATTAGTTATCACAACTGTCACATGCATTGATTAAAGACAAAAGACTCTGAATGAAGTATTTAATGAAGTTAGGATCCCATGTTTATTTTCTCATAAGTAATATATCAGCAATCTTTAGTTTAATATAGTCTTGATAATTTGTTTAGTTAATTTAGTTAATCAAAACACAATTTGATACTTGTCTTAGCATTGAACGATAGCCATACATTGTTGCATAAGTGCATAACTATAATAACCATAGCAGTCTCTGTGGGAACGAACTCTACTTATTCTTATATTACTTGTGACCGCGTATACTTGCGTGATATTGTGTGAACAAGTTTTTGGCGCCGCTGCCGGGGACTCGGTGTTATTTTTATAGTTTATGTGCTTGTCATCAGTGGTCGTTAGAGTTCACTAACTCAGATTGTAGTTGTTTGTTCTGTGTGTTTCAGGTACTTGAACGTGTATGCGAACACGTTCTCAGACTCGTAAATTGGAAGAAGAAAGATTAAAGTTAGTAAAGATGGGAGACGTTCCAGAAGGAGTAGCACCTGCAGCTAAGGCTTTGAAGGACTATTCTCAGCCAAAGATCAATGATATTTAGTCGAGTATTGTCAGGCCGGCTATTGCAGCTAATACCTTTGAAATCAAGCCTGGCACGATTCAGATGGTGTAGAATTCAGTGCAGTTTGGGGGTGCTCCAACGGAAGATCCTAATATGCATATTAGGGATTTCATCGAGATTTGCGACACCTTCAAGACCAACGGAGTGTCGGAAGATGCCGTGAAGCTGAGACTTTTCCCATTTTCTCTGAGGGATAAGGCTAAGGGCTGGTTGCACTCTCTACCAACAGGTTCTATTACTACATGGGAGGATCTTGCTCAAAAATTTCTTACTAAATTCTTCCCCATGGCTAAAACTGCTGCGATCAGGAATTCTCTTACTCAGTTTTCTCAGCATTCTGGAGAAACTTTATGTGTATCTTGGGAGAGATACAAGGAGATGCTTAGGAGATGTCCACATCATGGATTGCCCGACTGGATGGTGATTAATTGTTTTTATAATGGTCTGGGAGCACAATCAAGACCAATGTTAGATGCAGCATCAGGTGGAGCTCTATGGGCTAAGAGCTACGAGGAAGCTTATGAGTTAATTGAGATGATGGCTGCGAATGAATATCAGAATCCTACTCAGAGATTATCACAAGGCAAAGTAGCAGGAGTTCTTGAAGTTGATGCAGCTACAGCTATAGCAGTCCAGTTGAAGGCTTTGACAATGAAGGTGGATTCTTTGACGAATTATGGAGTTCAGCAGGTGGCTAGTGTTTGTGAGCTTTGTGCGGGCGCACATGAGACGAATAATTGTGCCATATCTAGTGAGTCGGCACAGTTTGTGAGCAACTTTCAGAGACCATCACAGCCAGTTCCAGCCACCTATCATCCCAATAGCCGGAATCATCCTAATTTCAGCTGGAGCGACAATCAACAATCTCAGCAGCCTTATCAGCCATTCCAAGGTCAGCAATTTGGAGCAAAGCCTTACAATCCTCAGAATTTTCAGCAGCAGCAAGGGCAGAATTTTCAGCCACAGTATGCTCCTAGGCAACAATTTCAGCCACCAGGATTTCCGCAACAACCTCATGCTAGTGCGGGGCAGTCTTCGAATGAAAAATCTGAATTGGATGAGTTGAGAATGATAGTTAAAAGCCAGGCGGCATTGCTCAAGACTTTGGAGAATCAGATGGGGCAGTTGGCAAGTGCCTTACTCAGCAGAGCTCAGGGAACTCTTCCTAGCGATACGGAGCCTAATCCAGGAAAGACAGTTGTCCAAGAACATGTGAAAGCAGTTATCTTGAGATCGGGAAAGGTCACGGGCAATCAAAAATCAGCAGTTGAAGAAGAAGAAGAAATTCAGCAGCATCAGGTGGAACTTTCTAAGGAAAAGCCAATTTTTGATTTGGCAGCTAAGCAGTTGGACGGTGAGGCTGAAAAGAGCAAAAATTCTGCTGACAAGTCTACTTCGGAGCAGACTATTTACCCACCTCCTCCATACCCAAAGAGGCTCCAGAAGAAGACTATAGAGAGTAACGAGATCTATCCTCCTCCTCCATATCCAAAGAGACTACAGAAGCAGAATCTTGACACAAAATTCGCCAAATTTCTCGAGGTTTTCAAGAAGTTACACATCAACATACCTTTTGCAGAAGCTCTTGAACAGATGCCGAGCTATGCTAAGTTCATGAAGGGTATTCTATCTCGGAAGTTGAAACTCGAGGATTTGGACATCGTTGCTTTGACAGAGGAGTGTAGTGCAGTTCTACAACAGAAATTGCCACCGAAGCTTAAAGATCCGGGAAGTTTTACCATACCTTGCACTATTGGCAATCAACTTTTCAGCAAATGCTTATGTGATTTGGGAGCTAGCATTAATCTAATACCAATGTCTGTTTTTAAGCAACTTGGGTTGCCTGAGCCGAAACCAGTTAATATGACCTTACAGTTGGCTGATCGGTCGATCACATATCCAAGGGGTATAGTGGAAGATGTCTTGGTAAAGGTGGATAAGCTGATTTTTCCTGCTGATTTTGTTATTCTTGACTTTGAGGAGGATAAGAAGATTCCTATCATCTTGGGAAGACCTTTTCTGGCTATTGGCCGAGCGTTGATCGATGTTCAGAAAGGAGAGCTCACAATGAGGGTGAGTAATCAAAAGGTCATCTTTAATGTGTTCAAGGCTATGAAATTTCCGACAGAGGAGGAAGAGTGTTTTAGCTTGAAGATGGTTGATACGGGTCAGAGAAAGGAGTTCGATCAGTTGTTGAGCAAAAATTCGGACATGCACAAGTTCGAGCATCACATCAGTGATTCCATTGACAATTCTTCCATTCGAGATCTTTCGAATGTCAAGCTTGGAAAACTTCCACCACATTTGAAGTATGTCCTTCTGAATGATGAGTTGGTGATTTTTAAAGAGTGTGAAGATGATGTGTTGAGAAGGTGGAACAAGGATGATGAGGTAAAAGAGTGTTCTTATCAATCGACGGAGAAGCACAAACACCTTAGAGGTGTAAAGAAGAAAAAGAAAAAATCGATTGATGGAAAAGTCAAGGTGAAGTTTGATTTGGAAAAGATGTGGGAAGAAAGCAAGAAGGTTATCAAACAATGGATGAATGGTCCTTCTGCTAAGGACAAGTCAAATGCGATCTTCGAGCCACCATGATTTGATTCACATTTGTCCGGCTAAATGACATTAACGACAGCGCTTCGTGGGAGGCAACCCATGTGTTAGGTATGTTTCTACTATCTTTCTTATTACCTTCAATGAGGACATTGAATATGTTAAGTTTGGGGGTGATGTATGGGTTTGTATAGTTAGTGTGTGTCTCATGTAGGATTCATATTGCATGTGTAGTTGTAGTTTATTCGTAGTTTTGCATGTTCATGTCATATAGGGCATTCTGTTTGCATAGTTTTTATTTATCATGTGAGTTCATTTTAGTTGCATGCATATTTCATGATCCCGTAGGACTTGACTATTTCCGTTGGTGAGTCGATGTTGATTGGAGTGTGGTTGTGATGAATAGAGGGTTGATTAAGTTTCTAAGTATTGACTTGCATGCCAGAAACAAATCTATTTCATAAGTCTCATTGGTTGCTTTTGAATTTGATCAGACCATGCTTGTTTGGTGTTAGAATTTAACCACTTGTTTACATTTAGAATGTTGGCTAGATTCTTGAAAACGAAGAGCACTTATGTATAAGTTTGGGGGAAACCAGGGATTTCATGCTAGTTGTAATAAAGGCTAGGCGTCAAATGGCTAGTAGCCGGCTCATTGAAAAGATGAGTAGTCTAGGGTGGGATGAGAAAAAGGCAAAGAGCACTCATTCCGAAATTGTTAAAAAAAAAAAAAAAGAAAAGAAAAAAAAAAGAAAAAAAAAGAGAGTTGTGTTTGTTTTGTGTTTATGCAGAATTGATCAGGGTGAGCTCTTTAGTACTCGAGCAAGTAAGTTCTTTGGGGACTTTGTGCCTAGTGACCTAAGACTTTTCCGGTCTGGGATCCGCTGACCTAAAGCTCGTTAAATGGGTATTATTGTATAAGCCTTTCGGGGTCTCAACCATTGCACGGTCAAATAAGCATGTATGTAAGTAATAAAGCATGATTTCCTGTTTAACTCAAGTCGAGGTTGAGGTGTCTTTAAGTGGTTTCTTGTGTCTAGAGTTCATTCTGTTTATAAGCTTGTGGTTGTTTTGGCTAAGAGTAGGTATGGTCTTGATTTAGTTTGGGAGTATATTGGTGAGCATCGCACACACGCACGTTTCTGTGTTTGTCTTGTTGGTCGATGGGAATTTGGTCGAACTCTGTTTGGAAGACTTTGTTCTTTGAGATGTTGGCTCGTTGATTGGTTTTGGTTGGTTTGAAGGGATCGTTGCATTTTCATATTAGTCGCATACATGCATTGCATTGTTAGTTGCATGAGTAGATGGATTTTGTGGGTACATTCGCTATAGGCCCTCACGAGACCTTACTCGTCCACTAGGGCTGCCTAGGGGTTTAAAGGGCTTGTTGCATATGCCAAATGCAACCGTGATCACCTACGGAAGTGGTACTAGTTAGTTGTATATAGTTATATTATTTATGCTTGAGGACAAGCATCGGTTTAAGTTTGGGGGTGTGATAAGTGGATTTTTAATCCACTTGGAACGCTTCATATCGGCTTAAATTGATGACTTGAACTCAAGTATGTGGTGTGTTTAATGTGTTTTCATTAAATTTTGCAGAACCAAGAGTTGGAGGATAATTTGATTAAAATTCGGATTTTCCGGGTAGGTTGCGCAGTCTTCACTGTTTTGGCCATATCTGGAGTTCTACAAGTCCGATTCTGACGATCTTACAGCTCACGCGAAGAGGACAACATTTTCTATGTCCTTACAGCGGGCGCCCAGGAATTGTACTGGAATTCTGCGCGGCCGCCCAGGAAGTCAGAACCGCCAGAAATTTCCAGAATTCGATTTTAATTAGGAAAGTTTCACAAATTCGACTTCTAATCAATATGGTAATTGCTTGGGGCGGCCAGAAACTTCTAGAATCAGTTGTAAACATGGAATATGCAATTCTTATTGCATTCAAAGATGGAAATTGCCGTAATTCTATTCTAACTCAAAAACGGCAATTTCTTGGAAGAGGGATAACTTGGAGCTATAAATACACACCTTGGGGGGACATAATCAACACATCACAATACATCACAACACACCAGAGATCAGATTCAATATTGGAGCACAAGATCGAGGAGCCAAGAACGAAGAACGTGACTACGAGGAGATCTAGACATAGTTTTTTCTTGTATTCTTCAATTTTGGTGTAACTTTGGATGTTTCCAGATTTGTCCTCTAAACCTTTAACTCTTATTCATATTTACATCATTGATTTCTTGTTTTTCATCATGCTTTCATCAAACCCCGTGACGATGAGAAGTTCGATCATGAACTAATCGTTGTCATGGGGTCCTAGCGGATTTATCTATGGATTTTAGTAGTTGATTGTTTTAAAGATTTGTGTGTGATGACTTATTGATATCCTAGTTTGGTTGTGCTTATTCTTCTTGGATGCGTCGCGAACATCTAAGTTGTTTTGTTAATCTCTATTGAATGCGAAAGTGGATATAGAGGTTTAGAACTTGCCATGCTAGCATAGGTTTGTGTATGTTTGTCATGCATGATTCGTAGGTAATTTTAACCATCTTACCTGCCCTATGTAATCTGAATGGATAACTTGCTCGTTAAACCGTTATGTTTTCAAATCTTATAGACATATAGGGTCTAAGCATAATTGGTGTCTGCTTAACTTCTATCTCTTTTGTGGATGTTTGAGTGGTTTGGTATACGTATACTGAAAGGTAGCGTGTACTGATTTCGTGTTATCCGATTAGTTATCACAACTGTCACATGCATTGATTAAAGACAAAAGACTCTGAATGAAGTATTTAATGAAGTTAGGATCCCATGTTTATTTTCTCATAAGTAATATATCAGCAATCTTTAGTTTAATATAGTCTTGATAATTTGTTTAGTTAATTTAGTTAATCAAAACACAATTTGATACTTGTCTTAGCATTGAACGATAGCCATACATTGTTGCATAAGTGCATAACTATAATAACCATAGCAGTCTCTGTGGGAACGAACTCTACTTATTCTTATATTACTTGTGACCGCGTATACTTGCGTGATATTGTGTGAACAAGTTTTTGGCGCCGCTGCCGGGGACTCGGTGTTATTTTTATAGTTTATGTGCTTGTCATCAGTGGTCGTTAGAGTTCACTAACTCAGATTGTAGTTGTTTGTTCTGTGTGTTTCAGGTACTTGAACGTGTATGCGAACACGTTCTCAGACTCGTAAATTGGAAGAAGAAAGATTAAAGTTAGTAAAGATGGGAGACGTTCCAGAAGGAGTAGCACCTGCAGCTAAGGCTTTGAAGGACTATTCTCAGCCAAAGATCAATGATATTCAGTCGAGTATTGTCAGGCCGGCTATTGCAGCTAATACCTTTGAAATCAAGCCTGGCACGATTCAGATGGTGCAGAATTCAGTGCAGTTTGGGGGTGCTCCAACGGAAGATCCTAATATGCATATTAGGGATTTCATCGAGATTTGCGACACCTTCAAGACCAACGGAGTGTCGGAAGATGCCGTGAAGCTGAGACTTTTCCCATTTTCTCTGAGGGATAAGGCTAAGGGCTGGTTGCACTCTCTACCAACAGGTTCTATTACTACATGGGAGGATCTTGCTCAAAAATTTCTTACTAAATTCTTCCCCATGGCTAAAACTGCTGCGATCAGGAATTCTCTTACTCAGTTTTCTCAGCATTCTGGAGAAACTTTATGTGTATCTTGGGAGAGATACAAGGAGATGCTTAGGAGATGTCCACATCATGGATTGCCCGACTGGATGGTGATTAATTGTTTTTATAATGGTCTGGGAGCACAATCAAGACCAATGTTAGATGCAGCATCAGGTGGAGCTCTATGGGCTAAGAGCTACGAGGAAGCTTATGAGTTAATTGAGATGATGGCTGCGAATGAATATCAGAATCCTACTCAGAGATTATCACAAGGCAAAGTAGCAGGAGTTCTTGAAGTTGATGCAGCTACAGCTATAGCAGTCCAGTTGAAGGCTTTGACAATGAAGGTGGATTCTTTGACGAATTATGGAGTTCAGCAGGTGGCTAGTGTTTGTGAGCTTTGTGCGGGCGCACATGAGACGAATAATTGTGCCATATCTAGTGAGTCGGCACAGTTTGTGAGCAACTTTCAGAGACCATCACAGCCAGTTCCAGCCACCTATCATCCCAATAGCCGGAATCATCCTAATTTCAGCTGGAGCGACAATCAACAATCTCAGCAGCCTTATCAGCCATTCCAAGGTCAGCAATTTGGAGCAAAGCCTTACAATCCTCAGAATTTTCAGCAGCAGCAAGGGCAGAATTTTCAGCCACAGTATGCTCCTAGGCAACAATTTCAGCCACCAGGATTTCCGCAACAACCTCATGCTAGTGCGGGGCAGTCTTCGAATGAAAAATCTGAATTGGATGAGTTGAGAATGATAGTTAAAAGCCAGGCGGCATTGCTCAAGACTTTGGAGAATCAGATGGGGCAGTTGGCAAGTGCCTTACTCAGCAGAGCTCAGGGAACTCTTCCTAGCGATACGGAGCCTAATCCAGGAAAGACAGTTGTCCAAGAACATGTGAAAGCAGTTATCTTGAGATCGGGAAAGGTCACGGGCAATCAAAAATCAGCAGTTGAAGAAGAAGAAGAAATTCAGCAGCATCAGGTGGAACTTTCTAAGGAAAAGCCAATTTTTGATTTGGCAGCTAAGCAGTTGGACGGTGAGGCTGAAAAGAGCAAAAATTCTGCTGACAAGTCTACTTCGGAGCAGACTATTTACCCACCTCCTCCATACCCAAAGAGGCTCCAGAAGAAGACTATAGAGAGTAACGAGATCTATCCTCCTCCTCCATATCCAAAGAGACTACAGAAGCAGAATCTTGACACAAAATTCACCAAATTTCTCGAGGTTTTCAAGAAGTTACACATCAACATACCTTTTGCAGAAGCTCTTGAACAGATGCCGAGCTATGCTAAGTTCATGAAGGGTATTCTATCTCGGAAGTTGAAACTCGAGGATTTGGACATCGTTGCTTTGACAGAGGAGTGTAGTGCAGTTCTACAACAGAAATTGCCACCGAAGCTTAAAGATCCGGGAAGTTTTACCATACCTTGCACTATTGGCAATCAACTTTTCAGCAAATGCTTATGTGATTTGGGAGCTAGCATTAATCTAATACCAATGTCTGTTTTTAAGCAACTTGGGTTGCCTGAGCCGAAACCAGTTAATATGACCTTACAGTTGGCTGATCGGTCGATCACATATCCAAGGGGTATAGTGGAAGATGTCTTGGTAAAGGTGGATAAGCTGATTTTTCCTGCTGATTTTGTTATTCTTGACTTTGAGGAGGATAAGAAGATTCCTATCATCTTGGGAAGACCTTTTCTGGCTATTGGCCGAGCGTTGATCGATGTTCAGAAAGGAGAGCTCACAATGAGGGTGAGTAATCAAAAGGTCATCTTTAATGTGTTCAAGGCTATGAAATTTCCGACAGAGGAGGAAGAGTGTTTTAGCTTGAAGATGGTTGATACGGGTCAGAGAAAGGAGTTCGATCAGTTGTTGAGCAAAAATTCGGACATGCACAAGTTCGAGCATCACATCAGTGATTCCATTGACAATTCTTCCATTCGAGATCTTTCGAATGTCAAGCTTGGAAAACTTCCACCACATTTGAAGTATGTCCTTCTGAATGATGAGTTGGTGATTTTTAAAGAGTGTGAAGATGATGTGTTGAGAAGGTGGAACAAGGATGATGAGGTAAAAGAGTGTTCTTATCAATCGACGGAGAAGCACAAACACCTTAGAGGTGTAAAGAAGAAAAAGAAAAAATCGATTGATGGAAAAGTCAAGGTGAAGTTTGATTTGGAAAAGATGTGGGAAGAAAGCAAGAAGGTTATCAAACAATGGATGAATGGTCCTTCTGCTAAGGACAAGTCAAATGCGATCTTCGAGCCACCATGATTTGATTCACATTTGTCCGGCTAAATGACATTAACGACAGCGCTTCGTGGGAGGCAACCCATGTGTTAGGTATGTTTCTACTATCTTTCTTATTACCTTCAATGAGGACATTGAATATGTTAAGTTTGGGGGTGATGTATGGGTTTGTATAGTTAGTGTGTGTCTCATGTAGGATTCATATTGCATGTGTAGTTGTAGTTTATTCGTAGTTTTGCATGTTCATGTCATATAGGGCATTCTGTTTGCATAGTTTTTATTTATCATGTGAGTTCATTTTAGTTGCATGCATATTTCATGATCCCGTAGGACTTGACTATTTCCGTTGGTGAGTCGATGTTGATTGGAGTGTGGTTGTGATGAATAGAGGGTTGATTAAGTTTCTAAGTATTGACTTGCATGCCAGAAACAAATCTATTTCATAAGTCTCATTGGTTGCTTTTGAATTTGATCAGACCATGCTTGTTTGGTGTTAGAATTTAACCACTTGTTTACATTTAGAATGTTGGCTAGATTCTTGAAAACGAAGAGCACTTATGTATAAGTTTGGGGGAAACCAGGGATTTCATGCTAGTTGTAATAAAGGCTAGGCGTCAAATGGCTAGTAGCCGGCTCATTGAAAAGATGAGTAGTCTAGGGTGGGATGAGAAAAAGGCAAAGAGCACTCATTCCGAAATTGTTAAAAAAAAAAAAAAAGAAAAGAAAAAAAAAAGAAAAAAAAAGAGAGTTGTGTTTGTTTTGTGTTTATGCAGAATTGATCAGGGTGAGCTCTTTAGTACTCGAGCAAGTAAGTTCTTTGGGGACTTTGTGCCTAGTGACCTAAGACTTTTCCGGTCTGGGATCCGCTGACCTAAAGCTCGTTAAATGGGTATTATTGTATAAGCCTTTCGGGGTCTCAACCATTGCACGGTCAAATAAGCATGTATGTAAGTAATAAAGCATGATTTCCTGTTTAACTCAAGTCGAGGTTGAGGTGTCTTTAAGTGGTTTCTTGTGTCTAGAGTTCATTCTGTTTATAAGCTTGTGGTTGTTTTGGCTAAGAGTAGGTATGGTCTTGATTTAGTTTGGGAGTATATTGGTGAGCATCGCACACACGCACGTTTCTGTGTTTGTCTTGTTGGTCGATGGGAATTTGGTCGAACTCTGTTTGGAAGACTTTGTTCTTTGAGATGTTGGCTCGTTGATTGGTTTTGGTTGGTTTGAAGGGATCGTTGCATTTTCATATTAGTCGCATACATGCATTGCATTGTTAGTTGCATGAGTAGATGGATTTTGTGGGTACATTCGCTATAGGCCCTCACGAGACCTTACTCGTCCACTAGGGCTGCCTAGGGGTTTAAAGGGCTTGTTGCATATGCCAAATGCAACCGTGATCACCTACGGAAGTGGTACTAGTTAGTTGTATATAGTTATATTATTTATGCTTGAGGACAAGCATCGGTTTAAGTTTGGGGGTGTGATAAGTGGATTTTTAATCCACTTGGAACGCTTCATATCGGCTTAAATTGATGACTTGAACTCAAGTATGTGGTGTGTTTAATGTGTTTTCATTAAATTTTGCAGAACCAAGAGTTGGAGGATAATTTGATTAAAATTCGGATTTTCCGGGTAGGTTGCGCAGTCTTCACTGTTTTGGCCATATCTGGAGTTCTACAAGTCCGATTCTGACGATCTTACAGCTCACGCGAAGAGGACAACATTTTCTATGTCCTTACAGCGGGCGCCCAGGAATTGTACTGGAATTCTGCGCGGCCGCCCAGGAAGTCAGAACCGCCAGAAATTTCCAGAATTCGATTTTAATTAGGAAAGTTTCACAAATTCGACTTCTAATCAATATGGTAATTGCTTGGGGCGGCCAGAAACTTCTAGAATCAGTTGTAAACATGGAATATGCAATTCTTATTGCATTCAAAGATGGAAATTGCCGTAATTCTATTCTAACTCAAAAACGGCAATTGCTTGGAAGAGGGATAACTTGGAGCTATAAATACACACCTTGGGGGGACATAATCAACACATCACAATACATCACAACACACCAGAGATCAGATTCAATATTGGAGCACAAGATCGAGGAGCCAAGAACGAAGAACGTGACTACGAGGAGATCTAGACATAGTTTTTTCTTGTATTCTTCAATTTTGGTGTAACTTTGGATGTTTCCAGATTTGTCCTCTAAACCTTTAACTCTTATTCATATTTACATCATTGATTTCTTGTTTTTCATCATGCTTTCATCAAACCCCGTGACGATGAGAAGTTCGATCATGAACTAATCGTTGTCATGGGGTCCTAGCGGATTTATCTATGGATTTTAGTAGTTGATTGTTTTAAAGATTTGTGTGTGATGACTTATTGATATCCTAGTTTGGTTGTGCTTATTCTTCTTGGATGCGTCGCGAACATCTAAGTTGTTTTGTTAATCTCTATTGAATGCGAAAGTGGATATAGAGGTTTAGAACTTGCCATGCTAGCATAGGTTTGTGTATGTTTGTCATGCATGATTCGTAGGTAATTTTAACCATCTTACCTGCCCTATGTAATCTGAATGGATAACTTGCTCGTTAAACCGTTATGTTTTCAAATCTTATAGACATATAGGGTCTAAGCATAATTGGTGTCTGCTTAACTTCTATCTCTTTTGTGGATGTTTGAGTGGTTTGGTATACGTATACTGAAAGGTAGCGTGTACTGATTTCGTGTTATCCGATTAGTTATCACAACTGTCACATGCATTGATTAAAGACAAAAGACTCTGAATGAAGTATTTAATGAAGTTAGGATCCCATGTTTATTTTCTCATAAGTAATATATCAGCAATCTTTAGTTTAATATAGTCTTGATAATTTGTTTAGTTAATTTAGTTAATCAAAACACAATTTGATACTTGTCTTAGCATTGAACGATAGCCATACATTGTTGCATAAGTGCATAACTATAATAACCATAGCAGTCTCTGTGGGAACGAACTCTACTTATTCTTATATTACTTGTGACCGCGTATACTTGCGTGATATTGTGTGAACAATCTTCCTAGGCACAACATGATCTCAAAGGAATTTGTGCTCTTTTTGGCATCTTTTGATTTGAGGGTGAATTATTTACAATTAATAATCAGAGTTTAGACTTTTCATCAGTTAATGCAATTAATATATGAGAGAAAATGCAAACAGCTAATACAAACTCAGTGTATAGGATCAATAAACTAAGAGATACTATAAATACAGAGACAATATCATGCTGTGTAAAATTTCTGTACATTCTGTAATCAGAATTTATAATACTTAGAAGGATTCATGATTACTTACTGAAAATCATGCTTCATACATTTTTCTTCATCGGTCAATATGTTTCAGACAATATTACAATCAGAGTATAGCATTAGACTGTAACTATCAGAGTATGACCAACACTTTTATGACTAACAGAGTTTAGCATCAGAGTTTACGTTCAGAGTTTAGTACACTGGTACTCATAACAGTTACTACATGCAAGGAATCATGAGCATTAAAAATCAAACATGTATAGTTTTTGAGTCTAACCCGTATCTCTAGTCAAAACCAGAGATCATTCCAAGTTCATTTACCAATCTTGTAAAAGTAGCTTCACTCAAAGGTTTGGTGAAGATATCTGCAAGTTGTTGGTCTGTAGACACAAAATGAAGCTCAATCTCTCCTTCTTCCACATGTTCCCTGATAAAATGATACCTTATGCTGATGTGCTTGATCATGGAATGTTGTACTGGGTTACCTGTCATAGCAATAGCACTTTGGTTATCACAGTAAATAGGTATTTTAGAGTACCTTAACCCATAATCCAGTAACTGATTCTTCATCCACAGAATCTGTGCACAACAGCTACCAGCAGCTATATACTCTGCTTCTGCAGTGGATGTGGAAATTGATTTCTGTTTCTTGCTATACCAAGAAACCAATCTGTCACCTAAGAATTGACAGCTTCCACTTGTACTTTTTCTGTCTATCTTACAGCCTGCAAAATCTGCATCAGAGTAACCAATTAGCTTAAACTCTGATTCTCTAGGATACCACAAACCCAAGGTTATGGTTCCTTTGAGATATTTGAAAATCCTTTTTACAGCTGTTAGATGAGGCTCTCTGGGATCTGCTTGAAATCTTGCACAAAGACATGTGGCATACATGATATCAGGTCTACTTGCTGTGAGATACAGAAGAGACCCTATCATGCCTCTATAGGTTGTCATATCCACTGTAGCACCTGTGTCTTTGTCTAGCTTTGTTGCTGTAGCCATGGGAGTTGGAGCAGATGAACTATCAAGCATACCAAATTTCTTTAGAAGATTTCTGGTATACTTTGCTTGATTGATAAAAATCCCATCATCTATTTGCTTGACCTGTAAGCCTAGAAAATAACTAAGCTCTCCCATCATGCTCATTTGGTACCTGGACTGCATAAGCTTTGCAAACTTCTTACAAAGTTTGTCATTAGTAGATCCAAAAATAATATCATCTACATAAATTTGAACTAAAAGCAAAGCATCACCAGAATTAAAATAAAACAATGTTTTATCAATTGTACCTCTTGTGAACCCACTTTCTAAAAGAAATTGAGCAAGAGTTTCATACCATGCTCTTGGTGCTTGCTTTAGTCCATACAATGCCTTGTCAAGCCTGTAGACATAATCTGGATGTTTGGAATCTACAAATCCTGGTGGTTGTTCAACAATCACTTCTTCTTCAAGCTTCCCATTGAGAAAAGCACTTTTCACATCCATCTGAAAGACTTTAAACTTCTTGTGTGCAGCCTAGGCCAGAAAAATTCTTATGGCCTCCAATCTTGCAACTGGAGCAAAGGTTTCATCATAGTCAATTCCTTCCTGTTGTGAATAACCTTTAGCCACAAGTCTAGCCTTGTTTCTTGTAATCACACCTTCACTGTCAGTCTTATTTCTGAAAACCCACTTTGTACCTACAATTGATCTATTCTTTGGTCTAGGTACAAGTGTCCAGACTTCATTTCTTTCAAATTCATTTAACTCTTCTTGCATTGCTGTTATCCAGTTAGCATCTTGAAGAGCTTCTTCCACTTTCTTTGGTTCTGTTTGAGACAAGAAAGCATGATACAGACACTCATTATTTGTTGCACTTCTAGTTCTCACACTAGCATCAGGATCTCCAATTATGAGATCAGGTGTGTGTGCCTGTGTCCACTTTCTTGCTGTTGGTAAGTGGTTTCTTGCATTATTATTTGATCCTCCCCCTTGATCCATGCTCTCCTGATTCATATGTTGACTTTCTTCAGCATTTGAGGCTCCCCCTGAATTGGATGACTCAGAGTTTAAACTGTCAGAGTTTAAATCAGTTTCCTCAACTGACTCACTTGCTGTGTCTTGTTGAGCTTCTTCACGCTCCCCCTCAACTGGTCTTCTATTATGTTCAATTTGAGAATTTCCAGTTTCTCCAGTATTTACCAGTAGAGGTTCAGAGTATGCTTCGTCAGAGTTTGTCAGAACCGCTTCATCAGAGTTTGTCGGTACTGCTTCATCAGAGTTTACATCATCAGAGAATAAACCTTCATTTTCAAAACGCAGTTGATCATATTCATCTAAGTCATCAAGTCCAGTTATTTTCTTGTCATCAAATGACACATGTATGGATTCCATGATCACTTTAGTTCTCAGATTGTAAACTCTGAACGCTTTTGTTGACAGTGGATAGCCAACAAAGATTCCTTCATCAGCTTTTAACTCAAACTTAGTCAACTGTTCAGGATGAGTCTTCAACACAAAGCATTTGCATCCAAATATATGAAAATATTTCAAATTTGGCTTCTTATTTTTCACCATCTCATATGGTGTTTTCCCATGCTTGTTGATCAGTGTAGCATTCTGAGTAAAACAGGCAGTTTGAACAGCTTCTGCCCAGAAATAAGTTGGTAACTTTGCTTCATCAAGCATTGTTCTGGCTGCTTCAATTAAGGTTCTGTTCTTTCTTTCAACTACACCATTTTGCTGTGGAGTTCCAGGTGCAGAAAATTCTTGTTTCACTCCTCTTTCCTTGCAGAAAGCTTCCACAATTGAGTTTCTGAATTCAGTTCCATTATCACTCCTTATAATTTTGACTTTGTACTGTGATCCTTTGTCCAGTAGATTTACATGATCCATCAGAGTTTGAGCAGTTTCATCCTTCTTTGATAAGAAATACACCCATGTATATCTAGTATATTCATCAACAATTACTAGAGCATATTTCTTTCTGCCCATAGACATCACATTCACTGGTCCAAAGAGATCAACATGTAGAAGATGATAAGATTCTACTACTGAAGATTCAGATTTGCTCTTGAAAGATGACTTCCTTTGCTTAGCCTTTTGACAAGAATCACATAGGCCCTCTAGACTGAGTATTGATTTTGGAAGTCCCCTTACAAGATCCTTTCTTATTAGCTCATTAATGTTGTTCAAATTGAGATGAGAGAGCTTCTTATGCCAGTTCCAACTCTCTTCATTTGACATTCTTGCAGTCAGACACACTGTTTTTCCATCAGAGTTTGTTACCAAACTAGCTTCATAAATGTTGTTGTGCCTGTGTCCAACTAGAACAACTTTTCCAGTAGATTTACTGATAACTTCACAGTGTTCAGTATGAAAATCTACATGGTTTCCTCTATCACAGATTTGACTCACAAATAGCAGATTATGCTTGAGTCTTGAGACTAGAGCTACATTTGTTATGATGACACTTCCAAGATTTATATTGCCATATCCCAGAGTAAGTCCTATGTTGCCATCTCCATAGGATACTTTTGGGTCAGCCTTCTCCACAAAATCTGATAGCAGGGCTTTATTTCCAGTCATGTGTCCTGAGCATCCACTGTCCAAGATAAGGGTGCTCTCTCTTATGCCCTGCAATCACAACCAATTATACAGAGTTAGTTTTAAGGATCCAGACTTGCTTGGATCCTTTGGCTTTCTTAACATTGTTAGCTTTTGCAGCGGAATAATTATCAACAGAGTTTAAACTAACATTGTCAGACTTTACACTTGCAGAGTTTGCCCTAACCCATTTTAAGTTGGGTTTTAGCTCATAATAGTTATGATAAATAGCATGATAACTCTTACAAGTATAAATAGAATGCCAAGTGCTCCCACAGTGTGTGCATAAAGTCTGTGGTTTAACCCTTATATAATCATTCTTTACTCCTGATGTAGAAGGTAAAGAATTAATATCTTTGTTCTTATTGCAAAATCTAGCAAGATGGTTAGAACTACCACAATTATAACATGTTTTCCTTGGAGCAGCAGCAGTAGGCAAATGATTATTTCTTTTATTTATGCCTATCTTTCCATTCCTATTCTTCTTGGACCCTTTTGGTTTCATGGCAGACTTTACCTCTTTGAGCTTATGATTGAACTGTTTTCCTGTCATTAAACCAACATTAACCTGTTTTTCACAGACTTTTACTGGTTTTCTAACAGCTTCTAATTCCATAAGATTTTCTGTTATAATATTTTCCTGTCTTTCACAGGTTTCATCTGATTCCATATCAGCTTCTCTTACTACAACAGATTTTAACTTAGTGGACTCTGGAACAAATTTCACAGGTTTAAGTTGTGGTTTAACCTTAACCTTGTATTTAAACCTAAGTTCATCATTTTCATAATAGCCTAAACCTACAGAATCTGTCTGAAACACTTGTTGAGTGTCTCTTCCAGAGTTTGTCCAAGTCTTGATTATTTTTCTTTCTTTTTCTAGATCAGATTCTAGTTGCCTATATCTTTTGAGCAACTCCTGTTCAACGTAAACATCATCATCTCTTTCTTTTTGAATCTGCTTCATATTTTCAAGTTCTCCTTCAAGAAACTTGTTTATATCTTTAAGGCTAAGATTCTCAGATTTAATTCTCTCATTCTCTAAAGTCTGATCCCTATAACTAACATGTACGCTTTTCAGATATACTCTTAATTCAGATATATTATCAGTATCATAAGCATAAGTAGTTAGGGGTACCTTATTTTCAGATGATTCAGTCTCATCTTTGACAGTTGCCATAAGAGCATAATTTACTCCATCATCAGAGTCTGAAGTATCTGCCCAGTCTTTGCCTTTAGAGATGAGTGCTTTCTCAGATTTGCCTTTCTTGCACTCTGGAGCATAGTGACCCATCTCCTTACACTTGTAGCACTGGATTTCAGATTTATCCTTCTTGCCAGACTTGGTCTCCCTTCCATCAGACTTTCTAAAACCTTT
The DNA here is from genome assembly GCA_030848705.1 of Heracleum sosnowskyi. Taxonomy (NCBI): domain Eukaryota; kingdom Viridiplantae; phylum Streptophyta; class Magnoliopsida; order Apiales; family Apiaceae; genus Heracleum; species Heracleum sosnowskyi. The sequence goes on along the minus strand of CM061244.1, from coordinate 111,904,735 downwards.
CCTTTCAGAGTTTGAATCTTTCCTTGAGAATCTCTTTCCTTTCTTGAAGTTCTTGAATCCCATCTTCTTGAAGGTCTTCACCATCAATGCAGCCATTTGCATCATCTGTTCTTCATCATCCTCAGAGTCAGAAGCTTCATCAGAGTTTGAGTCATCATCAGAGTTTGATGACTCACTTTCAGATTTAATGACTAAAGCCTTTCCCTTGACTCTCTTCCTTGATGATTCTTTCTTGATGGGCTTCTCCTCAACTTTGAGAGCAACAGATTTTGTCTTCTTGCTTGATCTTCTGTTTCTTTGTTCTATTTGCAATTCATGAGTTTTCAGTAACCCATAAATCTCATCAAGTTCAGTTTCAGCAAGTTCGTAATTATCTCTTATAGTTGTTGTCTTCAAATCCCATCTTTCAGGTAAAGATAAGAGAAATTTGAGATTTGATTCTTCAAGATCATATTCTTTATCAACTAGAGATAAATCATTCAGCAGTTTACAGAATCTGTCATATGTCTCAGTCAAGGTTTCATTGGCTCTTGAATCAAAGTGCTCATACTCCTGAGTAAGTATTGTTTTCCTGTTCTTCTTTATAGCAGTGGTTCCTTGACACCTGATTTCCAAAGCATCCCAGATTTATTTTGCAGTTTTGCAACCAATTACTCTGTTAGACATAACATTATCTAAAGCACTGTGGAGAAGATGTCTAACCTTTGCATCTTTTGCAATTGATGAGATGTCCTCAGGAGTCATATCTTTCTTTTCCTTTGGAACAGTTTTTTGTTCTTGACCATCAACAACAGGAGACAATTTAGTCGGCATATGAGGACCATCATAGATTCTGTCAAGGTATTCTGGATCTGTAGCCTCCAGAAACATGGTCATCTTCACCTTCCAAATTGGATACTCCACTGGGCTGAGAATTGGAACCCTGATTGTTTCATACCGACTCACATAATTAGGTTTAACCTGTTCAACCTTGGGAGGAGCTTGATTTTCTTCAGACATGATTATTACTGTGTTTGAATCGTAAAACTGTATATTTTAAACAGCCTTGGCTCTGATACCAATTGTTAGGCCGAATACACAATATATAATCAATAAATGTATGAGAATAACAATCAAGAACACAAGTTTGTAAATCAACAAACTGAATTATATTAAATAATTCTCTCTTAGTGATGTTAATGAATCACAAAGAGCTACTAGGTTACAAGAATAATATTTTCAATAATCGCATCCCTTCTAGGGATAACCTATCTGTGTTTATATAGTACACAGTTACAATCAATCTCTAATTGATACTCCTACAAATTAGCTATACAATTTGTAATCAATTAGAATTGCTTCAGTCCTCTGTCCAGTCTCCTTTGCTGTATCAATATATTCTGCTTCTTTCCATCTTCGGAATATATTGCTTCTAGAATCTTCATGATATGCACCGACAGCTAAGTCAACTTTCACCCTGTCAGACTTTAACAAACTCTGACCGGCTTCCATGTAAACTCTGATAAGTACTTCAGACTAAACTCTGAACAGTACCTGTTACTTAAACACTGATTAAACAAACATCAGCAATTATATCTAACAGAATTTTTGTTGGATATCCACTATCAACTAAAGCATTCAGAGTTTATAATCTGAGAACTAAAGTGATCATGGAATCGATACATGTGTTATTTTATGACAAGAAAATAACTGGACTTGAAGATGAAGAAAATCATGATCAACTACGCTTTGAAAATGAAGATCTAAACTCTGATGATGTAAACTCTGACGAAGCAAATCCAACAAACTCTGTTGAAGCATACTCTGAACCTCTACTGGTAAATACTGAGGAAGTTTCTCTGACAGAACAAAATAGAGAACCAGTTGAGGGGGAGCATGAAGATACTTCAGCAACATCTCAAAATGATGACTCACATTCTGAAGGTGAGTCAGCTGAAGAATCTAACACAAACTCTGAAAGTTCAAACACTGAGCAGTCAAATTCAGGGGGAGCCTCAGAGAATGCAGATGGTCAACAAGAAAATCAGGAAAGCATGGATCAAGGGGGAGAATCCAATAATGGTGAAAGAAGCCAATTACCTACAGCAAGAAAGTGGACTCCGGCTCATACACATGATCTGATAATTGGAAATCCAGATGCAAGTGTGAAAACAAGAAGTGCTACAGCAAATGAATGTCTGTTTCATGCATTCATATCTCAAACAGAGCCTAATAAAGTGGATGAAGCTCTTCAAGATGCTAACTGGATAACAGCAATGCAGGAAGAACTGAATGAGTTTGAAAGAAATGAAGTATGGACACTTGTACCAAGACCTAAGAACAGGTCTGTTGTTGGCACAAAGTGGGTTTTCAGAAACAAGACTGACAGTGAGGGAGTAATTACAAGGAACAAAGCTAGACTTGTGGCAAAAGGATATTCACAACAGGAATGAATTGATTATGATGAAACCTTTGCTCTAGTTGCAAGGTTGGAAGCCATAAGAATTTTTCTAGTATATGCTGCTCACAAGAAGTTTAAAGTCTTTCAGATGGATGTGAAAAGTGCTTTTCTCAATGGGAAACTTGAAGAAGAAGTGTTTGTTGAACAACCACCAGGGTTTGTGGACCCCAAGTATCCAAACTATGTCTACAGGCTTGACAAAGCACTATATGGACTAAAGCAGGCACCTAGAGCATGGTATGAAACTCTGGCTCAATTTCTTTTAGAAAGTGGGTTCACTAGAGGTACAATTGATAAAACCTTGTTCTATTTCAATTCTAGTAATGATTTGCTTTTAGTTCAAATCTATGTGGATGACATAATTTTTGGGTCTACTAATGATAAACTCTGTAAGAAATTTGCCAAGCTTATGCAGTCCAGGTACCAAATGAGCATGATGGGAGAGCTTAGTTATTTTCTAGGCTTGCAGGTAAAGCAAACAGATGATGGGATTTTTATCAATCAAGCAAAATATACCAGAAATCTTCTCAAGAAATTTGGTATGCTTGATAGTTCATCTGCAACAACTCCTATGGCAACTGCAACAAAGCTAGACAAAGACACAGGAGCTTCAGTAGATATGACAAACTACAGAGGCATGATAGGGTCTTTTCTTTATCTTACTGCAAGTAGACCAGATATTATGTATACAACCTGTCTTTGTGCAAGATTTCAAGCAGATCCCAGAGAGCCTCATCTAACAGCTGTGAAGAGGATTTTCAAATATCTCAAAGGAACCATAACCTTGGGTTTGTGGTATCCTAGAGAATCAGAGTTTAAGTCAATTGGTTACTCTGATGCAGATTTTGCAGGCTGTAAGGTTGACAGAAAGAGCACTAGTGGAAGCTGGCAATTTCTAGGCGACAGACTGGTTTCTTGGTACAGCAAGAAACAGAAATCAATTTCCACATCCACAGCAGAAGCAAAGTATATTGCTGCTGGTAGCTGTTGTGCACAGATTCTGTGGATGAAGAATCAATTGCTGGATTATGGGTTAAGGTACTCTAAAATACCTATTTTCTGTGATAATCAAAGTGCTATTGCTATGACAGGTAATCCAGTACAACATTCCATGACCAAGCACATCAACATAAGGTATCACTTTATCAGGGAACATGTGGAGGAAGGCGATATTGAGCTTCATTTTGTGTCTACAGAACAACAGCTTGCAGATATCTTCACTAAGCCTTTGAGTGAAGCTACATTTACAAGACTGGTAAATGAACTTGGAATGATCTCTGGTTTCGACTAGAGATACTAGTTAGACTCAAAATTTACTCTTCTGTGATATGTTGCTCATGTTTCTATGCATATGTTAACTGTCATGCAAATCATGTAGTTAAACTCTGGAAACATACTCTGTTGGTTAAACTCTGATGTTAAACTCTGATTATGGTATTGTCTGAAACATAATAACTGATGAAGAAAATAGTATGAAGCATGATTCTCAGTAAGTAATCATGAATCCTTCTGAGTTATATATGATCTGATTTCAAATGTGTGCAGAAAATTAACACAGCATGATGCTGTCTCTATATTTATAGCATCTCTTAGTTTATTGATCCTATACACTGAGTCTGTATTAGCTGTTTGCATTTTCTCTCATAAAGTATATATGTTAAATGATGTCAGTCTAAACTCTTATAACTAGCTATTGATACTTCACCCCCAAGCAAAAGATGCAAAAACATGCACAAATTCCTTTGAGATCATGTTGTGCCTAGGAAGACCCAGGAACTTATTGTATGAAATAAGGGCTAAAATTTGAAATTTTTGGTGACTAGTTCCAACCACTGATTACTGGAAAAGAATTAAAAAAAAGGGTGAAAACAAATAAGTACATATAAAGGTACAGAGTTTAGATGACATCAGATTTTGTTTTGCATATGAGAGTTTGGGCAACCAGTTTTTACTGATTTATTTTGTGGATTTTATGCACTTTGAGATGCTCTCAATATTTACATTCAGTAAACTCTGCTTTTCACACACAAATAATCACAACTGTGCATTTTGAGAAAAGAGATTATTAATGAAGGAGGAGAATTGATAAACACTGATGAACTGTGTACCCTACGCAGAGGTAATTTATTTTTAATCTCTGATGATTAAAATAAATAAAGGTGTTTCAGACATTTCATAATTTTTGAGGAACATGATTTTTGAAAATAGAGAGTATGATTGATAACGGTTTGTTGAGTTTGTAAATGATGTAAAGTGTATTGAAAATAGCAGTAATTAGTGCCTATTTTTACTGCACATGCGTGTTGGAAACTACCATGTTTAATGTGTCAGTTAATGCATATGTGACAACTGTCCCACTCTCACACTTCACGAGTAAGCCTGCTGTGTATCTTAATGATTAAAACTCTTCAGTTTTTATTCTTATTTAATCATTATACACACAACGTTCAAATTTTTACAGACTTACTCTATTCACAGGACATTTTCACATACACATATTCACAAACACCTTTTCTACATCATTTTATCTAACACTTTCTCTAAGCATAAACTCTGATCTATTCCAAATCTTTTCTAATGGCAACTACTGTGTTTCAATCTGTTGGTCTAGAATTCGTCCCTAACAATTATGCAGCACCATTGTCGACTGAGAACGCACCGGAGGCGTTTTATTTGCTTCAGATTTTCTTACTCAATCAGATATTGGGCAAGCGCTTGTGGAACCAACAAAGCTGTCTGGACTTCAAATCAAAGCATTCTGGGAAACGGGTGTTTATGATGATGGAGGAGAAGCTGGAACTCTTTCGATTATCTTCGAGTTTGGTGAACAAGAGTATGTGGTCACTCCAACCACTGTTCGTGATGCTCTTGGGTTTGAAGACTTCAATGCATACACTATTTCTGTTGGTGATGCTGAGCTTCAAAGGATGATGAGAGAGATTGGTTACTCTGGGTCTTTGGCAAGGACAGGTAACCTGAAGTGACCGCTCTTGAGGAAGGAATGGAGTTTCTTCTTCGACTGCATCACAAGGGCGTTCGGGAAGAACTGTACCAATTGGGATGCTATTCCAATAGATAGTCTGCAAATCGGATATTCTCTTCTTTATGGAAACAATTTTGATTTTGCAAGACTTGTTTTAAATAACATAGGAGAAAAGATGACAGAGAATAGGAGCGTAGTTTATTTTGCTCGTTTTTGTCAATTAATCTTTTCTACTTGTGTTGATGGGGTTGAGATTGCTGAGGATGATGTAATTCCCTCATTCAAATTGCATAAAATAATATTCTCTGATTTGACTAATAAGGACATCAAGAAAGGAAATGTTGGTGAATTGTTGCTTCCTGCTTCAGTCCAACAATTTTTACAACCTCAACCACAACCTCAACCAGAGTCTACATCCCAAAGACCAAAAGATGGGGGTAGGACTAAGCATAGAGATGTTAAAGCTGTACAGGTTGCTAAACCTTCAGATGCTAATGATTTACCAACCTCTGTTGGTACTTCAAGGAAAAAGAGAAGGGCAAATCGACCTATTTCTGATGATAATAGGGCTTCTGATGAAAATGAGTCTATCCACACCAAGAAGAGGAAGCTGGTTGCTGCATACCTATTTGATGGATTGATTCCAGATTCTACAACTGCTGCAGCTCCAGAGATTGTAATTGAAGATATTTCTGAAAAAGCTACTGTGCCTGAAGAAGCCAGAGCAAACTCTGATGATAATGCTATCTTCAATGATGATTTTCTTGAGCCTATCTTGGAGATGGATATTGAAGAGAATGTTGAAGCACATCCTACTACAACTCTTGAAGAGTTTGGCAGTGTTGGTGAAACTGAGGATGTGGCAGTTGATCAGCCTACAGTCATTCTGGATGAATCTATGGCTTCTCATACAGAGATATTATCTGTTACTCACCAGGGTTGACAAGGGTGAGGAGGTTGAACAAACGTCCAAGGCTGCTGAAAATGTTATTTTTACTGCTAAAGATCCTATTGCTGAAGCTGTTGAAGAAAATGAAGTTGAAGTTGCTGCAGAAAATGAAGTTGAAGTTGTTAAAGAGCCTGTTGTTGCTACTGATGAAACAGTTTATGAAAACTTACACTCAGTAAATGAAGAATTTGTTCAAGAAAATGTTCCAGTACACTCTGCACAAGACAATGTTTCTGAGAATGAATCTAATTCTTCAAGTGCAAACTCTGATGATGGTGCAGCTGATTCATCTTCTCCAAGGGTTAATGCTCAATCAAATCCTAAAGTGCATGATGTTGGAGGTACTTCTCAACGTGATACTGAAGCTCATTTTCAAGACATGTACTTTGCCAATTGGTCAAGTCATGAATGTATTTTTCCTGAGCAAAGAGCAGCTGAATTTGTCTCAAAGTCTGCTTCTACTATTCAGAATCCAGAGCTCCTTGCACATCTCAAAGCTACAATTGTCCAAGTAAAGTCTCTTAACAATCGTTTTGATGTCACTCAAAAAGATGTTATTGGACTGAGAAATGATGTTGCTACAAGGGAGCTATCTTTGAAGCATGAAAAACTTTCCTTCACTAGAGAACAAGAAGCTTTAAAGAACAGATTAATCAAGGTTGAAGCAAATCAGAATGTAATGTCTGGGAAGATTGATTCAATTGCTGCTTCACTTGAGTTGCTCACCTCAGTGTTAATTCCTGATGATGTCAAAAAGGGGGAGAGATTATCTAAAGACAAATGCAAGAAATCTCAAACTCTGAGTAGACATGATGATACTACTGATGGTGGTGCAAAAGGAAGAGAGTCAAGGTCTAAATCAATTCAAGAGCAAGGGAGACTGAGGTCAAACTCTGCTACTGCTAAGACAAACTCTGAAAGAGTAAACACTGGTGCTCAATCTTCTTCAAAAGCCAAAAGCTTATTGCTTACCTCACAACCAAATACTGATGAAGAGATTGCAGCTCAGTTGTTTCTAGAAGAACATGGTGCAGAGGCAACTATAGAAGATATTGAAGCTGAAGAGAAGATGCTAGCTGAAGAGCATGTAAAGAAGTTGAAGACAGGAGAATTAAAGAAAGCCAAGAAGGTTTCAAGGCCAAAGGAGAAATGAATTGTAATTAAAGAAAATGTAAATTCTCATCAGAGTTTACAATATTCAAGAAGGTCTATTGAAACTAGTTTAGATAAAGGAAAGGGGAAGCTTGTAGAAGGACAAGTACTGAAGAAAGTCCAATCAACCTCTGACATTGCTCAAGTTGATAAATCATTGGAAGCTGTGACAACCACTGATACTACTCAATTTGTACAGACTCAACTCTCTTCTGAACTTCAAAGAACTTTTGCTAAACCAATCATGGTTCAACACACTCTGATTCCTGGAAATGTCAATGTTCTCCAAAGCAAAACCATCATGGGTAAAGAATCAAGAGATAGATCTGGTTTAGGATCTCATAGAGAGAAGAGAGTAAACAATAGTTCTATGGATCAAACTTCATTAGCTGAACCAGGTGTTGGCGTGACTCAGGAAAATCTTGATACTTTAGAGTCGGTTCAGTTAATTTATCATAAAAGACTGAAAAAGGATTTTCTGTTATACTTCAAGGCTGATGGCAGAGTATACAGAGTTGGTGAAGCTGACATTGGGTTAAAAATGAAGGAAGAGCTGGAGTATGTACTGTATATATTGAAAGTCAAAAATCAAAGAACTCATCAAGCATCTGAGGTATTAAGAAGCAGAATGGTTAAAGCTAGAGCTCTTTGTGGCCTAAAGTCTGCTGGTTCTTACATACCAAAGTACAGAAATTACAATGGAAAGCTTGTTGCACTACAAGAAAAGGGTCAATAGACATCAGTTTCTGGCCGATGTCTATGTTGTTTGCCAACTGATGTCTTTGTCGGTGATGTCTATCTTAGACATCGATCAGAAACCGATGTATATTTAGCTCTAAGACATCAATTTTCTAGCAAATAAATTGATGTCTATTGTCATCTTAGACATCATCCTATACTCATGTCTAATGAACTTATAAACATCAGTATTTATAGGAAAAATGTGATGTATATCTTTGTGTTAGACATCAGTTTTGCCACAATAAAACTGATGTATATTTAGATCTTAGACATCAGTATTTATTAAAATTTTGATGTATTTGTTACCATTAGATATTAGTTTCTGAGCTTATATTAAATAAATCATTGTCTTTCCAAGCGTAAAAATAATAATTAAAAAATGGACCATTCACAATATATATCCAACCATTTATATTACATCATTCAGAAAATATATCCAACTACAAACAAATCAATCCGCAAAACTAACTACACATCCATCATCATCATTCCGTAAAATTAACTACACATCCATCAACATTCAATCAACAAAACACACTAAATAACACTACAAAACATTTGCACAAGTACCTACCAACTAGCAATTCAATCCGCAAAATAAATCTACCATTGGCAATTACTACATCACTTAACAAATCAATGTAATCATATTCAGATACGGTATTCACTTCACATGCCTCTAGCATCAATTGACGTCAATCAAGAATTCCAGAAGACTCTTTGAGTACCTGGTCAAGATTACAATTAGACATGCAATAAAAACTCAAAGACAAGGCGATTTTTAAGAATATTTTACTAATATCTAAAACTACTACTGACCTACCTGGAAATGTTATCAATAATTTGACTACCTTTGCCCTGTAAACAACAGAGATAGACACATTATAACAAAGATCATTATCTAAAAATCATCTAAAAATTCTAACAAAGATCTATCTAAACTGTTAGCATTCTCTGATTAAAGGCTAAGACCAGGTTTCCACATGATACCTACCATTCTCTTGCATTTCCTTAAGCAGCCCTATAGCATCTTCTTTTGTTATCTTTGATTCTTTACCCATAATATCCAGGAAAGCTGAGAACACATCAGACGGCATTTTTCAACATAATATGTAAATAATAATAGAGTGATGATCAAAACTACTGTGAACAATATGCCACAGTTTTCTAATAGAGTGATGATCAAAACTACTTTGAATTGAAGTTTAAGTAAAAAGTACCTCCAAGAAGACTTTGTATAGAGATCAGGATAGTCCTCACATCATAAGCCGATGACCATTTATCCTGCAAATCATTCAAACATACATCAGCAATCATCTTGGGATACAACCGTTAGCTTAAAAAAAGTTAAAAAACCAATGCCATAGTGTAACCGAAAAACTACCTGAAGGATGTCTAGGCATATAGTTCCAAAATCTGAAAGGAAAAACAAAAAAGTATTTAAACAAGATATACCAGAGAACAATAGAATATATTTCTTGCTATACTGTTTTGTTATCAATTCTGTCAAGAAACAATGAACAAGAAGAGATGCAATAAACTAAAAACACAATCTTTGCTATATAAAATCATCATTATCATTCATGTATAACATCATTGTATCCCTATATCCACACGATACAGGAACAGAATCATCAAATTAGTTCTGTCGGCCCTCTTATATGTTCTAACTTTCAGAATTCAACATAATAAGTTTCAATCTAATCATGATTAGAAAAATTAAAGGATCCAGTGAGTATGAGAGGTTTCGACTTCTTAGTGGCCCCAGGTTAATCTGTAATTTTAAAATATTTCAAGGGCAATCTCCTGTCAGTGGTTCTATAAGTACAATAGACTGGTCTTCTATTTTTGTAAACAAATACAAAAACAAATTACAAGTTTACAACAAACAAATGATATATTAATATTCAAATTCGAAAGTATTATTGTCAGAGAAAAGTTTTGGAGTTCTAAGGATTAAGTTGGTTATTAGCAAACATGAGTTGGAGCTGATGTTAAGGAAAGGTGGAGTTTCACTCGGCGATATAATTAGCCAGATTCAACAGATACCATAGATATCCACATTGGGATGGAAACACCCAGTCTCAAACTTAACCTTTAGAGGCTTAAAAGGATAATCCGTAGGAAAGGTTAGGGATAGCTTGTACTTTGTTCCTTCAAAGGATTATGTAGCTTTAAAATTCCTTTATTGGGATACTGCATTACGTATACATAATTAGGTTTTTCTCAAGGCAGGCTCTAAAACTTTGAAATCAATGAAGCCAGCAGAAAGTTCTCTATGCTTCCCATCAGTTTTAAGGTCCTGACTAGTGAATGCAGCAATTGCTAGAGTGTATTTTGAATCAGTTTCACTTGTTGGTTAGGAATCATTACATTAAATTTTTACCTAACACAAAATACATGTCTCTACCCACCTACTCAAATCATGAACTAACGATTTCTGCCTTTCAGAGACTTTTTATTAGTCATACAAGTCTATCCCCTGAAATAGTGAAAGCATAGAACACGATAACCAGACTAGAACTGATTCAGTTTATTTTTCTTAATCGAGTATTTGACTACTGATTGTAAAACATGTTTTTTATACTTAATCTGTAAGTGGCTAAGTGTTGTACCAAACTAAACTGCACCTGCAACACATTAATCAAGCATAGCTCTATTTTTAAAATTGGTATAGTTTCCAATTGTTTATAATATTTTGTAGCATATATAGTTTTCTATTACTCGTGGATGCAGCTCTTCCCAGCATACCTTACTCGGCTTTCAGGTTATAAATATTTCTAATGGAGCCATGTACTCTAACAAGGAAAGGATACAAAGACATTTATATCAAAAATTAGCAGGCAACAATCTTGACATACCTTGTAGCATTAAGCAAATGGGTGGCAATTTGTTTTCTTCTGTTCGCAGGAGAAACCCAAATGGATCTAATGACACACACAGCAGGCACAGCTTCCTTTTCGCACAAAATAGCTCCTATGAGGTTGTGGTCTAAGACATGGGAATTTTTAGATGATGAAGCACTTTTCACCCTTTCTCTCTGGAAGCTCACACTACCAATAATAATCAACACATAAATGGATAATAATTGATCATAATTGCACGAATTATCAACAATTAGATCAAACCCTAAAATCAATTTCGGATCCAAATAGTGAAAAATACAAAAATTGGGCAAAAACAACGAAACCCACTTTATGAACCATCAATTCAACCTATAAACCTATAAATCAACATCAATTAGAGAAATAAAAGATTACCTTTTGAGAACAGATTGGGTATCGACAGATTTGAGTACCAATTGGAGCTTTTGAGCTTCGAATTTGGTTCTTTAACAAAACGATTTAGAGGAAACAAATCGATTTTGAGAGTTGAGATGAGAGATTGCCACTTTGATTTCGAGATGAGCAGTGAATTTAGGGTTCTTGATTTTAGATGAGAGTTGGAGGAGGTTCTTGATTTTAGGGTTCTTGAGAGAGATTTTTAGTCGAGGTGAGAGTTGTGAGTTGTGAGGTTTTAGTTTTTAATTTTGTCTGAAAAAATCTTAGAAAAGAGGGGGAAATTGGTTTAAGGTGGGAAAATTTGGCCAAGGGGAAAAATTGGACAAGGGGGGAAAACTGGACAAGCGCACATTTTTTTATTTTTTAAAGTGTACCTAAGACATCGGTTTGACAATGAGATGATGTCTGAAACACATATAGACATCGGTTATTTTACAACCTATGTAATAATCTCTTTTTACATCGGGCGCATCTACAACCGATGTGAAATTAGTGATGTTTATTAACAATTTTCTTGTAGTGTTGAGATGCAAAGGAACAGTGCAAGACTCAGAACAGATCTTGGTATAAAAGTGTTGGAATTTAATCTGGAATCAGATAAATCCTTCATAATAAAGCTAGGAAATGAGATGAGGAAGAACAGTATCTATGTTCTAAGGGCTGCTATCTACCAAACTGGAGAGAGTGATCCAGAGTTAAAAGAGCTGAAGAAGATAATGATAGCTGAGCTAGAGAGAGCTGAAAGAAGATTGCTTATGGACTACATCAGAACTGTACCTGATATTGAAGAAATTAAGTAAATGGAGTCTGTAAGTTTTTAAGTTTTCTGTTCTAAGTTAAAATATAAACTCTGTGATTTTATAAACACTGCATTTGTTATATGTTTTGACATCATCAATTATCTGTTAACTTGTACATTTTTGTATGCAAAAGTTGGGGGAGATTGTTAGATATAATTGATGATGTTTGTTTATCAGTGTTTAAAGTATCAGGATACCATCAGAGTTTAGCTAGAAGACTGGTCAGAGTTTGTTAAACTCTGACAGTCAGAGATTGCTTAGCAGTCGGTGTAAAAGTCAATGAAGATTCTAGAAGCGATATTCTTTGAAGATGGAAAGAAGCAAAGAGATATCGAGATGGCTAAGGAAACGGAACAGAAGACAGAAGCAATTCTAGATTGATATTAATTGTATAGATGATTTATAGGAATATCAATTAGAAGATTGTATGTAGCTGTGTACTATAAAAACACAGATAGGTTAACCCTAAAAGGGAAGCGAATACGTGAAGTATCATTCTTGTAACCTAGCAGCTCTCTGTGATATTTTACATCACTGAGAGAGGAGTTTTTAATTCCATACAGTTTATTGTTCATAAACAGTGTTCTTATTGTTATTCTCATACATCTATTTGATTATATATTGTGTATTCGGCTTAACATGCATAAAATCCACAAAATAAATCAGTAAAAACTGGTTGCCCAAACTCTCATATATATAATCTAGAACAAAATCTGATGTCATCTAAACTCTGTACCTATATATGTATTTATTTGTTTTCACCCCCTAGCTAAATATTTCTTTTTTTTTCTTTTCCAGTAATCAGTGGTTGGCACTAGTCACCAATTTTTTTAAATTTTAGCCCTTATTTCATACAATAAGTTCCTGGGTCTTCCTAGGCACAACATGATCTCAAAGGAATTTGTGCATGTTTTTGCATCTTTTGCTTGGAGGTGAAGTAGCAACTATTTACAAGAGTTTAGACTGACATCATTTAGCACATATACTTTATGAGAGAAAGTGCAAACAGCTAATACAGACTCAGTGTATAGGACCAATAAACTAAGAGATGCTATAAATATAGAGACAATATCATGCTTTGTTAATTTTCTGCACACATTTGAGATCAGATCATATATAACTCAGAAGGATTCATGATTACTTACTGAGAATCATGCTTCATACTATTTTCTTCATCGGTGTTTATGTTTCAGACAATACCACAATCAGAGTTTACCATTAGAGTTTAACATCAGAGTTTAACCAACAGAGTATGCCAACAGAGTTTAACAACTTGATTTGCATGACAGTTAACATATGCATAGAAGAGTAAATTTTGAGTCTAACCAGTATCTCTAGTCAAAACCAGAGATCATTCCAAGTTCATTTACCAGTCTTGTAAATGTAGCTTCACTCAATGGCTTGGTGAAGATATCTGCAAACTGTTGTTCTGTGGACACAAAATGAAGCTCAATATTTCCTTCCTCCACATGTTCCCTGATAAAGTGATACCTTATGCTGATGTGCTTGGTCATGGAATGCTGTACTGGATTTCCTGTCATAGTAATAGCACTTTGATTATCACAGAAAATAGGTATTTTAGAGTACCTTAACCCATAATCCAGCAACTGATTCTTCATCCATAAAATCTGTGCACAACAGCTACCAGCAGCAATATACTCTGCTTCTGCTGTGGATGTGGAAATTGATTTCTGTTTCTTGCTGTACCAAGAAACTAGTTTGTCACCTAGAAATTGACAGCTTCCACTAGTGCTCTTTCTGTCAATCTTACAGCCTGCAAAATCTGCATCAGAGTAACCAATTAACTTAAACTCTGATTCTCTAGGATACCACAAACCCAAGGTTATGGTTCCTTTGAGATATTTGAAAATCCTCTTCACATCTGTTAGATGAGGCTCTCTAGGATATGCTTGAAATCTTGCACAAAGACAGGTTGCATACATAATATCTGGTCTACTTGCAGTCAGATAAAGAAGAGACCCTATCATGTCTCTGTAGTTTGTCATGTCTACTGAAGCTCCTGTGTCTTTGTCTAGCTTTATTGCAGTTGCCATAGGAGTTGTTGCAGATGAACTATCAAGCATACCAAATTTCTTGAGAAGATTTCTGGTATATTTTGCTTGATTGATAAAGATCCCATCATCTGTTTGCTTTACCTGCAAGCCTAGAAAATAACTAAGCTCTCCCATCATGCCCATTTGATACCTGGACTGCATAATTTTGGCAAATTTCTTACAGAGTTTATCATTAGTAGACCCAAAAATTATGTCATCCACATAGATTTGAACTAATAGCAAGTCATTACCAGAATTAAAATAGAACAAGGTTTTATCAATTGTACCTCTAGTGAACCCACTTTTTAAAAGAAATTGAGCCAGAGTTTCATACCATGCTCTAGGTGCCTGCTTTAGTCCATATAGTGCTTTGTCTAGTCTGTAGACATAGTCTGGATAGTTGGGGTCCACAAACCCTGGTGGTTGTTCAACAAACACTTCTTCTTCAAGTTTCCCATTTAGAAAAGCACTCTTCACATCCATCTGAAAGACTTTAAACTTCTTGTGAGCAGCATATGCTAGAAAAATTCTTATGGCTTCTAACCTTGCAACTGGAGCAAAGGTTTCATCATAATCAATTCCTTCCTGTTGTGAATATCCTTTTGCCACAAGTCTAGCTTTGTTCCTTGTAATTACTCCCTCACTATCAGTCTTGTTTCTGAAAACCCACTTTGTACCAACAACAGACCTGTTATTGGGTCTTGGTACAAGTGTCCATACTTCATTTCTTTCAAACTCATTCAATTCCTCCAGCATTGCTGTTATCCAGTTAGCATCTTGAAGAGCTTCATCCACTTTCTTAGGCTCTGTTTGAGATATGAATGCATGAAACATACATTCATTTGCTGTAGCACTTCTTGTTTTCACACTTGCATCTGGATTTCCAATTATCAGATCAGGTGTATGAGCCCGAGTCCACTTTCTTGCTGTAGGTAATTGGCTTCTTTCACCATTATTGGATTCTCCCCCTTGATCCATGCTTTCCTGATTTTCTTGTTGACCATCTGCATTCTCTGAGGCTCCCCCTGAATTGGACTGCTCAGTGTTTGAACTTTCAGAGTTTGTGTTAGATTCTTCAGCTGACTCACTTTCAGAATGTGAGTCATCATTTTGAGATGTTGCTGAAGTATCTTCATGCTCCCCCTCAATTGGTTCTCTATTTTGTTCTGTCAGAGAAACTTCCTCAGTATTTACCAGTAGAGGTTCAGAGTATGCTTCAACAGAGTTTGTTGGATTTGCTTCGTCAGAGTTTACATCATCAAAGTTTAGATCTTCATTTTCAAAGCGTAGTTGATCATGATTTTCTTCATCTTCAAGTCCAGTTATTTTCTTGTCATCAAATGACACATGTATAGATTCCATGATCACTTTAGTTCTCAGATTATAAACTTTGAATGCTTTAGTTGATAGTGGATATCCAACAAAAATTCCTTCATCAGCTTTTAAATCAAACTTGGTCAACTGTTCAGGATGAGTTTTCAACACAAAGCATTTGCACCCAAAAATATGAAAATATTTCAGGGTTGGTTTCTTTTTCTTTACCATCTCATATGGTGTTTTCCCATGCCTGTTGATCAGTGTAGCATTTTGAGTAAAACAAGCAGTTTGAACAGCTTCTGCCCAGAAATAAGTTGGCAATTTTGCTTCCTCAAGCATTGTTCTGGCAGCTTCGATTAAAGTTCTGTTCTTTCTTTCAACTACACCATTCTGCTGTGGAGTCCCTGGTGCAGAAAATTCTTGCTTCACTCCTCTTTCCTTGCAAAATTCTTCCATTGTTGTATTTCTGAATTCAGTACCATTATCACTCCAGATAATTTTCACTTTATACTGTGATCCTTTGTCCAGTAGCTTTACATGTTCCATCAGAGTTAAGGCAGTTTCATCCTTCTTTGCTAGAAAGTACACCCAAGTGTATCTAGTGTACTCATCAACAATGACTAGAGCATATTTCTTTCTGCCAAGAGACATTACATTCACTGGACCAAATAGATCAACATGAAGAAGATGATAAGGATCCACAACTGAAGATTCAGACTTACTCTTGAAAGATGACTTCCTTTGCTTGGCCTTTTGACAGGAATCACACAGACCATCTAAGCTGAGTATTGATTTTGGAAGTCCCCTTACAAGATCTTTTCGAATTAGCTCATTGATGTTGTTCAGATTTAGATGAGAGAGCTTTTTATGCCATTTCTAGCTCTCTTCATTAGACATTTTTGCAGACAGACACACAACTTTTCCTTCAAAATTTGTTACCAAACTTGCTTCATAAATATTATTCCGTCTGTGTCCAACTAGAACAACTTTCCCTGTAGATTTGCTAATAACCTCACAGTATTCAGGTTGAAAATCTACATGATAACCTCTGTCACAGATTTGACTCACAAATAGCAAGTCATGTTTGAGTCCTGGAACTAGAGCTACATTTGTGATGATGACACTTCCAAGATTGATATTGCCATATTCCAAAGTACGTCCTATGTTGCCATCTCCATAGGAAACTTTTGGGCCAGCTTTCTCCTCATAATCTGATAGCAGGGCTTTATTTCCAGTCATGTGCCCTGAACATCCACTGTCCAAGACTAGGGTGCTTTCCCTTATGCCCTGCAATCACAAAAAATTACAAAGAGTTAGATTTAAGGATCCAGACTTGCTTGGATCCTTTGGCTTTCTTAACATTGTTAGCTTTTGTAGCGGAATTCTTGTCAACAGAGTTTAAGCTAACAGTATCAGAGTTTACACTTGCAGAATCAACTTTTACCCAATTCAAATTTGGTTTCAACTCATAATAGTTGTGATAAATGGCATGATAATTCTTACAAGTATAAATAGAGTGCCAAGTACTCCCACAGTGAGTGCATAATGGTCTAACCCTAACATAATCATTCTTAACTCCAGACTTGGAGGGTAAAGAATTAATGTCTTTGTTTTTCCTGCAGAAACATGCAAGATGGTTAGTACTACCACAATTATGACATGTTTTTCTAGGAGCATCAGTGATAGGCAAATGATTATTGCTTTTATTAATGCCTACCTTTCCATTTCTATTCTTCCTGGACACTTTATGTTTCTCAACAGACTTTACCTCTTTGAGCTTATACTTGAATTGTTTCTCTGTCATTAAACCAACATTAACCTGTTTAACACAAGTTTTTACTGGTTCTTTCTTAACCGTTTCTTTTTCAAGTACAGATTTTAGCTTACTGGATTCAGGAACAAATTTCATAGGTGGAAGATATGTTCTAACTTTAACTTTATCTTTAAACCTAAGTTCATCTTTCTCACAGTAACCTAACCCAACTGCGTCTGTTTGAAACACTTGATGTGTGTCTTTTCCAGAGTTTGTCCAGGTTTTAATTATTTTCCTCTCCTTTTCTATTTCAGATTCTAGTTGCCTAAATCTCTTAAGCAACTCCTGTTCAACATAAACAGCATCATCTCTTTCCTTTTGAACTTGTTGCATGTGAACAAGTTCTTCTTCAAGAAATTTATTTCTCTCTTTAAGTTTTAAATTCTCAGATTTAATTCTCTCATTTTCTAAAGTCTGATCTCTATAACTAACATGTATGCTTTTAAGATAAATTCTCAATTCAGATATATTATCAATATCATAAGCATAGGTTGTTAGGGGTACCTTGTTTTCAGATTCATCTTCAACAGTTGCCATAAGAGCATAGTTGACTCCTTCATCTGAATCTGAAGTGTATGCCCAGTCTCTTCCTTTTGTGATGAGTGTTTTTTCAGATTTTCCTTTCTTGCATTCTGGAGCATAGTGACCCATCTCTTTACACTTGTAGCACTGGATCTCAGACTTGTCTCTCTTCCCAGATTTGATATCCCTTCCTTCAGACTTTCTGAAACTCTTCCTTTCAGAGTTTGAATCTCTCCTAGAGAATCTTTTTCCTTTCTTGAAGTTCTTGAAACCCATCTTCTTGAAGGTCTTCACCATCAAAGCAGCCATTTGCATCATCTGTTCTTCATCATCCTCGGATTCAGATGATTCATCAGTGTTTGAGTCATCATCAGAGTTTGATGACTCACTTTCAGAGTTTATGACTAAAGCCTTTCCCTTAGCTTTCTTCTTTGATGTTTATTTCTTAAGAAGTTTTTCTTCAACTGTGAGAGCAACATATTTTGTCTTCTTTCCAGACCTTTTGTTTCTTTGTTCTGTCTCAAGTTCATGAGTTTTAAGCATACCATAGATTTCATCGAGATCTGTTTCTGCAAGATCATAATTATCTCTTATTGTTGTTGCCTTTAAATCCCATCTTTCAGGTAGAGATAGTAGAAACTTGAGATTTGACTCTTCAAGATCGTATTCTTTATCAACTAGAGACAAATCATTCAACAGTTTACAGAATCTGTCATATGTCTCAGTCAAGGTTTCATTAGATCTCGAGTCAAAGTGTTCATACTCCTATGTAAGAATAGTCTTTCTGTTCTTCTTTATAGCACTTGTTCCTTGACACCTGACTTCTAAAGCATCCCAAATTTCTTTGGAAGTTTTGCAGCCAATAACTCTGTTAGACATGACATTATCTAAAGCACTATGGAGAAGATGTCTAACTTTTGCATCCTTTGCAATTGATGAGATATCTTCAGGAGTCAAATCTTTCTTTTCCTTTGGAACAGTCTTTTGTTCTTGACCAGCAACAACAGGAGACAGTTTAGTTGGCATATGGGGACCATCATTGATTCTATCAAGGTATTCTGGATCTGTGGCTTCCAGAAACATGGTCATCTTTACCTTCCAAATTGGATATTCCACTGGTCTGAGAATTGGAACCCTAATCGTCTCATATCGACTCACAAAAGTTGGTTGAACCTTCTCAGGTTTAGAACCTGCTTGACTGTTTTCAACCATGATTATACTTGTGTTTGGATCAAAAACTGTATATATTAAACAACCTAGGCTCTAATACACAATATATAATCAAGTATACGTATAAGAATAACAATAAGAACACTGTTTATGAACAATAAACTGTATGGAATTAATAACTCCTCTCTCAGTGATGTAAAATATCACATAGAGCTGCTAGGTTACAAGAATGATAATTCACGTATTCGCATCCCTTTTAGGGTTAACCTATCTGTGTTTATATAGTACACAGCTACATACAATCTTCTAATTGATATTCCTATAAATCAACTATACAATTAATATCAATCTAGAATTGCTTCTGTCTTCTGTTCCGTTTCCTTAGCCATCTCGATATCTCTTTGCTTCTTTCCATCTTCAAAGAATATCGCTTCTAGAATCTTCATTGAACGACACCGACTGCTAAGCAAACTCTGACTGTCAGAGTTTAACAAACTCTGACCAGTCTTCCAGCTAAACTCTGATAGTATCCTGATACTTTAAACACTGATAAACAAACATCAACAATTATATCTAACACATGCCTTTAAAGACAAAAGGTATGCATATAAAAAAAAATATCGTCAAACAAGAGATTCTGAAACTATTGAGCAGTGAGATGAACGTAATGATTAAATTCACAAAAAAATTATGTCCCAGGCATTACTATCGAAAGTTTCTTTTTTTCTTAATTTTTAGAATTATTCGATTCAGATAGTGATCTATTGTGTTTTATGTATAAATAAAAAGTTGTTTCTAGAAATAAAGAAACTCAACTGGATGTCAATCTTCTAAATTCTAGCCCATGTTGTATATACAAAATTTTAATTATATATACATAGTTTACACTGTATTTGACCGATTTCTTAGTCCCCTTATAATTATCCCTTACTGACGCCTTCAAAATTGGAATTGTAAAGATCTGCTGGAAGAGATAGATATCGTCAAACAAGAGATTCTTAAACTATTGAGCAGTAGAATAAACATACTGAGAAACATCGCAAAAAATATATGACACGTGTATTGGTAACGAAGTTTTTTTTGTTTAATTTTATATAATTTTTCAATTCAACTAATGACCTGTTACGTTTCACGTTTCTATATAAGAGAAAGTTGTTTATGGAAATAAAAAAATTCAATTGAATGGGGATCTTTTGGATCTATATAGAGTTTGGTGTTTCATTTTTAAAATTAATTTGATTTTAATTACGTTTTTTACATAATAAAAAAAGCTATTTCTAGAAATAAATAAAATCAACTGGATGGAAACCTTCTAGATCTTATCCCAGGTTGAATAAACAAAATTTTAATTATATGTATACATATATAGTGTATACTACATTCAGCTATTTTGTTATTACTCTTATAATTATCCCTTATAGCTACCCTTTCAAAATTGAAAGTTAAAAGATCTGCTGGAATAAAAAGATGTCATCAAACAAGAAATTCTTAATTAATGAGGAGTGGAATAAACGTAATGAAAAATGTCGAAAAAGATATATGGCAAAGGTATTGGTGATGTAGTTTCTCTTACTTATATATATATATATATATATATATATATATATATATATATATATAATTATTTAAAAATTATAACTTTTAATCTCTTACGTTTTTATATAATAGAAAGTTGTTGCTGAAAATAAAGAAATTCATTTGAATGAGAATATTTTGGATCTAAACACAAGTTGGTGGTTTAGATTTTAAAATGATTTTGTTTTCGATATTGAAATGTAAATAATCTACCATTAACATTTCAGCTGATACTACTCCACAGTTCATTGAGATTCCGTTATGTTGTAAAGAGATAACATATAAAATTTTAATAATTAACTGAATAATAATAATATTTTCATGAACAAAATATTTGTAAAATTCAGTAACTATTTTCATGAAAAAAATAATGTAATTGTAAACAATTTTAAGTCAAAATTTAAAATAACATAATTTATAATATTAATTAAAAAATACTATAAATAAAATAAATTTCCAAAAAAAATCAATTGGTTCGCACGGGTTATCTTCTGGTATATAGTAATAGATAGATAGATGATATACTATTTCTACGATACATTATCTAGACAAGTAAAATTCTTAAAAAACACTGTATAATTACAGTACATACATAAATATGGAGTCATAGCCCAACTAACGATCCAGTCAAAAGCCCAATTTTCCAAGTAACGGTATACGTATTGCTTACTCAAAGTGATCCACTTATCAGTCCGAATAATGGACTATATATATCCTTCTTACTCCTCAGCCCAAGCAAATGACTTGCAGATGAAAATTGAAGTTATTGCTTACGGTTAACTGGTAATAAATATGATAAAAAAAATAGAACTGATCTTACTATATATGATTGAGCAAAAAACAGCAAAATATTAATAAAAAACCTAAATAGTAATAAAAAAGACACTACGTCCACCTTTATGTTTATTTGTAATATTACAACTCTTGTCATTTGTTCCTTTTTATGCCGGAAATGAATTAGAAATTATAAATTAATAGTGAGAATTATAAATTATTATTAATCAAAGTCTATTACACAGATAGAGATTACCTATCAGCCAGGCTACATGCATGGAGCAACTCACTAGAGAGGTAAGCCACCGCCACGGGGTGACGTGTCATGTGTGTTTGCACACATTGGGCGGTGCCGTGCGCGGTGGAGGGTGGGGGGAGTCATAAACACCCGTCAGAGTAAGTGATAAATAATGGAGTAAATTTTTTTGCTAAAAATTAAAGTATATGCAATGCGCAATTCCTTGTTTTCTGAAAAATAAGATTTCCTAATATCATTTGTAATTAAGTTTACAACCAGAGTAAATTGCAAAATGGTGGCTGAACTTTACCCGCGTTAACATTTTGGTGGCCAGACTTTTAAATTTTTAATTTGGTGGCCAGATAATGCTTTTATTCTTCAAAAAGGTGGCTAAGAGACACTTTTTGCAGAACTTTTTTTTTCAAAAAGGTGGCCCTTAGCCACATTTTCGAAAAATATAAGTAATGTCTGACCACCATATTGCAAATTTCAAAGTTCGGCCACCAAAATGCAAAATGAGGTTAAGTTCGGCCACAAATTTGCAATTTACTCTTACAACTATTATACAACTATTATAGGTTATCTAAATAGTTCACTGCCACAAATTAAAGGTTAATTAAGACAGTCTCTGCATTGGCTACGTCCTGCAGTGTGTAGAATTTTATAAAACTATTATATGCATCGTGTATGCAAACACATAAATGTATCGAATGCAGGAAAGGTACGTAGAGGCACTGTCTAATCCAAGTACCATATATAGATATGAAACAAGAGCTAGTGTAGATGACATGTTTGCTCCAGATCCGTTAATAATCAAATTGCATGCATGGATCATTAAAAAGCAACAAGTACTGTTTGTGTGTGGCTAGATTCCAGGAACCCATGCATGGATTGTGAGTTCTCAATAATGTTCTCCTTTTTTTCCTACAAAACCCCGGTTAAACTGTATATATATGATGATGAAATAAATTTAATTGATGTCGTCTATGTGACTATGTACCCGTAAAAATGTATAATTTCAATTAATTTGTGAGGTGGTTTTTACATAAAAAATCTATTAATTTTCAAAGGTCAGCAAGGGCGGAATCGGTCCCCTGTTCTGCCACTGACCATGTATACGAGGAGGTTAAACTTAAATTAAAAAGACATATTTCTTGTAGTTGAACTCGTATTATGTAAATGTGTAGGATAGAGATAGAGCATAAATAATAAGTGTGTCCATCTGCATGCGTTTATAATTGGTGCAGGGATCATGGATGAGTACCAGTAAAAGAAGAACAGGTACTGAGATGATCAGAAGGGAGCTAGGTTGTAGGGGGAGGGAAAGTGACCTTGAGATAGTGGTTTTACACAAACAAAGGAAGTTGCAGCAATCAAGAGTTAAGACTAGGTTATATCCATGTTTGGCAATTTCAAAGGACTAGTCGCATCCCATCATCAATTAAAATCCAAAATACAAAACCCTACCTCTGCCTACTTTAACTTCTTCTTTCCTTTCCCTCAGATCACACTCTGATTTTGATTGTGACCTCTCCATTTTAGCATGCGTCACTCTCAGCTTTCTCTCTTTAAATTGCCACCCACAAGATTTAATGGCGCATAATCAATTCCTACACCCTTTCTATATACGCTTTGTTTGTCCATTTATTAATATAAATTCCTTCACCATTTATATGTAGCATGCCCTGGGTTTGCAACCTTTGAGCTATAATAATATATATCATATTGTATGCAGGGAGATGGTCCACAATAAATAAATGTAGAGTATAATAGGAGATAGGAGTGTACACGGTTCGGGTTGGGCGGGTTACGGAATTTTAACAACCCAACCCAATTAAATCGGTTTTCAAATTTTCAACCCAACCCACAAAAAATAAATTCGTTATCCAATCTGTTTAATGTACTTCGGTTTGGATCGGTTCGGGTTGGAGTGGTCGGGTTAATAAATATATAAAATATATTTTTATCGAGCAATAAGTACTAAATTAATAAACCAAAATTGAAAATCAACAAAATATTACATATCCATCTCAAATAAGTCTCAAATCTTTAAGTTAAAATACACCAAAAGACTGATAAAGTACTAAACATAGTCTTACAGTTTAAACGTCAAATTTGTGTTATTACCATAGTCAGTGTGCTAAATTTGCATTACAACCGCGAATGGACAAAGACAGTAACAACATTTATCTCAAGTCTCAACACACAATTTTGTAGAAGTTTTGTAGAATATTGATGTACACATTTCTGCTGCTATATCCTTGATAACGAACAACTTAATGTATAACTGATACTTTTTAATGTAAACTGGCCTTAAAGTACTGATACAATATTAACAAACATAGATAATATCATGTATGAATAACCCTAGGCAATGCAAGCAATGAAGCTTTCTTCCAAGACCTCACAAGAGTTAAAATAATGTGTTTCAAAAACTAAAAGTGTACACTCCAAAACTGTTAACTATTTTAACTAAATGTGTTTCATATATTTTAATTAAATCTAATATTTTTAATCGGGTTGGGTTGGTTCGGGTTAAAAAAATTCGAAACCCATACCCAACCCATTTAAATCGGGTTTATATTTTTTCAAACCAAATATGTTTCGGTTTAAAAATATTCGGTTTGGATCGGGCGAAATGAGATCGGTTTGAATTGGGTTGGTCGGTTTTATCAACCGGTATACACCCCTAATAAGAGATAATATCGGAATGTTAATGAGGGGTTCTAGAATACAATATAAAATCTTGGCTGACATTCCTCTAATATTTAAGGATTTAAAACAACTGATTTCTTAACATATATCAGACAAAATTATGCCCTAAAATGAACACGCGTGATCCACACTTCACCCCTCACCCCTGGGATTTCGATTTACCAGGACTTCCTTTCTAACTCTTAACAGGTTCCTCGTATTCGCACTGTGAACTCTAGATTTAATATTCACCCCATAATGTAACAACTAGTTAATTGCGATTTGGTATGCTATAATCGTTTCCTATATATCAAAAACTTTGTAGGTGCTTATATATATATTTACTAGCCGATAACTAGTGCAAGGCATGGTCAAAAAATTACAAACTAAAAAAATTATTGAGAACGGAAAATATAAAATAAAAAATAAAAATCAATTGTGATAAATTACAAAATGAGAAAACTTAAATATTAATTGTAACATAGAAAAAATAAATGAAGAATACAAATGGGGCTGAGGAAGATAAATGGGGCATTATTAATATTATTTTATTATTTATGAAAATAATATTAATAATAAGGACAAATAGAAAAGCTAACAAAAAAAGTAACTGCTGGTGACATATTTGGAAGTGTTTTAATTATATTAATTGTATATGTTAAAAAAATACGTTGGCATGTTAAAATATGTAAGTTTTTTTAAATAATTAAAAACATTAAAATAAGTTTTAAAATACGAAAGTAAGGTTTGCACCGAACAAAAGAAAAGCTAACATGTTTTAATCAAAAAAAGTAACCGTGACATTTTTGGAAGTATTTTAAATATATTAACTAGGTTACTAAGCCGCGCTTCGCGGCGACATTAGAATATATTTGTTAAGAAAAAGAATATTAGAATAAAAAATGTAAATTAAATAAAAATTATATAAACTATCAAATAAAATATATTTTGTAAAATTTGCATTTGGGTAGGTAATTGATATGGGTTAAAAATAACCCTAAAGACATAATTAATATTGCATTAATTAAACCTAACTGGTCCATAAATAAGGCTCATTAATAAGGCCAGAAACTCTAATTAAATATTAATTTCGTAATTAATATTTGGGCTAGAAGTACAACCTGTATTAGGAGACGTCCAATACATGCTTATTCTAATACAATTGGGCTTGTTTCAATACAAGTCCGGTATGATATGGAAACAATTCCTACAAGGAAGGATCTAGAATTAATCCTTATCCACCGTCAAGGATAAGACTTATCATTCAAGAAAGTGATAATACTTATACACCGTCAAAGATAAGAAAGTGATAATATTTATCCACCATCAAGGATAAGATTTATCCTTCAAGGAAATCAATACTTATCCACTAGGCTTCTAAACGCCTATATAAAGGGTCTAACCCCTCATCTCAGAAATACGTTTTAGACTTCATCCTCGAATAAGGACATACAAGTCACTACGTCCTTGGTGTGCCCATGCCGCCATAGCCCCGAAGGCAACACCAAGAACTACGTTTTTTGGCTTGATTCTCAGCATTAATTGAGATACGTAGGCATCTTGTGAGGACCGATTTAGTCACGAAACACGAGAACAACCATTAAAAGCTCGAAAGCTCTTAAACCCTAGCAGTAAATTTATAAGTACGTTTTTTATTCCACAACATTTGGCGCCGCGTGTGGGAAAAGAACATCAACCATGGCAAACACACGAAGAACTTCACGTGATCCACCATCGACTTCTGGTGTTCAAACGGCAGGAAGTCAGCCACCACCAACAACTGGTACTCAATTAATATTAATTCAAAACTTACTAATTTGTCACGATTTTGAGATCTTTTTTTTTCCAGCAACCTTTAACAACCTCAATGACACCCACGTAGGTCAAGCAACCCACAACATCTAAATCAATATAGAAAAGATTATATTAAAACATGTAGTTTGAAGTTTAACATGGATATATATTATTATTACTTATATATTAATCTAATATATTACCGCATCAAAATACCTGAAAGTATGTCAGTGTTATTAATACGTGCAACAATCATATCCGGACATATGAACTGAAATCCATGCATTGATATGTTAACGATGTCTTCTTCCAATTTATTAGGGGGAGTTATGCGTAGGAAGAGTAATTTAGACCCATGTGATACTGGTCTATATCCACCTGTAGCTGCAACAATTTTTAGATTTTTGATGTTATACACAGAGCCTTCCTCAAAAAGATCTTTGAACCGAGAGATCAAAAGCTTTGGATCGTAGCATGGATCAAATTTTCCCGTCATACAACATATCATAGAAAAATTTATAATATCATACAATTTGACAAACTAATAAGTTACAAGTATATTGATTTATTAACCTTTTTCATCAATCAAAATCATGTCAAGACTGATATGTTCATGAGTTTTTGAATTGACAGACTCCCACATTCTACACACTCGTACTCTACCATCCAGGTATAGTTGCTGTCGTTCAAAGCATCCAACATGGTGTAGTCCATAGTTATATTGATCGTAAAGATGATTGTAAAAATTTGGAGCTATGTAAAAAAGTTCCGGTATAGATTTTTTTGTTATGAATGACCTTTAATTTATAGGTGGTTGTAAGGTGAATAACATGGAAATCCATAATGTTCAAAAGTTAAAAAGTAGAAAGTTCTATCAAGATTGAAAATAATAAAAGAAATTTCTAAATAATAATGCAGAAAGTTGTAATTATTAACATAAGATCCTACAAATTCGAGAATAATAAGAAAGTTGTAATTTTCCAATTCCTCCATTCTTACAAATTTGAAAATAATAAAAGAAAATTCTATCAGGATTTCAAGATTGAAAATAATAAAAGAAATTTCTAAATAATAATAAAGAAAGTTGTAATTATTAACATAAGATCCTACAAATTCGAAAATAATAAGCAAGTTGTAATTTTCCAATTCCTCCATTATTACAAATATGAAAATAATAAAAGAAAGTTCTATCAATATTGAAAATAATAATAATGCAGAAAGTTGTAAATATTAATATAAGATCCTACAAATTCGAAAATTATAAGGAAGTTTTAATTTTCCATTTCCTCAATTCTTACAAATTTGAAAATAATAAAAGAAAGTTTTATCAAGATTGAAAATAATAAAAAAAAATATTCTAAATAACTATTGTGGAATAAAAAACGTACTTTCAAATTTACTGCTAAGGTTTAAGAGCTTTCGAGTTTTTAATGGATGTTCTCGTGTTTCGTGACTAAATCGGTCCTTATAAGATGCCTACATATCTCAATCAATGCTGAGAATCAAGCCAAAAACGTAGTTCTAGGTTGAAGGATCAGTGTCCTTATATAGGCGTCAAGAGCCTTGTATTTAGAGTAGAATTAGGTGACTTGGGGGCCAAGTCGCCTTCTTAGATCAGGATTGTGAATCTTATTTTGCAGGAGGCTGACTCCTATTAGGTTTGTATGTCTTGGTGACCAATCTTTGAATTTTTGACACACTTTGGACTCTTTTATGAGCTATAGATTTCCCCTTATTTATTAATTACGAAATTAATAAATAATTAGAGTTTCAGGCCGTATTTATCGGGCCTAACTCTTGAACCAATCTAGGTCTAATTAATACATCATTAATTACACTTCTAGGGTCATTTTTCTGTCTGTATCATTTGCCCCCCAACTTCTGAGAAAATCTTTCCGAGTTTTTCACAGAAGTTATTTTTGATCTTGCTTCGGGATTTCTGAATCTGTGTATTTCTCCTCGAATTTTCCTTTTAGGAATTTTTGCATGCCATGGAAAATAAATAAATTTATTTATTTATTTATCATCATCATTATTTATTTATTTTTTAAAGGTATTTTTGACCTCATTTTGAGGTATTTTCGACCTCATTTTGGTTCCAGGTCGAACAAAACGACTTGGGTTTGAGGTCGTGAACATTCGAACTCATTTTTGAGGTGTTTTTCGACCTCATTCTTGAGGTATTTTTCGACCTCATTTTGGTTCCAGGTCGAACAAAACGACCTGGGTTTGAGATCGTGAGCCTTCGACCTAATGAGGTCGAAGAGGGGCTTCGTTCGAGCTCGTTTTTTTTTAAAATTATTTTGGCTTCCAGGTCGATTGATTCGTCGTCGTAGCTCTTCAACCTCGTTTGAGGTCGAAGAAGGGGCTCATTTTGGTGCCACGTCGAATGATTCAACCTTGATTTGAGGTCGTGGCCCTTCGACCTCGTTTGAGGTCGAAGATGGGCTTCATTTTGGTACCACGTCGAACGAATCGACTTGGTTTTGAGGTCGTGGCCCTTCGACCTCGTTTGAGGTCGAAGATTGGCTTCATTTTGGTCCCTCATCGAATGAATCGACTTGGTTTTGAGGTCGTGGCCCTTCGACCGTGTTTGAGGTCGAAGATGGGCTTCATTTTGGTCCCTCATCGAACGAATCGACTTGGTTTTGAGGTCGTACCCCTTCGACCTCGTTTGAGGTCGAAGATGGGCTTCATTTTGGTCCCCCGTCGAACGAATCGACTTGGATTCAAGGTCGTGGCCCTTCGACCTCAAACGAGGTCGAAGGTGGGCTTCATTTTCTTTTAATTATTTCAGTTTTCTTTGGGCCTCATTTTATTTGGGCCTCATTTGTTTTTGGAGCTCAACGAACAATTATGGGCCTTAACCGGCTGTAGACGGTTGCCCTTCCCTTTTTACTGGTTGAGTGACCGACTATTTTGATTATAAAAGAGTGAGATTTCTCTTCTCACTTCTCAATTCTCATTTCTCAAAATTTCTCTAGTTTTCTCTTAGTTTTCTCTCTAGTTTTCTCCGTGGTGAGGCGATTTCCGGCGAAGTTTTTCCGATCACATTCATCGTTTTCTGGGTTTTTTTCTTCAAACTTCGAAGATTTTCTGGGATTCTCCTTGAAGATTTGAAGATTTCCAGGATTTCTTTTGAAGATTTTCTGGGATTCTCCTTGAAGATTTGAAGATTTCTGGGATTCCTCGGTGAAGATTTGAAGATTTTCTGGGATTCCTCTTGAAGATTTGAAGATCTTCTGGAATTTTATTTGAAGTTTTGAAGATTTTCTGAGTTTTTGTTTGAAGATTTGAATATCAATGGCTGATCGTGCGGCTCAACGTCTAAAAAAGATGAACCAAGCTTCCAAGAGAGGTACCATCACTATTCACTCTTCATATATGTCTTTACAAGATATGATTAGCGAACGTGGTGATGAATACCCTTATGTATCACATTTAGATTCTTTCGATTGTAGTAATAAGTTTCATGAAGTCGATAAAATTAGGGATTATAACAAAATGTATAGAGTTGACAAGGCTGTCGCGTGCCTATCAAATAATAATATCTAACAAATCCTTCTAACTATGTAGTAGGGAAAGTCAGAGTCGATCCCACAGAGACAAACATATCAAACACTAGTTATTCTTGATTCAATTCAACTAAGCAAGTAACACAATAAATTATTGAGAGATTTTTAAACTAATATTATACTAAGGCAAATTGTATTGTATTATCAATTAACTAAAAACATCTAGAATTAAGTATCCCCACTAGCATGAATCAATGCAATCATGATTTTCCACCCCAATTAATCATACGCTACTCAAGAGGAAAGATGCGCCCTATAAAATACCAATAACCTCTCTCGAGTATTAATGGCTTCTCTAAAAATACACTCAAGCCTATTTTCATGGTATCATGCAATTTAGAGACATTAAACACAGCATCCTAACTTCCTAACAATCCGTTCTACCTATTTTCATGGAGAAGTTCATGTCCTTATTGGATAAATCACAACCATCTAAGTCCAACTTTCGATGATAAATAGATATTAGGTTCAAACAATACGCATAATCACGTCTGACATGTTATTGTTAATTAAGCACAACTCAATAAGCAAGAGCATATAACATAACTAAACTGGGGGGTTATGGAAAATCATACATCAATCATAACTAGGGTTCAACTTAACCCTAGATTAAATAACTACTCACTCATAATTAAACTAACAAAACACATAATATAATAAGAACACATGATAATATTAAGAACAGAGAATAAAAACCTTTAATCTTTCTCCAAGAAGAAAAGTACAAGTCTCGCTCCCTCCGTATGTATCTATGTATCTATGTATATGTATATATGTATATATGTATCTCTGTCTCTCTCAGATCTGATGTTTATATACATATTCTCAAATATTTTAATGCCTTGAGGAAAGTACAAGTACGTTTCCTAAACTGATTCTGTTTTACAAGGAAAATTCGTAGCTGACTTTTCTTCAGTAAATCTGGACCGTTACTGATGTAATTTGATAATTGGACCACTTTAGAATAAAAGAGATTTCCATTATCTTCGCGTGGGCTGTTAAATCGTCCAATTCTGACTTCTAGAACTTAAGATATGACCCAAACATTGAATTATGTGCAGGCAGCCCAACAAATCCGATTTTCCTTCTAATAAATCTCCAAATTAAGCTTTTTATTCTTCAATCCTTCCAAGTTTAGGATTTCCATGCTTCCTACAATAGAACATTAAAATTTATTAAATAAAAATCCAATTAAATGCAAAATATAATAAATATGAGGAATAAAATCATATAATATATATATAAATATATAATCTATCAAACATCCCCACACTTAGCATTTTGCACGTCCTCGGGCAAATAAAGAAATAAAAATAATACTAACTAATAGGACCACCACTTTCGTAGATGACACTCAAGCCTATTTTCATGGTATCATGCAATTTAGAGACATTAAACACAACATCCTAACTTTCTAACATTCCGTTCTACCTATTTTCATGGAGAAGTTCATGTCCTTATTGGATAAATCACAACCATCTAAGTCCAACTTTCGATGATAAATAGATATTAGGTTCAAACAATACGCATAATCACATCTGACATGTTATTGTTAATTAAGCACAACTCAATAAGCAAGAGCATACAACATAACTAAATTGGGGGGTTATGGAAAATCATACATCAATCATAACTAGGGTTCAACTTAACCCTAGATTAAATAACTACTCACTCATAATTAAACTAACAAAACACATAATATAATAACAACACATGATAATATTAAGAACAGAGAAGAAAACCTTTAATCTTTCTCCAAGAAGAAAAGGTACAAGTCTCCCTATGTCTGTATGTATCTCTGTATATATATATATATATATATATATATATATATATATATATATATATCCTCAAATATTTTAATGCATTGAGGAAAGTACAAGTACGTTTCCTAAACTGATTCTGTTTTACAAGGAAAATTCGTAGCTGACTTTTCTTCAGTAAATCTGGGCCGTTCCTGAAGTAATTTGATAATTGGACCACTTTAGAATAAAAGAGATTTCCATTATCTTCGTGTGGGCTGTTAAATCGTCCAATTCTGACTTCTAGATCTCAAGATATGACCCAAACAATGAATTATGTGCAGGCAGCCCAACAAATCCGAATTTCCTTCTAATAAATCTCCAAATTAAACTCTTTATTCTCCAATCCTTCCAAGTTTAGGATTTCCTTACTTCCTACAATAAAACATTAAAATTTATTAAATAAAAATCCAATTAAATGCAAAATATAATAAATATGAGGAATAAAATCATATAAAATATATATAAATATATACTCTATCAAGAGTCAAAGCACCTCTAAGACTTATCCCAACTGGCCCAGGGGATCGTTCCTGCCATTGGCGTCCTGATGCCTTGTGTATATAAAAGGATGCCATTATTGCAGGACTTAGGTTTCCTTTTCACGAGTTCATTCCCAAACTTCTAGCAGATGTTCAAATTAGTCCTTGTCAACTTCCTCCTAATGCTTGGAGAATAATAATGTGTTTCTTGGTCCTTTGCTTAAAAAACAACATTCCCCTTTCTGTTTCTTTATTCAGGAAAATTTTTCAATTTAAGAATAGTTCTGCACTTTCTCCAGGTTGGGTTTATCTCAACCATCGTGCTTCTACACCTCCAATTTTTCACCCAAAATCCATTCCCGACAATAACCCAAAGTGAAAAAATGAGTTTATGTACTTGGTTTGGGAAGGAGGGGATTGGGGTACCTTGTTCCGTAGGTCATTCAGTAGGGTCTCGGACGGTAGTCCCAATGACATAGTCCTAACTGATGAGGAGGCTCACGCCTACGATGAGCTGACTAAGGACAGCAACACCACCTTGGCTTGGGAGCTCCTGGACGAGTTTGTCCTTAAGTCTCTGGGCCTATCGAGCGTATCAGACAAGGGTAATTCTCATTCCTTAATTTCCTTTACTTATTTAAGATTTTCTTATACCCATTGTTGCTTTTTTATTTTTGTTTTTGCAGCTGCAACCTTTATTAATAAGACCAACGAGCCTGCAGAAGGAGAAACTGCCAGAATGAAGAGGGCTCGTTTGGGAGGAAAAGAAGCTCGGGCAACTTTTGATGACCCAACCTTTCTAAGGCCTCATTGGGATCCTGTGGAGGAGGTTGAGGCCCCTATCTCATCCAGAGCCTCTGTTTGGCGCCCTAACTGAGGCATTAGGAAGAACGACACTGTTGTTGGGGTGTCCAAACATGTTGTTGAGTGGTCCTATCACTCACTCACTCCTTGTGATTATAAGGACTTCGTTACCAACTCTACTATCGAGGGAGTTGAGCATGCGGGTTCTCAGGCCATAGCCGCGGTAACCTTTTTCTTCTTTTTCCTTTTAGTATCTTACTTAATATGTCATATATCTTTCTTTGACTTATTCCTTATTTGCAGACTAATGCTAATTTTCAAGGGCCTCTCTTTCAAGCCAAGGCTTGGCGCTCATCCTCTGAAGCCAACCAAGCCAAGTTTGAGAAGTCTCAGGAAGAAGTCAACTCTCTTAAGGTTGTCTTGGCAAGGAAGGAAAAGGAGTTAGCTGATGCTCAAGCTGAACTAGTCGTGCTTAGAAAGAGCAATGATGATTTTATCGATGAGTAACTTGACTCCCAGGAGTACAAGGACTTAATTGGTAAACATGACGAGCTTCTTTTCCCAGTTCAGTTTACCAAGGGATGGGATGGTGCCTTGACGGCTGTTTTGGAGAAGAATCCTGGCTCATTCAGCCTTTCTGACTTCCAGAGTCCTCACACTCCTACTCCTTTAAAGTGGGCCTTGGCTGGTGAGGATGACATGGATGAGGATGACATGATTTTGGATCCCGGGCATTCTTCGCCTCCTGGTGAGATAGCTGGTAATGATTCTGTGGCCACTCATTCTGGTTCTGGCTCAAGCTCAGAAGAAGAGGAGGCTGATACTGGCGAAAAAGGAGGGGAAGCTTAGTTGTAGCTATTTTTTATAGCCATATGTGGCTTTTATTTGTTTGTAATCTCAGCCTTCGGGCATAACTTTAAACTTTTGTAAGCTTAATTTAACATATTTTGACTTCCTTGCATTCTTTAATTTTGCATGTTTGTCAACACTTGATGCATATAAATTATCATAAAAACATGGGAATGTTGAATAACATCATAACTTTGAAAAATGGGTTCAACCCTTACATAATACTCTACTTTCTACCTCGAGTTAAAACTCGGATTGGTTTTATCGACCTTAGTTCTACTTGTCCTAATAGTGAGTCCAGTTAGGAAACACTAAACATAATAGACTTTTAAGTTTGCAGCATGCCAAGTTCTTGGCACTTAAATCCCTTCGAGGGTTTCCAATTTGTATGAGCCTCGTCCAAATACGTTCTTGACCCGATACGGTCCTTCCCAATTTGGAGCCAACTTTCCTTTCTGTCCAACTCTGGATGCTTCAATCTTTCGGAGAACTAAATCTCCTTGTCGAAAGAATCTCTCTCTAACCCTTAGGTTGTAAAAGAAAGATGCTCGTTTCTGGTGTTCAATTGTCTTGGCGTTTGCTTCATCTCTAACTTCATCAATTAGATCTAAAGCCAGCCTCAAGTCTTTTTCATTTGCCTATGGCTCATAAGCTTCAACTCTCGGAGATGTGTGAGTAATCTCCGCTGGAACTACTGCTTCTGCTCCATATGCTAACAGAAATGGGGTTGCTCCAGTGGTGACTTTACAAGTAGTACGATATGCCCATAGTATGGGGAACAATTTGTCCACCCAAGTGTTCCTAGAGCGTTCAACACTCTTTTCTTCAGTCCATCGAGGATAATTCGATTTGCTACCTTAGCTTGTCCATTTGCTTGAGGATGAGCAACAGAAGTGAAACGTTACTCAATATCATTCTCCTCACAATACTTCTTGAAATTTTCATTGTTAAACTGAGTTCCATTATCCGTGACCAAGATTGGTGGAATCCCGTATCTGCATATTACATTCTCCCAGAAGAAGTGCATTACTTGTTTGGTGGTTATCTTGGCTAAAGGTTTAGCCTCAATCCACTTGGTGAAGTAGTCGATTGCCACTTTCAAGAATTTTCTCTGAGCACTTGCCATTGGAAATGGTCAAAGTATATCCATTTCCCACATGACAAATGGAATAGGTGAATTTATAGATGTCAACATCTCGGGTGGTTGTCTAACCACTGGTGCATGCTTTTGGCACCGTTCACACCTTTTCACATAACTTTTAGCATCTACAAGCACGTTTGGCCAATAGAAACCTAGACGAGTGATTTTATGAGCAAGGGCCCTGCCCCCCAAGTGCTGCCCATAAATTCCCTCATGTACTTCTTTTAGGGTCAATTCTGCCTCCTAAGGTCTCAAATATTTTATGTAGGGGACAACGAAAGACTTTTTGTATAAGATTCCCTCAATCAAAGTGTACCTTAGTGCTCTCACATACAACTTTCGTGCCTCTGAAGTATCGTTCGGTAACCAACCGGTTTCTAGATGAGACTTGATGGGATCCATCCAACAGCTAGAAACATCAATGGGTGCTATTAACTTTCCATTGATTCTTGGGGTCTTCAAGACTTGGAAGTATAGACTTCCTGCATAGTTCTCAATTTCAGAAGAAGCAAACTTGGACAAGGCGTCAGCCTTCATGTTTTCTTCTCTCGGAATGTGTTCCACATAACACTCATCAAACTGAGTCATAATGGCTTTGACAAGCTTCAGATACTTGGCCATGACTTCATCTCTAGCCTCAAACTCTCCATTCACTTGGGAAACTACCAGCCTCGAGTCTCTACATACTTTAAGAGTCTTAACTCTCAAGGCTCCAGCCAGCCCTAAGCTAGCTATCACGACTTCATAATCGGCTTCATTATTTGTCGTTGGGAAGTCCATCTTTAGTGCGTACTCTATGAGAAATCCATCATGACTTTGTAGCACCAAACCTTCTTCACTTGATTTTGTTTTTGATGCCCCATCAAAATAGAGTACCCAACATTCTTTGGACACCATGTCTTTATCTTGCTTGTCTTCTTCATTTCCTTCCAATAATACTTCCTGCCCCCGACTTCCTGGTTGTCAATAGTGCATTCAACCATGAAGTCAGCGAGTGCTTGAGCTTTTATTGCCGTTCGAGGCTTATACTTGATGTCAAACTCTCCCAACTCTATAGCCCATTTGATCAATCTTCCACTAACTTGAGGACTGTGCAAGATGTTCCTTAGAGGCTGATTGGTCAAGACTTATATCTTGTACGCCTGAAAGTATGGGTGTAGCTTTCTCGAGGCCATGATTAGGGCTAAGGCAAACTTCTCTATCATAGAGTAGTTTATTTCTGCTTCTTGTAGAATCTTGCTCACGTAATAAATGGGTTTCTGAACTTTCAACTCTTCCTTAACCAAAACAGCTCCAAGGGCCGTGTTAGAAACTGCCAGGTATAAGTATAGAATCTCTCCGGGTTTTGGTTTTGCCAACAACGGTGCCTCAGCCATGTACTTTTTCAAAGCCTCAAAGGCTTGTTGACTTTCTGTCGTCCATTCAAAATTTTTCACGTTCTTGAGTGCTTTGAAGAAAGGAAAGCACTTCTCCCCTGATTTGGATATGAATCTTCCTAATGCTGCCACTCTTCCCGTTAGTTTTGGACATCTTTGACAGACCGTGATGGTTCCATATATGTCTAGAATTGCCTTGATTTTATCGGGGTTTGCCTCAATTCCTCGTTTAGAAACCATCAGGCCTAAAAACTTTCCTGACCCTACGCCAAAGGCACACTTTGCTGGATTTAACATCATCCTATAGTGCCTCAGCACTTCAAATGCTTCTTGTAGATGGTTTATATGATCTGCCTTATCGAGGCTTTTAACCAACATGTCATCCACATAGACCTCCATGGTTTTTTCAATTAGGTGTTCAAAAATTTTGTTCACCAACCTTTGATAAGTTGCTCCTGCATTCTTAAGCCCAAATGCCATAACCAAATAACAGTAAACACCAAAGTCAATGATAAATGATACCTTGGAGATGTCATCTTTGTGCATTTTGATCTGGTTGTATCCACTGAAGCCATCCATGAAGCTCAGCATCTCCTGCCCAGATGTGGCATCTATTAGAGTATCAATTCTTGGCAAGGGAAAACAATCCTTAGGACATGCGTCGTTCAAGTCTGTCAAGTCCACACATATCCTCCATTTCCCATTAGCTTTCTTAACCATTAATGGGTTAGCCAACCATTCTGGAAATTGAATTTCTTCAATGAACCCAGCTTCCAAAAGCTAATCTACTTCCTGCTTGATGGCCTCTTGCCTCTCTAGAGCAAAATTTCTCTTCTTTTGTTTCACAGCCTTCCTTTCGGGATTTACATTCAATTTGTGGGTTATCAACTGGGGATCAATCCCTAGCATATCGGCCGCTTTCCATGCAAAAACATCATTATTTTCTTGAAGAAAAGATATGATCTTGCTTTTCAATGGTTCAGGTAACAATGCTCCAATGTAAGTAACTTTTTCTGGTTCACCAGGAACTAAGGGAATTGGGATTAAATCCTCAGCCGACTT
Organism: Heracleum sosnowskyi; assembly: GCA_030848705.1. NCBI lineage: Eukaryota > Viridiplantae > Streptophyta > Magnoliopsida > Apiales > Apiaceae > Heracleum > Heracleum sosnowskyi. Next base: position 111,867,347 of record CM061244.1, on the reverse strand, counting down.
CCCTCTTCTATCCTCATTATCTCTAATATCCATGTCTTCAATGGGAAGAACCTGCCCCCGACTCCATCAGACCTTAACGCAGCTACATAACAACTTCTAGCCATCTTTTGATCACCTCGTTCCTCACCAATCCTATTTCTTGTTGGGAACTTGATTTTCAGATGGTAAGACGAGGCAACAACCTTGAATGCATGAAGACCCGTCCTTCCCAGGATTGCATTGTAGGTTGAAGTTGCCTTTATAACTATAAAGTTCAACATTTGAGTAGTCGTCTTCGAACCTTGCCCCATTGTCATAGGAAGTTGGATTGTACCTTCCACCTTCGATTCCACTCCATTGAATCCATATATGGGCATATTCGAGGGTGTCAACTGAGAGTCAGTATAGCCCATCTTGATAAAAGCATCATGGAACAAGATGTCTACGGAAGCTCCATTATCAACCAAAACCCTCTTTGTCTCAGAATTGCCTATCATAGGTACGATTACTAGGGGATCATCATGGGGAAATTTCACTCTCTCTAAGTCAGAATCATCAAAACTTATTGCTATTTCCGTTCTGGCACGCTTGGGTGCTTCTCCTACAACGGTCATTACTTCCCGGGCATAAGCTTTTCTTGAGTTTCGGGAGGACCCAACAGCAGTTGGTCTTCCAAATATCATATTGATGATAGGCCCTCGGGGTTTGGGATTATCGTAATCCTTCCTTTCATAATTTCCTCTTTGATTTCCTTGATTCCCATCCTTAGTGAACTTATTGAGTTTTCCTCTTCGAATCAAAAACTCAATCTCATCTTTCAGTTGTCTACAATCATCCGTATCATGACCAACTTCTTTGTGGAAACAACATAATTGATTCTGATTCCTTTTAGACAAGTCAGTCCTCAGTGGCTTCGGCCATCGAAGATCTTCTTCTTTTGCTATTTCCATCAGAATTTGGCTTCTAGGACTGTTCAATCTTGCATACTCCGTGAACCTTGGTCTGAAATTGTTCTTCTTAGGTAGAGAATCAGAATCCTTTGATGTTTTAGGATACTTTTCCTTAACATCATATTCTTGGGTCTCCTTTCTTTTCTTTGAATTTCCGCTTCCAACAGCAGGTTCATACTTCCTCATGCTTTCTTCAGCCTTGATGAACTTTCCGGCTCTATCTTGGAGCTTCAACATGCTTTCGGGTGGATGCTTTGCCAATGATCTCTTGAAGTGATCATCAGTGGTTCCTTGTTGCAGGGCTATTATTGCTACTTTGTCCTCCAAGTCCGGGACTTTCAGAGCCTCCCTAGTGAATCGATTTATGTAGTCTCTCAAGACTTCATTCCTTCCTTGCTGGATTTCCATGAGAGATGCAGAACTTTTCTCATGCACCCTTCCACTAACAAATTGGTTGATGAACGCCTTGCTCAGTTCCTTAAAAGATCCAATAGAATTGGGAGGTAGACGACTATACCAACGTTTGGCCATGCCTGCTAAGGTTTGTGGAAACGCCCTGCACTTGACCGCATCATTGGTTGGCTGCAATAGCAGTGCATTAGAGAAAGTTCTCACGTGATTCGCGGGATCTCCTGTTCCATCATAAGCTTTAATCGTTGACATCTTGAATTTTCTGGATATATTAGCTTTCATGATATCCTGAGTAAAATGTGGTATAGGATCATTAGGATCTCCTTGGGGTAACAACACAGTAGGATCACCCTTTGGGATTTTAGCCCTCTTCGTTCTTCTCGGTGCAGGATCTAAGTTGATCACCGGGACTCTTCCAGTTGCTTGACTTTGGGCTTTTGCAGCCTCTTCTTCTGCCAACAGTTTCTTGAGTCTCCGTTTCAGAGGTAAGAGGAAGTCCTCCAGAAGTATGAGTATCTCGAGTCGTTCTTCGTGTGTTCTCCATGGTTGATGTTGTCTTCCCACAGACGACACCAAATATTATGGAATAAAAAACGTACTTTCAAATTTACTGCTAGGGTTTAAGAGCTTTCGAGCTTTTAAGGGTTGTTCTCGTGTTTCGTGACTAAATCGGTCCTCACAAGATGCCTACGTATCTCAATCAATGTTGAGAATCAAGCCAAAAACGTAGTTCTAGGTTGAAGGATCAGAGTCCTTATATAGGCGTCAGGAGCCTTGTATTTAGAGTAGAATTAGGTGACTTGGGGGCCAAGTGACCTTCTTAGATCAGGATTGTGAATCCTATTTTGCAGGAGGCTGACTCCCATTAGGTTTGTATGTCTTGGTGGCCAATCTTTGAAGTATTTGACACACTTTGGACTCTTTTATGAGCTGTATAGATTTTCCCTTATTTATTAATTACGAAATTAATAAATAATTAGGGTTTCAGGCCGTATTTATCGGGCCTAACTCTTGGACCAATCTAGGTCTAATTAATAAAACATTAATTACACTTCTAGGGTTATTTTTATATCCGTATCAATAACATACGATCCTACAAATTCGAAAATATTAAGGAAGTTATAAATTTTCAATTCCTCCATTCTTACAAATTTGAAAATAATAAAAGAAAGTTCTATCAAGATTGAAAATAATTAAAGAAACTTCTAAATACTAATGCATTAGATCCTAAAAGTTCGAAAATAATAAAGAAATCAACATTAGATCTTACAAATTTGAGTACAACATCAAAATTAATAAAGAAGTTGTAATTTTTCAATTCCTCCATTCTTACCAGTTTGAAAATAATAAAAGAAAGTTCTATCAAGTAATAAAAGAAAATTATAATTATTAACATAAGATCCTACAAATCCCTTTTTACAAAATCGAAAGATCCTACAAATCCCTTCCTACAAAATCGAAAATAATAAAGGAAGTTGTAATTTTTCAATCCTACAAAATCGAAAATAATAAAGGAAGTTGTAATTATTAATATTAAAAATTCAAAAATTTGAGAAAATTAGAAAAATACAATGAATCAATAATAAAGATATTGATGGTATTTGTTAAAAAAATACGTTGGCATGTTAAAATATGTAAGCTTTTTTAAATAATTAAAAGCATTAAAATAAGTTTTAAAATAAATAAGTAAGATTTGCACCTGATATTTTTGGAAAATAGAGATTTTAGTGAGAACAAATATTAAAAGTAATATGTTTTAATTTAAAGGTAATTGCCCGTGATATTTGTGGAAAATGAGTAGATTTTGTTAGCAAACAGTGTTTTAATTATTAAAGGCGATCAGCCTGTTACTATTTTTATATTATTTTATTATTTATTAAATAAAATAAATGACCGAAAACCGAAAATTAAAATTTTTAATGTTTGGGTTTCAATAATATAGTATAGATCAGTATTTCTAAGAGCACCTCCAAAGCAATAGGTAAAAATGGTTGGCTATCTTGTTGGCTATAATGATTATGAAATATTTTTGCTAACGGTAAGAATATATACTCCAATGGTCTTAGCTATATTTCTTGTTAGCTAAAATTATACACAAGGGTTTCATTGGTTCAACCAACCAAAAAATGATTATCTATATTTTTTTTTAAGGGCATATGGTTGGAGTGCTATACATTTTACATATTATCTAAAAAGTGATACATAGATGCCACATGAATTATTTAGCTAAGGGTTTTATATCCTTGGAGATGCTCTAACAAAAATAAATGAAGTTTGATTTGATTAAACTTTATAATAACATGTATGATATATAGTAAGCTAGTTGATAATAATGACCAAAAGCTTGAAGAGATCAAATAGGCTAGCTGAAAAGTGCATATAAAAAAGTGTAAATTTTAAATGATTGATGGGAGCAAGAGCTAGAATTAGCCGATCAGCCATAACAGTTTTCTACTGTCGCATATATCTAAATTTAAACATAATTTAAACATACATAACTACGTCCTTGCTGCGAGAGCTAGCTAGAAACACGGAACAGTACAAGATCATCATCTTTACTCTGAGAAACCTGATTCAAATAGTACATATTTTTGAGCCACAGATCCAAGTATATATGTAGCCATGCCAGCCCTAGATTGTTGCTACCTAATCTAGACCTTTCGTAGTTTCCTGTTTACTTTTTGTGCATGCAAAATATCAGGTCCATCAAAATGATCAGATAGCTTATAAACAAGTCATGTAACTCTTGCATATAATCTCCTATGATTAGTTGATTACAGTAAAGTATCTATTTGACTTGAATGTTACTATTACTCATAATAGATAGATGCTAGATGATTTACTGGAATAGCAGTAACGGATTAATTACGAGTCACATTACGGAACATGAATTAGGTTTTTAATTATTTAACCTAATCCGTGTTGTACAGTTATTAACCACTTGCACAAAAGACGAAATATATATTTATCAAATTTTCGAGTTCAGCCTAATGTACGAGAGTTTATGTGGAGCAAGGACAACTACCTAACTAATCTATTATCTAATATATATCTAATAATACAACATACACCTTTGTGAATGATTTTATTCAGCATTAAATTACAATTCTACTCATAATTTCATTCAGCAGTATATTATAATCCTACCCAATTTTCATCTTGCTGGGAATCGAACCTAAGACACTTCAATACTAATTACTAAGAATTTCAAGTCACCAATTTAATCATTGAGTTACTTGGGTTTTTTTGTTGTGGTATAAAACTCATTAATGGTAATGTCTTTCACAAATATTATTTTACACTTTAGTTTTTATTCAAGATTCTTTCATGATAATTTCATTTGTCTGATTATTAATAAAAGTGGTTATTGGTATAAAGTATATCCAATAGACATGTATCTCTTTAATTAAATTTAATTATGTTTCTTCTTTTGTATTCACAATTTTAAGACACAGTACAAATGCATTTTTAGTCACATAATATCACTTTTTAGTCCGAGCATCCAATAATACAAAATAATACAAAATAGTAATCATTTTGTCTCAACTATATTCATACATATCAGATAATATAAGTAATAATATAAGCACCTCTATAGTTGTTACCCTGAATAGAGATGAACGTAATCCAGATTCAGGTCGAATTTTTCGATATCCGATAGGGCCGGGCTTTTTTAAATCGAGACAAATTTTCTCTAAAATATTTATACCTGTAGATAGGGTCGGGTCAGGAGGGGCCAAATCGGATTTTTACAAATTATTTTAGATATTGATAACTTTAACTTTAACTTTTTTTTTTTTCGGATTTAATTAAAAAATTTAAGCTTTTATCCGAGATTTAATTGAAAATTCTAACTTTTTGGATTGGATTTTTATCCTGATCAAGACTACGTCCAAATCGAGATTAAATTTGGGTTTATTCGGCTCGAACCGGATCGGGGTTTTGTGAAAAATATGCAATCCGTTTAAGCTTACAGGCTGGATCCAATTGAGCTGGACTTTTTTTTTTAATCAAATTTTTTCCGATTTTTTTAACCAGTTCGAACAGTTTTTTTCGAATACGAATTTGTGTGCATCTCAATCCCGCCACCTCATGCATTAAGGACAAGTATACTACTCCGGTCGCTTATAGAGAATTATGGAGACCGGAGAGTATTGGTACTTTCGAAATGAAGCCTTTATTTGACACCTTTAACTAATTCCTATCTGATTATTAATTAGCTTATAAAACTAATCATCAAATACATTCAACTAAGAACAAAATTTTCTTCGGACTAATACCAAACCGATCTTTCTTGCAAATCTTCTCAATCATGTCACATAGTGTCACCAACAAGTTCAAACTGGTGGCAGGATCACCACAACAAACTGAAGAATACTTATCATCGCAAAATTAAACTGACGTGAACTAGAAAATATCGTCACAAAATGACATCAAGTTCTGTCGGTTAGAGCGATCCCGTGCCTTGCACGGGTACAAGTGCAGTCGCATCAGTAGTAGGAAACCATCGACGGTACACAAAGATAACCTAGATTTTTTACTACTCTAGGCTCAAGGTTCGGGTACCTTTTAAAGCTTATCAATAAATTTGTTCTTTTTGTTCTCTTTCTTTAGTTTCAACTTCTTTTGTCACACCATCGAATCTTACATAGAATTGTATGATATTTTTCAAGTTCTAAAATAATTATGATGCATTTGCTTAATACAATGTATCTATTCAATATTTTAGTTATGGCAATTAGTTGATTGATGTCAATAATAGAAAATGAACTTTTGATAAGAGCCCAGAAACTACTTCTTCTGTACGGGGAAAAGAAGCCAAAGAAATGAGCTTAGGAGCTCATCCATTACAACGGATAACAACATGCAAACATAACAGAGAAATCAGAAAAGTGCGCTCACAATACAACAAGTATTTGCATTTTTAATGTGCATCCAAATCTCATGCAACTAAACATAACTAGGGCATGCCCGTGCCTCGCACGGGCTATAAAGCTAGTTGTAACCAAATCAAGAAAGAAGAAGTGCTTAAGCATTTCTTGTCCTTATGCACATATTGACAGAAATGTGATGATCACGGCTTGCAAAACACGCACATTGCAAGAAAATTAAGAAGTAAATCTAGCATGTATGAGCTAGCCGACTGGCCATACGTGCAACTCATCTGTAAGCAGTGACGGAGCCAGAAAGATTTTCTAGGAGGGGCCGGTTTTAAACTATCAAAGGTGAAAATTAAAACAAAATGTGAAGATTTGGGAAAAAAGTGCAAAAAAACATGACCAAGGACTCGAACCTAGACCTCTAGGATGGAAAACATGACCACAAACCAGCTCAACTACAAACAAATACAGTATATGAAACATACTATTATGCTCATATTAGAAAATCTAGGAGGGGTCCGGGCCCCCTCCTCCCCTGCCTCCGTCACTGTCTGTAAGCAAATTAAAAGTAAATGTATATGCTGTTCAACACTACCAAACCCTAGCTAAAAATATCTCCAAGCCATTTATTTACAAAGAAAATAATACAATTCGTTCTGTTTTTGCAAATTTAATATATTAATATACATAAAAAGCAAAGCTTTACAAAGGAAACAAGCCCTAAAGAGCTACACCCCTAAATTATTAGAATTCAGAATACATAAGAAAAGATACCACCATACCTAATACAAAAAACTATTAACATATGTTTTATCATAAAACATCAGTCCAACTCAAGAACTTTTTACTCATAATGTGTGTTATTGAACTTAAGCTGACCGTGAGCCGTACGAATCTCCTCGTACATGTCCGTTTCAAGAAGCACATACACTACACTAAATAAATCTTCTGTAAAGAAGGATTTGTCCTGCATATTGTTGATTTTTCTTAGACTTATGATTATTTACTTTCCCTCTATTGCTAAGTTTAATATTCTTGAAATTTATTTAAAATATTATATATTTTTCAGATTTTATCTATAAAAAAACGAATTTTTAACCGAATCTCTCAAAAATCCCGGGCCGAACCCGGATTTTTTCTCGGCTTTTTGAAAGCCCGGGCTTTATCCGGGATTTTCAAAAGCTTGGGCTTTTAACCGGGCTTTTCGGGCTTCGGGCTTTTAGCCTCATGATTATTCACATTCCCTCCATTGCTAAGTTTAATATTCTTGAAATTTATTTAAAATATTATATATTTTCATATTTTATCTATAAAGCATTTTGGGCTTTTTTGCGGATCAGATCGGGCCGAATTTCGGGTATTAGGTTTTTTGAACATCACTATCCGGATGATTCAATCTTGTTCGGATGGTCCGGATGCTTCAGTATCGCTCAGATGCTTTGGTGTTCCCCGGATGGTCTGGATGGTTCGGATGCTTCGATATCGTCAGGATGGTCCAGATGCTTTAGTGTCGTTTGGATGGTCTGGATATTTTAGTATCACATCCGGATGGTTCGGACAGTCTGGATGGTCCAGATAATTTAATTTCGTGTGAATGATCTGAATGCTTTAGTGTCGTCTGGATGCTTTAATGTCGTTCAGATGGTCTGGATGGTCTGGATGTTTCAGTATCATATGAATGGTCCAGATGGTCAGAACGCATTTTCTCATCCAGATGGCTTGTTCTCCCCAACTTGTGAGTTACTTGAGCATTTTATCTTTCGGATATATTATGAACTCGTCCGAATGTATGTGTCAATCGAATCTTTTTTAACTCGTTCCTTATGATGCTTCCTGGTTTGTATTCACGTCTACCCGCTAAGCATCAATTTTCATTTTTTTTAACATTCCAAATTTATTTGTACAAGAAAACAAAATATAATCGATCTCTAGTAACAATCGATTATAAACAAAATTACTAATCATAAGCTTAAAATCGACTAATTGAGGTTTTTGGTGTTAAATCAGACGATTATGACAATTGATCAGGTTTAAGCGACATAATCATTCCTTTAATCAGTTATTAGTCTCCAGATATTGTTAAAAGTGGGTTGGTTTCACTACACACGTCGATACATGTCACAACGTGTCTGTAATAATAGATTTGAGATAGTGGAGGAAAGTAGTGATTGTAATAGTGTTTTATATTATTATACAATAGAGATAGTGGAGAAAGTAGTGGGTGTAATAGTGTTTTATATTATTAAAAGTTACTATTTTTGGAATGTATATAGAAATGAGAGGGACATCCCAAAATGGAAACTGTATAGAAATGAATGGGACAGGGAGTATTTAGTATCACTTCTAGGGCCGTGAGCGAATAGAGCCATTCGTGAACAAAACTCGAGCTCGGCTCGTTTTAGATGGACTCGGCTCGGCTCGTTTACTAAATGAACACGAACTTGAACATGAAAATGTGTTCGGTTAGTAAATGAGCTCGAGCCGAGCTTTACACCTGTTCAACTCGCACTCGGCTCGTTTTGCTCGGGATCGGCTCGAGCTCGGCTCGAACTCTTTAAACTCGGCTCGATTCGTTTAACTAATTATAAATTTGTGAATTTCATAATATCCTTAACAATTTGAATATGTTAAATAAAACTTAATTGCGATCTATTTTAGTTATTTTGTTGTTGAATAGGGAATTATATTTGTTAAATTTAAAAGGTATAACATCAACGTAGTACCAAAAGTTAAACTCTTTATATCCAATCCAAATTAGTTTTTCATTATTAAAATTTATAAGTTGCATTCATAAAATTACAAAAGAAAGTGAATAGAGAAAAAGAGTTTGTTTTATTAATTTATTATATAATATTATTTAAAAGTGGCTCGTACCTCTTAAAATTGAGGAGAAATATGAAACTTTTAGTGAATTTAAGGTTAATAAATCTTGGAGAAAAAAAAGTTGTAAACCTCCTCAAATTTCAAGTTAAAAGCCAAGATAAAGAGGCTCTAGGCTATAAGTTAGTGATACAATTGTTTTATTTTAATGGTAGTCTTTACTTTTTCCCTTTCACTCGTAGTACGGGGAATAAGTGGACTCTAGAGGTACTAGAAATTGATTGAGGAATCAAACCATATCAATTGTTTTCTAGATGGTTCTGCAACATGTTTTGAATAATTTAACGTTGTATTCACCTATTTTTGCAATAATAGCTTGGTTTACATCGGGATTAACTGCATTTTATATGTTTCGAATCTATTTACTTACTTTTGAAGGACATTGAAGGACATTTAAACGTTCATTTTCAAAATTGTACTGGTAAAAACAATATTCCCTTCTATTCAATATCTCTATGGGGTAAAGAAGATTAAAAAAGAATTAACAAAAATAGCCCTAATCACTTCTCCTCTTTGTTTTTAAATTTGTTTCATTTCTAATTTTCTTTTATCTTTCTTTTCTATGTCTACTCTATTTCAAAATAATATATACGTATATGAATAATAATGGTTTAATCTATACACATTATAAAATATACTATTAAATTATTTTCGATTAGTTTTTTATTTATTATTCTGATGTATTGCCGATATTTGATAAATTCTGAACCCGTACTGCATGTATGTATTTAACTACATAATCAATTATCAGTTAATAAAAAAAATGCAAGTCTCTGTATTTTATATTAAATTTATTTTTAAAAATTTGGAATTAATTGTTTGTAAAAATACAAAGTGATGCATATTATATATGAGCAACAAAAATCAATTTTTAGTGTTATAATATGATAATAATTATAATCATTTTGCCTAAAGTATTGGACTTGTTAGAGTGCTTAAGAATAAAAACAATTTGTACACGAAACAAGTTGTGTATATATTGTCTTTCCCCACTTATTTATCCAGTTCATCTTCCGCATCCTTCTTTTATTCTTCCACTCCTTAATTAGTCCCTATATAGTGCACCCTCAGCTTCTTCTATTCAGGTTCATTAGCTTAAGTAGCTAGCTAGCTCCATGGATTTGGTACCACCATCTGAGCACTTGTGTTATGTTCGGTGCAACTTCTGCAACACTGTTCTTGCGGTATACAAACATCATTTCTTAAAATCTTTTTAGATCTTCTTCCATCCCATGCTAAAAAAATACAGATTAGAGATGACATGCACACACAAACACACACACTCAAGTATGCACTTATATTTATCAATAGAACTAGCTATAGGCATCGTGATGACAGCTAAAAACCATAGAAACACACAGAATATATACATGAGGGAAACTAATTAATTGAGAGGGAACTTGATTTTCTTTTCAATTTACATGTTTCTCTTTCAGTTAATCCCTTCAAAGTATTGTGCAATAATAGAACAATTAATTAATTAGTTAGATATATTTAAGTGCGTGCATGAGAATATAAGAAGTACATTCCAATTTTGAACTATTTAAAAAACCCTAGTTATTTAATGTATAGGCCTTGTAATTACCAGTAATTATAGGATATCTCTCTTCCCATGCATAAACATATATATATACAGGTTGGAATTCCATGTAAAAGGCTGTTGGACACGGTGACGGTGAAATGCGGACACTGCAGCAATCTTTCATTTCTGAGCACAAGGCCTCCATTGCAAGGCCAGTGTCTCGATCATCCAGCATCTCTTCAGGTATGTTTTCACACATTACAAGATTGTTTAAAACCAGAATAAATGTGCAGAAATTAAACCAAATTGTTAGAATATTATATATATTACGTATATACTGTCGTCTCCAGAATCAAAACACTTCAAAATATGTTTCATCAGTTTTAGGTTCATATTATGCATCATTCATAACATCCTAATATCTACTAGTGTTGAGAACTTCTAACTACTTCCTGTCTTTCATATTCTTTTTGACAACATGTAGGCTGCTTTCTGCAATACTGATTACAATAAGAAGGGCCAGTCTTCATCCTCATCGTCATCAACGTCTAGTGAACCACTGTCCCCCAAAGCACCCTTTGTTGTAAAGCGTATGAAATGTTAATTTTTTGAATCATTAATTAAAGTTCCATTAGTTTGTAGACCTAGCTAGTTCTAAATTATGTTTTATATATACTTCATATATGTGGAGCATTTCATGATTTTTTTTTCAAAATTTTATGTTTTTTGCAGCACCTGAAAAGAAGCACAGGCTTCCATCTGCCTACAATCGCTTTATGAAGTGAGGACAAGTTGTATTTGATTCAAGATTTGTTATATATACGTATTGATTTCAATAGCATATATATTAATTACAAAAGTAAAAATATATATGTGTGTTGCATTAGTATATATAAAACCTAGCTTACAAAATTCAACTTTATGTACCAACTGAAATCTGCAGGGAGGAGATCCAGCGTATTAAAGCAGCCAATCCAGAAATACCACACAGGGAAGCCTTCAGTGCTGCAGCAAAAAATGTTAGTACTTCTTCCTCTCTCCTTTTTTTTTCTCTAATTATGGGCTGATTAATGTAAGTAATTATTTTTAACATAATCTTAAATGTCAACTGGACATGGTGGTATGTGCGTTTGTTTGTGCGTGCGTGGAATGGTATATATATTATTTAGAACTATATTTATACACATACTTGGCTGCAATGAATTTCAATGAGTACCTAGACATCTGTGATTCTTTGTATATATAGTATATATATGATCTCAAGCTTGTATAATATGGCAATTATAGTGGGCTAGGTACATTCCTGCTGCGGCTTCTGGATCCATCTCCTCCGCCACAAGCAACGGCGCTAGTGTAAGTCACTTAAAGCACATGAATAAATCCATAAGTTACTATCCTTTAGTAGAATTTGGTTAGAAATTTTCAACATTCTGATTTTTCTCATAATGTTGTTTCGTTTAGGGTTTAAGCTTCGGAGGAATGAAGTGACGAGTCAAATGCGCCCAAATGGTCTTCCTCTGGGATGGTATAAATTATAATAATTAGAGTCAGTTGTATGTTTATTCCCGTGGAGATTAACTAGGGCAGCTGGATCTATGTAATATTATTGTACTTCACTTTGTTGACTATCTGCTGATCCATCAATCAGTTAGCTTTAACATTAAGTTCATTATATTTATGTGTGATGTACTAATTAATGGTACTGATGTTTTCTTTAAGTAATTAATTGCTAAGTACGTACTCATATAACTTAATTGTTTGGCCAGATACATGCATAGTTATTCAATCAGAAAGCTATATATGGCCATATGGGGCATTGTTACTTATCCATAACTTTATATTCTACTGGAAACAGCTTATATCCTTGATAAAAAGATCCATTCGAGTTTTAGTGAAGAAAATTGTGTGCTAAGTTGTACTTGTAATTGCTGTTATCAATATAAATAAGCTCAAGAAACTTCTTCGTACGGTTAATACTCGCAAATATCATGTTTCTAATATCCTAAACATTACAGTGTTACGATTGCCGGACAACAGCACAATTCTATACCACGGACTTAAAATACAAATCAGACACCAAGATCTCTTATTAATTTAATTTTCACACATTTTAGCCTTACCACTATGGCTAGATCTATCACAAACAGGCCCTCTGCATTTGAACTCGAGATCTGCAGAAACAACAGAATCATCTATTTAGGTTCTGAATATAATCAGGACTAAATTTATGCAGACAGCATTTAGAAAAAAAATAGTTATGGTAAAAACCAAGAAGGAGGACTGCTAAATTGGAACAGGATATTAATTCAGAAGTTAGCCTGTGATAATTAACTTTGTTATTTTGTGTGTAAACAGCTAGACATCTTATAATTCCCTCAAGTTTCAGAAGTTGTACTTAGGAGCTAGTAGCTAATATTTGTCTTATACTAATAAAACAAACAAATAAACAAAGTACAACTGCCTCGAGTCACGGCTCCTTCACATTTCTGGTACACGTACCAGTTGTGCATAAATGACAGGTGTTCAAAAATGGTACAGGGCGTCACATGAGTTGACGACCCCTACCAAATTTTTTTGCCACCTCATATGGCGACCCCCTTTTTTTTTTTTTTTTTTTTTCGTATTTCCTTTCTTCTTCCCGTGTGGTTCAGTTAGTAAAGTGTGGTTAAAATAAGGGGGTCACCACCTGAGGTGGTGGAATTTTCCAGTGATCGCCACTTCAGGTGACGTCCTCTATCATTTTTGAAAAGTTCAACCTGGCTGTACCATTTCTGCGTACCAGAAATGTGAAGGAGCCTCGAGTCACAAGGTGTTGGCCAAAGAATAACATCTTTTGTATTCCTAACAAATAGCAATAAAGTGACACACCTTCTACAAGATTTTATCAAGAGAAATGGGTTCCCCTCTTGACTTTGTCATCAGATCTACAGCTAAACGGAACACTAGATTGATTGGTTATTTCGTTAAGATTGTATTCGAAAACATGCATTTCATTTCCACATGATAAATTTCAAAATTCAAATAACACTACAAGAAAAACAGCTTCACACAATGGGGGTTGCCCGTTGTGTAACACCCTGTTTTCCTGTTGTCTATTGTGACGCGGTCTCTTACGCATATCATACAACGGTGCAGAATCGTTGTGTGACTCGCCTAAAACAACACCCAGTACTTACAACATTGTTGTGTAATAACCAGAAACAACAAAACATTTTTTTAGAAAAGTGTTGTAAAGATTCATCTCCAACAGGACGTTTTTATTAAAATTTTGTTGTTGTTCACTAAAGAGACAGTAGTTTTCAATTAAAAAGAACTTGTTTTAATTTTTGTTGTACAACGGTTCTCGTGCTCAAATGGTTGTTTGCTTTAGATTTCAACAATGGTTTTCTTGTTCTAAAATTGTTGTGTTTGTGCCATCTAAACAACGTTTTGTTGTTTAAAATATGTTGTGTGAGTTTATTGCACTCAACCCAACAATATTTTGTTCTATTGCGTTTTAGGAAGTTAGGCAATGGTTCTTTTGTGCAAAATATTGTATGAATATCTAATTCACAACTGTTTCTCTTGGACAACTTCTTGTTTTTTTTTTGTTTTCAACAATGGTCTTTTTCGTAGAGAATGGTTGTGCCCTTATTGGCTAAAAACAGACTCGATAATGATATATATGCAATACGACGATCACATTAAAAGAATACCAAACTAATATTTATTATTACGATCAATATTCGCTATTACAACAAACTAAAATCCACCATTACTTTCTTTGCACTACCCCAGTTAATTATTATTCAGTTTATTATTTATACAAGAAACAAAGAAAAGAAATGGTCGAGTTATGTTGTGTCTGTCATCATTGACAGTTTTTTCTCTCTGTCCAATTGATAGTTCTTTACCTTAATAATATCTTGATTAATAGTATTCTTGAGTGTGTGTTTAACATTATCATCTTTTTATCATTTTCCAAACATGGCGCGATCTGAAATACCATTGGAAGAGATGTATGCTAATCTTGTTATCGATGATGAGGAGGACGGAGGAATCATAGTGGCGAGTAATGAAGTTGTGGAGCAAAAACAAACGTATGTGTTGGTGGGTAAGTTTTAGACAGAAAAGAATATAAACTTTAATGCGATGCAGAATGTCATGGCATCATTATGGAGGCCAAGGGAGGGAATGGAAGTGCATGATTTAGGTGGGTTAAGATATTCTTTTGTGTTTTATCAAAAGCTGGATTTGCAGAAGGTCATTGATGGAGGGCCATGGTCGTTTAAGCAAGCAATGTTAGTGTTTCATCAAATGGAAGGCGCAGACGATCCTCTTACGGTGAAGCTACAGGAAATTGAGATATGGGTGCAAGTCTATGACATTCCCAGAGGTTTTCTCTCTGAGAATATTGTTCGAAGCGTTGGTCTATCTGTTGGGAGGTATATTAAGGTAGATTTAGCAACTTTTGATGGGGTGTGGAAATCGTATGTGCGGATTAGGGTGGCAATAAATGTGGAGAAGCCCTTAAAGCAAAGGATGAAAATAAAGCGAGAAGGGGATAACAGGAGTTGGTTAAACTTTAAGTATGAAAGATTGGGTACGTTCTGTTTTGTCTGTGGAGTTGTAGGACACTCTGAACGTGATTGCAGTGTTGTCTATGCTAATCCAGATAAAATAGGTGAGAAGGCCTATGGTGCTTGGCTACGAGCGCTGTCAAAGAATGCAAGAAATAACACAAGATCAAGATGGTTAAGGAATGCAGCAGATGGAGAAAGTGTGTGCGGGAAGAAGAGTAACAAGGATGAGATGTCGAACGCTGACCATGGTGGTAATCGGAAAAATTTCATGGAGGTGGATGGTGGCGTACGCGAAGTTAACGGAGGATCTGGTGGGATTACAGTTATGTCACGACAAATCAGGGGATATGTAACTGATGATGTGAATATGTCAAATGTAATTCAATCTCAAATAGGCGGGAGTAAAGAAGATGACGTGAATGTAGTGATTGATCCGAAAAGAAAGCGTGTGGATGAGGGAGTGATTGGAGAAAATGATGGGATAGATGGCAGACAAAATATTCACAAAGATATCGAGTCAAAAAACTTGCAAGTGGCGGGTCTTGTGGTCCAGGCCCGCCAAGGATTATGAGCCTTATAGCGTGGAACTGTCGTGGGCTGGCCAATCCACAAACAGTTAGATTTCTTAAAGAAATCAATAATAAGTATAGGCCCAGTCTTATATTCCTGAGTGAGACGTTAATAAAAGTTAATAAAGTAGAAAAAATAAAGAAATAGTTAGGTTTTGCTAGTTACTTTGCTGTAGATGTTCAGGGGCATGGAGGTGGGATTGCCTTGCTATGGAAGAACGAGGGTGAAGTTAAGATTATTAATAGTTGTAATAATTTTATTGATTTTGAGGTTGTTCATGAACAATTGGGGCGTTGGCGTTATACGGGGTTTTATAGTTTTCCTGAGAGAGGAAGCCGTGCAGATTCTTGGAGAATGATTCGTGAATTGTCTGAAATTTCTTCGTTACCTTGGTGTATCATTGGAGATTTTAATGATCTCATGTCAATGGATGAGAAGAAAGGTGGGAACAGGCATCCTCGTGCTCTTTTGGAGGGTTTTTCAGAGATAGTGATGGAGTGTGGGTTAGTAGACTTAGGTTTTACAGGGGAGAAGTATACTTGGGAGAGAGCAAGAGGGACTGATAGGTGGGTTCAGGAGAGACTAGATAGGGGGCTGGTGTCAAAGGATTGGAGTGAGCTATTTCCACTCGCAGAGGTTAAAGTTTTAGAGGTATCAACTTCTGATCATCTGCCTCTTTACTTAAATCTTAATAAGCAGGTGTATGTTCCACGAGGAAGAAGATTCAGGTTTGTGAATTGAAGACAAGGAGTGTAGAAGTATCGTTCAAGAGTGTTGGCATAGTGTGGGAGTTTGTGAATTAATGGATAAAATGGCCCTTTGCTGTGCTAGGTTAGAAGAATGGGGACGTGGGGTTCTGAAAGAGATGAGAGTGAAGCTGGCAAGTTATAGAAAAGAGATGTAGAGGGTTCGTTCTAGAAGAGATGCAACTGGAATTCAGAGATATAATGAGGTCCGATGGAATTACTTGAAATTGTTAGAGAAGTAAGAAATCTATTGGCGACAGAGAGCAAACAGTACTGGCTTTGTGATGGTGATAAAAACACTCGTTTCTTCCATAAGTTTGCATCTACAAGGAAGGAAAATAATAAAATTAAGAGGTTGAGGGCCGAGAATGGGGACTGGAAGGATACAGATGAGGAAATCCAACAAGTGATCACACAGTATTTTGATGACATATTTAGTACCTCGGATGTAATAACCCGAATTTTTGGTAAAATTAAAACTTTTCTTATAATGATTAAGTGCATCAGTGAATAGTGAATTTGGTGGATGAATAGTGATTTTGAGGATTAAGAAAATTTTTCATGCCACCCTATGTACGAGACGTAGTGTGGATATTCCGAAGTCATATTCAGAAATTCCAAATTTTATTTTGGTGTAGTATTTGACCGGGCAGTGAATTATATATTATTATATTCAAGAAATGAGATTAAATTTGAGGATTTGAGGA
Source organism: Heracleum sosnowskyi (assembly GCA_030848705.1). NCBI lineage: Eukaryota > Viridiplantae > Streptophyta > Magnoliopsida > Apiales > Apiaceae > Heracleum > Heracleum sosnowskyi. The sequence continues at coordinate 111,850,140 of CM061244.1, read as the reverse complement.
TTTAATATTTTGGAATTTTATTATTTTATTAAAGTCGATTTAAGGATTCGATTGTTGGAGTGAATAGTGAATAGTTACTATTCACTGCGAGAATCGCGTAGAGTTTTATTCACTCTTTTTAGGAAATATTTTCGAATCGTTGCAAAAGGAACAAAAACAAGGATGAATAGTAACATTGATGAATATTACTCCAAGGTGAATAGTAAAATTTTATAGTCTCCGATTGATTCCATATTTCAGCGGAAGTTCAGGAATAATAAACGGTTACTAATCGCGTAGTCAGAAATCGCAAACGAAAACGAGAATCGAAAATCCGTTCGAAGGAGAAACTTTGGACGTATTATAACTTAGGAAATAAAGAAGAAGATATGTATTAAAAGAAGAATAATGGGTGGAAGAAGTGTGTGGAAGAAGCTTTGTAACTTAGCAAACTTGAGGGACTAGTTTGCAGTGACTAACTTGCATTTTGGCAAACAAATATCTAAACCTTATAACCAAACCTCATCTACACATTAAACACAAAAAAGGACCAGACTCCACCCCCATTTTCTTGAAGAAAAACCGAACCTAAGGAATGAGGAAGAAGGAGCTTGAAGCTTGAGCAATTCTCCACCAAACTTAGTGTTTAATAGCTTAAATCAAAGAAGAGCTCAAGCCCATTCTTTTAAAGGTAACATCTCCAACACCCACCATCTCTAGCATGATCTTTTATTGATTTTAAGAAGATGATGAATAGTGTTTTGTTGAGTTTTATGTTTATAATTGAAAGATGGAAGAATGAATGTATTGTTAAGGTCATGGGTAAGTGGATTATGTAGTTTGTTTAGTTGTTGGATGAGTTGTGGATGGATTTTAAATATGGTACCAACTGGTTTGGCTCGGTTTGAGATTGATAATGGACTTTAAGTGTTGTAATTGATGTGTATGATGATTGGTGGTGAATTGGAATGAGATTTGAATCTCGGAAATGTTAAGTTTTAAGCCGACGTAATGCCCGATTTTCGGTAACTCTAAAAACTTCCTAGAATCCAAAAACCTAACTGCCTCTTTTGGTTCAGTGATGAATATGAGTGTGTAGATCTTTGTTTCTAGTTTACGTGAGCGCAAGAATCATGTCATTACGATTTACGGTTTATGAGATATGACCATTTTAGTGAAAGTGGTTCAAGGAATGAGATTGCAGAAATGTACCAACTTTGTGGCTATGTTTGAGACCCTTAAGAGTTGTTTTAAATTATGAAATTTTGTACTGAAGTGCCAAGGTCAGTTACGAAAGTTTGTACGAAGGTTTCGAGTCCAAAAGATTATTTTTTGATTTCATAAAAATGTGTTAGCCGAGGTTGCGCAAGTGAAAACCACTAAGAACATGACTTAGAAACCAATGTTGTAAATGGTTAAGTATAACTTGTATTCGAGGATCGATTTCGGACTAAACCTACGACTTAAGTAATTGTCGATTAACATGGACTTAGTATGAGCCTATAATGTGCTAGTAATGCCTTGGTTGTGTTTCGCTTACGTGTTTAAGCATTGAGTACAAGTGGATTATCCAGGGGATTAATCGTGCGTTTTCTTTGACTTTGTCTAAATTGTCCGACATCGTCGCGAACCCCTATCACTTCTCGAGCATCAGGCAAGTTTCTAAATCTATACTTTGAAGTATTGACTATATAATACTGCTTTTGCCATGTATAAAATTTGACAGTTTTGCGATATATCTTATTTCTTGTTGAAATGGATTTGACCTTTGGATTATATGAAATCTTTTGAGTTAAGTAGTTATGAAACGGTTTTCCTGGTAGCTCTAAATATAAGAGCATATTCATTATTTCCGACTCTAAATCGGGAGTCGGTATTTTGAGATATGTAGATAGCCGTGGAAACCCGGAGGGATTCCATCGGCAGAATACTATGTATTTTGAGGATTGTTATTCGAGTATGATATCATTCGAGGAATGATATTTGCTTACTATATCTTTCAAGGAATGTTATTTAAGTATTATCTCAGTCGAGAAATACTATTTGAATACTATTTCAGTTATATATGCTAATGGAAGGCATAACTGTTTTCGAAAGTATACTGTGATACTTGCTTTATAATTTGATTATGGGCTTCTAAGCTAACTATGAGATATTAGCTAGAAGCCAGGTTTTTATAAATGCTCCAGGATAAGGGCGTGTGATTTTCTTTAGATCAGAAGTAATTATATTTTCTGTATATGTTAAAGATTATTTTTCCGATAAAGATATCGGGTAACTGTTATTCGATGATTATTTATTTAATGAATATTATTTTGAATATTCATTTAATCCTTATTTATTTAATGAATATTATTTTTGAATATTAATTTAAGGCTTATTTATTCAATGAATATTATTTTGAATATTCATTTAATCCTTATTTATTCAATGAATATTATTTTGAATATTCATTTAATCATTATTTATTTAATGAATATTATTTTGAATATTCATTTAATCATTATTTATTTAATGAATATTATTTTGAATATTCATTCAAGGTTTATTTATTTAATGAATATTATTTTGAATATTCATCCAATCACTATTTATTTAATGAATATTATTTTTAAATATTCATTTAAAGTTTATTTATTTAATAAATATTATTCGATTATTTATTAAATACTTTTAACACGTTTTAAAAATGAGAAATGTTATTTAAAGTTTATTCTCGACCTTCAATAATTACGAAGGATACTCTAAGCTGTATTATTAATTATTTTAAATCAAAAAGAGGTTCCCAAAACACTGTTTTTCCATTTAAATCTGTCTTTTAAGAGGATTTAAATGCTCGCTCAACTATCAAAAATATGGGAAACCTGATTTAAGTGACTGTTACTCATTTTAAACTCTCAACTCAAAACTGTCAGGGGACATATATTTTCTCGGAGCAATTTAATTGCTGCAAGTGAAATGTTGTGTTACCACCTCAATGATCGAGGGGTAAATTGATGGAACAAGTCGATATCCATTAACAAGCATCTCTTGGGAAATATTGGAGAATCTTCCTTTCCAACCTAGATATAACTACTTAGTGGAGTCGTATCAACAAATATTACACTTGGGGACAGGAGGACGATCTTTAAGTTTCAGAGTCATGGATTTCATCTGAACTTAGAGTGGTGTAAGTGGTCCAGTTGCGCCGACCCATCCATATTATTGTCCCAAATGGGCCGGGAGATCTGGGAAGGCAGTAGACAATGTCAGGCTGTCGTGATTCTTCCATCTACATGTAGAGAACATATTTTTGTTGTACGACCTGCTACTGATCATAGTAAGGTTGGTACGACGGGCGCGGTAGCAACTCCGGTATTGGTTCATCATCCATTTTGGATAATTCTGCAACATGTATTGAAAGGGACTACGGATGACATCCTTGGTACAGGTTTACCGATCATGTTGGCAGGGGGTTCTGCAACATGTATTGAAAGGGACTAAGTATGACACCATGGTACAGGTTTACCGATCATGTTAGCAGGGGGTTGAAAAGTGTTAAAAAAATGAAGTTACAATAAATCCTTGCAACTTCATCTTTTATTTTATGAGTTATGACTCTGATAAAACCTTACTCAGATTATATATGCATCAGTGGATTTTGGGTTACGGAAACCTTATATTGAATTTTCCTCGTAACTTCATCTTTTATATCATATGACTCTGTGGATACCTTACATAACATGAGTTATGGTAAGGGAGTTGTTTATACTGAATCACCTTATAACTTCATCTTTTAAGTTATATGTTGATATTCAGCTTACATAGCAGATATTTTTCGGAAAGGTTATATTGGTTTACTTTGAAACCTCATCTTTTATATTATACTAGAACTTTGTTCATAATATAGAAAAAGTTCGCAGAAATATTATGAAAATGATATTGAAATACAATAATGGTACTGTTTTTGGGAATACATTCCGATAAGGAAATAATTTCAGTATCAAGATATTTTGACAAATTATTGTCTTATACCCGCTTTATTCTGGGTTGATTTAAAGGCAGGATTATGCCATACTTTTATTACCTTGCTGAGCTATCACTCACTCTTGCTATTGTTTTATAAATATTATATAGCAGCGAAGTAGGATACCAAGGATTCGGCGCACATCCCTCAGGCGAGTGGTAAGCGCAAGGCAGTCTCATGAGCAGTTTCTAGCAGTGATCCTGGAAGTAGTGTGAACTAGTCAGATCAAGCTGGAGCTTTTGGTATTCATCTTATGTATAGATATGAATGGTATGAGAGGGTGGTGAGTATTACAAGGCTAGGATGGTAATGTACCATTACTTAGAAGTTGTATCAGTAACAAATTCAAAAGACATTTGGGTATTGTAATAAAGATTATTTATTCCGCAATGGTTGTATTTGTGTCGTTTCTGAGACTCTAACCTGTGTGTGTGCGTGAGAGATATATTCATTGTGGGGCTCATAAGCAGATGAATTGTGTCTATTGTGAGTAAAGCAGGCAAGGCAAGAAGTAAGTGGATCGTGACTACTCTAAATCCCTGACCCCGGATTTGGGGCTATTACAGAAATGGTATCATAGCGTTAGGTTACAGTCCTCAGAAACGATAGGAGATCGAGTCTTACAATACCCTTAATAATGATAAGAACATCGAGAGCTCAAATTTAGTTCGTAGTCGAGTTAGAGGACATGACCCTGACTGTTTAAGATGAAGCCCGAGAGGGGACTTCTTCTGGGAAACCGTACTTAGGACTTCATGGTTATTCACCTCGATTCGTATGAGTTATAGATTGATGGGATTCTGAGATACCAGACCCTGAGGCCTTCAAGTAGACAATTGATGATGCGTTCCTTGAAATGGACGGAGACCCGATAAAGGAGATCCATAGGAGGATCTGGAGGAAGACCCCATGGTGGGTCAAGGAAAGAGTCTTGTAGAGAACGTGTTGATTGATAAAGATGTGGTATGTTACTTGAGGTCGCACAATAGGACCGGACGAACATTCAGAGGTCAAATAAGTGCCGATACGAGAGTTTAGAATCATTATGCTCCAACAAGACATATGACGAAGAAATGGGATAGAGTCTCCAAAGCAGAAGAGGTAGAGGCAGAATAGCCAATACCGGTGGAATGATTCGATTTGAACGAGACCCGTTACTCGTAGTCTGTTGCAGTGCCTAGGGAGGCAGCATACGTAAGAACGAAGACGTTCAAACTTCATCTATGATTAAGGGTACTTAGTAACCTTAACTAGTAGAGGCATTACCTTATTTATGGGGTTTAACTCCCCCACGATCAGCGATTCCACCAAGGAAGGTGTTTACTACGGTACTGAGGCATTTTATTACCTCGAGCAAGATTTTTGTATGTACGTACTACGCAAGCTGTCATTGTAACACGAGTGCGCCAAAACGAGATATATTTAAAGAATCAAGACGGACTGAGAAAGTCTGGGAAAGACTTAAATAAAAAGGCTGTTATGCCACAAGTGTTAAGCTTATGTAGCATCCGGGATTGATACAAGAAAGGAAATGTTTGGTATGAAAACGGTTATAATAGTAATTGGGTTTAAGCCTGTAGATTCTAACGATCTTCCGGAATACCACCCAGTTGACATATGGAATTCATCGTTGCTATGGGCGACACCGGTATCGAAGTCCTCTTACGATAGAACGCTTGCTTGAGATGCTTGCGCCGAGTCGAATAGAACTCCCTGCGATTGCAAATGTTGATGGTTGAATTCTTAGCGACTATTATAAGTCGGCAATGACGTAAGTATCGAACACCTTAGGGTGCGTAGAAAAGAAAAGCTTTGGAATTGAACGATTATCCATTAGAGGAGCCGACATAAAAGGCATCCGTAGAGACCTTGGTAGTACCCTCCCCATTTGCAAACTATGTGGGGTACTTCCCCAATCTATGATCTATCTTGACCTCTTTCCAAGAAAGAATTCTGATAAAGGGTATATTACCTCTTCGAAGTTATTTTATAACACTTGTGTTAAATCATAATTAATTTCAATTGTGTTAGAGGCTGTCATGATGCCTACTTTCAGTTTTTGGAAGCCCTGTCAAATGATGTTATTCAAGCTTCCACTTTTCTTCAAATAATGAATAACCTTATGATAATACCTCACCACTTGCTTGTTAAGTACCAGTATCTTTTTGGTTATTCTTTTCTTTGGAAACCACACCTTTGGATTCTGTTCAATTTTAATCCAATGTGTTCCTTTGAGAAATATTGTCGAAAGGCGATAATCATTGAATTGATATCGAATTGCTTTCATACTTTTCAACTTCCACTGAGACGAACAACCCTATACTTATAGGGGCTACAAGGACTATCTGTCTATGTGATAGAAGTCTAATGGGACGCCATCACTTGTGAGTTGTGAAATACAAGAAGGCTAATTACCTTTAGTAATGTCTCAATCGAGGCACACAACATTGAGTTCTTATGATCATGTTGATCTCTCGGTAAATTCTCTTACCTCCAATAAGGTTACCTTAAAACTCATAACCTTATGATCACCAGTGTGTGACGTTTTTCTTGATATGGGAGCTATCTTTTCAAGGCCCCATAATTTTTGTTATCCTCATTGAATTCCAAGGGGAGGCCAACCAGGTCAAATAAGTCAAAATTCGCTGATAGGAATTAGATTCGCAACGAGATCGCCTATGACAGGAGCGAATCCCTAAGACGAATAGAATGTTAGTGACATATCAATGAAATTGGTTTATTCTCCCAAGGATATTATGATAATGGAAAGTGTGTCAATCGATATATGTGAAAGGAATAGCGATGTGCCGTGAATTCCAGTGACAACGGTGTTAGATAGATGCCCTATGGTGGAATTGAGATTTTGGAGGAGTTGTTTACGAATGGACACTACCTCTGGGTTAGCAAGATAAGTACTGGCGATGGAGTCAGAGGGAGCTGGTATTGTGACTTGGGAGAGGTGCAGCGTGTTGTTTTTAGAGAAATAATTTTCGGATATATATGGAGACCCGGATGAAAATGAAAGTTAAAGAGTTAAAACAAGAAACTATGACTGTGACCGAGTATGAGGCCAAGTTTTTCCGAATTATCGAGGTTTGTTCCGGAGTTTGTGAACACAGAATAAAAGAAAGCCAGTAGGTTTCAACCAGGGCTACCTCCAACAAGAAGCCCACTGTCAGGACCTTTAAATAGCAGGTACCCTTCTATACTATTTAGACAGAGCTAATGTATCGTTGTATATCAAGAAGTTGCATGACAATTAAACCTTAAGGCCGAGCCGCTAAGGGAATAATTACAAGTAGAAATAGTCAATCCAGTGATTTTCCCATAAGACTGGTACATCCAGGTTGTGAACTAGAAATATGAGGTCGACACTTTTGATAGACCTGATTCCTTTCAAGTTGGGAGGAGTTGATATTATAATAAGGATGGGTTGGTTGACACCCAATGGAGCCCAGACTGATTGTAAGGGAGAGAGAGTAATAAATAAAGGATGGAGACAGATTCAGAGATTCTTGAATATAGTTCAGACTAAGAAACTATTATGCCAGAGATACGAGGCTTAATTAGCTCTTATGGTTGACGCCAAGAAAAGAGACACCAAGTATAAAGGAAACTACAGTGGTTTTGGGAGACTGTACAAGATCTTAATGCGCTACCAAATATCGATTGGGATGACATGAGAATGAATAACGAGTATTTAGGTTATAGTGCCGCATCTCCTGTTAGCCTCAGTGGGATTGAAAGAGTTATCTACTCAGTTACAAGAATTGTTGGGAAAGAATATGATAAAGACCCAGTGTACCACCATGGAGAGCCCGGTGTTGTTGTAAGAGAGAAAGATGTTAGCACAAGATTATGCATCGAACCTCGAAAGTTGTATGAGTTCGACATGGAGAATAGGTACCCTTGTAAAGGATGAGATTTTACACAAAACCCAAGTTAGTACAACAAACTAGAAAGACAAAAGATTTCACCAACAAACGGCTAGTGACAGCCAAGACAGACAGAGAAAGTATGCGGACTAAGCCCACGAGTATAGAGATAGTACTGCTATTGATAAGCTAAATGGCATGTTGATGAATGACAAACAAGTTTATGTTGGTGTATTTTCTGTACAAACAAGATAGAGAATATGAGGTTAGAGATTCGTGATGCTAAAAGATATCCTCATGGAAGGAATTAATGAGATTTGGAAAGAAAGGGGAGTTGAGCCCGAGATTCATTGGGCCATCTGAGATTTTAAAACGCGTTAGGAAGGTGGCCTACGAGCCAGCCTTACACCCCCCCAAACTTGTAGAATGGTCATAACTGGGTTCATGTGTCAATTCTACGTCAGTATACTATAGATGCCCGACATATGTTAGAGTACGAGCAAGTAGATATATAACTTGGTCTGACTTACAAAGAACAACCTGTGGAAATCACGGATAGAAAAGAGCAAGTGCTAAGAGACAAGGTTGCCAACCTAGTGAGAGCTTTGTGGAAAATCAAGAAGTGGAAGAATCCACTTGGGAGTTAGAAAGTGCAATGGGAGAGAAGTACACCCAGTTATTCCTAAGCTGATTCCGGGACGGAATCCTTTTAAGGAAGGGAGACTATAATAACCCGAATTTTTGGTAAAATTAAAACTTTTCTTATTATGATTAAGTGCATCAGTGAATAGTGAATTTGGTGGATGAATAGTGATTTTGAGGGTTAAGAAAATTTTTCATGCCACCTATGTACGAGACGTAGTGTGGATATTCCGAAGTCATATTAGTGATCTACGGAGTAAATAAGTGAATGCAAAGACGATCGGAATTCAGAAATTCCAAATTTTATTTTGGTGTAGTATTTGACCGGGCAGTGAATTATATATTATTATATTCAAGAAATGAGATATTAAATTTGAGGATTTAATATTTTGGAATTTTATTATTTTATTAAAGTCGATTTAAGGATTCGATTGTTGTAGTGAATAGTGAATAGTTACTATTCACTGCGAGAATCACGTAGAGTTTTATTCACTCTTTTTAGGAAATATTTTCGAATCGTTGTAAGAGGAACAAAAACAAGGATGAATAGTAACATTGATGAATAGTACTCCAAGGTGAATAGTAAAATTTTATAGTCTCCGATTGATTCCATATTTCAGCGGAAGTTCAGGAATAATAAACGGTTACTAATCGCGTAGTCAGAAATCGCAAACGAAAACGAGAATCGAAAATCCGTTCGAAGGAGAAACTTTGGACGTATTATAACTTAGGAAATAAAGAAGAAGATATTTATTAAAAGAAGAATAATGGGTGGAAGAAGTGTGTGGAAGAAGCTTTGTAACTTAGCAAACTTGAGGGACTAGTTTGCAGTGACTAACTTGCATTTTGGCAAACAAATATCTAAACCTTATAACCAAACCTCATCCACACATTAAACACAAAAAAGGACCAGCCTCCACCCCCATTTTCTTGAAGAAAAACCGAACCTAAGGAATGAGGAAGAAGGAGCTTGAAGCTTGAGCAATTCTCCTCCAAACTTAGTGTTTAATAGCTTAAATCAAAGAAGAGCTCAAGCCCATTCTTTTAAAGGTAACATCTCCAACACCCACCATCTCTAGCATGATCTTTTATTGATTTTAAGAAGATGATGAATAGTGTTTTGTTGAGTTTTATGTTTATAATTGAAAGATGGAAGCATGAATGTATTGTTAAGGTCATGAGTAAGTGGATTATGTAGTTTGTTTAGTTGTTGGATGAGTTGTGGATGGATTTTAAATATGGTACCAACTGGTTTGGCTCGGTTTGAGATTGATAATGGACTTTAAGTGTTGTAATTGATGTGTATGATTATTGGTGGTGAATTGGAATGAGATTTGAATCTCGGAAATGTTAAGTTTTAAGCCGACGTAATGCCCGATTTTCGGTAACTCTAAAAACTGCCTAGAATCCAAAAACCTAACTGCCTCTTTTGGTTCAGTGATGAACATGAGTGTGTATAGCTTTGTTTCTAGTTTACGTGAGCGCAAGAATCATGTCATTAAGATTTACGGTTTATGAGATATGACCATTTTAGTGAAAGTGGTTCAAGGAATGAGATTGCAGAAATGTACCAACTTTGTGGCTATGTTTGAGACTCTTAAGAGTTGTTTCAAATTATGAAATTTTTTACTGAAGTGCCAAGGTCAGTTACTAAAGTTTGTACGAAGGTTTCGAGTCCAAAAGATTATTTTTCGATTTTCTAAAAATGTGTTAGCCGAGGTTGCGCAAGTGAAAACCACTAAGAACATGACTTAGAAACCAATGTTGTAAATGTTTAAGTATAACTTGTATTCGAGGATCGATTTCGGACTAAACCTACGACTTAAGTAATTGTCGATTAACATGGACTTAGTATGAGCCTATAACGAGCTAGTAATGCCTTGGTTGTGTTTCGCTTACGTGTTTAAGCATTGAGTACAAGTGGATTATCCAGGGGATTAATCGTGCGTTTTCTTTGACTTTGTCTAGATTGTCCGACATCGTCGCGAACCCCTATCACTTCTCGAGCATCAGGCAAGTTTCTAAATCTATACTTTGAAGTATTGACTATATAATACTGCTTTTGCCATGTATAAAATTTGACAGTTTTGCGATATATCTTATTTCTTGTTGAAATGGATTTGACCTTTGAATTATATGAAATCTTTTGAGTTAAGTAGTTATGAACCGGTTTACCTGGTAGCTCTAAATATAAGAGCATATTCATTATTTTCGACTCTAAATCGGGAGTCGGTATTTTGAGATATGTAGATAGCCGTGGAAACCCGGAGGGATTCCATCGGCAAAATACTATGTATTTTGAGGATTGTTATTCGAGTATGATATCATTCGAGTAATGATATTTGCTTACTATATCTTTCAAGGAATGTTATTTAAGTATTATCTCAGTCTAGAAATACTATTTGAATACTATTTCAGTTATATATGCTAATGGAAGGCATAACTGTTTTCGAAAGTATATCGTGATACTTACTTTATAATTTGATTATGGGCTTCTAAGTTAACTATGAGATATTAGCTAGAAGCCAGGTTTTTATAAATGTCCTAGGATAAGGGCATGTGATTTTCTTTAGATTAGAAGTAATTATATTTTCTGTATATGTTAAAGATTATTTTTCCGATAAAGATATCGGGTAACTGTTATTCGATGATTATTTATTTAATGAATATTATTTTGAATATTCATTTAATCCTTATTTATTTAATGAATATTATTTTTGAATATTCATTTAAGGCTTATTTATTCAATGAATATTATTTTGAATATTCATTTAATCCTTATTTATTCAATGAATATTATTTTGAATATTCATTTAATCATTATTTATTTAATGAATATTATTTTGAATATTCATTTAATCATTATTTATTTAATGAATATTATTTTGAATATTCATTCAAGGTTTATTTATTTAATGAATATTATTTTTGAATATTCATTCAATGACTACTTATTTAATGAATATTATTTTTGAATATTCATTTAAAGTTTATTTATTTAATAAATATTATTCGATTATTTATTAAATACTTTTAACACGTTTTAAAAATGAGAAATGTTATTTAAAGTTTATCCTCGACCTTCAATAGTTACGAAGGATACTCTAAGCTGTATTATTAATTATTTTAAATCAAAAAGAGGTTCCCAAAACACTGTTTTTCCATTTAAATCTGTCTTTTAAGAGGATTTAAATGCTCGCTCAACTATCAAAAATATGGGAAACCTGATTTAAGTGACTGCTACTCATTTTAAACTCTCAACTCAAAACTGTCAGGGGACAGATATTTTCTCGGAGTAATTTAATTGCTGCAAATCAAATGTTGTGTTACCACCTCAATGATCGAGTGGTAAATTGATGGAACAAGTCGATATCCATTAACAATCATCGCTTGGGAAATATTGGAGAATCTTCCTTTCCAACCTAGATATAACTACTTAGTGGAGTCGTATCAACAAGTATTACACTTGGGGAAAGGAGGACTGTCTTTACGTTTCAGAGTCATGGATTTCGTCCGAACTAGGAGTGGTGTAAGTGGTCCAGTTACGCCGACCCATCCATATTATTGCCCCAAATGGGCCGGGAGATCCGGGAAGGCAGTAGACAATGTCATGCTGTCGTGATTCTGCCATCTACATGTAGAGAACATATTTTTGTTGTACGACCTGCTACTGATCATAGTAAGGTTGGTACGACGGGCACGGTAGCAACTCCGGTATTGGTTCATCATCCATTTTGGATAATTCTGCAACATGTATTGAAAGGGACTACGGATGACATCCTTGGTACAGGTTTACCGATCATGTTGGCAGGGGGTTCTGCAACATGTATTGAAAGGGACTAAGGATGACACCGTGGTACAGGTTTACCGATCATGTTGGCAGGGGGTTGAACATTGTTCAAAAAAAAATGAAGTAACAATAAATCCTTGCAACTTCATCTTTTATTTTATGAGTTATGACTCTGATAAAACCTTACTCAGATTATATATGCATCAGTGGATTTTGGGTTACGGAAACCTTATATTGAATTTTCCTCGTAACTTCATCTTTTATATCATATGACTTTGTGGATACCTTACATAACATGAGTTATGGTAAGGGAGTTGTTTATACTGAATCACCTTATAACTTCATCTTTTAAGTTATATGTTGATATTCTGCTTACATAACAGATATTTTTCGGAAAGGTTATATTGGTTTACTTTGAAACCTCATCTTTTATATTATACTAGAACTTTGTTCATAATATAGAAAAAGTTCGCAGAAATATTATGAAAATGATATTGAAATACAATAATGGTACTATTTTTGGGAATACATTCCGATAAGGAAATAATTTCAGTATCGAGATATTTTGACAAATTATTGTCTTATACCCGCTTTATTTTGGGTTGAGTTAAATGCAAGATTATGCCATACTTTTATTACCTTGTTGAGCTATCACTCACTCTTGCTATTGTTTTATAAATATTATATAGCAGCGAAGTAGGATACCAAGGATTCGGCGCACATCCCTCAGGCGAGTGGTAAGCGCAAGGCAGTCTCATGAGCAGTTTCTAGCAGTGATCCTGGAAGTAGTGTGAACCAGTCAGATCAAGCTGGAGCTTTTGGTATTCATCTTATGTATAGATATGAATGGTATGAGAGGGTGGTGAGTATTACAAGGCTAGGTTGGTAATGTACCATTATTTAGAAGTTGTATCAGTAACAAATTCAAAAGACATTTGGGTATTGTAATAAAGATTATTTATTCCGCAATGGTTGTATTTGTGTCGTTTCTGAGACTCTAACATGTGTGTGTGCGTGAGAGATATATTCATTGTGGGGGTCATAAGCAGATGAATTGTGTCTATTGTGAGTAAAGCAGGCAAGGCAAGAAGTAAGTGGATCGTGACTACTCTAAATCCCTGACCCCGGATTTGGGGCTGTTACATCGGACACAAGTGATCGAATGTCAGATAGACTTCAATTTGTGAGTATATCGGATGATCAAAGCCAGGAGCTTATGATGCCTGTAACGAGTATGGAAGTGAAAGATGCAGTGTTTGCTATGCACCCTGAGAAGTCGTCAGGAATTGATGGTTTAAATCCAGCATTCTTCCAGACTTATTGGAATATAGTCGGCAGTGATGTAGTTGGGTTCTGTCAAGAGTTTTTTGCTACATGGGAGTTACCAGAAATATAAACCGTACACTCGTGTGTCTTATCCTAAAGGTGAAGCAACCAAAGCAGGTGTCTGACCTAAGACCAATTTCTTTATGTAATGTATTGATGCGTATTTTGTCTAAAATCATGGCAAGTAGATTAAAACCATATCTGCATTCAATTATCTCTGATAAACAGAGTGCTTTCATTGAAGGACGGCTCCTTATGGATAATGCCTTGATTGGTTTTAAAGTCAATGATTATATTAAAAAGAAAAGGCAAGGTCAATGGGGTGTGGCTGGGTTGAAAGTTGATGTGTCTAAGGCGTATGATAGATTGGAGTGGGGGTATATTGAGAAGATGTTATCCACGCTTGGTTTCCCACAAGTTTGGATTAATAGAGTCATGAAGTGTGTAAAGACTGTTTCTTATAGTTTTGTTCGTGATGGTAAAGTGTTTGGTAATGTAACTCCGAGAAGATGGATCAGACAGGGGGACCCCATCTCGCCGTATCTGTATATTTTGTGTGCAGAGGGACTGAGTGGGATTATGCATAGTTATGAGGAAACTGGTCTCATCCATGGCTGCAAGATAGCAAGAGGAGCGCCGAGCATATCACACTTGCTTTTTGCGGACGACTGCTATTTCTTTTTTAGAGCGTCGTTAGCAGAAGCAAATATTATGAGGAGTATTTTACAGAAGTATGAAAGACTATCAGACCAAGTGATTAATTACAATAAATATGATGTTGTTTTTAGTCCAAATACAAGTGAGGCTGATAGAGTTTTAGTATGTGACAGTCTGGGAGTTAAACAAGTCATGAAGCCTGGTAAATATCTGGGGATGCCCATGTGTGTGGGGTAAAATAAATCTGAAGTGTTTGGATTTTTGAGTGATAGAGTTCAAGGAAAACTTCAGGGCTGGTGTAACAAGGAATTGTCGAAGCATGGAAAGATAACCCTGATTAAAACAGCAGCTCAAGTTGTTCCAAATTTATGGATGAGTCTATTTTTAATTCCTGTGAATATTTGTGAAGCTATAGAACGAAAGATGAATGCTTTCCTATGGGGTCGTGGATCTGCGGGAAAAGGAATGAAATGGATAGCATGGAAAAACTTGTGTGTGCCTAAAGACTATGGAGGGTTGGGAGTACGAGATTTAAGAGATTTTAATGTAGCAATGCTTGCTAAACAAGGGTGGAGGATGCTAAATGAGAGAAATCCCCTGGTATCTGCAATCATGAAAGCCAAATATTATCCTAATACAACTTTTTTAGATGCAGAAATAGGAGCAAGTCCAAGTTATGTGTGGCATAGTATTGTGGCTGCATTGGCTGCTATTAAAGCAGGAGCTAGGAGAAAG
Source organism: Heracleum sosnowskyi (assembly GCA_030848705.1). NCBI lineage: Eukaryota > Viridiplantae > Streptophyta > Magnoliopsida > Apiales > Apiaceae > Heracleum > Heracleum sosnowskyi. The sequence goes on along the minus strand of CM061244.1, from coordinate 111,835,130 downwards.
ATTGGAAATGGTTTGGATACGAATGTTTGGAGTATGCCATGGTTGCCAAATGTAGACAATGGGTTCTTAATCACTCCAATGCCAGAGCAGCTTCGTGATATTACAGTTCGAAACTTGATGGAGATGGAAGTAAACAGATGGGATCTGGATGTTCTAAATGACTTATGTGACAGTAGAGATGTGTAGTTGATAAAGCGTATTCCAATTCCTATGAATGATAAAGCTGATTCGTGGTTTTGGCTGTTGGATGAGAAGGGAGAATTTTCTGTTCGGAGTTGTTATAGATGGCTTCAGGGAGAGTGTGATAGTGTTTTCAAAAAATTCTGGCAGCGGTTATGGGCGTTGAAACTTCCAGGAAAGGTGACTAATTTTCTGTGGCGGGTGTGTAAGGGATGCTTACCTACTGCTCATGCTCTGGAACTGAAGCATGTAATTATAGATGCTCGATGTCCATGGTGTCACAATGCTATAGAAAATGACACTCATGTATTGTTCTTGTGTGATTTCGCAAAAACAGTATGGAGTCACTCGGGAATGGATCGGTTTGTTCAGAGTTCTTCACAAGATGCAGCGTTCGTGGTGTTGCAGAGGGCGTTTGATGTATGTACAAAGGATCAATGTGTTCTTATTGGTATGATTTGTTGGAGTATATGGAATAGGCGTAACAAGTGGGTTTGGGAGAAGGCCAATGGTTCTGTGTTTGGTGTGCGAGCTGCAGCTACAAATTTACTTAAGGATTGGCAAGAAGCTCAAGTGAAGGTGACTGGTACAAGGTTACAAGGTGGAATAGGGGCTCGAATATGGAGTAAACCAGCACTGGGGTGGATGAAGGTAAACATCGACGCTGCAGTCTTTCCAGATGGGAGCATTGGAGTTGGTGGTATCATTCGAGATGCTCATGGTCGATTTGTAGCAGCAAGATGCAAGAAAGTGAATGGTGCGTGGCAGCCAAGAGAAGCGGAGGAAATTAGTTTAAAAGAAACTTTGTCATGGTTGATAAAATGTAAGTATGAACACTGCATTGTGGAAACAGACTCCAAGTCGCTTGCTATGGCATGTAATGGTACTCCTGGAGAGGCGTTCTTTGGAACAATAGTAGTAGATTGTGTCCAATTGTTAAAGCACATGAATCAAGTGCTAATTGATTTTGTTTATCGATCTGCGAATAGGGTGGTGCACGTGTTAGCAAAATCTTCCTATTCTATGTCAGATGTAGGAGAGTGGTATGATAATCCACTAGACTTTCTCATTCATGTACTAGACTATGATTCGTTTTGAATGCAAGTACGTTTTTATTCAAAAAAAAAAATCCACCATTACAACCAATATTAATCAACCAACTAAAATTCAACCACCTAATATTTACCACATTAGGAGAAACTAGTTTAAAATTTATTGAAATCGACAATCGCGAGTGTTGGAGTATTATCTGGGCAAGAAGCCAACAACTAACCAGTAGGATCCCACTTGATTGCATTCACATCACCCTATTACTTGTTCATGACGACATCCAAAACGAACCAAAATTGCTACAATATTGAAGAACACCCCAAAGACATATAACAAAAATTTCTGGACATTAATGTTCCTGGAAGGTTGTTTCTTAATGATAGCCTGCAGCACAGAAACATATAATGAGCATTTGTTGTTTGAACAATGAATTCAAACTCTGTTGATGAGATAAAACTTTAAGTTGGTGCACTGATTATAAGTAAATGCTACAAGCTTTCTTGATTACTATCCAGACTATTGTGGCACGATCTGAAAAATCTAGTAGGTAGAAACTCACCCTATAAGAGCAAGTCCCCAGGTAGAAAGTGTATAGAACATTGGCCCAACATGCAAGATATCTACTTGAGTAGCACAACTACTTGAGTCAAACATAAGTTAGTGTATCATAAAAAATAAGAAATAAAATTCAAAACGAACTAAAGCAAAATAATTTTTAACTAACCAACTTGTAGATAACAATCTCATTACTGGGAGTATCATTGACAATGAGAATAAGAAACAAAGTCAACACAATTGATCCCCTGATTTCACAGATAACACTTTTAAACTGAAGATACGAATAGAGCTTCCCAATATTGCAGCAATGAGGCAACCAAAATTGTCACCTGAGAAACAAGCCTGTTAAGATGATTATAGGTTGGACGTTCAAGCTTTCTGATACGATCCAGGCAGAGATCAACAATTTATTTTCCAACTGAAATAGGAAACAAAAAGATTGATGCTAGAACATGTAAACAGTATAGGAAACAAATAAAAATTAGTAAAACGAAATAACTCATTACTTGTCTAGTGACCACAGGCAAAGTTGTTTACAACATCTTCTTTGCCACTGATCAATTGCTCAGGGTGGAAGAGCTTGTGATAAGTTCTAGTCCTGACTTCATCAATCTCTATGGGTTCAAGATCCACAAATACACCCCGGGGAATATGCTTCCCTACACCAGTTGCACCAGTATTTTGAGATTTTTTTATTTTATTTGAGATTGCTTTTCTAGGCCTGGTCCAGTAACGTAGCCCTTGAGCCCAACTTAATTCTTTGTTACACATATATTAGTCGTCTCCCTCTCTTATAGACTCGAAATGGCAAACTGAAAACAAGAATTTCCTTATTTACAGTTTAATGTAATTTCAGGTATTTTTTATCTAAATTATACTTAAAATTTTATTTATATATTCCTTGCATAAATGATGAGAAACCAACCAGATTAAATATCGCAAATATATTATATTAATAATTGATTAAAAAGGTCTTTTCCATCTTGTTTTTAGTTGATAATTTCATTAAATATGCAATTAATTTATAGTATTAAGCTTTGTTAATGTACTGAATTAATTTTTTTTCAGCCCATAGTAAGTATTAATTAAAGGCTTTTTCGATAAGCAAGTATTAGTCTAAGTTTGCATTCATTTTCTTCTCCCATTAAAATATTATTATAGGTATATTTTTAAATATTTTTTAATTATGTATTTATATATAGACATTTTAATTTAGTATGATTTTTTAGTTCTAAAAATTTGGCTCACCCTGGACACAGAACCTAGCTCCCTAGCTCCCCCACTGGTTGAAGCTCCCCAACTGGTTGAAAGCATCATCACCTCAGCCAACTGTCTTGTCCCTTGGCATCTGGCCATCAGGTTGTAAATACCAAGACAAATAGAGAAGCTCAGAAAATATTTCAAAATACAAATAGCATTTCTCATACTAGTAGTGTTTTTGTAGTTGGTGCTATCCGGAGACTAAAAACATACTGTATTATAAATCTACATAGTTTAAAGAAAATTCAAAGACTGTCAAGTTTCCAAATTTTATAGGGATTCATATAAGATCAATTCTAACATTTTTCGGCGAATAATAAGAAGAGCATTCATACGACATTCCAATCCAATTGAATCATACATATGAAAGGAGCAAGCAGTACCAAGTGCAAACCTATAGATAACAAATAATCAGAACAAAAGCTCTGTTCCTGATAAAATATACACTTGACTAGAAGCAATCAAATCTACACAAACTTGTGACATTTATCTTCCAATCCGATTAACAAAAAACTAATAAACATATGTTCAACCACTAACTAACTTGCAGATAACACTCTCAGCTGTCTCTAGACCAGTTCCTAATAAAAGATAAACCAATAACCAATAAATTAATCATATTTGATTCAATACATTCACAAACTTAAAAGAGAACAGTATTGAATGGATAAAAACCAAAAGCTTCTTTAAATAGGAACTTATAGCCAGATTTATGTTCTTCTGTGAGAAACTTGAGTTGATTTAAAAACTTTTCAGAGTCTAGAGAAGCAACTAGACGAACATGTAACTGTAGAGGGAAACAAAAATAATCTTGAGCCAATAATGATGAGAAAAACAAGTAATCAATCAGGTGAAGGATCCTCAAATAGTAATATGTAAATACCTAAAAATCCAATTGATGTAATAATCGAAGAAGCTCTTAATCCAAAGTAGCTCACCTGCAAAACCTAAATTCAAGCCCTGCAACGAAAATAGACTAATTAAACCAATTGAAAGAAGCATTAAACCTTAAAATTGTAAAAGTTGTAGAATTCAAACCAATTTTAATTGAGGAATCCCTAAATTGAGGAAGCCCTAAATCTAGGAAGTCCTAAATCAAAGAGTAGTAGTTGAAAGGAGCTAGAGAGAAGGAGAGCATCGTATATTTATGTGTCTGTGAGAGAGAGAGATATATATATCTTGAAATCAAAGGTAGAGAGGTCCTGATTCGAATGGGAAGAAGAGTGGGAGATCTCGAATTAGGAAAAGTGTGGGAGATTTATGATTTTCAGAGAACTCGATTTAGGGTTTGTGAGAGGTTGACCGGTGTTGTGCTTATTAGTCGATATAATTTGTGTGTTTTGATTTTTTGGAGACAAGAGGGAAGTGAAACTTCAAATTAAGGGGGAGGTGAATTGAAGGGGGAAACTGAAATAGGTGAAATGAAGGGGGGAAATGAAATATTGAGAAGAGGTAAAATGAATTAGGCTAATGAGGGAAGTCAAATTGGGATGAAAAAATTATGGAATTTGTAAAAAATTAATAAATTTTACAAATATTTTTATGGACATGTAAACTATGTATTCTTTTATTTTAATTCTATATTATTTTTTTTAATGATGTAAAAAATAATTAAAAAATAAAATATCAGAAATTATACAATATATGATCTCATCATTTACAACTTGTATAACAAAATATATGAAATACATATATGATCGTATTTTATCTATCAATCATATACTTATTACTATTAACATTTATTTAAGTGTTTATTTAAACAAATTTTATACTAAATATTCAAATAAAAGATTCATATAATAACATTGTATGAATTGTGTGACACTTATGTATTAAGGGCAACAAATAAAGTTTTAAAAAAAATCATTACTTTTGATACAAACAACTGTTTAGCTAAAAAAATATTGTACTAGTCAAATCCGGGACGAAACACTAATTAGAAGTACTAATCAAATCACTAGTTGACCGTTAAGATCTCAAACCAAATAAATTTATTTTTTTCTAAAATTTTTGTAGTATCATTAACATACATAGATCTTGATATCCATACGGTTGGATCGTCGATAAATATTTTAAAAAAATCAAAACATCAACCTGGGACGAAACACTAGTTAGAAGTACTAGTCAAATCAGTAGTTAACCGTTAAAATCTCAAACCAAATAAAATTAATTTTTTCAGAAATTTTTGTAATATCATTAAAATACATAGATCTTGATATCCATATGGTTGGATCATCGATAAATATTTTAAAAAAAATCAAAACATAAATATGGGACGAAACACTAGTTAGAAGTACTAGTCAAATCAATAGTTGACCGTTAAAATCTCAAACTAAATAAATTTATTTTTTTCTAATTTTTTTGTAATATCATTAAAATAAATAGATCTTGATATCCATACGGTTGGATCGTCGATAAATATTTAAAAAAAAATCAAAACATCAATGTGGGACGAAACACTAGTTAGAATTACTAGTCAAATCACTAGTTGACCGTTAAGATCTCAAACCATATAAATATTTTTAAAAAACTGAATGCAACAAGTGTGGGATAATATTAAATATTCATGATTTCTATGATAACATTGCATCAAGTGTGTGACACTTATGTATTAAGAACAACAAATAAAATTTATAAAAGAAAAATCAACGATTTTGATACAGACAACGATTTAGCTAATAAAAGCGTTTTAACGTAATTACTCACACAAGGATTTTATAAAAAAATCCATTGTGTATATCATACAACAGTTTAACAACATAAACAATTGTTACAAAGAATATTCAACAATGAACGGATCAAAGCAAAAACCCTTGTGTATATTTTACAACAGTTTTTCGACCAAAACCATTATTAAGTACTATAACTTACAACACTATTTTTAAAAAAACCAGTGTCTTGAACATTTATGAAATCGAATAAACAAAACATATATGAGTACCAGTCAAATCAATAGTTGACCGTTAAGATCTCAAACCAAATAAATTTATTTTTTTTCTGAAATTTTTGTAATATCATCAAAATACATAGATCTTGATATCCATAAGGTTGGATAATCGATAAATATTTTTAAAAAAACCGAAACATCAATCTGGGATGAAACACTAGTTAGAAGTACTAGTCAAATCAGTAGTTGATCGTTAAGATCTCAAACCAAATAAATTTATTTTTGTCTAAAATTTTTAACATCATTAAAATACATAGATCTTGATATCCATACGGTTGGATGGTCGATTAGTATTTTTAAAAAAATCGAAACATCAACCTTGGACGAAACACTAGTTAGAATTACTAGTCAAATGACCGTTAAGATCTCAAACCATATAAATATTTTTAAAAAAATTGAATGCAACAAGTGTGGGATAATATTAAATATTCAAGATTCCTATGATAACATTGCATCAAGTGTGTGACACTTATGTATTAAGGACAACAAATAAAATTTATAAAAGAAAAATCAATGATTTTGATACAGACAACGATTTAGGTAATAAAAGCGTTGTAACGTAATTACTCACACAAGAATTTTATAAAAAAATCCATTGTGTATATCATACAACGGTTTTAAAACATAAACAATTGTTACAAAGAATATTCAACAAAGAACGGATCAAAGCAAAAACCCTTGTGTATATTTTACAATAGTTTTTCGACCAAAACCATTGTGAAGTACTATAACTTAAAACACTTTTTAAAAAAAAACCAGTGTCTTAAACATTTATGAAATCGAATAAACAAAACATACGTGAGTACATACCAGTCAAATCAGTAGTTGACCGTTAAGATCTCAAACCAAATAAATTTACTTTTTGCTAAATTTTTTGTAATATCATTAAAATAAAGTGATCTTGATATTCATGCGGTTGGATCGTCGCTAAATATTTTTTTAAAAAATCGAAACATCAATCTAGGATGAAACACTAGTTAGAAGTACTAGTCAATTCACTAGTTGACCGTTAAGATCTCAAACCAAATAAATATTTTTCAAAAAATCGAATGCAACAAGTGTGTGATAATATTAAATATTTAAGATTTTTATGATAACATTGCATCAAGGGTGTGACACAACTGTAATAAGGACAACAAATAAAATTTATAAAAGAAAAATCAGCGATTTTGATATAGACAATGATTTAGCTAGTAAAAGCTTTGTAACGTATTTACCCACACAAGAATTTTATGAAAAAAACCATTGTATATATCATAAAACATAATATATATATATATAAAGTGAATACATAAAACATACGTAGTCGCGACATAAGACAACTTACTCACGACTTTGTAATTAAATTATATCATATTGATATGTAAATTAATAATTTGAATATGACAATATTGTTTTTAATAATATTGGGTATGTTACTTGGATTTTATTCTAAGATTGGTATGTCCCTATTAATTTTTTTAAAGTACTCTAATTGAGACAACACTCTACAACTACCGTTGTTTGTAGACTTCTTAAACAATAAATGTTAAAAACACTTGTCTCACTACCACAACGGTTTGTTGCACCATTGTCTTAGGATTATTCGCACAATACGGCTAAGAAAATAGTTGTATCATTATAACAACGGTTTTATGTAGTATTGTCTTAGGTTTATTCACACAATACTGCTGAAAATAGTTGTCTATTGGTCACGCTTACGCAACAACACTTTAAAAATATCCTTGTCTAATTCAATTTTCTAGACAATTGTTTTTAAACCGTTGTAAACACCCTGGATTAGACAATACTTTTTCGAGGTTGAAAAATAACCGTTGTCAGTTAATTCTGGGCAACTCTTTTTCGACCAAGCGTTGTTTGATTGCGTTTTTCTTGTAGTGTAACATGATTTGTGAATTATCATTTCGAATTCTCATATTTATACTGTTAGATATAATTGCTAATGTTTGTTTATCAGTGTTTAAGCAACAGGTACTGACAAGAGTTTATCAGAAGCCAGTCAGAGTTTAGTTAAACTCTGACAGGGTGAAGAGTTTAATTGAAGCCGGTCAGAGTTTATTTAAAGTCTGACAGGGTGATAGTTGAATTAGCTGTCGGTGCTGAATTGAAGATTCTAGAAGCAATATATTCTGAAGATGGAAAGAAGCAGAATATATTGATACAGCTAAGGAAACAGAATGGAAGATAAGAAGCAATCCTTAATTGATAAGTTTTGTATAGCTAACTTGTAGGAATATCAATTAGATAAGGATTGTATGTAGCTGTGTACTATATAAACACAGATAGGTTATCCCTAGAAGGGACGCGCGAATATTGATATATTATTCTTGTAACCTAGAAGCTCTTTGTGATTCATTAACATCATAAAGAGAGAAGCTGTTAATATAAATACAGTTTATTGATTCATAAACAGTGTTCTTAATTATCGTTATTCTCATACATACTTGATTATATTGTGTATTCGGCCTAACAATTGGTATCAGAGCCAAGGCTGTTTAATATATACAGTTTTACGATTCAAACACAGTATTAATCATGTCTGAAGAAAATCAAACTGCTCCTAAGGCTGAACAGGTTAAGCCCAATTCTGTGAGTCGATATGAAACAATCAGGGTTCCAATTCTCAGGCCAGTAGAGTATCCGATTTGGAAGGTGAAGATGACCATGTTTTTGGAGGCTACAGATCCAGAATACCTTGACAGAATTAATGATGGTCCTCATATGCCAACTAAATTGTCCCCTGTTGTTGATGGTCAAGCACAAAAGACTGTTCCAAAGGAAAAGAAAGATATGACTCCTGAGGATATCTCATCAATTGCAAAGGATGCAAAGGTTAGACATCTTCTCCACAGTGCTTTAGATAATGTAATGTCTAACAGAGTAATTGGCTGCAAAACTGCCAAAGAGATATGGGATGCTTTAGAAGTCAGATGCCAGGGAACAGGTGCTATTAAGAAGAACAGAAAAACAATACTCACATAGGAGTATGAGCACTTTGATTCAAGAACTAATGAAACCTTGACTGAGACTTATGACAGATTTTGCAAACTGTTGAATGATCTGTCTCTGGTAGATAAGGAATATGAACTTGAAGAGTCAAATCTCAAGTTTCTGTTATCTCTACCTGAAAAGTGGGATTTAAAGGCAACAACAATCAGAGATAATTATGATCTTGCTGATACAGATCTTGATGAGATCTATGGATTGTTAAAGACTCATGAACTTGAGATAGAACAAAGAAACAGGAGGTCAAGCAAGAAAACAAAATTTGTTGCTCTCAAAGTCGAGGAGAAGCCCATCAAGAAGGAATCATCAAGGAAGAAAGCCAAGGGAAAGGCTTTAGTTATTAAATCTGAAAGTGAGTCATCAAACTCTGATGATGACTTAAACTCTGATGAAGCTTCTGACTCTGAGGATGATGAAGAGGAGTTGATGCAAATGGCTGCATTGATGGTGAAGACCTTTAAGAAGATGGGATTCAAGAACTTCAAGAAATGAAAGAGATTCTCAAGGAAAGATTCAAACTCTGAAAGGAGAAGTTTCAGAAAGTCTGATGGAAAGGAGACCAAGTCTGGCAAGAAGGATAAGTCTCAAATCCAGTGCTACAAGTGTAAGGAGATGGGTCATTATGCTCCAGAGTGCAAGAAAGGCAAATCTGAGAAAGTACTCATCTCTAAAGGCAAAGACTGGGCAGATACTTCAGATTCTGATGATGGAGAAAACTATGCTCTTATGGCAACTGTCAGAGATGAGACTGAATCTTCTGAAAATAAGGGTATAATAGAGAGCACACTTATCTTAGACAGTGGATGCTCAGGACATATGACTGGAAATAAAGCCCTGCTATCAGACTTTGAGGAGAAGGCTGGCCCAAAAGTTTCCTATGGAGATGGCAACATAGGACACACTCTGGGATATGGCAATATTAATCTTGGAAGTGTCATCATCACAAATGTAGCTCTAGTCTTAGGACTCAAGCATAATCTGTTATCTGTGAGTCAAATCTGTGACAGAGGAAACCATGTAGATTTTCATAGTGAATACTGTGAAGTTATCAGTAAATCTACTGGGAAAGTTGTTCTAGTTGGACACAGGCGCAACAATATTTATGAAGCAAGTTTGGTAACAAACTCTGATGGAAAAACAGTGTGTCTGACTGCAAAAATGTCAAATGAAGAGAGTTGGAATTGGCACAAGAAGCTCTCTCATCTCAATTTGAACAACATCAATGAGCTTATAAGAAAGGATCTTGTAAGAGGACTTCCAAAATCAATACTCAATCTAGATGGTCTATGTGATTCTTGTCAAAAGGCCAAGCAAAGGAAGTCATCTTTCAAGAGCAAATCTGAATCTTCAGTAGTGGAACCTTATCATCTTCTACATGTTGATCTCTTTGGACCAGTGAATGTAATGTCCATGGGCAGAAAGAAATATGCTCTAGTAATTGTTGATGAATATACTAGATATACATGGGTGTATTTCTTGTCAAAGAAGGATGAAACTGCTCAAACGTTGTTGGATCATGTAAATCTACTGGATAAAGGATCACAGCACAAAGTCAAAATTATAAGGAGTGATAATGGAACTGAATTCAGAAACTCAATCATGGAAGCTTTCTGCAAGGAAAGAGGAGTCAAACAAGAATTTTCTGCACCTGGAACTCCACAGCAAAATGGTGTAGTTGAAAGAAAGAACAGAACCTTAATTGAAGCTGCCAGAACTATGCTTGATGAAGCAAAATTGCCAACTTATTTCTGGGCAGAAGCTGTTCAAACTGCTTATTTTACTCAAAATGCAACTCTGATCAACAAGCATGGAAAAACACCATATGAGATGGTGAAAAACAAGAAGCCAAATTTGAAATATTTTCACATATTTGGATGCAAATGCTTTGTGTTGAAGACTCATCCTGAACAGTTGACCAAGTTCGAGTTAAAAGCTGATGAAGGAATCTTTGTTGGCTATCCATTGTCAACAAAAGCATTCAGAGTTTACAATCTGAGAACGAAGGTGATCATGGAATCCATACATGTGTCGTTTGATGACAAGAAAATAATTGGACTTGAAGACAAGGATGGATATGATCAACTACGTTTTGAAAATAAAGATCTATTCTCTGATGACATAAACTCAAATGAAGCAGGGTTGACAAACTCTGATGAAGCATTCTCTGAACCTCTACTGGTAAATACTGGAGAAACTGGAAATTCTCAAATTGAACAAAATAGAGAACCAGTTGAGGGAGAGCGTGAAGAAGCTCAACAAGACACAGCAAGTGAGTCAGTTGAGGAAACTGATTCAAACTCTGACAGCTCAAACACTGAGCCATCCAACTCAGGGGGAGCCTCAGATAATGCAGAAAGTCAACATATGAATCAGGAGAGCATGGATCAAGGGGGAGGATTTAATAATGATGCAAGAAACCACTTACCAACAGCCAGAAAGTGGACACAGGCACACACACCTGATCTCATAATTGGAGATCCTGATGCTAGTGTGAGAACTAGAAGTGCAACAAACAATGAGTGTCTGTATCATGCTTTCTTGTCTCAAACAGAACCAAAGAAAGTGGAGGAAGCTCTTCAAGATGCTAATTGGATTACAGCAATGCAAGAAGAGTTAAATGAATTTGAAAGAAATGAAGTCTGGACACTTGTACCTAGACCAAAGAATAGATCAATTGTAGGTACAAAGTGGGTTTTCAGAAACAAGACTGACAGTGAAGGTGTGATTACAAGAAACAAGGCTAGACTTGTGGCTAAAGGTTATTCACAACAGGAAGGAATTGACTATGATGAAACCTTTGCTCCAGTTACAAGACTGGAGGCCATAAGAATTTTTCTGGCCTATGCTGCACACAAAAAGTTTAAAGTCTTTCAGATGGATGTAAAAAGTGCTTTTCTCAATGGGAAGCTTGAAGAAGAAGTGTTTGTTGAACAACCACCAGGATTTGTAGATTCCAAGCATCCAGATTATGTCTACAGGCTTGACAAGGCATTATATGGACTAAAGCAAGCACCAAGAGCATGGTATGAAACTCTTGCTCAATTTCTTTTAGAAAGTGGGTTCACAAGAGGTACAATTGATAAAACCTTGTTTTATTTCAATTCTGGTGATGATTTGCTTTTAGTTCAAATTTATGTAGATGATATTATTTTTGGATCTACTAATGACAAACTTTGTAAGAAGTTTGCAAAGCTTATGCAATCCAGGTATCAAATGAGCATGATGGGAGAGCTTAGTTATTTTCTAGGCTTACAGGTCAAGCAAACAGATGATGGGATTTTTATCAATCAAGCAAAGTATACCAGAAATCTTCTAAAGAAATTTGGTATGCTTGATAGTTCATCTGCTACAACTCCCATGGCTACAGCAACGAAGCTTGACAAAGACACAGGAGCCTCAGTAGATATGACTAACTACAGAGGAATGATAGGGTCTCTACTGTATCTTACTGTAAGTAGACCTGATATCATGTATGCAACATGTCTTTGTGCAAGATTTCAAGCAGATCCCAGAGAGCCTCATCTAACAGCTGTAAAAAGGATCTTCAAATATCTCAAAGGAACCATAACCCTGGGTTTGTGGTATCCTAGAGAATCAGAGTTTAAGTTAATTGGTTACTCTGATGCAGATTTTGCAGGCTGTAAGATAGACAGAAAAAGTACAAGTGGAAGCTGTCAATTTTTAGGTGACAGATTAGTTTCTTGGTACAGCAAGAAACAGAAGTCAATCTCCACATCCACTGCTGAAGCAGAGTATATAGCAGCTGGTAGCTGTTGTGCACAGATTTTATGGATGAAGAATCAACTGCTGGATTATGGGTTAAGGTACTCTAAAATACCTATTTTCTGTGATAACCAAAGTGCTATTGCTATGACAGGTAATCCAGTACAGCACTCCATGACCAACCACATCAGCATAAGATATCATTTTATCAGAGAACATGTGGAAGAAGGGAACATTGAGCTTCATTTTGTGTCTACAGACCAACAACTTGCAGATATCTTCACCAAACCTTTGAGTGAAGCTACGTTTACAAGATTGGTAAATGAACTTGGAATGATCTCTGGTTCAGACTAGAGATACGGGTTAGACTCAAAATCTATCCATGTTTGATTGTTTAATGCTCATGATTCCTTGCAAATGTTAACTGTTATGTGAACCAGCATGTTAAACTCTGATGATAAACTCTGTGAAGTGTCAGTCATATACTAAAAGTAAGCTCTGATGCTAAACTCTGTTGGTCATACTCTGATAGTTACAGTTTAATGTTATACTCTGATTGTAATTTTGTCTGAAACATTTGGACCAATGAAGAAATTTGTATGAAGCATAATTCTCAGTAAGTAATTGTGAATCCTTAAGAGTTGATAGATTCTGATCTCAAATATGTGCAGTAAGCTAACACAGCATGATACTGTCTCTATATTTATAGCATCTCTTAGTTTATTGATCCTATACACTGAGTCTGTATTAGCTGTTTGCATCTTCTCTCATAGGTTAATTATAATTACTGATGAAAAGTCTAAACTCTGATTATTTATTGCAAATAATTCACCCTCAAATCAAAAGATGCCAAACAGAGCACAAATTCCTTTGAGATCATGTTGTGCCTAGGAAGATCCAGGAACTTATTGTATGAAATAAGGGCTAAAATCTTTGAATTTTGGTGACTAGTGCCAACCACTGATTACTGGAAAAATAAAAAAAAAAATAAAAAAAATAAAAAAAAATAATAATAAAGGGGGTGAAAAATAAAAGACATATCCAAATGAAAGGATATCAGTAATACAGAGTTTAGATAGAAAAATCAGTGTCTATGTTATACATGAGAGTTTAGGCAACCAGTTTTTACTACTTTAGTCTGTGGATTTTATGCACTTTGAGATGATCTAAATACTGATTTCGGTAAACTCTGCTACTACACACACATATTTACACAACTGTACAGATTGAGAAAAGAGTTTATTGACAAAGAAGGACAAATGGTAAACACTGATGTATTGTGTGAAATACGCCGAGGTTACTTTGTTTTAATCTCTGATGGTTAAAATAATCTATTTGTTTCAGACATGTTATAATTTTGAGATTAGCCATTTGTTTTTCGGAAAAAGTATGATTAAACGGAGAAAAGAAAGAGTGTGTTTGATAAGTCCTGATAGTGATTCGTAATGCTGCTGAGTATGTTAGTTTATTGTTTAAAGTGATATCATTTCTTTCACTTTACAATTACTATGCAATATTGATCATACTGATATGTAAAGAAACAAATTTTTTTTATTAATTAATTCAAATTTACATTCAGATCATTTCATACTCATGTTTAGCTAAACTTTCTGGTACATACTAATCACTATGATTACAAAAGAGAAGATCTATTTAACCAGGACAAGTATCTGAATGCTACATCTGAAGCAGAAGAGCTAGAGCCAGAAGTTATTGTGCTCTACTACTTCTGATGATCGCTACCCAGTTGTTTAACTGATCATTATACCATCTGGGATTGCTTGACAACATCCTGAAGATGAATCATCATCATCATCTTCCTGGATTCTCTTTCTGCTTTGCAGCTTGCAGGATTCCAAGAAGATTGTCTCCTCAGTACCCATCAGGAAGCTCTGCTGGAAGAGCATCATACAAATCTCCATAGTATGATCGTCTGCCAGGATGGGCACATCATATGGACCGGGACGGATGATGTGCACATAAGGATTAGAGATTGGTCCTTCTGCTATTTCATCATCTGCTATAAGACCTTCATCATTCAGAAAAGACAGAACAAGAAACTCATCGATGATATAGTTTTCTTGTTGCTGCCAGTTCATGTTCATGAATGATTCTACATCCATGAATTCAAAGGTTCCTGCCATTTGGTGTATGGTAATTTTAAGATATGAAGCCTGTTGTTACAATGCTTGGGTTTTTAAAGCATTCAACAGGGTAACTGAAAGGTTTTTACTTGAATCGAAGCGCTTGGGATAATAAGGTGCGGAGTTTCGAGACAGTCATTATTATTCTGACTATTGAGCTCCTTTGTACTTTATTATTAAAATTGATAATTTTATTATTATTGATTTTTTTTCTTTTGAGCGGATATTTTGAGTGTTATATGTGATGCCAGGTGTCTCCACATCTGCACGTGTGTATTGGAAGTTGTTAGATACAGCTGTCAGCGTATCCACGTCTGACATCTGTCCCACTAACATACTTCTAATCTTTACAGTTATTATTTAATACACTACATACACACGATTCAATCTTTTACGCACCTCATCTTTTCATAAGCTTTTACTCACACACAAACACTCAAACACTTTCAAAGCTCAGTTCTTCTTGTTTTCAAATCTTACTAATGGCAACTACAGCGTTTATTGCTTCTGAATTAGAATTTGTTCCCAACAATTATTCTGCTCCTGTAGCAAATGAGAACGCACCGGAGGCGTTTCATTTGATTCAGCGGTTCTTGTTACACTCTGATATCGGTACTGCTCTAACCGCACCTTCGAAGCTGTCTGCGACTCAAATTCGAACTTTTTGGCAGACAGGTACTTATGATAATGGAGGAGAGTCTGGATCGCCATCTATAATTTTTGAGTTTCAAGGAGATGAATTTGTTGTTACTCCTACTACTGTTCGTGATGCTTTGGGTCTTGAAGATGTCAATGCATTCACAATCTCTGTTGGAGATTTTGAGCTAGTCAGAATGATGGGCGAGATAGGCTACACTGGACCTTTGACAAAGATAGGTCAACTCAAAAGGCCATTTTTGCGCAAGGAGTGGAGCTTCTTTTTCGATTGCATTACTCGGGCTTTTGGAAAGAAGTGTACCAATTGGGATGCGATTCCCACGGATAGTCTACAGATCGGGTATTCTCTTCTCTATGGCAGTCATTTTGATGTTGCTAGATTAGTTTTAACTAATATTGGTGAGAAAATGCTAGAGAATAGAAATGTTGTTTATTTCTCTAGGTTTTGTCAATTGATATTCAATTTTTGCTGTCCAAATGTTGAGATAGTAGAGGATGATGTTATACTTTCGTTTAAACTGCACAAACGTATATTTTCTGACCTTATCAACAAGGACAACAAGAAAGGAGAAGTTGGTCCTTTAATGTTGCCTGCATCAGTGCAACAATTTCTTGACAACTTACAACAACAACAAGTCTCAACTGCTGAAGCTGGACCTTCTGTGTCTCAACCACAGAGGTCAAAGAGATCTAAAGTTCGAGCAGTTAAGTCTGGTTTGCAACAAACTGAAGCTGAGGTATCAAATGTTGATGCTGTGCCTCAGAGAAAAAGAATGACGAAAAGGCGAGCCCAAAGGGCAAAGTCTGTTGCTGCTGATTCTATTGTAGACTCAGAAACTGAAGCTGATGAAGAGACTCTTCATCAGAGAAAGAGAAGACTAGTTGCTGATCAACTTTTTGGTGATATCATTGCCAATCTGGACAAAGAACCTGCGGACACTGAAGCTCCTACATCAGAGAATGAGGAGATTGTGATTTCAAGTACTCCTGCAATTGTTGTTGAGGAGGATATTCTAACTGCTGACGATGCTGCAAATCCTGAAACTATTCTGATGGATTTTGAACCAGAAGCTCCTACATCAAAAGCTGATGATGTAGTTGAGGAAGCTGCTGCATACTCTGACAGCAGGATTATTGATCATGAAGATACTGTACTGGAAGCTGATCAAGCTACTACTGAATTAGTAGAACCTATTGCTTCTCACACAGAAATCATTTCTCTTGATTTTGAGAAAGGTGAGGAAGTTGATCAGATTAGAGTTGATCCAGTTCCAGAAGCTGTTGCTGTACATGCTGATGCAACAGATAATGATCATGAGGATATTGTTTTACTTGAAGCTTTGCAACAATCAGTTGTCGAAATTGTTCAGAGAGAAGCAGAGGTTACTGCTCTAGCAAACTCTGATGTTCCTCATACTGTAGCAGATCAAGTACCTGATGCATCTGCTCAGTTAATTGATGAAATCACTGCTGAAAATGTGCTTGAAGATATTCACAGAGAGGATGACAATGCTGAAGCTAGTCCTGCTCATTCAAACTCTGATATTCAAGTGGAAATTTCTGATCTTCAAGCAAATTCTACTGAAGAGAGGGAAGTTCAAAGGGCTGCTTCTGAGCATTTTCAGAATATGTACTACAATGCATGGGCTAATGCAGATTGTGTCTTTCCAGCACAACGGGCTGCAGATTTTCTATCTGATTCTGTTAAGAAGATTACAAATCCTGATGTCCTTACAAGCTTACAGGCAACTGTTATTCAAGTCAAATCTCTCAATAATAGATTTGATGAGAATCAACAAATGCTTACAAAACTGAGGAATGAAGTAAGTCTGAGGGATCTTACTTTAAAGGCTGACAGAACTTCTTACTATGCCATGTTCAAGCAGCAAGCCAGGGATTCTGAAGAAATCAAGAAGAGGCTTGGGACAGTTGAGGACAACCAGAATGCTATGTCTGCTCAACTGACTTCCATTTCTACTGCGCTTGAATTGCTGACATCAGTACTACTTTCTGATGATGTCAAAAAGGGGGAGAGTATACCTAAAGACAAATGCAAAGATACTCAAACTCTGAGACGGAAGGATGATTCTACTGATGGGGGAAGCAGAGGAAATGAAAGAAGGATTTCTGCTCAAAGGCAAAGACGTGTAATAAACTCTGGTGGTCAATCTACTTCTGGTGGTCAATCTACTTCAAAACTCAACAAAAGTTTAGTTGTTTCAGCTAACCCATCTACTGATGAAGAGATTGCTGCTAGGATCTTTATTAAAGAGCATGGAAAGGAAGTTACTATTGAAGATATCCAGGCTGAAGAACAGATGCTTGCTGAAGAACACAAGAAAAATCTTGAAGCTGGAATCTACAAGAAACAGGAAATCAAGGCTCCTAGGAAGAAAGAAGTTGGTATTTCTATCAAAGAGAATACACAACAGAGTATACAATATACAAGGAGACCTATGATTAGAAACTCTGATAAGGGTAAAGGCAAAATGATTGAAGAGTCTAACCTGAAGAAGAAAGATAATTCAACCTCTGACATTGCTCAAGTTGAAACAAGATTAGCAAAATCAACCTCTGACGCTGCTCAAGTTGATGATACTATTGAAGTTAAGCCAGCCTCTGACAAGGCTCAAGCTGTGCAAACTCAGCTAGCTCCTCAACTCAAAGGCTTCTTAAGACCTGTACTCTCTGAAACTCTGAAACTTCAACCTGTGGATTTTTCTCAAACCAGGACTGTACTTGGAAAAGAATCTTATGATAAGTCTGGTTTAGGTTCACATAGGGAGAAGAGAATAAATAACAGATCTCAAGACAATATTTCACTGACAGGATCTGGTATTAGGGATACACAAGAAAATCTTGATAAGTTAGAATCTGTTCAGTTGATTTTTCACAGAGTCTTGAAGAAGCAGTTTCTGTTATACTTCATGAGTGATGGAAGTGTTTATAGAGTTGGAGAATCTGATGTAAATCTCAAATCATGGGAAGAACTTGAATATGTACTTTATCTGTTGAAAGTTAAGAACAGACACACCCATAATGTTGCTCAAATCTTAAGAGAAAAGATGCTGAGATCAAAAGTGATGCTTGGAGGAGGAGAAGTCTCAAATGCTTATATTCCAAAGTATAGAAATCATGCTGGAAAGTTGGTGAAGATGAAGAAAAACAGTGCTAGATTTACAACTGCACTTGGAATAAAAGTCTTAGAATTCAACTTAGAGTCAGATAAAGCTCAGTACATTCGGTTAGGGAATGACATGAAGAAGAACAGTATCTATTCTCTGAGGGCTGCCATATATCAAACTGATGAAGGAGATCCAGAGTATAAGGAGCTGAAAGAGGTTATGATAGCTGAACTTGAGAATGCTGAGAGAAGACTACTGATTGATTATCTCAGGACTGTACATGATATTGAAGAAGTCAAGTAAAGTCTGACTGTAAGTTTTTAATATTTTCTATTCTAAATCAAATTTAAACTCTGTTTTAAATTAAACTCTGTTATATGTTAAACACTGCATTTGTTAAATGGTTTTGACATCATCAATTATATGTTTAACTTGTACATTTTATTATGAACAAGTTGGGGGAGATTGTTAGATATAATTGCTAATGTTTGTTTATCAGTGTTTAAGCAACAGGTACTGACAAGAGTTTATCAGAAGCCAGTCAGAGTTTAGTTAAACTCTGACAGGGTGAAGAGTTTAATTGAAGCCGGTCAGAGTTTATTTAAAGTCTGACAGGGTGATAGTTGAATTAGCTGTCGGTGCTGAATTGAAGATTCTAGAAGCAATATATTCTGAAGATGGAAAGAAGCAGAATATATTGATACAGCTAAGGAAACAGAATGGAAGATAAGAAGCAATCCTTAATTGATAAGTTTTGTATAGCTAACTTGTAGGAATATCAATTAGATAAGGATTGTATGTAGCTGTGTACTATATAAACACAGATAGGTTATCCCTAGAAGGGACGCGCGAATATTGATATATTATTCTTGTAACCTAGAAGCTCTTTGTGATTCATTAACATCATAAAGAGAGAAGCTGTTAATATAAATACAGTTTATTGATTCATAAACAGTGTTCTTAATTATCGTTATTCTCATACATACTTGATTATATTGTGTATTCGGCCTAACATATACCGATGTTTGTATGTTTTGAATTTTAAATGAAATCCAAACTCCAATTTATTTTAGCTATCCAAAAATGATATTTGGTTAAATCCAGAGTTTCAAATGAAATCGAGGTTCCCAAACGAGCTATAAGGGTACTCACTCTCACGTTCCCTATAATTAAAACTCCAGTAAAAACGTGTGGGATAGAAAAGGCTTCATCAATATCTTCTACGGGTGAACCTCAAGCTGTGGGGTTGGGCGACAAACAAAGAAATGGCAACTTCGGTAGAGGACATTGAACAGACTGCTCTACATCCTGTTCTAGATCAATTTAGGAGGTTAAAGTGTAAGATCATTGGGGTATATTTTTCACCACGCATATGCAAATGTGATGGTCGCTAAAGAACTAACCACTGAGGCAACTGATAGAATATTTATTTGTATATAGTTTAGATGATTTTTATTCCCATATTAGTTATATTTTGCATTTAATTGGATCTTTATTAATTAGATTTTAAAATTCTATTGTAGGAAGCAAGGAATTCTAAATTGGAAAGGATTGGAGCTAAATAAGAAGAAAATTCGGATTTATTGGGCTACTTGCGCAAGACACATTGTTTGGGTCGTATCTTGAGTTCTGCATATCGAATTTCGGTGATTTAATGGCCCACGCGAAGATAACGAGATTTTCTTTCATTCTAGAGTGGGCCAGATATTATATGCCAGTTGGAGCAGTCCAGAAATAGCAGAGAAAAGTCAACTACGAATTTTGACCATAAAAACCTTTTCAATTTTGGAAAGCCATGTATTCTTTGGAACAATAAAAATAATACATTTTATTATCAGGTTATTATCATTAGAAATAATAGATACACGTATATCCATAGCCACCGAGGAGAAGCCAAGAGGAGGAGAATGAGGACTTTATGCTTGGAGATTTCAACATAGGGATAACTCTTCTTCCTCTATACTTTGTATCATATTTTAGCCTCCTTATGTACTTTATGACTTTTATTATGATTATGGTTGGCTAGATATTATTGTTGGATGACTGTTTTGAAGCCCTAGACTTTATGACAATTATACAGTTTTGATTTTCTGAGATGTGTTATTGATTGTGCTTATATATACGTCAATGCTTATGGAGATTCGTGAATTAACTATGGTATGTGGTCATCCAAAGATGTTATGTGATTGATATCTCTATAAAGTCGGTTAATCTTTCTATGTGGTCATGGGATTAATTGTATTAGTGTGTAATTCGTTATAACTTTTCTATGTGGTTCATGGGGTTAAACGGATAACATAATTTGTTTCTATGTGGTCATGACAAGTTCTCTGTAAGTATCTTTCAAACATATCATAAGAGTTTCAGAATTGTGTCATGGGTTTAGGGTGGATCTACATGTTTTCCAACACGTTACATTAATTTCTTAAGAATAAATTTTCGCTTGTTTATTAGTTAATTTAGTTATTAGATAAAAACAACAAACCAAATTCATCTTTGATATTATTAGCGGAATAGAAGAAAAGTGATCCCTTGATCCTTGGCGTAGAACGATACCCTACTTACTCTACATTATATTTTTGGCGCCGCACCATCGGGGATTGAAATTTGCTTTTATTTTCTTTTGTTTTTTTTGTACATATATTTTTATTTTTCTTTTCCATATTTTCTCCGCCTATTGCTTGTTGTGTTTCAGGTATAGGTGAAATTTTTGAGTGATTGACATGGCTGCAATTCCTACACTACGTGATGATGTTGCTGTTTCGATTGCTAATATTGGGCGTACTTGCATGGTGTATCCTGATCCTGTTGAAGGGAAAAAGTAGTACTTTTGAGCTCCAAAAAAATCTTCTAATGAGGCTACCAGTCTTCCATGATCTTCCTACTGAAGAACCGAATCAACATCTCTCTCGGTTTGTGACCATTGCTGAGTGTATGGGACCGTCTACGGCAGATCCTCAAATTTTGAAGATGAAGGCTTTTCCGTTTTATCTTGATGGAGTAGCTTTGGATTGGTTCGATGATTTGCCCACATGATTCATTACTTCTTGGGAGAAGCTAGCACAAGAGTTCTTGTAGAAGTTTTATCCAGCAACTAGAGTGATGAGCATGAGAAGTCAAATTGCTGGACTTCAACAGTATGCAACTAAGACATACACGGAGTACTATGCTAGATTTCAGAGGTTACAGAAGAGGTGCCCACAACATGGTTTCAATAAAGGGAGTCTGTTACACTTCTTCTACCAAGGTTTAGATGTGACAGAGAAGAGACTACTAGATTCTGCTGCTAGAGGCGCGTTTATAGATTTGACGCATGATGTTGCTGAAAAATTGATCTCCAAAAGAGCTGCTAATGAACTACAATTTTGGAGTCATCCGAGGTCAGAATCAATTTCTGGAGTTGAATCTAATCCAAGTTTGACAAAGATTGAACAAAATATTGAGAGGTTGGGTGCATTAATTCTAAATGAAAGAACACCTCGAGCTCAAGTATGTGGTGTTTGTGCAGCTCCTGGACATTTTGATAATGCATGTCCGCACTTGATTGCACCTTGTTATGAAAGTGTCAATACTATTGAGTATCAAGGAGAAACCCCGTTCTTAGATTCATATAATCCAACATGGAGAGGTCACCCTAACTTGAGGCATGGTGATCACAATCAAATTGGGTTTGAGCGTCAAGACACTTCTATGCATTCTAATTTTCAACAAAGAGAACAAGTCCATCAAGATTCAGCTAGTGGAAGCAACATTGAGCAATTGTTGGCAAGGTTAACTGAAGGACATTTGAAGATGCAAAATCAATGTGCCAAAGATTCACAAGACATCAAGGAGGTGCAAAAAAAACTTTGTGATGTGGTTCAACAAATGAATCAAAAGCAAGAGTTATTGAAATTCCTGCAGCTATAGCACTACAACAAAAGTTTGAGTATGTGAATGTCATTACAACCAACAACTCCTTAGGTGAAGGAATTCTGAATTCACAAGCTAATGATATACTTGATGTTCCAAATAAAGAATCTGGTTGTTTTCATGATGACATGGAGGAAGTGCTTGCTACAACACACAAAGGGAAGTCTCTTAATATATCTTATCAATTTTGTACTAATAGTCACTTTGATTATGTCTCTTTTCCATCAAAATTGGTGCAAATTGGTGCAAATTAAAGTGCATGAGGCGGAGAACAAAGACCATGTAGAGACTGAGATATGTTTCACAGAGAGTACAAGAGAGAGTGTTGTGCAAAGAGATCTTAAAGTTGTGAGGGAAGAAGAGGTGGAAGATGTAAATTCTGAAGATCATGGCAAGGATTTTCTAGGGGAGGAGTTTGTTGGTATTGAAGAAAATTTTGTGTCTTTTACAAGCTATGTTAAAAAACCATCTCCTCCGTTTATTATCGAATTTGAACTTGAAGAAAATCCTACTCTTGAGGCAAGTCACATGTGCCCAATTGGAACAACAATTTTATTCGAATTATGCAATTTTCATGCCGCCTTTCACATGCTGAAGATGGAGCAAATATCATGGATGTATCCACATTAAAATTGAAAGGTATAATGTCTGGCTAAAGACAATAAAGAAAAGCGCTTCTTGGGAGGTAACCCACAATTATTGAAATAATTATTAAATTTGGTAAAGAATATGAGGCAAAAGAGAAAAAAAGAAAAAAAAAAGAGGGAGAGAGAGACATGTGAAGACATAAAACTTTCATGGCCATGAGTTGAATGTCATGGACATGAATTGGTTGTGACTTGAAGTCGAGTTTAAAGAGAAAAAAAGTTGTGGGCAGAAATTTCATGCTCGTGGTGCGGATATCTTGTTGGCCGTGCGAATTCCTCTGTCCATTTAAACTGTTTAGCGCTTCACAACTTCCACGCGCAATTTCTGTGCGTCAACTCCGCTTGGTGCATTTCAATTCTGCCAGTTGCAGCACCTGCTTAGTGTCATAAGTCCAGCCCATGTTGGTAAACAGCCCAACAGCTGGCCCATTTTCTATCTAAGTCCGCTGCGGTGCGGTATATAAACCTGCTGCTCTGGAACCTGACATGGTTTGGTAGTAGTCTTCATCAAAAAAATCAAATTGCTGCTGCCGGGAGTAGATCCTAGGACCTGAAGCTTAGAAAGTTCCTGTTTGCCACTCACAACCAATTGAGTTAGCTTACATCTTTTGTTATTAATTGGATTACAATGTTTTTAAAATGAAGCTGGACCTAATGTGAATTAATTGAAGGCATCATCTCGCAAGTCTTTCTTTCAAGCGTCATTTCATGCAATTGCATAGGGGAGTTTTCTCACATTTCTTTGTATATATTTTTCTTTATTTGGTTTTTTGTATTTTTTGTATTAGTTTTTTTTAAATTTTTTTATTCTTCATATATGTATATATATTATATATTTTATTCATTGAGGACAACGAATCATTCAAGTGTGGGGAGGTGTTCTCAATATTTTATAAAAATTCAAAAAAAATAGAAAATTTATTTATTTATTTTTTGTATATAATTGCCTTGTCAATGCATGTTAGCAAGGATATGTACACATTTTGTAGACTAATTTTGCTTGATAAATTATGAGTCTGCTATCAACGAATAAAAATCATTTGTTGCATGATGATTCCTTGTGTGTGCTTGCGAAAATTCTAAAACTTGAGATGTTTCTTAGTCTAATTTCAGTGAGTCGAGCATGCTTTCACCTTGTGAGATTTTGAGCGTAATTTATGATTGATACATTGTATATCAATTGAATTCTTTCGTTGTGTGGTGTTCGTCATTTAGCATGTGCTCTAGAACTTGTTTTGATACCATTTTGAGACTACATGATATGTGTATGCATGAAAATGATAAAGACACTAGGATTAACCTCATCGACCTAAACACTACCTTCATGAGTTATATCCTTAGTTAACCCCCTTGAGCTTATATCTGTTTTTTTTGTATATCATCACTCTATAAATTTTGAACCTACTTGTTCATTCTTACCTTGATTGACTAGTAGAGCATTGTGATTCAACTTAAGGGTGACTGAATATTCAAGTGTGGGGATCTTCTGTTAAAGTCTCATATTTTGGTGGGAATTAATATGATGTGGTTACTTGATCTTCGTTCTTCAAAAAAAAACAAAAAAAAAGGCAAAAGAAAAAAAAACAAAAAACAAAAAAATGAGAAGAAGAAGATTGAAGTTGAGTTATTGTTCATTGTTCATTGCAATGTGGAAATGATCTATATTTTCATGTTGAGTGCTATAATTTAAAGTGAACATGATGCTCTATTAGTTTGTCAAGTTTAGCCACTTGTAAGCCTTTTCTTTGAATTTCTATCCGTCCCTAAGCCACATTACAACCTTTAGGAGGTTAAAGTGTAAGATCACTAGGGTATATTTTTCACCACTCATATGCAAATGTGATGGTCGCTAAAGAACTAACCACTGAGGCAACTGATAGAATATATATTTGTATATATATTTGTATATATATTTGTAGGAAGCAAGAAATTCTAAATTGGAAAGGATTGGAGCTAAATAAGAAGAAAATTCGGATTTATTGGGCTACTCGCGCAAGACACATTGTTTGGGCCGTATCTTGAGTTTTGCATATCAGATTTCGGTGATTTAACAGTCCACGGGAAGATAATGAGATTTTATTTCATTCTAGAGTGGGCCAGATGTTATATGCCAGTTGGAGCAGTCCAGAAACATAAGAGAAAAGTCAACTACGATTTTTGAACCTAAAAACCTTTTCAATTTTGGAAAGCCATGTATTCTTTGGAATAATAAAAATAATACATTTTATTATCAGGTTATTATCATTAGAAATAATAGATACACGTATATCCATAGCCACCGAGGAGAAGCCAAGAGGATCGGAGAAGGATGACTTTATGCTTGGAGATTTCAACATAGGGATAACTCTTCTTCCTCTATACTTTGTATCGTAGTTTAACCTCCTTATGTATTTTATGACTTTTATTATGATTATGGTTGGCTAGATATTATTGTTGGATGGCTGTTTTGAAGCCCTAGACTTTATGACAATTATACAGTTTTGATTTTCTGAGATGTGTTATTGATTGTGCTTATATATACGTCAATGCTTATGGAGATTCTTGAATTAACTATGGTATGTGGTCATCCAAAGATGTTATGTGATTGATATCTCTATAAAGTCGGTTAATCTTTCTATGTGGTCATGGGATTAATTGTATTAGTGTGTAATTCGTTTTAACTTTTATATGTGGTTCATGGGGTTAAACGGATATCATAATTTATTTCTATGTGGTCATGGCAAGTTCTCTGTAAGTATCTTTCAAACATATCATAAGAGTTTCAGAATTGTGTAATGGGTTTAGGGTGGATCTACATGTTTTCCAACACGTTACATTAATTGCTTAAGAACAAATTTTCGCTTGTTTATTAGTTAATTTAGTTATTAGATAAAAACAACAAACCAAATCCATACTTGATATTATTAGCGGAATAGAAGAAAAGTGATCCCTTGACCCTTGACGTAGAACGATACCCTACTTACTCTACATTATATTCGACACAAAAGGGTTTAAGTTGAGTCACACCAGCCACTCACATATCTAATCCCATGCAGTAAATCAAATACGAAGATGATGAAGACAAATCAATAGGAAGACCTTTTTGGGTTTGAAGTATGATTATGTGAATATTTATTTCCTATGTTCAAGTTCCTAAGTTTGTATCTAACTAATTAAATGTATTAACTTAAAAAATTATAATCCTCCTTACTTTAAATCATAATCCATGAAGAAAGAATCACACATTTCCGTTTTACTCTTGAGTTTTAAAATGGAGATAAGAGAAAAGAGAATGTTAACGGAGGAATTTGGAATTAACAAAGTTCGAGGTTTGTCGCCGAAATCAAGATCTATGACGGTGGTTTTTCGCCGGAAAGTCGCCAGAGTATGGTGGTTGTGATGAATTGGGGGCTGAGATTGTAAGGGTTTTCTTGGTGGTGGCTCGCTGAGCTCTTCGCTTCCAACCCCTTACAATGTGTCTACGTACCCTGTATTTATAGGGGATCAAGCCCTATGTAGTTCTTGGGGAGCAAATAACCTATATGGGCTGGTTTCTAATTTCCGAGGCCCACTAGGATACCAGATCCATTTTATGGAATTGGTCTTCGACTCGCTTTAGGAATGTCCAACGATGAGGCCTAGTCACAAAGGCCCAAGGCTCAACTACAGTCTAGGGACTTCAAAGATATGGCATCGACCCAACTTAGGAGCCGACACTAACCGCTACCAGCTATCTCCCTGACCAAAGTAGTTGCAGGTATAGCCATGACTTACCTTAAATGTCAGACGCATCCTTGTCCCCCGAATGAGAAGCACCCGCCAGATTGCAGGACAAGTGATCCCAAGCGTTTGGGTGCAAAGTGCAGGATTACTCCAAAGTTCCCCAATGAAGACGCACCCATTGAGTACAGGAACAGAGCTCCCAAAGCACACACCAAGGTTCACCCCACATCCCCAATGAGGATGCCCATTCAATATAAGAGGAGGCCTTCAGTCATCAGGCATACCCCTGGAGGCCTTCAACCACGGACATCCCCCTCCTAGGGCACATCCTAGGGGGGAATTCTTCAATCATCAGGCAAACCCCTGGAGGACATTAATAACGAACATCCATCCTTTAGGGCGCATCCTAAGAGGGAGAAGTCTTCAATATCTTGCCAGTATCAAGCCAAGGGAGCCGTCCTTCACTACCAAGTAGCTAATTCAAACCAAGAGGGCGCACCCTCAAGGGGTGTACGGCCTAAAGGAGTGCGCCCTTACCCCTATGAGGGCAAGCCCTAAGTCTTTCATATGTTAATCCCATGTCAATCTAGCTGTTATTCTCTGTCAACTCATCCATTCATGTAAAGTTGTCAGTCCACACCAAGAGGACGCGTCCTCGGGGGTTGGACGGCCAAAGGGCCGCACCCTCTCCCCTATGAGGACTAGTCCTGAGCTTCCCTTGTACCAATTCAATCCCTAATTGCATTTTGGATATCCCCAATTGATTATTACTTGACCCGAATTTACCCTAAAAACCCGATACCGAATTTTGGCTATAACAACTACCCCCCAATTCCATGTGAAATCAGGGATGAAGCATGGAATTCTCAATATTCAAAGTGCCAAAATCTATTTATAACCTTTTCTTCTTCAAGAAGTGTCCTCTAGCTTCTTCCTTCTTTGATGATATAAAGAGGGCACATCCTCCTAGATGGCTTGTCCTTTAATTCTTCTATCATATATTTTTGATAATTCTAATGTTTAGAGAGGGATACTACCTGCACACGACACCTCTAAGCTTACATGAGTTAACTCAGCGTAAGAAACAATAGATATTGTGCACAGATATAAACCTCTCACCGGGCTCGTCCTCAAGTAAAATATTCATTTATCGAGAGGACGCGCCGTCTTCTATCATTAAGAGGTACGGATTCATTCAATTATCTTAAGATTCAAAAAATGGAGTAGCTTATGTAAATATAGATACACCCTTGTATATATATATAATTGTACGGTGGTCTAATCAGTCATACTATTTCATCCGATGGCTGCCACGTTTTCCACCTAATATCTTCCTTTCTCTCCCTTATAATCTTTCTTCTCTCTCATTCCAGAATAGTTCTCTTTTGAGCGCGTCCTAAACTGTGGGTACGTCCTCTTTCAAAAATTCCAATAATGACACACCCATGCGTCCCTTGAAGGTCTGGCCATGTGCATTCTTGCCTTGATATTATGAGATGTCTTGTAAAGATGTCTTCATGTGATGTCATTATAAGAATATGTAAGTGATACCCTCGAAGGGTCCTTCAAAGCACAATCTAGTCCCGTAGGGACCTTGTGAAGTGACCTCGTAGGGCCTTGTAGTCAAAAGTTATCACAATAATATTTTCTCTCCAGCTAACATGTGAGTTTATGTCCCACATGTATCTTCAAGTCTTCTTAAAGTATCATGAGAGAAGGCCTCTTGTTGATATGATGAGAGGAGTGGAGGAGTTCTCTCCTTTTGTCTGTCTACTTTTTAGTATGAGGAGAGGAGTCCTCTTCTGTCACATTAGTCTGGCTTCTTACTAATATGATGGAAGAAGGCCTTTATACGAATACGATGAGAGGAGTCCTCTCTATTAATATGAGTGAAAGAGTCCTCTCTACTGATATGAGGGGAGGAGTCCACTCTGCTGATATGAGGAGAGGAGTCCTCTCTGCTGATATGAGGTGGAGGAGTTCTCTCTACTGATATGAGGTGGAGGAGTCCTTTCTGCTGATATGAGGTGGAGGAGTCCTCTCTGCATATATGAGGTGGAGGAGTCTTCTCTATTAATATGAGTGGAGGAGTCCTCTCTGCAGATATGAGGTGGAGAAGTCCTCTCTGCTGATATGAGGGGAGAAGTCCTCTTTACTAATATGAGTGGAGGAGTCCTCTCCTCTCGTCTAACTCCTTGCTAATTTGATGAGAGGAATAATTTATCGTGTAGAGGGCCTTCATCAGACTAGCATAGGGCCGCACCTTAGCGCCTCTGTCTGGAGAAGGGGCACACAATAGGAGTCAATTGTATCTTCAAACGTCTTTTCACGAAGAAGCATCCCCGTAAGGATAATTTGTTCATAGGAAGAGCCGGGAGATGCATCAGTACTACCCCCCAGCATTGTGAGGGCACACCCTCTTGCGTAGGGCGGCCTATATGGACGAGGGCAATGTCGAAGTCCCTTCTAATCTTTTAATCAATTTTTTAATAGCATTATCTTGTGGAGGGGCTCACTCATGACCTTGGGGCCGCATCCTGCTAGTCAGGGGGCGCATCCGAAGGTCCATGGGGCCTCTACTTCAAATATTCTTCTTCTTGCTGCAACCTGAGGGTTGTACAATCATGTTTAAAGTCGAAGCCTTAACATATGAGACCGATACCATTATGACGTGCCTTGAAGGGCATATATTCTATTATTGAGGATATGACGATGCGTTCTCTGAAGATAAAAGTCTTGTCTTTTCGGAGGGGCTCACTCATGTCCATGGGGCCTCGACCTGTAAGCAGGGGGCACTCATTGTGGACCAGGGGGCCTCTCTCCTATATAATCCATTGAATTATCACGTGAAGGGGTTCACTCATATCCATGGGGCCTCGACCTATAATCAGGGGGCTCTCACTATGGAATACGGGGCTTCTGCTTCCAATAGCTTCCTTTCCTCTGAAATTCAAGTAATGAATTCTTCACGCGGAGGGCCTCGCTCATGTCCATGGGGCCTCAACCTGTAATTCTTTCAAGAATCAGGGGGCGCACTCTGTGGATCACGGGGCTGCTCTCCGATATTATCAATTGAGTTGTCACATGAGGGGGCTCACTCATGTTCATGGGGCCTCAACCTGTAAGCAGGGGGCACTCTCTTTGGATCATGGGGACTCGCCTCCCTATTATCTTCCTCTAAAAATCGCTGGAGTTCATGTTGAGCAGTAGTTCTTTTTCTTGAGAGCACGCCATGGAGGAAGGACGCGTCCTGAAAGACCAGGAAGCCGCACAAATCAATCAGTTCTCCATGTACTCGTTGGAATTTGTCTGAACATCGGAGTATCTTCGGAGTGCGCGCCCTGAAGGAAGGACACACTTGAGAGACGGCAAAGGGGCTCAACTATTGGAGCTTGTCTGATCATTATTTATCTTCATTATAATTGTTTATAGACATTTTTCCATTGGACGCGTCCTCGGGGAGAAACGATCCTTGGGACCTTTGACATGCTAAGAGGGCAACCTTGAAGTAGAGGACGCATCCTTTTGGGGTGGGACGTATGGCATGATAATTCTTGAGATATTCTTCCAAGTAGGAATTTTCCACCTGTCGAAATACTCAATAATTTGAAAAATCTTAGAGATTACATGGAGGACGCGTCCTGGAGAAGAGGACGTGTTCCATCATCGAATTCTCCCAGAAGTTATTGGAAGTCATTTGACCCTCGAGCATCACTCTTAGGGCGCGCCCTAAGGGTTCTTGGGGATTTTCCTTCATAATTTTCTTCCTACAACAATTCAAGGAACAAAGAGCAAAACTAAAACTAGTTAGGTGTTATCTTGAGGGCGCGTGCAGAAGATGATGACGTGCTCCCGATAATTGCGCCTTCTTTTTAGGATCTTGCTTGGAATCACCCCCAGTATACATGAAAACTGTCGCCTTCAAGCATACATGGAAGCATCCTTCAGATCTGAATCGCCTTGACACCTTCTTCTCCAGATCATCATCGAACCCCCAGTCAGGAATCATCGTCTTGAAATCATCATCTTTGGATCTTCCTCCTTACCGCCAGCATGAAGTAGTACCCATGGTCATCCTCTGAATCTTGGCAGACCTTCTTCTAAGAACTTTCATCATGACGAGATATCTCTTCCTCCTGAGATTATGATCTTGATCAGCACCCCTCCTTCTAGCGCCAATTTGTTAACGGAGGAATTTGGAATTAACAAAGTTCGAGGTTTGTCGCCGAAATCAAGATCTATGACGGTGGTTTTTCGCCGGAAAGTCGCCAGAGTATGGTGGTTGTGATGAATTGGGGGCTGAGATTGTAAGGGTTTTCTTGGTGGTGGCTCGCTGAGCTCTTCGCTTCCAACCCCTTACAATGTGCCTACGTACCCCGTATTTATAGGGGATCAAGCCGTACGTAGTTCTTGGGGAGCAAGTAACCTATATGGGCTAGTTTCTGATTTCCGAGGCCCACTAGGATACCAGATCCATTTTCTGGAATTGGTCTTCGACTCGCTTTAGGAATGTCCAACGATGAGGCCTAGTCACAAAGGCCCAATGCTCAACTACAGTCTAGGGACTTCACGGATACGGCATCGACCCAACTTAGGAGCCGACACTAACCGCTACCAGCTGTCTCCCTGACCAAAGTAGTTGCAGGTATAGCCATGAATTACCCCAAATGTCAGACGCATCCTTGTCCCCCGAATGAGAAGCACCCACCAGATTGCAGGACAAGTGTTCCTAAGCGTTTGGGTGCAAAGTGCAAGATTACTCCAAAGTTCCCCAATGAGGACGCGCCCATTGAGTACAGGAACAGAGCTCCCAAAGCACACACCAAGGTTCACCCCACATCCCCAATGAGGACGCGCCCATTGAATATAGGAGGAGGCCTTCAGTCATCAGGCATACCCCTGGAGGCCTTCAACCACGGACATCCCCCTCCTAGGGCACATCCTAGGAGGGAATTCTTCAATCATCAGCCAAACCCATGGAGGCCTTCAATAACGAACATCCATCCCTTAGGGCTCATCCTAAGAGGGAGAAGTCTTCAATATCTTTCCAGTATCAAGCCAAGGGAGCCGTCCTTCACCACCAAGTAGCTACTTCAAACCAAGAGGGCGCGCCCTCAAGGGGTGTATGTCCTAAAGGAGTGCGCCCTTACCCCCTATGAGGGCAAGCCCTAAGTCTTTCATATGTTAATCCCATGTCAATCTAGCTGTTATTCTCTGTCAACTCATCCATTCATGTAAAGTTGTCAGTCCACACCAAGAGGACGCATCCTCGGGGGTTGGATGGCCAAAGGGTCGCACCCTCTCCCCTATGAGGACTAGTCCTGAGCTTCCCTTGTACCAATTCAATCCCTAATTGCATTTTGGATATCCCCAGTTGATTATTACTTGACCCGAATTTACCCTTAAAAACCCGATACCGAATTTTGGCTATAACAGAGAAGAGGAAACTTTTTCAATTTTTTTTTTCACATTCGTGCTTCCGTATATGACCTTACTATTGAGAGTAAATTTTCGAAAATTTCTTTAGAAGACAACCAACGTTTTACCTTATTATTGAGAGTCCCAAATACATGCACTTGTATATCTTGTGCGCATAGGACAAGTCTAAAAGAATCACTTGTGCAAGTGCTAGCTAAAAGTCGCGGAAGAAATGATTTTGTTTCATTGGGTTTCTGTGGATCATCGTTTCTGACCCTGTACATCCACTGATTTTGTTCATATCATGTTCACATATATCTCAAATCAATCATGCACATCTAATCAGTCACCATGGGGCGAACTTAAGCTGAAATTCCAATGGAGCGAAAAAAATTTAGTAATTTTTTTTTTCAAGTCTCGATTTTTAGTTAAAAATTAGTATACATGTTTTACTATATCCCCGTTAGCATAATAAAGTTGACGATATTTCATTTTAACCCCGGCTGTTTGAAAATTTTGGTCAGAATTCCGCTACTAGCTAGTCATTTCAGATGTGAATACTAAAGGTTCGGTGGTACAATTTGGAATGTGATGTTCTCCACTGAAATCAACCAAATGAAAAGGAAAGAGAATATTTGGTAGAGAGACAAACAAACATTACATACTGTACAGCATTTGTGCATGCACTGAAAAGCTGTGATCAAGAATGTGAGCCAAATGCCAAGGTAGATATTGGTCCAGACATAACGATAATAATTAATCATTCCATGGTAGAAAAGCTAGGATAGAGACAAGATGTAATACAATATCTTCAGAAGAAGAATAAGATGAAAAGAATGCACAAGTACATCTTCAAAACATGCATGACAACCACTAATTAAACATGTATTTCTGGTATAATTATGCTACATGACGCTGCCGACAATTGGTGCACCTCGCTTGATGGCATCGATTTGAGTAGTTTCATAAACTGGTAAATCACTTGAATAGCAGGAAACCAAGTCATAATTTTGAAGTTCAAATAGGTCGGAACTTGAATCACTATCTGCTCCATCATCCTCGTCGTTTATAAAATTTTTAAAGTTTGTCGAATCCTTGGAATGATTAATCTTACCACCCGAAACCTTATTGGCGAATGTATTTTTGAATTTTTCGGATGAATTTTCGTTAGGAGTCTGAAACTTGAACTTTTTTTCATCTAACCAAGAGGTTTCAGTGTTCTCGTCATTATGAACCTTTTTATGAGAAGAAGACGACTTGACATGAACATTAATATCGTTCTTGATCTTGGACGAAGTGTTCATTATCACATCATCATTTTGATCAGAATGGCTATGGATTTCTTTGGGACTGATTTTTGTAGGAACTTTTGCGCAAGGAAGTCTTTTTTCGGAGCTTGAGGATGATGAATAAAAAGATGAAGACTTTGAATCTGAAGAAATTATATAATTCGAAGATGTTGTGTTTACGCTTTGAAAGTGACTCATGCTACTTCTCCTTTTTCTCCTCCCTATCTCATGATCTTGATCATCTTTCATGGATTTTGAGGATGATATTTTCGACTTTTTCGTCTTAGAAGAAGTTTGGTTAAAGAGTGAATTCAAGAAGCTAGCAAGCTTACCACCTGGAGAGTTAGGCTGCTTGAATTTCTTCTCATCTTTTAAGACCTTTTGATGATGAGTTGGTGTTGGAATTGAGGTTCTTTTGCTACTCATCACTGGAATGTCAAGGCTCATTCTTCCACTTGCTCTCATCATTTTTTGCTGTGGTGTAAAACTTGTACCATAGATTTCGTTGGAAGCCGAGAAATACCCTGCAGCCTCGAACACGTCGAGCTCACCGGAGTTGTGCCTCTGGTGAAATGATTTATGGTTGGCCTTCTCTTGAATTCGAGGTAGTCCAGCTGTAATGGACATTGTTTTAAGCTTGAACTTTGGAAGTCTATATTTAGCAATTTGTTTGGAAAGTTTAAAAGTTAAGCTTGCACTTGCTGGTGTTTGTTGATAACACTTAGCTAAAGAGTAGTGTTATATAAGGCATGAATGAGTAGATGGGACTAATTTTCGATAATGATTGAGGGTAGTGGTCTACAAGTTCATTTCAATAATGTTTATAATTGCACTTGTAGTAATACTTTCTTTTTCAATGAACTTTAAACTGTTACCTGTAAGTTGTAACTTGCAAGCATATGCGTACTATGTTACTATATTATCTCTTAGCCATTTTAGTTAGCAATGAAGCTGCTTCAAAATGAGAAACTTTAATTTAGAATCAGTAGTTCAATGATCTAATAAAGAATCAAACAATATTTGTTGCATGGGTTTGCGGAGATGTCTTGGTTTCGAGTCATTCATCCGTAATTTTTTTAATTCAATATCTTAATTGTTTAAGACCTCGTTTTAGTTAACATCACGAGATTTTGAAAAAGTTGTTTGATGATAGTAGGGATTTAGATGCAATCCGTAGCGATCGTTTCAAGATTTAACATGTTTTCTTTGTTCTTTTATTCTAGTTTGGCATTAATTTTTTTTTTGTATGTTCTCTTCCTTCTTTTGTAGGTCTATCTTTTTAGGTGCATTGACAATCTACATGGAAGCTGATGTGCAATTCATCAATTGTTCAATGGCTTTAGCCCGTGTTTGATGAATATATATACACTCGTTTTCTCAGAGTTGTTGGGTAGTCTCTCTACCGTAAACATGGAGAGAGTTACACAAGTAACCTTAGATGAATAAGGAAGATATACACCACATTACCATTCGTTACTACATGATAATCTCACTTTTCCGACACCAAATTTCTCACAAATAAATAAATTCGTTAGAATTTACGGACAACTTCCGAAGGTTGAAACATTATCGAAAGTTTAATATTTTATTAGTACAGTGTAGCAGATTTAAAATATTAAGAGGGAAATTTTTCGGTATTAACGTAAGGGGTACATGTTGTCGGAAATACTGTGATAAATTATACTTTATACTTTTGACATAAAAAAAAGTATTCATTGTTTGGATAAGACCATATAAAAGCGGGTACCAAGCAAGACTTCCAACAATGAAAGCAAACTTTCGACGAAATAATGAGTTAAAAAAGGGTGATTTGTTGTAATGTTTGTGGAATCTATACTCTTTATTAATAAGTAAAATAATGTGAAAATGACGCGCGGTACTAAAGTAACAAAGTACCAAAATACCAAATTTGGTTATCACTTGACCCGGGTTCGATTCCTCGCAACTACATAATTATACAAGATTTATTTATTTTAAATTTTTTAGTTTCATCCAGGGTTCGATTCCTTACGACTACGTAATTATACAAGATTTATTTATACCAAATTTGGTTATCACAACTACGTAATTATACAAGATTTATTTATACCAAATTTGGTTATCACTTAACCCGGGTTCGATTACTCGCAACTACATAATTATACAAGATTTATTTACTTTAAATTCTTTAGCTTCATCCAGGGTTCGATTCTTTACAACTACGTAATTATACAAGATTTATTTATTTACTTTAAAATCAATAGTTTCATCGAACGTTAGATTCTTTGCAGCTACGTAATCATACAATATTTATTTATTTACTTTAATTTCTTTAGCTTTATGCACAGTTCGATTGTCTGTAACTACTACATGATTAAATAGTTATTTATTTATTATATATTTTTATCATTCAATTCTCGAGAAATACGTTTTTAAATAATATTTATTAATACTAATATTTTAATGTCAACTCGCTCGGTCCGTGCTTGGCACGGGTTATAAGCTACTAATAAATAATACGTAGAAGTAAACATATAAATAAATACACACTACTATAATGATTCCTAGTACACAATTATAGAATTTCCACTGTGTATTAAACTCTATAAAAATATTAAATCAAAACACAAAGAAAAAGGGTTGATCCTTTTCCATGTATATATACACCAAAACATATATACATTGTGTGCATGATCATGACAAGCCTACGGAGTTAATTGAATTGTCTGTTTCTAACATTTAATTATATTGTCAGTATTTACATTGGCAAGTCGTTTTCTTTTTCTTAAATCCACTCTATCTTTTCAATCTTGGTGGGCAATTGTGATTGTTACATAATACATGACGCTGTCTGCCGGTCTCTATTGCATTATGGTTCGACGAATATTAATTATTTCTACGATTATACATCTTTTTTCTTATTCCTTTTACGTTTTAATTATCAACTAATTAATTATAAATCAAAATCCATCTAAGTGTTCTTGTAGTTTCTAAAACTCGTGTGAAATTTTTGGATTTCAAATAATGACTTTAAGGTATCTAGCGACATGAATTGCAACGTTAATGGCATGCACGGGGGCTAAGTATGTTTTTAAGACTTTAATATCAAGGAACATCGCTTGTTTTATGTTCACTTGTATTGATATGGACTTGAGTAATATCTCATCACTTTACAATAATACAAACATTATTTTTAATTTGTTATTATATTATTTACGTTTTAATATTTTAATAACTGTTTTTTTTTGAAAAAAGATAAGTAGCAATGTTAAAATATGTAAAAAAATTTAATAATTAAAAAGATTAAAATAAGTTTTAAACTTAATAATTAAAATTATTAAAATAATTTAGCAAAAAAAAAGCATTAAAATAGGTTTTAAAATAAATAAGTAAGGATTTGTATGTGATATTTTTAGAAAAAAAAGAAATTTTAGTAAGAAAAAAGTATGAACCTTTTGGATGGTATGCACTTTTCTAATAACATCGATAACAATAAAATTTACATTTGGTAATACCATAGAGTTAATTCATAAAAACAACTTTTCAAAACATAAACAATGTTGAGTAAATTCTACAATTTTATTACAAACAAATTTAAAAAGAGTGATTTTCAAAGTAGACTGTGATCAAATTTATTTCTCAGAAATGCTTTCATACTACATATGATTTGATCATATACAACATATCTCATGTGATCATATTTGAAGGACTATTAAGGTGAGACTAAAATATTGTATAGATACGAAATCAATCATTAGAATGGTACTTATAAAAATCTTGGTAACACAAAATAAATAAAAAAAATTGAAATATATTTATGCTTATCTTTTAGAGGTATTTGACAATATATCTTGTGTTTTGTTGTGGAATACTTTTAACGTGGATTTTTGGTTAAATAGCATATCAATTAGTTACTCAATTAAATTTTTTATTTTTTGAGAATATCTTCATTAAAACAAATGATTGATTCGTTTAAAATAGAAACATCATCGATGTGTTGAAAGGAAACGGACATGGAACTATCGGAGAGTCTTCACATCTGAATGTTATCATGATTTCTCCTCATTCAGAAAACGAAATTTTTTTTGTGGAAGATACCTCAATTGTTGTCAATGTTAAACAGTTGATAGAACGTTTGGAAGAAACATTAACAGGTTTTGTGATTTTTCAAATAGAATGGATTGAAAAGATAAATAATTGGAAACCAATAGAGGAGCAGAGAATGAAAATGAGTTGTCGACTTGTGAATTCATCGCTAATATATAGTTCATAAGATGTTCTTAAAAGTATGGATAGTTTTGTGAAAATCTATATATGTTTCATGTTAGTTAAATTCAATGAATTTAGGATCATGTCAATTACTAATGTTGTACTTAGGTTATGTCATCACACGGATTTTCATCTAGTTTTAAATAATGCCTAAAGATATGTTTATTTATCTTCATATCATCATTCTTATATTTTTTTAATAATATTGTTGTGGGAGAAATTTTGGTACAACACAATTGAGAGAATCTCGCTGGAATATTCGTAGAACGTGTCCTTGATTATCGGACGGAGCTGTAGGTTTGTAGCTAGAAACCTGTAGCTCGTGGTAGGTATAGAATAATAGAAGTATGTCTCCGGGGGCTGAGTTGACAAAACCACCGGTTGAAGTGGGCGGTGTAAATCCTACACAGCCAGTCAATTCACCGGAATATGTATCACAGAGAATACACGAGCCTTATACATGTAGAGAGTGAAAATCCGAATCCTTTAGTCAAGTGCCTACATATCCTATTTATAGGAATCAAGCCCCATGTAGTTCTATTAGGTTTATACTTCTTCTTTCCTGCGAATTCGGCTACTCTAAGATAATCCATCTTAGAGTTATAGTCGAATTATGCACCTACAGCTGAGCTTTCCAGTGTCATAATCCACATCCATCACTAAATCTGGTAAACCCTCATGCCCGTAATGTATATCCGAAACAATCAATACAAGTCCTATATTGACTGCACTTGCTCCATCCAACACGTATTTGTTATGATCGAAAATCCTTTCCTAAGAGTAATTACGTACTTCTAAACAATAGTAAACAGAGTCCTTATCCAACTAGCATTCTGCCTTCCTGAGGTTCCGACTACTCGGCACCTGAAACCAGTCCCGAGGTTCAGAACACCTAAACCTCAATACCCTTCACCTGAACCTCGACACCTTGAACCTGTTCTGGTACCCTGAACCTAAACCATGGTGTCCTGAACCTAAACCTCGGTACCCTTAACCTGCACCTCGGTACCCACAATCCTAGCCCAATACACCACTACTGGACTTATAACAGATATGGGCCTTAAATTGAGCCCATGTGAGATTTTGGGCACAACAACTACCCCCCGGTTCCTTGCAGTATTGAATACTAGAGGAACCGAAACCTTCCACTCACAAGCTCTTAATCACATAAATCCGAAAAATAAACCAAGCCTCACATACTTTGAACCTCTAAGCCGAGGAAACTCCATGTAAGTAACAAGAGATTCAAACAACGACAGCATCCGTTTTGATTTTTGGTAAACAACCTTTAACCTTATATCCAGCTATAGGTACGCAGCTGAACAATATTCATCCGAATAAACCTTAAAAAGAATAATCCTCCATTATTTTCCGAAAATCAATCATGCATCTTAATTTAGTCATACAGAAAAATCTCAACTTATTTACACATTATCCTTTCAATTAAAATTCAAATTCGAATCACCATTCCACAATCCTTTTGCATTCCTCCTAGAAATCTGAACCATGCATTAACCCTTCATATTTTCATCATTTATTTTAAATCTCCAACCAATCAGGGGATGCCACCTGGTGCGGCTGTTCCTATCCAAGCGTGCACTTAAAAACATACCCCCCCCATCTTTTATTTCTCAACACAAACTCTACACTCATCACTTTCTCTCTCCCGACGAACAGCTTCAAGACGGTTTGATTCTCCGGCGATACCCAAATTTCTGACGATCCTCAACCTGCAACACTCCACAAGGTATGAATCTATCTTCATCCGTCATTTTTAATCCCTATTTGCCGTTGCATGTTATCCTTGAATATGTCTGTCTTGTATACATGTGTTCATATATACGTATACACAACCATATATGCCCACACACACACCCACATCAACTGCTCAATTGAATTGAAGTCCGAGATGCCATGTGTACACTCTTTGTTGAACTATAATCACACGATGTTATTCTTTATTTTACCATGTACCCAGATAAAATTCAAAACCCTTTAAACTAGTGTCTTTTTCGGTGCCATGAATTGCATACAACACTGTGTCTACCCGTCTTCCTGACGATCCTTGCTTATATGTCCAATATATACCACATACATCCTGGGATATTAACGTCGATATATATACCATCGTATAAGAAGATTTAAGTTAATAATTGACACCCCTTCCTTTAGATTTAGGTTGAAATTTATGCATAATGAAACCCCTCCCAAGGTGAAGACCCCTATGGACTTCTATATGTCCTTTAG
The DNA here is from genome assembly GCA_030848705.1 of Heracleum sosnowskyi. Taxonomy (NCBI): domain Eukaryota; kingdom Viridiplantae; phylum Streptophyta; class Magnoliopsida; order Apiales; family Apiaceae; genus Heracleum; species Heracleum sosnowskyi. The sequence goes on along the minus strand of CM061244.1, from coordinate 111,795,017 downwards.
GTATAGAGACAACTTTGGAATTCGTAACCCCCAACTCCTTGAAATTACTCAGGTCACCACCTGTTTGACCTAAATCCCCAGTGACGACTCACAAAGAACCCCGATCAAACACTCTTATAAATTTCACGGGTTACCTATCCTTTTCCTTGCCTGATTAAGAAGAAACCTGTTTGGCTGTTAATTTACCCTGCTCTATCTTTTAAAGATGTCAGGGAGCTCAACTGCGGCTAGCTCTCAACAGTCGACCGCCCAGGAGGTTCAAACTCATATTGACCTCCTAGATTCTGATACCTCACTAACCAAAACCCCATCGCCAAAGCTGCCAACCATTAAACCAGTTAGCACCAGGACCCGTTCCAAGGTTAAGGTGTTAATTCCCAATAAAGCTATTTCGTAAGTTAGGACCAATCTTTTTTCTCACAAAACCAAAGATACAAAACCAGTAATCATTCAACAGACATCCTCTGAGAACCATCCAATCCCGGAAACCAAAACCTTGCCGCTCTCCAAGTATCATTCCCATGAGGAAGAAGTTTCATCTGCTAAGGCTAGAACCTCTGTCCATCCTGAACATAGCTTTGAGGTTGAGGTGGAGACCTCGATGGACGAAGAAGCCCCTCGATATTGCCCCGCTTCAAATGACTCCAAACGTCTATCGAATGGCAATGTGCATGTTCATCCTTTATGACCAACTATTTGAGAAGAAAATGTCTTCCCGCGAGTTGGGTTTCTTTTACCAACTCAAACAGACGGGAAAAAACTCTAGTTTCTTCTATCTCTCTACCTGGGGCATCCATTATGGCCAGTGCATCAAAGGAAACAGGAAGGGAATGACCGATTGGCGTCCCCAATTTTTGATGATGCGGTGAAGATGGTGGAGGAAATTAAGAAGAAAGAAGCTGATGCTCCGGTAGATCAGGAAAAAGTTGTCCAGTGGGAACCTGAAGTTGAGGCTCAGGGTGTGGTTGACGGCACCAGCCTAGAGGTTCAAATGGAAGATGTGGAGAAAGCCGATCCAGCTCCTGACCAAGACGCTCCTGATGCCTCTCCTGACAACCCCGCTCCATGATTACTGGTTACCAATTCATTTTAAAACATTTACACCCTTGTAAGGGTTAACTTTTATGGCTTTTATTTTGATAACATTCCTGGCGTTCGCACCGTAAGTTTCAAACATTTGGATGAGGGTGCGGGTACCTCGGAATACCTCGCAAGATGTAACCTTTAACTTTGGTTTTCATCTTTTAATTTACCGTACTTTTACCTTTCATATGATTCCATGCAATCTTTTTCATGCGCATGCTTTAGACTAGTATGACAGGTATATGAGCGTTTGGCCGTGGCCTCCTGTCAAGTCCCGAATGCATAAGCTGAACCTGCCCTGGAGTGTTAGGTCACCAATATCCGTGTTCCAGTAAGTAGATATGTACCGATCCAAGAATATCCATGATTTATACCACGTGGGTAGCCAATAGGATCTAGCCAATGAGATCATTTTTCGCCTAAGGTTAATCAATATGCATATTTGTGTTATTGTAGCCACAAACCTGAAGCTCACCCGAGCTATCTTCTACCTCCTAACCAGAGATATAAATCCATGTTTAATAAAATCCATTCTCAGCATGATTATTCCAATTGTATGCTGGGTAAGTAGACCACCCTTGTATCTAATATCCTTAGATGCATAATCCATATTCCATGGATTACAATATCCATAAGCCTTAGAAAAAACCAATTGTCCATGCATATCCCCGCCTAGGGTAGTGCGCCATAAAATCCAATGTACTTCATAAATCCGTATGAAGCCTAATCCATGCTACAACTTCAAGGGTTCCCCCACATTGCCATGATATTCATGCCTAGTATCCCTAAGACTTATATGAACTGTAATGAACTTTATTTGTTGTGCAACGACATCTAACAGAAACTGCATTGAACCAGTCCTCTGGTAGAAGCCTGAGCTTGTGACTCATAATCCATGAGTCGTAACCTTCACCTCATAATCCATGACTGCTAGCCTTCACCTCACAATCCATGAGCGTGAACCTTCACCTCATAATCCATGAGTGTTGTAACAGCCCCAAATCCGGGGTCAGAGATTTAGATTAGTCACGATCCACTTACTTCTTGCCTTGCCTGCTTTACTCATAATAGACACAATTCATCTGCTTATGACCCCACAATGTATATATCTCACACACACACACAAAAGTTAGAGTCTCAGAAACGACACAAATACAACCATTGCGGAATAAATAATCTTTATTACAATACCCAAATGTCTTTTGAATTTGCTACTGATACAACTCCTAAGTAATGGTACATTACCAACTTAGCCTTGTAATACTCACCACCCTCTCATACCATTCATATATATACATAAGATGAATACCAAAAGCTCCAGCTTGATCTGACTGGTTCATACTACTTCCAGGATCACTGCTAGAAACTGCTCATGAGACTGCCTTGCGCTTACCACTCGCCTGAGGGATGTGCGCCGAATCCTTGGTATCCTACTTCGCTGCTATATAATATTTATAAAGCAATAGCAAGAGTGAGCGATAGCTCAGCAAGGTAATTAAAGTATGGCATAATCCTGCCTTTAACTCAACCCAGAATAAAGCGGGTATAAGACAATAATTTGTCAAAATATCTTGATACTGAAATTATTTCCCTATCAGAATATATTCCAAAAACGGTACCATTGTTGTATTTCAAATATCATTTCATAATATTTCTGCAAACTTTTGCTATATTATGAACAAAGTTCTAGTATAATATAAAAGATGAGGTTTCAAAGTAAACCAATATAACCTTTCCGAAAAATATCTGCTATGTAAGCAGAATATCAACATATAACTTAAAAGATGAAGTTATAAGGTGATTCAGTATAAACAACTCCCTTACCATAACTCATGTTATGTAAGGTATCCACAGAGTCATATGATATAAAAGATGAAGTTACGAGGAAAATTTCATATAATGTTCCGTAACCCAAAATCCACTTATGCATATATACTCTGAGTAAGGTTTAATCAGAGTCATAACTCATAAAGTAAAAGATGAAGTTGCAAGGATTTATTATAACTTCATTTTGTTAAACACTATTCGACCCTCTGCCAACATGATCGGTAAGCCAGTACTAAGGGGGCTACCTTTTAGTCCTTTTCAATACATGTTGCAGAATTATCCAAGTTGGATGATGAACTAATACTAGAGTAATCTCCGCGCCAGTTGTCCAACCTTACTATGATCAGTAGCAGGTTGTACAACTAAAAAGGGTTTTCTACATGTAGATGGAAGAACACAACATCCTGACATTGTCTACCGCCTTTCTGGATCTCCCCGGCCCATTTGGGGCAATAAAAATGATGGATCGGCGCGACTCGACCTCTTACACTTGCTCCTAGTTCGGATGAAATCCATGACTCTGAAACGTAAAGATAGTCCTCCTTTCTCCAAGTGTAATACTTGTTGATATGACTCCACTCAGTAGTTATATCTAGGTTGGAATGGAAGATTCTCCAATATTTCCCAAGCGATTGTTTGTTAATGGATATCGACTTGTTCCATCAATTTACCCCTCGATCGTTGAGGTGGTAACACAACATTTAACTTGCAGAAATTAAATTGCTCAGAGAAAATATCTGTCCCCGGACAGTTTTGAGTTGAGAGTTTAAAATGAGTAGCAGTCACTTAAATCAGGTTTCCCATATTTTTGATAGTTGAGCGAGCATTTAAATCCTCTTAAAAGACAGATTTAAATGGAAAAACAGTGTTTTGGGAACCTCTTTTTGATTTAAAATAATAAAGCTTAGAGTATCCTTCGTAATTATTTAAGGTCGAGGATAAACTTTAAATAACATTTCTCACTTTTAAAATATTCTAAAAGTATTTAATAAATAATCGAATAATATTTATTAAATAAGTAAACCTTAAACGAATATTCGAAAATAATATTCATTAAGTAAATAATGATTAAATGAATATTCAAAAATAATATTCATTAAATAAATAAGGATTAAATGAATATTCAAAATAATATTCATTAAATAAATAAATCTTAAATGAATATTTAAAATAATATTCATTAAATAAATAAACCTTGAATGAATATTTAAAATAATATTCATTAAATAAATAAACCTTGAATGAATATTTAAAATAATATTCATTAAATAAATAAACCTTGAATGGATATTTAAAATAATATTCATTAAATAAATAAACCTTGAATGAATATTTAAAATAATATTCATTAAATAAATAATCATTGAATAATAATTGCCCGATATCTTTATCGGAAAATAATTTTTAACATATACAGAAAATATAACTACTATCGGTCTAAAGAATAAAATCATACGCCCTTTTACCTAGGGCCTTTATAAAAACTTGGCTTCTAACTAATATCCCATATTTAGCTTAGAAGCCCATAATTAAATCATAAAGCAAGTATCACAATATACTTTCGAAAACAGTTATGCCTTCCATTAGCATTTATAACTGAAATAGTATTCAAATAATATTTCTTGACCGAGATAATACTCAAATAACATTCCTTGAAAGATATAGTAAGCAAATATCATTCCTCGAATGATGTCACACTCGAATAACAATCCTCAAAATACATAGTATTCTGCCGATGGAATCCCTCCGGGTTTCCACGGCTATCTACATATCTCAAAATACCGACTCCCGATTTAGAGTCGAAAACAATGAATATGCTCTTATATTTAGAGCTACCAGGTAAACCGGTTCATAACTACTTAACTCAAAAGATTTTATATAATCCAAAGGTCAAATCCATTTCAACAAGAAATAAGATATATCGCAAAACTGTCCAATTTTATACATGGAAAAAGCAGTATTATATAGTCAATACTTCAAAGTATAGATTTAGAAACTTTCCTGATGCTCGAGAAGTGATAGGGGTTCGCGACGATGTCGGACAATCTAGACAAAGTCAAAGAAAGCACACGATTAATCCCCTGGATAATCCACTTGTACTCAATGCTTAAACACGTAAGCGAAACACAACCAAGGCATTACTAGCTCGTTATAGGCTCATACTAAGTCCATGTTAATCGACAATTACTTAAGTTGTAGGTTTAGTCCGAAATCGATCCTCGAATACAAGTTATACTTAACCATTTACAACATTGGTTTCTAAGTCATGTTCTTAGTGGTTTTCACTTGCGCAACCTCGGCTAACACATTTTTATAAAATTGAAAAATAATCTTTTGGACTCGAAACTTTCGTACAAACTTTCGTAACTGACCTTGTCACTTCAATACAAAGTTTCATATTTTAAAACAACTTTTAAGGGTCTCAAACATAGCCACAAAGTTGGTACATTTCTGCAATCTCATTCCTTGAACCACTTTCACTAAAATGGTCATATCTCATAAACCGTAAATCATAATGACATTATTCTTGCGCTCACGTAAACTAGAAACAAATATCTACACACTCATGTTCATCACTGAACCAAAAGAGGCAGTTAGGTTTTCGGATTCTAGGCAGTTTTTAGAGTTAATGAGAATCGGGCATTACGACGGCTTAAAACTTAACGTTTTCCATTTTCAAAACACAACCAAATCAATACCAATCAATCCCAAACTCACCATCCACCTTATACTCCCTCCACTCAGTCAAATCCTCCATGAATATTCAAAACAAATTCATAACCCATCCTCCAAACTTAACCAACAATTCCTCTAATCACCTAAAACATCAACCCATTACATATACTACACATACATGCTTTCAAACTTAAATTATAAACACAAAACTTTTTGAAAACACTATTCATCATCTTCTTAAAATCAATAAAAGATCATGCTAGAGATGGTGGGTGTTGGAGATGTTACCTTTAAAAGAATGGGCTTGAGCTCTTCTTTGATTTAAGCTATTAAACACTAAGTTTGGTGGAGAATTGCTCAAGCTTCAAGCTCCTTCTTCCTCATTCCTTAGGTTCGGTTTTTCTTCAAGAAAATGGGGGTGGAGGCTGGTCCTTTTGTGTGTTTAATGTGTGGATGAGGTTTGGTTATAAGTTTTAGATATTTGTTTGCCAAAATGCAAGTTAGTCACTGCCAGCTAGTCCCTCAATTTTGCTAAGTTACAAAGCTTCTTCCACACACTTCTTCCACCCATTATTCTTCTTTTAATACATATCTTCTTCTTTATTTCCTAAGTTATAATACGTCCAAAGTTGCTCCTTCGAACGGATTTTCGATTCTCGTTTTCGTTTGCGATTTCTGACTACGCGATTAGTAACCGTTTATTATTCCTGAACTTCCGCTGAAATATGGAATCAATCGGAGACTATGAAATTTTACTATTCACCTTGGAGTACTATTCATCAATGTTACTATTCATCCTTGTTTTTGTTCCTCTTGCAACGATTCGAAAATATTTCCTAAAAAGAGCGAATAAAACTCTACGCGATTCTCGCAGTGAATAGTAACTGTTCACTATTCGCTCCAACAATCGAATCCTTAAATCGACTTTAATAAAATAATAAAATTCCAAAATATTAAATCCTCAAATCCTCAAATTTAATATCTCATTTCTTGAATATAATAATATATAATTCACTGCCCGGTCAAATACTACACCAAAATAAAATTTGGAATTTCTGAATTCCGATCGTCTTTGCATTCACTTATTTACTCCGTAGATCACTAATATGACTTCGGAATATCCACACTACGTCTCGTACATAGGTGGCATGAAAAATTTTCTTAACCCTCAAAATCACTATTCATCCACCAAATTCACTATTCACTGATGCACTTAATCATAATAAAAAAAATTTAATTTTTCCAAAAATTCGGGTTATTACAAGTGTGAATCTTCAATCCAATAATATTAAATTTCAAAATTTTAACATTTTAGACATGTATTTCGAAATTATTCATTTTAAACGTGCACAAAGTATATCCACTACCCCTCAGTTCTTTATCATATTGCAATTTATGATGAAGAACTAAGCCGAAATAGTCATGCATTCAATCCTTATCTACACGTAATCCTTACAGTAAACCAACAAAGAATAACGAGGCATTCAAACAAGAACATTCACATGAACCAAACATAGAGGTTACATAAATATTGTAAAATTTGTCAAAAGACATCAAATAGGTAGGGTATGCATACACTACCCCCGAAGTGTTCAGAGAACAAATGAAAATAAACAATTATGAATCTGAAACAAATTGCTTTGAAGTTGAGCCAAACAGCTATAAAGCTGGAGCCAACAACTATGAAGCTATACCTAAGCATGGCAGTTACAACTAATAAACCGCTTTTATTATTCCTACGCCTGAAAGAGGCCTACAGAAATAGTACCTGATGATTTTACTGGTAATATTTTTTAAGATGCTCACCATTCCATGCCCTTGGAATGAGCTTTCCATCCAAATCTGTGAGATGGTAAGTACCTTCCCATAGGACAACCTTTATGAGGTACAAACCTTCCCAATTTGCACCAAACACCCCATGACCATGAACCTTCATGTTGGGCATCATCCTCCTTAAAACCAAATCACCAACCTTCAACGGGCGAGCACGAACCTTGCCGTCAAAGTACTTCCGAGTACGCGGCTGATACGCAGCTAGCTTCAGCTGCGCGGTAGCTCGAACCTCTTCCACCAAATCCAAGTATAAAAGTTGATTCACTTCATTATTCCCAGGATCATAATTATCTCTTCGAAATGATCCAGCCCCAATTTCCACAGGCACCATAGCTTCACAACCGTAGGTTAAGGTGAAGGGTGACTCCCTAGTAGTGGTTCGCGGTGTTGTGTTGTATGACCACAAAACCATAGGGAGTTCCTCAGGCCAACACCCTTTGCTTTCTTCCAGCTTGGTCTTCAAAGTATGCTAATGATCTTGTTGATAGCTTCCGTTTGACCATTACTTTGAGGGTGATAAACTGCCGTGAAGCCCTTTTGAATCCCAAGATCATCACACAGCTTTCGTAACTCTTTGCTATCAAATTGCTTTCCATTATCTTAGATTAGTTTGTAGGGAACTCCAAATCTACAAACAATTGCCCTGAACACGAATTCCTTTATCTTTGCAGCTGTTATCTTAGCCAGAGGTTCAGCTTCAGCCCATTTGGTGAAATAGTCTACAACTACAACAACATACTTCACACCTCATTTCCCTTGAGGAAGCTCCCCAATCAAATCAATTCCCCACACAACGAAAGGCCAGGGGCTGGTGAGAGGCTTCAACGAGACAGTTGGATTGTTATTGAAATTTGCAAACCTTTGACAACGATCACATGCCCGAGTGAACTTATGCGTGTCCTTCTGAATTGTAGGCCAATAGTATCCTTGACGGAGTATTTTATGTGCCAGAGAGGTCCCACCTGAATGATTGCCACAAATTCCTTCGTGGACTTCCGGCATGATGTACTCATACTCGTCACCTGATATGCACCTTAACAGTGGCTTGTTAAATCCCCTTTTGTACAAAGAACCATCATAGATAACATACCTTGCAGCTTGATATTTTATCCTTCTGGCCTCCTCTTTCTTTTCTAGCACGACTCCCTTTGTGATGTACTCCATGATAGGTGTTGTCCACAATACCTCAGTCGCAGGTTCCAAGCGCATAACCTCAAGCTTAGGGATGCTAGGCTGAAGTTGTATCTCCAGAGGTATTACCCCTAACATGGTAGCTTCCTTTTGTGAACCTAATTTTGCTAGTGCATCAGCATCAACATTTTGTGCCCTTGGGATTTGCTCATGGTTCACTTCCTTGAACCTACTTATCAGCTCCTGAGAGTACCTCGTACAGAGGTCAGTACGAGGACCTCTAGCCTGAAATCCTCCTCGAATATGCCATACCACCAACATAGAGTCACTAAAGACAGTCAGGTTTTCCACCTTCATCTCCAAAGCGAGTTTTAAACCAGCTATTAGAGCTTCATACTCTACATCATTGTTAGTCACATAAAAAGCAAAGTGGATGGAGCTTTGAATCTTGTGACCTTCCGGGCTTATGAGAACAATACCGGCTCCTGCCCCATTTCCATTTACGGCTCCATCCACGCAGAATGTCCACCAAGGTGAACAATTTTCAACAATCTCCTCCGGAGCTGTAGGTTCAGCTATGCACTCATCACCCTTAACCTCAAACGATGGAGGAAATTCCAGCAGAAAGTCTGCCAGCACCTGTCCTTTTATAGCCGTCCTTGGCTTATACTCAATATCAAATTGACCCAACTCCACAGCCCATTTCATAAGCCTACCCGAAGCTTCAGGTTTATGTAAGACTTGCCTTAAAGGGAAAGAGGTACGTACATCGATCTGATGTGCCTGAAAATAAGGCCGAAGCTTCCTTGAAGCTAAGATCAATGCATAGACCAACTTTTCCATATTATAATACCTTGTCTCAGCATCCTACAACCTTTTGCTCACGTAATAAACCGGGTGCTGAACCTGCACCTCCTCTTGAACTAACACAGCACTGATTGAGTATTCTGAAACTTCTAAATATAGTATGAGGACCTCTCCATCGAGAGGTTTAGACAGTAATGGAGGACTGCCCAATTTCTCCTTTATTTTTGTGAAGGCAGCTTCATACTCCGGGCTCCGTTCGAAGTTCTTTCCTTTCTTGATTACTGCAAAGAATTCTCTACATTTATCCGAAGACTTAGATACAAACCTGTTCAGAGCTGCAATCCTACCAGTAAGACTTTGAACCTCCTTTATGTTACGAGGAGACCGCATCTCAATTAAAGCTTTAATCTTTGAGGGGTTCGCTTCAATTCCTCGGTGATTGACAATGAAGCCTAGAAACTTGTTAGGTCCAAAGTATCGTAGAAGGGGGGGGGGGTGGAATACGATACTCACAAATAATTTAATTTCGTTCGCGGATTAATCTTTCAGTTCTATAACGAAATCAAACACACCAAACCAAATCAAGTTTCGGGGAATATATCTTTTTATAAATATAAACCTCGAGGGGTGCTACAATTTCTAATCCGTAGATTAGCGTCAATGAGTTTAAGGTTACACAAATACAAAACAATGATCAAGTTCTGAGCACTATTAATTTCTCTGATAATTTTCTCCGGCTCTTCTCTCTCTCAGTAATGTCTCTGTGTTGAAATCCTTAACTGAAGAAGACACACTCTTCTCTCAGTATTAATTGTAGACTTGAATTGAAAACCATCGAACCATTCTTGAAGAATCAATCCTGGCCGTTGGATCTTCATCAACTGGAAAAACAAGTATTACTTTTCACCTGCTCCATATTAGAAAAACTATCGAATGTAAAAGTTAATATTCCATTCGATGGTTTTTAAATGAAAACTATCGAATGAAACATTAACTCTTAATAGTTTTCTAATGATTTCTTTTTATCTCATTCGATGGTTTTTCTTAATCAAAAACCATCGAACCCTTTCCTTTAGACTTTGATTTATTTAAGAAATCCTGAGCTCCTTGGTGTATAAGTAATTGACTGTATCAATTTCTTCTAAGATGATAAAACAATCTGATCTTTTTAGTGCCGTCACCTAGTGCAACTGGTCTGGTTCACAGATGAATAACACTTGATCAATTCTTCTTTTATGTCTTGAATTCAATGCTGCTGATAAGTCCTTTGTCGTTCTGGTTGCTTCATCACTGGAATCCTGTGGTACTTAACCCTAAATCATTCACATACTTCTGTCGTCTTGAAAGTCTTGTTTCTTTTGCTGTCACTGAGGCTTGAACATTTTCATGAACTTCTTTCCGTGACCTGTTTATGGACTTCAAGAATACATAACGTATTTTGATTTTTTGAGTTTACCTTTTCTTCTTTGATTCTGGATTCCTGTGCTTCTGTTAATATTATTGTCTGTCTTGTCCTTTGTTGAGTTGTAGTTATCTCTTTTAAATCTTATGTTACATTATGCTTTACAATCTCCCCCTATTTGATTGGATAGAGTTCGACAAACAAATACTTCGAGGATAACTTAACTAACTAAGGAAACATTAAACTACTTAAAGTAAGACAGCGTAATAATATTAATGCATTCTGGATCAGATATATATACATTTCCCGATTTCATAAATCAAAAAACAATTAAACTTTATACAATGAAGTTGCTCCTCTAGTCTGAGCTGATAGTTCTTTTGTTCTTTGCTTCAATCTTCAGTCCATTCCAATCTCACCTTCTTCAATCATTGGATCGGAGTTAGCATCTTGATAATCAATCACAGATAGATAGTGCAGTGGTTCTCCAGGTTTAAGGATTGCACCTTGGATGTGTCTTCCAATATATTCAACCTCTTGACCCACTCCAGCCCATAACCATGCAATGTTAACATCTTTCTTGTTTAGCTTTGGCATGTTTGGCAATATGGTATGCACTTCCAATCCTCTTTCCACTCTCTTCCTATAGTAAGGAACATTCTCCATTAGAAATCTTCTAAGAGTGTCTGCTGCTTTGTCCTTCTCCGTTGATGAGAATCCAGTGGATCTAAGATACTTCTCAACTGAGATTAGATAGTTGCTTGGGTAGTCCCTCAGTTTGTCCTCAGCCAAATAGCAGATTCTGAACAAGTCATTCGTCATGAATCTAACCATTGGAGGATCTTCAGTAATCTCTGGACTGACTTTCATCACGATCTCCTTAACATGCTCACGGAGCAGTTCATTTAGCCTTGTAGTTCTTTGGATCTTGATGAGTATAGCCTGCAATTCTGTATATGTCCTCTGTTCTAAAAACTTAGTGGAAATCACAAATGTACCTTTCTCCAGAAAACTGATTAATAAGCTCCAGGCACCATTTGCTTTAACCCCAGCATTCAGACAGATTATAGAGCTTCTCAGTGCTTTAAAGTAAGTCTGATATTCAAGATTAGCACTTCTGATGTCCTGAATAATAACTTCCACCTCAGCATTGTCGTTGACTTGTAATCCTTCTTCAACTCCGCAAAAGGTTTTGTAAGCCATTTCCCATTCAGTACCATCTTTCTTTGCCAGATCTATCATCTTCTTCTTCCTCACTTCATTATACACTTTCATTCTCTTTAGCTTTTCACTTCTCAGAATTGCTTGCTGTTTCTCCTTCTCAGCTTGCCTGGCATCTATTGCAGCTCTCTGAGCTCTTATTGCTTCCAAGGCAGCTTCTTCTTCAGGGGATAGAGAATTTGCTTCTTCCATATCATCATCCAAGATAGGATGTTCTATTGGCTCTGGATAATATGGCTCATGCTCCTCTTGAATAGGTTGCTCATGCATGACCTCAAATTCCTCTTCACTTTCCTTGTCTTCCTCTACAAGCTCCTCAATCCAGTACTGTCTGATTGGAATAGCCTCAACAGTCTCCCAAACTCCCCATTTATCCTTCACCCCTTCTCCAACTTTCTCCCCCTTAGTTGAGGAATCCTCGATAAAAGCATCCTCAGCATAAAAGACATTAGAAGGATCAGGTTCCTGATAGGAAGGACCAGGTTGTCCAGATTGTTGGTTCTTCAGCATACTCCATATAGACTGTACTCCGTCACCTTGATTCTCCAAGAAATCCATAAGCTGCTTATTAAATTCATTTATAGAAGCTAGCGACAGGTCAATATTCTCCAATCTTGAGTTGGTAGTCTTTTCCATGTGATCCAGCCTCTTGTTTAGCTTAGACTCCACTCTTGAAAGGGTATTCATTGCATCTTTTACCCGCGCTTGACCATCCCGGATAACCAGAACGTCTTCTTTCAAAGCTTCATGTCCTTGAGACAGTGCAGTTACTTCATTCATGAATCCATATTTAAGTTCCCTGACGTCCATCCTCAGCTCGACTAGTTCTTCCATAGCTTCCTTCTTTAAGGAGTCCACTGCCTGCTTCGTACCTGTTATAGTGCCAGATGCACTGCCAATGACCCTGAATGTTCTTCTGGAATCAGCTGCAGCCAAGTCAACTTTCTCTTGAATAGACTTTAAAGAAACATTGTCTTGACTGGAGGAGATCCCTTGGTCAAAGGAAGGTCGCAGTGGAACCTTGAATAGTGGATTTCCTTCTTTGTCTCGAACTGTCATCTCCTTGAGGGAAGATTGAACTTGTAGCTCTCTTTCTGTAGGTAACAGCAGATCATCAATATTAGGTAGGGTTAGGGTGTCACTCCTCACATTTGGCTCTGGGTGTACACTCAACGTTTCTGTCGGTGTTTGAATCATTTTTCCTTTCCCACTCAGGCCAGGTGTAAGTGTTTTTGTTTCACTCAAATCCTTTGTGCTGATTGTACCTGCAGAAGAGATCACCGTAGCCGTCCTTAAGGAGGTCACCGGTGGTGCAATGGGGCTTCGCAAGTCCCCGTCCTTGGATAAACCAAGTTGTTGATCATCCTTAGATGATATATCCTTTGAAGGATCTAGAGTTTGAATCTCTAGGGGGTTAGAAACAGGCTCTTTTAACAGCAGAGATCCCGAATCTTCCCCATGAGTCTATAAAGACTTCACCTCAGTTGACTCCTCAATAGTAATTGATTCACTGTCAACGAGTTGCCGATCTGCACCTACGTCAGACCCTTTACCCGCAGGATCCAGATATGTTCCATCTGGGGAGGTAGACAATGACCTTTTAGATTGTGCATTTAGGTCAAAGCCTTCTCTCGATGTCTTTGAAGACCCTTGGTTCTTAGAACCTTCAACCAGTGAACCTGACCGTAATATGGTCGGAACACCAGTTGCTTCCGTCAATTCTTCCTTACTTGATTGAGCTATTGGTTCAGATATTGCTTTCGTTAGCGTAGCCCAATCAGCATCAGAAAAATCAGTAAAGGGCGCTTTGGATGAGAGAAATGAAGTATCAACAGTTGCCTCGGTTTCTGTTCTTCTCCTTTTAGAGGAAGGCAGAGCTGTTGTTGAAGGGTGTATCTCCTTATGTGGTGCTGCTTTGGCACTATCTCCCTCTACACTCATGGATGGTTCTTTAATGGGTATAGTAGGGGAAGGAGGTTCGTTTATGTTTTCATTTGGCTCTTCCAAAGGCTCTTCGACCGTGGTTAGAGGTTGTGGGTTTGTAACCTCCTGGTCAGGAATGGCCACTAAGGGCTCTGGATCAACATCCATTGGTTCAGGTGCCATTACAGGTTCAGGTTGTGGAATATTACCTTGATTTACCTGTTCCCCTGGGGGTAGAAGTGGTAGGGGCACCGTTCTTAGATATTCAGTGAGAACAGTGGGTACCCCTGGAAGATAGTTGTTCTTCCTAATGAGAGCGGTTATGGCATTGCTCTTCATTCTCATGCACTCCTGGTTGGCTTCACCTTCAAAGATCTCCCGTTCATTATCTGTTAAGATATCATTGAGAATTAGCTGTAGGAACCTAGGATAGAAATAGAGCACATCTTCATTTATGCCTGTTCTTTCATCCAGTGGTCCCATGCATATGATTACTTGATCAATCAGTAACCGTCCAATGTTAATATGCCTATTGTGGGCAATGGCAAACCCTATCTTTTGAAGGAATAAGGGAATACCATGCAGATTTGTAAGCTTGGCAGTAAAAACATGGATTAGGGTATGAAAGAAAAAGTTCCATGCTTTTGGCAAGTAATGCTTAAGGAACTCCCCCACAAAGAAGTTAGGTTTTTGACTTCTAATGAGAGTGAAGAAAGCATGTATCTCCTCAGTTGTAGGATCAGGAACAAGGTTTTCTGTAGGAAAATGAAGTACTCTGTTAAAGTCATGTTCCGTCACCCTTATTGTTCTGCCCCCTGGCACAACAAAACTGAAGGATCTTATATTATTCTCACTTGTATCCGTGGTGGATGTGTACAACGCAGTCAATTGATCAATACAAAGGACCATGGGAGTACTCACAGCGTATGCCACTAATGAACGTGTGTTCAAAAACTCTGCCCATGCACGAAACTGTAAGTTCGTTATGGATTGCAAGTTTTGGAACGAGACATGATTAGTCTTGGTAATAATAAATTCTCCAGCCATATTTTAAAATTTCCAGAAAATTTAAATAACCAAAACTATTTTTCCTTTTAAATTTAATTAATTATTTCTAATTAATCAAACTCCAACAAAATTACCCTAAAAACAAAATTACCCCTTTTTCTCAGAGATACACAAATTCGAACACTTTTATCAGAAACCCTAAGTTGTTAACTTTTAGAAACCAACCTTCTCTTTAAACACTAAAGAAATCAATTGACAACCAATTTCTTTATAGAGTAAAAGAGTGTTAACAGAACTTAGAATTTAGAAATCAAAACACTTTCGATGGTTTCTTCTTCACAGGAGAGAGAAAACACAAAACAATTCACACATTCACGGTTAAAAACAAGTAACTGTGAAAGAACAGTAAAATTTTGAGTTTTAATCGGTTAAAAACTGAAGAAAGTATCGATGGTGATGTTCTTGGATTGTGTCTATATTTGTAAGTATTTTAAACGAGAGCTTGTATTTCTCAGATCTGTGAAAACTGATAATGAAAAAGACAAGGCAATGTTTTATACTTTTGAAACTGTCAGGGGCAAAAATGTCCTTTCAGGTTTCGATAGTATTTAAATGTACTTCCGATAGTTTTTCAGAGGGGCAAAAAGGTCAACTATCCTTCGATGGTTTTTGAAAAACTATCGAAGGGATTTGAAAATCAGAATTTAAAAGGTTTTTCTGAAAACTATCGAAGTCCGTTTTCTTAAAATACCAAAACTATCGAAGAACTTTTTGGAAAACTATCGAGAATTCAAATATTAAATCAAGTGAATTCCTTTCGATGGTTTTGCAATTTAATTTTTAAAATCTATCGAGAATTTAGATATAGAATTAATTAAATTCTTTCGATATATTTTAAAAAGATTCTCAAAAACTATCGAGAATTGTTTTCGATAGATTTTCTTTTTTTCCTTTTCAAAAACCATCGAAATTAACTTTTGATAGATTTATCAATGTACTTGAAAAACTATCGAATTTCCTAAATTCGATATTTTTTGCTTCTGTCTTCATTTTAAAACCTGTTCTTGTTTTAAAAATCAGAATTTTTATTTCCTGCCTAGTTTTAATTCTAATAAATCTTTTCAAATTTACCAAAATCAATTCTCAACCGAAAATTCACAATTTTCTTAGAATAAAATCAATTAAATATCATTGAGTGATATTAACCAATTAAAATCTAATCAATTATGCTGCATTAATCTACAATGTTAAAAACAAAGCAAATTAATTCAAATTAAATAAATGCTTGAATATTTAGTACAAATATTAGCACTTAAATAATTTTTAGAATTAATAACTAATTAAATGCCAGAAGATATATCATCCATAATTATGACATAAAATTAGTATAATAATCCTAACTACGAGAATTGCTCCAGAAAATAAATTCACGAGTCCTAAGGATATAGCAATTCTTAAACTCATGTATTCACCAGGACTCTCTGCAGTTACTGACTTCTAATCAAAATCAATTAGAAAGATTTAACATCCCAAGTTCACCAACCAGCTTATTGAAAGTGGATTCATCAAGTGGTTTAGTAAAGATGTCTGCAATTTGATCCTCTGTGGGTACAAAATGTAATCCACAGTTCCATTCATGACATGCTCTCGGATAAAATGATACCTGATGTCGATGTGCTTCGTCCTCGAGTGTTGCACTGGGTTGTTTGAGATTGCTATGGCACTTGTGTTGTCGCAAAATATTGGAATCTTTGTCAACAAAAGTCCATAGTCACGGAGTTGGTTTCTCATCCATAAGATCTGAGCACAGCAGCTACCAGCAGCAATGTATTCAGCCTCAGCTGTTGATGTGGACACTGAATGCTGCTTCTTGCTATGCCAGGAAACTAACCTTCTTCCAAGAAACTGACAGCTTCCTGAAGTACTCTTCCGATCAATCTTACAACCTGCAAAATCAGAGTCTGTGTATCCAATAAGATCAAATCCTGTATCTTTAGGGTACCAAATTCCAAGATTTGGGATCCCCTTAAGATATCTAAATATTCGCTTAACAGCTATTAGATGAGATTTTTTAGGATCAGACTGAAATCTAGCACACAAGCATGTTGCAAACATTATATCTGGTCTACTTGCAGTGAGATAAAGTAATGAGCCTATCATACCTCTGTAGCCTGTGATGTCAACCTTCTTACCAGTTTCATCCTTATCAAGCTTAGTGGCAGTTGGCATAGGAGTCTTTGCTGTAGATGAGTCTTCCATTTGATACTTCTTAAGAAGATCCTTGATGTACTTGGACTGACAAATGAATATACCACCTTGTTTTTGGTATACTTGCAGTCCAAGAAAGAATGACAATTCACCCATCATGCTCATTTCATAACGACTCTGCATTAACTTAGCAAATCTCTTGCATAGATCATCATTAGTAGAACCAAATATTATGTCATCAACATATACTTGCACCAATATCAAATAATTTTTATGCTTTTTGACAAAGAGAGTTTTGTCTACAACACCTCTTGTAAAATCATTTTCAAGTAAGAATTCAGAGAGAGTGTCATACCATGTCCTCGGAGCTTGTTTGAGTCCATAGAGAGCTTTGAATAGAAAGTACACAAAGTCTGCCAGTTTTGAATCCTCAAAACCTGGAGGTTGTTCCACATACACTTCTTCTTCTAACTCCCCGTTCAGAAAAGCACTCTTCACATCCATTTGATATACCTTGTAATTGGAATGTGCAGCAAATGCCAGAAACATTCTGATGGCCTCAAGTCTTGCTACTGGTGCATAGGTTTCATCATAATCTATACCCTCTTCTTGAGAGTAACCTTTAGCAACCAGTCTGGCTTTGTTTCTCGTTACAATGCCATCTTCGTCCAACTTATTTCTGAATACCCATCGTGTTCCAATAACAGATTTTCCCTTAGGCCTGGGTACCAGCTTCCAAACTTTCTGCCTTTCAAACTGATTGAGTTCTTCTTGCATAGAAATCACCCAATCTGGATCATCTAGAGCATCTTCAACTTTCTTAGGTTCTGTTTCTGAAAGAAACCCAGAATAGTGACATTCATTTTGTGATGTTCTCCTAGTTCTCACTCCTGTGTCCGGATCACCAATGATCAAGTGAAAGGGATGATCTCTATTCCATACCCTTTGTCTTGGCAGATGCGATCTTGATGATTCTCCTTGTTCTAGATGTTGTGGAGTGTGACTAGTTGATCCTTCTCCTGCTCCCCCTGAGTTGTTGACGGTCTGATCTGTTGATTCTGAAGACTGACTAGTGGATCCTGTATGTTGAGGATCTCCACTTTGGTCACCACTTTGTCCAGAATCATTATCATTATGATTATTATTAATGACTGTAACAACTTCAGGTACTTCTTCATTGTCAGAGAGATCTCCTGATAGATTTTCAAATACCAAAGTTTCAGAGTTCTCTCCTGTTTGCAGGCCTGGTCTTTTGGTGTCGTCAAATGTTACATTAAAGCTTTCCAACACCTTCTTATCTTCAATCACATATACCCTGAAAGCCTTAGATTCCAGAGAATAGCCTAGAAAAATGCCTTCATCTGCTTTGGCATCAAACTTGCCAAGATGTTCTCCATCTTTAAGTACAAAGCACTTTGCACCAAACACATGAAAGTACTTCAGTGTTGGCTTCTTGTTGGCCATTAACTCATACGGAGTCTTTTCATGATCTTTGTTGATCAGGGTTCGATTATGAGTGTAGCAAGCTGTATTCACTGCTTCAGCCCAAAAGTAAGTGGGAAGTTTTGATTCACTCAACATGGTCCTTGCTGCTTCAACCAAGGTCCTGTTCTTCCTTTCCACTACTCCATTCTGTTGAGGAGTTCTTGGTGCTGAAAACTGTCTTGATATTCCTTTCTCAGAGCAGAAATCATTTAGAACTGCATTCTTGAATTCAGTTCCATTGTCTGATCTGATTGTCCGCACAGGTAGCTTAGCTTCCACTTCTATCTTCTTGATGTGATCAATGATTAGTTGTGTTGCTTCATCCTTTGTTTGTATGAACAACACCCACGTGTACTTGGAGTAGTCATCCACCATCACCAATGCATATCTGTTTCTTGAAAGTAACATAACATTAACTGGACCAAATAAATCCATATGAATCAGCTGTAATGGTTCAGTAATGCTTGTCATTTCTTTGATTCCATGTGATACTTTCTTCGACTTCCCTTTTTCACATGCTTCACATAGTCCCTCCTGATTGAATTCCATCAGGGGCAACCCTCTCACTAACTCTCTCTTTACCAAAGAGTTCATAGTTTTGAAGTTCAAATGTGAGAGCTTCTTGTGCCATAGCCAACTTTGTTCTGAAGATGCCTTTGCATAGAAACATGTAACTTCTCCTTCACTGGTAGAACTTAAGTCAGCTATAAACAAATTCCCTTTTCTCACTCCCAGTAGAGTAAGCTTCTCATCCTTCCTGTTGGTGATCAAGCACTTGTCCTTTCTGAAATCTACATTGTAGCCTTTATCACAGAATTGACTGATACTTAGAAGATTGTGCTTTAATCCTTCAACAAGAGAGATGTTTTCAATGATGACATTTCCAGCTTTCAATTTACCATATCCCATAGTGAATCCTTTGCTGTCATCTCCAAAGGTTACAATCGGGCCGGTCTTCTTAACCACCTCTGTAAGCAGGGACTCTTCACCTGTCATGTGTCTAGAACAGCCACTATCCAGAATCCACACAACCTTTGAGCTTTTAACCTTACCCTGCAATCACAGATTGATTAAGCGGACTTTGGTACCCAAAATTGTTTGGGTCCTGAAGGTTTAGATGATTTAACAGGAGTAACATTCAATTTAGTCTTACCCTGTTTGATATTCATAGTATCTGTGGATTTAACATTACTAGTGCTATTGCTACTATCATTCATCAACTTAAAATAAGCATGCATGATGTTGTACTTACATAGCAAACACTCTTTCTTCCCACAGGGCTCATGATTATCAGGCATGTCAGACATGTTATGCATTTCAGAAGTATTAGAAGTTTCTACTTTAACCTTTTTACATGCATGTGTAAGGTGTCTAGCAGAATTACAAATAGAGCACAACTTCCTAGATGCAATGGGAGAAGATGGAACCAATTCCTGATTAATAATCTTCTTCCTCTCATTCCTGTTCTTTTTAACATTACTAACTAAGGAACCTACTTCAGTTTTAGGTAAATCAGGTTTAGGTAATTCATTTTTTACTGATTTCCTAGGCAACTTAGTCTTTACCTCTTTTTCCTTCAATAAATCCTCCTCAAGCAATTCTTGTCTAATGAAAAGGTCATCCTCATGAAAGAGAGGTGGAAACGGCTTAACAAAAACTGGACAATCAACATTCTTAAGAACATGTGGAGTATTCCTTTTGACAACTGAAGATGTCACAGGGAATTCCACAATCTTCTTACCAGCTTTCTTGTTATAGTCAAATCCTATAGCAGTTTTATTCTCTATGGCCTGAGTATCAATGATTTCCCTACCCACTAGAGCGGAATTCTTAAAAGCATTTAGCTTCAAATCTAGATCTGAAATCTGCTTCCTGAGGATACTCTCTATCTCATCATTACACTTGACCTTGTTCTCTAAGTACGCATTCTTTTGCTTAAGATCTTCTAATGTTACAGCTACAAGCTCTAGTTCTTCATTTTTAGATTCTAGCTTTTTAATCTTAAGAACTAGTTTAGCATTTTCCATTTCTGATGCTAGCATGCTTGTGTGTACATTAAACAATTCTACACTAAGATCTTGCACAGTTTTCTTGTACTCAGAATTAGACATATCAATTGTAGTTAAGATAGGTACCTGAGATGATTGTGGTGATTCCTCTGAAGAGTCAGCCATTAGAGCAACATTTACATATTCCTCCTCTTCATCCGAATCAGTATCATCCCCAGTGCTTTCCCTCTGCTATATAAGCTTTCCCTTTCTGCTTTCCAGAGAATGCCTCCAGTTGCTGTTTAAGCTTGGCATTCTCCTTCTTCAACTCATCATAAGAATCCTTCTTTCCATAGACATCTTTCATGTCTCTTGCTTGACGAGGCTTCCGGCATTCAGTGGCGAAATGCCCTAACTCATTGCAGTTATAGCATCTTGATTTGCTTCTATCAATCATGCCAGTCTTGTAGCCTCCCTTAAAGCCTGTACTAGGTGTATAATTGCTCTTCTGGAATCTGTTGGTTGAGCCCTTGAACTTGTACTTAGGATTTCTTTTGAAACGAATATGACTAAACTTTGCAGCTAAGTACGCCATGGTTTTGTCTTCCATTTGCTCAAGCTCTTCTAGGGTGTAGTAATCACTTTCATCAACACCCAGATTCACAGAATCCATTTCTGCATCTATTATCACCTCCTTTCCAGCTCTAGGGGTTTGAACCTGAATCTCAGAAGTTATTGGTTCATCCACTACAAGTGCTGCTGATCTCACAAGTGCATTGTGCTTGTTCTCCACTGTCCCTGATCCGTAGATTATCACCCTTTGTTCCTGTTCCATCTCATAGGTCTTCAACTTGCCATAGATCATCTCTAATGACATCTTTGCGAAGTCAATTCTTTCCCTAATGGATGATGACTTGTGTTCTACATGATGGGGCAGCGTCATCATGAACTTCCTGTTTGATTCTCTCAGTGGATAGGTCTTTCCTTTCATTGCCAATTCATTGAGAAGCTTAGTATATTTCTCAAAGACCTGAGTTATACTTTCTCCTGGCAGTGACCTAAACGCTTCGTATTGAGAAGTCAGAATGTCCAATCTGTTTTCCTGCACGTCTTCAGTTCCTTCCATTATTAGGTTAATGGTATCCCACATATGTTTCCCGCTTGTACAGTTCATCAACTGATAGCTCATTTCCTTGTCCGCGGAGTCCGCCAATATCAACATTAAACCGGTGTCCAATCGAATCAGTTCTTTGTCAGAATCTATAAATTCACTTATATCCTTAGGTTGGGTGCCTGAAGGAATCCTGCTACCATCAGGAGCTGTAGATTCACTAACTGGTTTCATTGGTACAAACGGTCTGTTCTCTAATATGCCAATATACAACGGATTAGATGCCTTGATAAATAACAACATCTTCATCTTCCACAAACCGAAATCATCTCTAGTAAACGGGGGAACTTTAATACCAGCGGTTATCTTTGGAGCACTCATGGTTTCTGAAAATTTCAAATTATTTAAAATTCAAGAAATTCCAATTAAATGAAAAATTTTGAAAGTTAAAAAATTTGCTTCGAATTTTCACGCTACGTTTGATTTTGGTCTCATTCACCGGATCTGATTTGTATATCAATCAAATAGCTTTGATACCAATTGTTAGGTCCAAAGTATCGTAGAAGGGGGGGGGTTGAATACGATACTCACAAATAATTTAATTTCGTTCGCGGATTAATCTTTCAGTTCTATAACGAAATCAAACACACCAAACCAAATCAAGTTTCGGGGAATATATCTTTTTATAAATATAAACCTCGAGGGGTGCTACAATTTCTAATCCGTAGATTAGCGTCAATGAGTTTAAGGTTACACAAATACAAAACAATGATCAAGTTCTGAGCACTATTAATTTCTCTGATAATTTTCTCCGGCTCTTCTCTCTCTCAGTAATGTCTCTGTGTTGAAATCCTTAACTGAAGAAGACACACTCTTCTCTCAGTATTAATTGTAGACTTGAATTGAAAACCATCGAACCATTCTTGAAGAATCAATCCTGGCCGTTGGATCTTCATCAACTGGAAAAACAAGTATTACTTTTCACCTGCTCCATATTAGAAAAACTATCGAATGTAAAAGTTAATATTCCATTCGATGGTTTTTAAATGAAAACTATCGAATGAAACATTAACTCTTAATAGTTTTCTAATGATTTCTTTTTATCTCATTCGATGGTTTTTCTTAATCAAAAACCATTGAACCCTTTCCTTTAGACTTTGATTTATTTAAGAAATCCTGAGCTCCTTGGTGTATAAGTAATTGACTGTATCAATTTCTTCTGAGACGATAAAACAATCTGATCTTTTTAGTGCCGTCACCTAGTGCAACTGGTCTGGTTCACAGATGAATAACACTTGATCAATTCTTCTTTTATGTCTTGAATTCAATGCTGCTGATAAGTCCTTTGTCGTTCTGGTTGCTTCATCACTGGAATCCTGTGGTACTTAACCCTAAATCATTCACATACTTCTGTCGTCTTGAAAGTCTTGTTTCTTTTGCTGTCACTGAGGCTTGAACATTTTCATGAACTTCTTTCTGTGACCTGTTTACGGACTTCAAGAATACATAACGTATTTTGATTTTTTGAGTTTACATTTTCTTCTTTGATTCTGGATTCCTGTGCTTCTGTTAATATTATTGTTTGTCTTGTCCTTTGTTGAGTTGTAGTTATCTCTTTTAAATCTTATGTTACATTATGCTTTACAAAACTTTCCTGATTCCACACCGAAGACACATTTTTGAGGGTTGAGCTTCATTCTGAACCTTCGTAGTATGTTGAACATTTCTGATAGGTGCAATACATGATCAGCCGCAGCTTTAGACTTGACCAACATCTCGTCTATGTAAACCTCCATAGTTTTTCCAATTTGGTCCTTGAACATCCTATTGACCAGCCTTTGGTAGGTAGCTCCAGCATTCAACAATCCAAAAGGCATGCCAATGTAACAGTATAAACCTCTATCCGTGATGAATGATGTATGCTCATGATCAGGTTCATACATGGGAATCTGATTATATCCCGAGTAAGCATCCATGAAGCTCAAAAGAGCATGTCTAGCTGTGGCATCAACCAACTGTTCAATGCGTGGAAGTGGAAAGCTATCTTTAGGGCACGCCTTGTTCAAATCTGTAAAATCCACAGAAGTTCGCCACTTTCCATTGGGTTTCTTGACAAGCACCGGATTTGCTATCCAATCCGGGTAGAATGATTCTATTACCAAGCCAGCTTCCAACAACCTGTCAACCTCTTCTTTGAGGGATAAAGCTCGATCACCACATATTGCCCTTCATTTTTGCCTTATAGCAATCCTCTCGGGATCAATGTTAAGGCGATGACACATCACCCTAGGATCAATCCCCACCATGTCAGAATGGAACCAAGCAAAAACATCTAGGTTATCTTTTAAAAAGCGAGTTAATGCTTCCCTAGCTTCAGGTTCCAACTGTTTACCAATCTTCAACTCCTTAGAAGGATCAGCCGCATCCACTAGAATTGACAAGGTGTCACCAGCAGGGCCTGTTGTTTCCTTGGCTTCAGGCATCCGAGGATCTAGATCAATCTTCACTTGAACCTTCGTATCAGCCTTCCTAGGCTGTGAAGGAACCTTAGGCGTGCTTTCCACATGTCCATCCTCGAAATCACTATCATTTACTTCTTCAACAATACCTTCGATAAGAGGTTCATCGTTTCTTAAAACTTTTGGTGGGGGTGCCTCCAACATCCGTACCTCATTCTGGGTATCTACCACCGAAGAAAAGACAAAATCCGTGGAGTCCTCTTCACCTGGATGTTGGATAATCATAATCATATTACACGAATCCTTTACCTGTCGTGGAGGTTCATTCTTCGCTGATGCTTCCAGGTACCTTTAACAATTATCCGTGGTGCCTCCATCAACCAACAACAAATGCTTTGAAGCTTGCTCAGCGGAGCGCAAAGCCTTACTATAGCATTCTCTGGAATCTACTTGACAAACCTTTAGACACCCGATCCCGTTAGGAGTAGGGAACTTCATGGAGAGATGATAGATAGAGATTACCACCCTCATCTCCTTCAGGAGAGGCCTGCCCACAATGCAATTATAGGAAATGTCTTAATTTACCACCATAAATTCTGCCACCTACATAGCTCTTAGAGGTTCAGCCCCCAACACAACAGGGAGCTTCACCTTTCCTACGACCTGTACTGGTCCGCCAGTGAATCCATATAAGTCATTGTAAGCAGGGGACATTTCCTTGTCCGCCAGTCCCATTTTCTGATAAGTGTCGTAAGCCAGTATATTACAAGAGCTTCCATTATCCACCAGAACTCGATGCACATTGAGCCCTCCAATCGTGATAGTCACCACCAATGCATCATTGTGGGGGTGATGCACATGCCTTGCATCGTCTTCAGTGAAAGTGATGTCCGCAGCTTCACCTTTAAACAACTTCGGGGGCCTGTCTGCCAAATGATAAACATTCGTGAGAGGGTTTCCTCTAGCCTCACGTGTATAATTCTTCATTGCATTCCTGCTGAAGCCTCCAATATACGGTCCACCAATGATCGTGTGGATACTACCAGCCCTGGTAGCTCGTTCAGGTGCAGACTTCTCTTCATCTCTCTTGGACTTGTCATCTTTGTATTTTTTCGCCTCCTGGGCCACAAATTCTGTGAGGAATCCCTTTCTAATCAAGTCCTCGATATGATCCTTGAGGTGTCGGCAGTCGACAGTTTCATGCCCGTTAGCATCATGGAAGGCGCAGTACTTAGCCAAATCTTTTCTCCTAGGAGGTCCCGTCCGGGAGGGCTTCCTGAACATCCCTGACTTATCACCAACTTCAAATATATGCTCAACAGGAGCAGCCAAAGGAGTGTATTCTGAGTACCTCCGACTACCTTTCGAAGATGGGTACTTGTATTCCACTGTCCTTTTTGCACTTGTGGTGTTTACTGACAGAGGTGCAATCTTCACTTCCTTGCTTGCATCCCGGCCATCAGTTGAAGCTGTGTTATAGGTCGTCCGCTTACTGTAGCTTCTATCCTTTTATTCATGTTCCAATCCCATGAAGCATTATCCTTCTTCAAATTCTCCAAGGATTGTTCCACAACCTTATGCCTTTCTGCCTTGGCATAAAAATCGGCCAAAGTAGTAGGTTCCTTATTCTGTAGCTCTTTCCAGAACTCAGTCCCAGGCTTGACCCCAGCTATCAGGAAATTCTTATAAGTCTCGTATGTGGTTTTCCTTACCCTTGGAACCTCAGCGTTGAACCTCTTGAAATACTCGTTGAGCGTCTCGTTATCACGTTGTTTGATGTTCACGAGTGTGTTAGTCGGAGGTGCGAACGTGACTAAAGCTCTAAATTGGGTCACAAACATCTCACCCATCTGCCTCCATGACTTAATTGAATTGGAGGGAAGCCTCTTGACCCATTGGTGAACACTATCCTTGAGAGTCGCAACCAGCAAGCGACATTTAGTGCGATCTTTTATTTGGTAAACCTCCATCTCCGTGTTGAAACGGCTAAGAAACTCCACAGGGTCCATAGTTCCATCGAACTTCAAGTCTCCCACTCCCCTGTAGCTGTGAGGTAAGGGCGAATCTCGCACCTCTTAGTGAAAGGTGATCCTACCGTCAACCCTGACTGTGGACCTTTTTCTGCCATAATCTTTTTGAGGACTTTTATGAGGTCCTTCTCCTTATACTTTCCACCATCTTCAGCTGACTCAGAGGTGTCATCAGTGTCTTCTCCATCATTGGAGCTCCCATCAGAGCTATCATCAGCTTTATAGGAAGAGCTAGAGCTATGCTTATCTTCAGGATTCGAGTGGGACTTCTCCTTATGACTCCTCGACCCCTTAGACTGTGATTTCTCACTTTGTACCTTCTTGGGGGCCTTCTATTTTGCCTCCAAAAGCTTATGCCTTATATCCTTATTCGTGAGCTTCTTTCACATTCGGTCGAATACAGTTATACTCCTCTTAGCTGAAGGTTCAGGGTCCTCCTTATCTTTAGGTTCAGCTTCAGTGTCCTAGTCTTAATTACTCTGATCAGTTTCAACATCAGAAAAAGTCTTTTTGGTCTTCTCCTTCTCAGGCCCTTCTTCGTCACTGCCAAAATCCAGTCGAATTGGTGTAACCTTTGGTGCCTTAGAGCGCTTTTCCGAGGACCTTTGCTTTTTTCGCCATTTTTTCATCTTTTCAGACCTTCTCTCCAAGGAATCCACCATTTCACCAATTTTCTTAAGGTGATCGAATATATCCTTGTTCGTAACCTCGCCTTGAGGACCCTTTCCATGACCATCTTCACCATTAGTTGGCGTTTGCGTATTACCGGAATCATCCGACATCTTTTCTCTCTCAAGATTTTGATGGAGTTCCCCTCCTTCTAGCGCCACTTATGTTGTGAGAGAAATCTGGTACAACACAATTGAGAGAATCTCGCCGGAATATTCGCAGAACGTGTCCTTGATTATCGGACCGAGCTGTAGGTTTGCAGCTAGAAGCCTGTAGCTTGTGGTAGGTACAGAATAATAGAAGTATGTCTCTGGGGGCGGAGTTGACAAAACCACCGGTTGAAGTGGGCGGTCTAAATCCTACACGGCCAGTCAATTCACCGGAATATGTATCACAGAGAATACACGAGCCTTATACGTGTAGAGGGTGAAAATCCGAATCCTTTAGTCAAGTGCCTACATATCCTATTTATAGGAATCAAGCCCCATGTAGTTCTATTAGGTTTATACTTCTTCTTTCCTACGAATTCGGCTACTCTAAGACAATCCATCTTAGAGTTATAGTCGAATAATGCACCTACATCTGAGCTTTCCAGTGTCCTAATCCACATCCATCACTAAATCCGGTAAACCCTCATGACCGTAATGTATATATGAAACAATCAATACAAGTACTATATTGACTGCACTTGCTCCATCCAACACGTATTTTTTATGATCGGAACTCCTTTCCTAAGAGTAATTCCGTACTTCTAAACAATAGTAAACAGAGTCCTTATCCAACTAGCATTCTGCCTTCCTGAGGTTCCGACTACTCGGCACCTGAAACCAGTCCCGAGGTTCAGACCACCTGAACCTCAATACCCTTCACCTGAACCTCGACATCTCGGTACCCTTAACCATGGTGTCCTGAACCTGTCAATAATTATATTCATAGATCTAATGGAGCTAGTGCGGCACAACACTGGAGCAGAGATAGATCAAGCTCCAGACCTTGCTCAAACCTGCATCAAGGAATCAAAATTAAAGGCTAGTTTAAAAGATGCATTAGAAGTAAGTTGATTCTCCCGTTGCACCAAAATTTGTAATATCAACTTAATTTTTCCACGTACCAGCGAACAAAACGATACCACTCACAAGATAAAATGGTAGAATCCCCATTCTTTTTCCGCATACCAGCATCAACCTTTGCAGGATGGAATCCTCCTAAAACATGACCAAAGAAATCTCAACAGAGAACTGCTAATTGATCAGTACCTGTAGGCAGGCTGCAGTGATCATATGAGGGGATTTATCTCCGTAACATCTTCTAAAAGTTATTTGTAAAATTAATGACATCAATCTTTGTAATGGAATGTGAAGAGATATGCCTTGTGAGCTAACATCATACGATATTTCAGGCCAATCTGACAAAATCATAGCTGTTGGGTATAATACACTAACTACACACACAGTTATATATATTTTTTGTATTAACAAGAACAAGAAAAATTACCAAATAACGAAACAAACACAAAGGTCGAAACAAAAGTATAATCAGAGACTGAAAATAACAAGACAAGAAAAAACATTTATCTCTGTGTAGCTTTTAACAAGTACTAATAGATAATAAACAGCTGAGTCGCCAAGCCTTAGAGAAATCTTGATTGTTCTTGAAGAGATTATTGTCCCACTTACGTTGTGTTGGGTTGGAGCAATATCACTTCCAGGATAAAATAGCACAGATCAATCCACTCACAGATATGGCAATGATCAACAGCGACCAGCACCTCAGTTTGCCCAAAAAAACTATGTATATTCTGTATGTGTTGTGAGAGAGAGCAGAGAAGAAACTGATGCTAGGGTTTTCTGAGTTACGTATATCTCCTTGTGTCAAACGTTATATTTTGTATATAAAATACAAAAATAAAAACGTAACATGTCAAATATTGTAACTGAAGATATGACATTTAATACTAAATATTCTGATTTAATTATCATAACAGTTGTCATCAGGATTTACTAACAGTTACAGCTCAGTCAGGATTTCATGGTCCATTAGTACTTACTCAAGCCATTAGGACTTGTTGTCCGTCAGGAGTGGCATTAGTACTTGACCAACCATCAAGATTCCGTCAGGACTGGACCATCATCAGGATTTAACTCCATCAGGATCCAAGTACTGACCCAGGCCATCAGGACGCGAGACGCCGAGACATTCGCCCAAATCGCCCTTCGACCCGACCCGAGTCGAGTCGTGTCGTGACGTGGCGGGGCAAAAACTTGTTCGCACAAAATCACGCAAGCACACGTGGTCACAAGTAATATACGAATAAGTCAAGTTCGTTCCCACATAGATCTAATGAGGTGTTCAATTCAATTAATGTACCTATGCAACAATGTATGATTTTTATCCACTGCTAAGACAATTAACAATTTGGGTTTGATTATCTAAAATTAACTAGAGAACAAATTATTAAACTAAGAATTAACTAACTAAGAGGATTAAAATTGATTTATGTATATGAGAATAAAACATGGGATCCTAACTTCATTAAGTACTTCATCTAGAGTCTTTTGTCTTTAATCAATGCATGTGACAGTTGTGACAACTAATCGGATAACACGAAATCAATATACGCTACCTTTCAGTATACGTATACCAAACCACTCAAACATCCACAAAAGAGATAGAAGTTGGGCAGACACCAATTATGCTTAGACCCTATATGTCTATAAGATTTGAAAACATAACGGTTTAACGAGCAAGTTATCCATTCAGATTACATAGGGCAGGTAAGATGGTTAAAATCACCTACGAATCATGCATGACAAACATACATAAACCTATGCTAGCATGGCAAGTTCTAAACCTCTATATCCACTTTCGCATTCAATAGAGATTAACAAACAATCTTAGATGTTAGCTACGCATCCAAGAAGAATAAGCACAACTAAACTAGGATATCAATTAGCCATCACACACACATCTTTAAAACAATTAACTACTAAAATCCATAAATAAATCCGTTAGAATCCCACGACAATGATTAGTTCATAATAGAACCGTTCATCATCGTGGGTTCTGATGAAAGCATGATGAAAAACAAGATTCGAATAATATGGATACTAAAGTAATAGAGTTGAGAAAACAAATCCCAAAAGCATCCAAGAGTATCGCCAAGAAAAATACAAAAGAAAAGTAGATCTAGAACTCTGTTTCTTGTCACGCGCGTAGGAATCCTTCGTCAAACTTGAATCTCCGTGTCTCGGCTCTCTCTCTATGTGTTGCTGGGAATAGGTGATGATTATTGGTGAAGGGTTGTGTTTATATAAACTCCAGGAGGCTTTTTCAGCAAGATATTTCCATATTTCCAATTAAAAATCGAAATCAGGAAAATTTCCAAGAATTTGGCCAGGCGGCCGCGCCCTAGGCGCGCGCCCGCACGTCCTGAAACCTCCCCGCGCGCGCCCCCGCACGCTAGCTGCGCCCCTGCGCGCTCCGTTTCTGCCTCGCGCGCGCGCCCGCGCGTTTGGTCCGCGCCCGCTCGTTTGGTCCGCGCCCGCGCGCCTGATGACCGCCAAGGCCGCGCGCCCGCGCGCCAGGGTCCTGCCCATGGACTCCAAACAGCCTCCAAATGGATTCCTAAGTTCCTCCAAGGTGCCCCAAGTGCTTCCAAGAGTTTTGCAAGGTCCTCCAAGTGCTTCCAAGGGTCTTCCATATTTCTTGCTATCTTCAACTCCAATCCTAGGACTTAGAACCCACCATTTAGACCTGAAATCATGCTTGGTACTTCCAACTAGTTCACCTGCATTAAAACACTAGAACATATCACACTTACCACATACTTGAGGTCAATTCCACCAATTTAAGCCGGTTTCTAAGCATTCCAAGTGGATATAAAATCCACTTATCACGAGGCGAGGCGAGGCGAGGCGAGGCGAGGCGGGCGGCGGCGGCGCGCGTGTGTGTGTGCGCGTGAGGCACATAATAACACCATGCACACCCACATGCCTTAGTAGTTGTACACTACTCTTGCACATGGTTCTATATAAACCCACCAACCTCTCATTACCATTTCTATGTGGGATACAAGTTATTCCAATATAACCAACCCACATAACCCATTTCAAGAAACCTATTTCAACTCAATTTATTTATGGATTCCACTAAGAAAATTTCTTAGATCCAAACATGAAAGTTTATGTCCTCATAACAAGGAACAACTTCCAGTTGTTAGTTTCCGGAAATTCCATCAAGAACATATTTAAAATATGTCTCAAACTTTCCATTTTCTAACAATCCCCCACAAATCCATACAGAAATGCTTACATATCGGTCCTTATCATGACTTGTTTTTCAGAGTCGGTACCCTTCCGGGTTTGAACCCTCCTAAGTCCTCTACTTCGATGGCTACCGGATATAGATGGAATGTTTCACCTTGAATCTTTATCCGTTTGGTGTAACCACACTCCATAAACGATGACAAATCAAAGGCTATGGTGCTGATCTACGGGTTTGAGACGTTAATGGTCCTGTCTCGATCCTGTTCGTCGATTGCTTCAAGGAATAACCATTTCCTCTAATTGCGACCACACAATTACATTCGCTTAGTTGGGCATCTCCAGAGATGTACTGCTATCATCTCATCAAATGACTTGACCCCATTCAGAGTTCAAAATAACTCTTGCTATACTGGCAGTAACAGTACCTTTTAGGTTTACAGGGGATAGACTCAAATACGTGAGTATCAAGGTATATAGTAAAGGTACTACCAACTCACCCTCACAACTTGTTATTACCACATTGAATACACTTCAAGGGATCTCCTCTCAGGTGTATTGGGTTCCCGCTGCTGATGAATCATTATGGGCTATCAGTCCCATCCCCAACCTAGACTTAAGGACTACTGCATGCTCAAGTCCTTTAGTCAAAGGATCAGCTATATTATCCTGAGTTCCAATGAACTCTACAGCAATAATCCTTTCAGACACTAGACCCCTTATAGACTTAAGTTTAACTTGGATGTGTCTCTTTGTTTTAGCATTATACTTTTCACTACTGATCTTGTCGATAGTTGTACGGCTATCACAATGAACAACAATGGCTGGAAGCGGTCTGCTTACTACAGGTAACACTGACATAAGTCCATGCAACCATTCAGCCTCCGTCCCCGTGGAATCTAGTGCACACAACTCAGCCTTAAAAGTAGACCGAGTAATCAAAGTCTGTCTAGTAGACTTCCAGGATATTGCTCCACCTGCTAGGGTAAACAAATATCCAGTCACTCCATTGGTACCGGATTTCTTAGCTATCCAACTTGCATCACTATATCCCTCGAGTACTCCAGGGTATCTTCGATAAGGCAAACCAAGGGAAAGAGTTCCCTTAAGATATCTAAGAACTCTATCCAGTGCCTCCCAATGAGTCTTGTTCGGACAGCTTGTATATCTAGCTAACTTAGACACAGAATAAGAAATGTATGGTCTAGTCACGTTAGCAAGATATTGAAAACTCCAAATAATCTGAGAATACCTTAACTGAGACCCAGGAATTCCTGAACTATTCTTGACTAGGGCAACTTTAGGATCGTACGGTGTACTAGAGATTCTACAATTTGAATAACCATACTTCTCAAGTATAGATTTCTCTATATAATGAGATTGTGACAATGTTATTCCACCAGTTGACTGTGTCAACTTGACCCCAAGAATCACACTAGCTTCACCCATATCCTTCATTTCAAAGTGCCTTTTCAAGAAACTTTTTGTCTCGTTAATAATCTCAATATTGGTTCCAAACAATAATATATCATCCACATATAGGCACACGATAATACATTCATTTCCTTTAACCATATAGTAGACACACTTGTCACTTTCATTAACTACAAATTCTGATTCTAAAACAGTATCATCAAACTTCTTATGTTAGTCTCGAGGAGCTTGTTTTAAGCCATATATAGACTTGATCAACTTACATACTTTCCTCTCGTTACCAGAAGCAACAAATCCCTTAGGTTGGTCCATATAAATCTCTTCTTCAAGATCACCATGAAGAAAAGCTGTCTTTACATCCATTTGATGGATGATAAGACCATGTACGAAAGCCAATGCTATAAGCATTCGGATTGTTGTCATCCTTGCAATATGAGAGTATGTGTCAAAGTAATCAATGCCTTCCTTTTGCCTAAAACCCGTAGCTACGAGTCTAGCCTTATACTTATCTATTGAGCCATCCGGGTTCATCTTCTTTTTGAAGATCCACTTACATCCTATAGTAGTACACCCAGGAGGAAGATCAACCAACTCCCATGTTCCATTCGAAACAATAGAGTCAATCTCACTCTTTACAGCACCTTTCCAGTGCCTTGACTCCGAAGAATCCATGGCCTGTCGGAAAGTTAAAGGTTCATCCTCGACATTGTAAGTGATAAAATCACTTCCAAAGTCCTTGACTACCTTTGCACGCTTACTCCTTCTAGGTTCATCTACTTCGTCAGGAGTAGAACTACTAGCAGGATCTGCCCCCACATTTGTCATCTTTTCCACATGATCAGGAATAGAACTTGATGTGTGAGTAGGATCATCATTAGGAATACCTTGAGGTATGCCAGTCTTCATAGGGAACACATCCTCAAAGAATGTTGCATCACGAAACTCAACTATAGTGTTAGCCACTATACCGTCTATGTCAGATTTTAATACCAAAAATCTCATAGCCGTAGTGGTTTCAATATATCCCAGAAAGATGTAATCAACAGTTTTCGGACCTAGTTTCTTTCTCTTGTGTTCAGGGACAAGCACCTTAGCAAGGCACCCCCACACACGAAGATACTTTGAACTTGTCTTTCTACTTTTCCATAATTCATAAGGTGTCTTGTCCATATGTTTCAAAGGGACTCTATTCAGAATATGGCAAGCCGTATTCAAAGCCTCTCCCCACATGTACTAAGGCAACCCAGAATTAATAAGCATGTTGTTAATCATATCTTTAAAAGTTCTGTTCTTTCGTTCAGCCACCCCATTAGACTCAGGTGTGTATGGTGGAGTCACCTCATGAACTATACCATTGCTTGCACAAAATTCATTAAATGAGGTACTCGTATACTCACCACCTCTATCAAATCTCAAACGTTTAAGTACTTTACCAGTTTGTGTTTCAGCTTCAGTTTTGAACATAATGAATTTTTTTAGTGCTTCATCTTTATGTCTAAGTAAATAAACATAACAGTATCTACTACAATCATCTATAAAGGTAATAAAATATCGTTTATTATCCTTAGTCAACATGCCACCAAACTCACATATGTCTGTGTGTACTAAATCTAATACTCCTGAATCCCTAACAATATTATGAAAGGGTTTCCTAGTTTGTTTAGCAGTCACACATACTTGACATTTAGATTTCTTATCAATGACATGTTTTGGAATCAACTCTAAATTCATCATATTATTTAGAGCACCAAAATTTAAATGACCAAGTCTAGAAAGCCACAAATCAGATGATTCAACACAATTAACAGAAGGTGCAACTCCATCATTAATAAAACTGCCCAAAACAGGCTCAACATTTATCAAAAATAAACCATCAGACAAGTAACCTTTGCCAAAAAATGTACCAGTGTGTGTAATAACTACTTTATTACATTTCAAAGAAAGTTCAAAACCATTCTTAACTAAACAACTTCCACTTATTATATTTCTACGAATATCAGGAACATGGTGCACTCTAGTTAGAGATAGAACACGCCCAGAAGCAAACTTCAGGTCCACGTTTCCTATTCCAAGAACTTGAGCAGCACTAGCATTCCCCATCGTCACTGTCACTCCATGACTTTGTTGATAAGATACAAAAAGAGTAATATCAGTACAAATATGTAAATTAGCTCCAGTATCAATCAACCATTCATGTGACAGATAAGTGGAAAGAAGTACAGGGTTGTAGGTAACATACCTGTCATTGGTTCCAGAGGCAACAACCTCACCAACAACCATGTTAACCTTAGGCCTATCAGTGGTTGCAAGCACAATATTAACTTTTGCTCTCACACCAGCTTTCTTTGCTTTCTTTGCAGGACAGTCCTTGCTCCAATGACCAACCTGTCCACAAGACCAACATGGTTTGTTTGTCTTTGGTTTCTTAGCCTTGTTCTTGTCACTTTTAGGCCTAGTGTTACCCTTCTTTGTGACAACCTTTCTTTTCTGTCCAACAGTCACTATATTCACCTTCGAACTCCCATGTTCAGCAGGCATCGCATGTCCCTATTTGGACTTGTGATGTTCCTGCACAGAGATGTCCAACATCAGGTTTGTCCAAGTGATCTCTCCTTTCTGTCTTTTCAGGGAGAGAGCAAACTCTTCCCAAGACTTAGGGAGCTTTTCAATCACTGCCATAAACAGCTGAGTCACCAAGCCTTAGAGAAGTCTTGATTGTTTTTGAAGAGATTATTGCCCCACTTACGCTATGTTGGGTTGTAACAATATCACTCCCAGGATAAAACAACACAGATCAATCCACTCACAAATATGGCAATGATCAACAGTGACCAGCATCTCAGTTTGCCCGAAAAAAACTATGTATATTCTGTATGTGTTGAGAGAGAGAGCAGAGAAGAAACTGATGCTAGGGTTTTCTGAGTTACGTATATCTCCTTGTGTCAAACGTTATATTTTGTATATAAAATACAAAAATAAAAACGTAACATATCAAATATTGTAACTGAAGATATGACATTTAATACTAAATATTCTGATTTAATTATCATAACAGTTGTCATCAGGATTTACTAACAGTTACAACTCAGTCAGGATTTCATGGTCCATCAGTACTTACTCAAGCCATCAGGACTTGCTGTCCGTCAGGAGTGGCATCAGTACTTGACCAACCATCAAGATTCCGTCAGGACTGGACCATCATCAGGATTTAACTCCATCAGGATCCAAGTACTGACCCAGGCCATCAGGATCAGTAGTCATCAGGATTTAACTCCAAATACTGACACTGGACATCAGGATTTGATACAAGAACTGGTCCATCATGATTTAATATAAATCTTGACCCACTACGTTTAGCTGTTACAAATAAATACTGATACTGTTAAATTAAATCAATAAATAATATTAAATAAATAGGTATTAAAATTCCTCGCCCAGGTCGCCTCGCGTACGCGAGACGCCGAGACATTCGCCCAAATCGTCCTTCGACCCGACCCGACACTACTAGAAAAACTGTAATAGACATCGGTTTCTGGCCGATGTCTACGTATTTTTTGACCGATGTCTTTGTCGGTGATGTTAAAAGTCACCCTCATAGACATCGGTTTTTCACCGATGTCTAAACAACATTTTTACATCGATTTTTTTCTAAATATCCGTTGTCTGAACCTACAATAGACATCGGTATGTTGTAAATGACCGTTGTTTAAACCAACATTAGACATCAATTTGTTTTGACAAACTGGTGTAATTCTTGTTTTTCTACATCACTTTTCTTTCAATTGATCGTTGTCTTTAATGGTGACAAACATCTTTTTTCTTTCATTAAACTGTTGTCCACTTACATGCACATCAATATCGTGCTACAAGTTTTATACACTAGAATTTTTTCATATTTATGCACAAAAGTAAACAACATATTTACCATTAACAAAAACTCGAGCATTTACAACATTCTTACATCATTGAGCAAAGCCAAAGTGACTACATTAATCGAGTCTATACCAAACAACGCTCGACAGTTTACTAAGTACATTAAGCAATCCTGAACATATAGCTATATTAATCAAGTATAAATCATCCTGCCCAAACAAAAACCAACAATACTCTATTTCACAATGTACCAAAACATAGCCAACCCCTTGCATCACAAAAGCAAAAGAAGCTCGTACACTTTATAGCATCTACCAATGTCTCCCTGTGAAGTTGGCGGCGCAGAAACTCGATAACTTTAGCAAACTTTTCTGTCCCACCAATCTGCCCATAAAAGAGGTTGAAACATTGCATATGTTATGTATCAACATTGAAGCATAGTGTACTGTTAAACTTATTTAAGAGTATATAAGAGCATTTACTTATGTTACCGAGGTGTAAACTGAAATGCTTAATATAACATTCAAACTGGGATTAGTACCAACATACAATCAAGTAATTATAGAAATATAGAATTCTACTGCCTCTATATTTTTGTACATTTATATGTACTGTATAACTCATATTGTTAAGTACTGTTTAACTCCTATTGTTATAGGAAAATGAAAATATTATAATAATGATGTTACTGACAAAGACAGAGAAAGCTAATACTGTACTTGTAATTATAGTAGGATCATACTCAACCTCTCCTAAAGATGTAGCTAATGCAACAACTGCTCTTTTTACACCAGGGAGTTTTCTCAGGATTCCTTCAACAGAATTTACACATGTTTTTTACACCAGGGAGTCTAATACAAACCCCTATATAGCAACAAAAATACCATATTACCCGAACCATCTACTTTTCAGTTTAATAACAACTGGAGAAACTTCCGTATATGATCACAATTTTTGTAATTGATACTTTCAGATCAAGCTGTCAAGCAAGTACATGTACCATACTTTAAGGATAACTAGTTATCTGAACAACAAAAGTAAATGGTTCGGGTAATATGGTATTTTTACAATTAGTCTATATGTTCGCGCATATTAAAATTTTGAGAATTAGTTAGTTGTACAAAATGTCATCACATACTCTTTTTTCCTCTATGCTAGTAATAAGTTATAAGTTAACTACTAATCAAGATGGAACGTTTTAGTACACGGGAGAAACTAACATCAATAACACATAAAACATGAATAATAGCATCCTCAAGATATGTTAACCCAAAACACCAGGAGCTACAAATTCCATGTTTGGAGCCTGCACAAAGATGTTAGTGTTTTTTTATACACAACAAAATAATGAACTTTATATCAACAAATTTAAAAAGGGTTTCCACCTTGCACTATTCAATTCCAAGTCTTTTGCTGATGAACATAACACCCCTCAATACACATACCAATTTTTATATATGCAAATTCTGAAATTTATATAAAAGAACACATCAATTTAATATAAAAAATATTAGTAATGCACAAATAAAGTTCAATTCGATGATAATAAACATTCAATGAAATACTCACCGTAGCTGCGGAAAATACTCTTTACTGATTCTTACCCTAACAAATTATCCTTGTAACAATTGCTCCTGTATTACAAATAAAAAAAACGAATTAAAATTGTAGGGTTTCAAGTTAAAAAAAACCCCAATTTAAAATTATAACGAACGAATTATTTCGATCTTACATACAATTGCAAGCCTACCCACTTACCATTTCGAGCTTTCAAGCTTTGAACAAATCGATTTGAGCCGGTAATTGAACAGATCGATTTGGTTTCAAACAAATTGACTAGTAAAATTTTGAGTTTTGTGAGATTTGTGAGTTCCAATCTATGATATGGCGTTTAATCTGTGAGATTTCAGTTGTATTATGAGATCTCAATTTTAATTAGGGTTCTTGATGGTGAATGTGAGAGAGAGAGAGAGAGAGAGAGAGAGTTATGTTTTTCTTTTAATTTGTTTTGTTTTTGTCTAAAAGACGTATAGCTGAAAAAAATGGGGGGAAACAAAAATGGCTAGGGGGAAAATAATTTGGTATAAGGGGGAAAAGAAATTGGTACAAAGGCAGAAAACTAATTGGGGTCGTGCCTCTTTCTTTTAAGAGTGACTAACACATCGGTTGTGATAGCTAGTGATGTCTGAACAACACAAAGACATCAGTTTAAAAAAGATCGATGTTATTAAATTTTTTGACATCGACGACATCAACGACATCAACGACCGATGTTAAATCACCGATGTCTATTACAGTTTTTCTTGTAGTGCGACCCGAGTCGAATCGTGTCGTGGCGGGGCGGGCGGCGGCGGCGCGCGTGAGGCACATAATAACACCATGCACACCCACATGCCTTAGTAGTTGTACACTACTCTTGCACATGGTTCTATATAAACCCATCAACCTCTCATTACCATTTCTATGTGGGATACAAGTTATTCCAATATAACCAACCCACATAACCCATTCCAAGCAACCTATTTCAACTCAATTTATTTATGGATTCCAATAAGAAAATTTCTTAGATCCAAACATGAAAGTTTAAGTCCTCATAACAAGGAACAACTTCCAACTGTTAGTTTCCGGAAATTCCATCAAGAACATATTTAAAATATGCCTCAAACTTTCCATTTTCTAACAATAGCTTCATTCATATATTCCCCCTTTATTGCATTATCACCAAGACTTGTAGATCCATTTTCTTGTTCCATACCTAGAATCAATGTTAGAAATCAATATATTAAAAGAGTGTTATCATTAATTAGCCTTTCCAAAAAAAAAATGATTGTAAGCACATGTGTTCAATAGTGGTTAGAAAATAATATGCAGTGAATTTCAAATTAAAATACCTGAAGTGGCAGAAACTAGTGGCATGTGATTCAAAATATTGGGATTATGATTGAACATGGAAAAAATTGAACAAACTGACACCCTACAAGACGCAAAATAATTGTCATAAGAAATGTCTCTTGTACTTAATAGTTCGAGCCACCAATTTATTTTCTTCTAAATATGAAGAGTTTGCTCATGATCTGAACATTGATATTGATAATCTTTAGGCAAACGGTTCTCATCCATTAAATCACTATAATGTTTACTTAAAAAAAGATCAATAAAGAAACACAAAAACATTACTAAGTCTGCATCAATGAAAAGATTAAAAAACACAAATGTCAGTATATTTTCCTAAATTCTTTATTTTGCAATAACTACAAAACTTATAATCTATTTACACATTCTACACTTTCTCTAAGCGGATAGAAAGATGAGTGATCTACGTGGTCATGGGTTGAGATATACTTGTTCTATCAAATGCAAAATTTATACTACATTGGTGTTTGTGTAGAATAGTGATTGGTTGAACCTTTAGATACAGTAACTTAGAGGAGAAAATGATGGCAATTGTAACAGCAACCAAAACAGCATCAGTTAAATAGTTTCAAAGGCCTGAAACTTAAGGAATATTGTGTAGGTAAGGAAATGATAACAAATACTTTTAGTAATTGCATACTTTAAGAAGTTGAACAAATTACAGGAAGAGTTTACATCAAAAAATTACCGATAAAGATGAAGAAGATGAAGAACTTACACTATTGCTTCTAATAGAAGTGGTTGTTTTAATTGTTTACCGCATCACCATTAGTGACCTTTTTTATCCTTAACATAACCAAGCATTAGAATGTAAATTGTACCTGGATTACGCTCCGCTCTTAAAGTTGAGTTTATCAACGTAAAGTTCTTAAGATGGATAAACTCATCTTAAAGTTGTACCTGGATCAACGTAAACCAAACACCAATTGATTGACTTCAATTCTGACCAAAACTCATCTTTGGCCATGCCCTTGGCATCACCAAAAACATATATGTAGGCTCCTTGACCATATCCTATATAAATGTTGAAATTGTTAATAAAAATTCATAAACAACACATATCAAGGTGTGAAATCCAATAATACATAAAAAAATGAAAATGAGCAGTCATAATAAATTATATCATTTGATTCATGGTCCAAAATTCTCATGCATACCTTGTTTTGGAGAGGAAGGCCATAGCTGGTTTGATATTAGTGGTCATTTGAAACCTACACAAACAAATATTTAGGTATAGCTTCAGCTCTTATCATATTACTTCTCATTTTTACAACTCTCTAACCAAACCATATTACTTCTTTTAAAGTATGATCATGGTAGCATATTAAGCTATATGTAAATTAAAGTTAATATCGTAAAAAACAGGATCTTGCTCCAATCCGTCCCAAGTAACTTGCAGAAAATTATGTCATTTATTGCTAAAAATATAGATGTGGATATTACCTCAATTGTCCATCTTGCAAGACTTTATTCCCACATGTTTTCGTTTTTCTTCGGCTTTCTTCCAAATTACTGTATATAATATTGTCGCAAAAGATTAAACTTGAAGCACAAAAAGATAAAAATAGATTTATACAAATAAAAGATTGGATGATATGAAATGAAATAAAGAGTATACAATTGTAAGAGAATATACATATGAGCCAAAAACCAATATTACAACTTAAGTTAAATAGTTAGACAATATATGACTAAAATGCAATAAATGTATCTATTGCTAGACATTGGCTTTCTTTGCTTAGGGAATTTTTGGTGAGCATTATTTTAAGGACTAATTCAATCGAGTTAGATCATCAATTATATATCAGGTCTAGTCCAATCGTCATATGAATCAATTTAAACTATTGAAAATTATTACATCTTAAGATGGTATGTTAGGTATGAGAACACCATCTTTTGGCATCTGCATAATAAATCAACATAACACTTCCAAAATAGTATAGTAGGATGCAATCAATTATGTTAAGAGTTAAAAAAAGGGATGCCAATGTACCTGATAACTAAACATTATTTAGTCTCCTTTACGAATGCGTGAGAATGTTTTGGCATCCAACTCTAATTAAATTTCTTGGCATAAAGAATAAGAAATAGAGTAAATTAAAAATGTGATGGGTAATTCGATAGGAGGAAACAAACCTTCGTCACATTTCGATTGAAGCATTCTGTCAAACACCTAATCTGCATACAAAACAAACATTCATCACAAATCATGAATTATTCACAGAGAAAACAAAAAACAAAAAAAAAATGAAGAACGATGGATTAATGGAAAAACGATGGATTGAATGATAGTAGATTTCGTGTAAATAACAATAGTTGAATTTGAATTTCAAATTAGACTAACCTGGATACAAAACAACAAAAGTTTGTTGTGAATTCCATAAATTATGTGTTAACTATCATCTTTATCTTCATTTTTGAATAGCAGGGCAGATAAATTAGGAGCGTGATTGATGGACACGTGCGTACATACATACATTAATACAAGGTTTTAAAATAACCCGAAGTTATATGGATCCTCCATGGATATTATATAAAAACAATTACAAAATAGCTAGATTGGATAAATGGGTAAACCCGTTTTGTGTATAGGTGACCCGGTTAAGGGTAAAAAGTTTTTAAAGTACATGAATTAATATGAAGATAGAAAAAATAGAAAAGGTAATGGAAGTAATTTGAAAATGATAATGGAGGCCTCATTTGATAATCACTGAATGGAAGAATATGAACGGAACCATTCATGAGATTACCATTCAAAGTGTTTGGCAATCATTTTGAAATCTGGACGGCGCTGGACGACACCAGCATTCTTCTGGACGACACCCTCTTTGGAATTCCTACTGAACCATTCATATCATTTTATTTCACTAATGTGTTACCCCTTATTTTTTATATTATGTACATACGGGCATTTAAAGACATTATATCCTATATATAATTGACATAAGAGAGTTTAGGTGGTTTGGTCGCCAGGGCTAAATTAGTAAATTTATAATTATTATTATAATTAAAAAGGAAAAACATTATATGTAAAATGCATGGTGGTAGCAAAACACTACACACACGTGAAAGGAAAAGGAAACGTGTTGTGAATAAGTTTGTAGAACATATATGAAAAAAATTGTTATGTATGGTATCTAAATATTATAAAGTAAAACTCTCATTTCTATAATTTGACATTTCACCGTAAAATTCACCAATTTAAGTAACAAATTAAACATATTATATATTATAAAATTTATATTTTTAAAATATCTTAATAGAGGTTGAATATTCTATATAATTAGTAACATTGTAAGATTGTAAATGAATATTTTTAAATTATTAGTTAGCAGATAAATTTTACTTTGAAAAATTAAATTGAGATAAATATTATGTAACATAATAATAATAATAATAATATAAAATATATAAAATTATATAAAAAATATTAATAAATCATCCCGTGCATCGCACGGGTATAAAGCTAGTAGTATAAAATGTACATACGGGCATTTAAAGATTTTCAAAAATATATAATGAAAAAATAATTCATCTAATATTTAAAATTTATTATTTACTTAAAAATCTTAGTTATTTGGAAAATATATTTTAGTTTAACAATAGAAAATCTTAATTTATAGACAATAGAAAATTTTATACTTTTTGCCATTCAGAAAATTATATTTATTTTATCAAACATCATTCGTTCAGGATTCAGATTATTCGATAGTTCAGATATTCAATCATTCAGAAAATACTATTCAGATTTGACAAATGACCCCGGAGACACTCTTTTAGAATATATTGATATTTTTTTTTTTTTTTTTTGCCAAAAAAGAAAATAACTTTCATTACTTCAAAACGTTCATCAATACAATAATGAACTAAAGATGAGCATAACTCATCGTCCAGATACGATCAGCTATAAAACTACAATAACTCGCTACAAAGTGAGCTAAGTGGTTCGCAGACCGTTTAAGAAAATAAAAAACAGTACAACACCAAGAACGACAAAAGGAATATCCATAATATCGAGGCATATGAACAAAAGAGCCCATAAACTTCAGAAATTACCGCATCTACATTGATCTGAATCCTGACTTCCGTTAAATTGATCTCGCGCTCTTTTTTGAGCAGATATCCATAGATCCAAGATAAGCTTTATAGACATAATAACTCCCTCTGAAATGGAATCTCAATTAATTCACCCGCAAGCCTCTACAAAATGAGCCTTCATCGAACAAAAATGCCATACTGATAGACGAACAAAGCAAGACACATGCCAAAAGGCAAGACACATGCTAAAAAGCAAGACATTCAAACTGAAAATAAAACAACAACTAAAAGGACATATCGGCGAAGATCTAAGAACCAAACTGAAAAATCCGAATGGATTCTTCAAAGATTTCAGAAATCAAGCTCGATTTATTTGGAAAACTGAAAAAAGGAAGAAAACTTAATCGACTCTCATCGGAGATAAACTCCGACAAATCTGTGAAGAAGAGGAGGGCAGAAGAAAAAAGAAGAAGAGGGAAGGGGGCGGCGGCTTGTTAGAGAGAGAGATTGAGATTATGTTCCATTTTTGTTTTAATTAGAATATATTGATATTGATGAGCATATGTATAGGTAAATCCGTTCTAACTTAATACGATCTGTTTGGCAATCAACTTACATAGCCGCTAAAACTGCTTATTTCATGGTAAGTAATAAATAAACAATCATGCATTTTTTCC
The DNA here is from genome assembly GCA_030848705.1 of Heracleum sosnowskyi. NCBI lineage: Eukaryota > Viridiplantae > Streptophyta > Magnoliopsida > Apiales > Apiaceae > Heracleum > Heracleum sosnowskyi. The sequence goes on along the minus strand of CM061244.1, from coordinate 111,750,959 downwards.
TGATCACTTACCTTATTTGGAATTTATTTTTCACTAAAAGACATAAATATATCATCAAATAATATCCTAGGCTATTGTTAATATCGAGAATTGTGCTGGACCATTTTCATTCAACAATTTTTCTTAATCATCTGATGGATGATCATCAATTTTTTACGTTTATTGTTTTTTTTAAAATTAAAAAGAGGATAAATGAGAACATTAACCCAATACCCATATGTATTTAGGCACATTGATCTAATTTAATTTTAACTTTTTTTTAATTTTTTTTATTATTATTTTAAAAATTACGGGATATTACACCATTCATAAATTTGTCACACGAATGTCAAAGGGATGTAGCTGATTTTTCAAATAAATTTCTTTATAAATTTTGGTATAAAAAGTTAATAATTTATAATTTATCAAACACTTTACTAAACTTATAAATTAATTTTACTTATCATTTATAATCATTTACCATATATAAATTTAAAGTAACTTTTCTTAAAATTACCCGAACGGACCTAATATAGACCGCATAAATTAGTTATACATCCATATAATTTGCCAAATTATGATGGATCACAATGCCACCTTAGCTTAGTGATATCCTCGTTATTTCCTATTTCTATCTTTTGTAACTTTCTAAGGCCGGATCCACTATATACGGCATGCATATTATTCTGCTGCTTTCTTTAAATATGCACCATGCAATCAAAAGTCACGGTGCATGGCTATTATTTTTTCTTTAAGTCTTGTTTATGTTTCTCCGAGTTAATATTGGGTATCCAAACGCTTGAAAACAAAATATGCGATGTGAAGGTTTGATGTAAAAGTTTGATGGTGTGACACCTTGCATGATAGCACGCAGATGTATATCCTATCTTATATGAATTTTAGATTTATAAATTTTAATTTTAGTATGTCATTGATGAGATTTTAATTATTTCCAAATCTTTTCATATCATTTGAGTAATATTTTTTTGAGTCAATAGCATTTTGCACCCCTTAACTTTAGTCATTTTTTCGATTTGGTCTCAAAAAAACATTTCGACAGAATGCATCCCTCAACTTTGGATTTTGCTTTGTTTTGCACCCCTTTACTCAATTTTCGTCCAAAATAATTGAATTTACTCTTGTGCATATTAACAGTAATAATTATTATTTAAATTTAATGAAATAATCTTTCAATTTTACCACTATACATTTCAACGGTGACAGTTATTTTGGATAAAAATGATTAAAAAGATGCAATACGAAGCGAAATTTAAAGTTGAGGGATGCATTCTGCCGACATTAAAAATTTTAGACTAAATCGAAAAAGTGACTAAAGATAAGAGGTGTAAAGTGCAATTTACTCTATTTTTTTTATGCTTTTACAACTAATAATATAAATTTAAAATATTTATATGTACAACTTGTAATATATATTTTTTTATTTTATTTTTTTATTAGTGTTCTTATTGAAAAGTCTTTATGTTTTTACAACTAGTAATATAAATTTGTAATTTTATTATGTCGTTGATTAGATTATAAATACTTTATTGGTGTTTAAAAAGAGCGATTTTATGGGAAGATTCAATTGTTAGTTATAAACTATATTGAAGAAAAATCCTAATAATATAAAATATTAGATTTTAGAACTATTTTATTATAAATTATAAATATTATATTATAATATATTGTCAAATAATATTACTTAAGTAATATATTTTATGTTTGTTCTATAAAAATATAATTAATATAATTTAAATTATAGTTGTTAGTGAATTATAATTATAAAACATTATTTTTGTACATATAATTATAATTTTAGATGCCTAAATCATAAATTCTCTTAATTTTTCCTCTTAAATTGATCTTTAATTGAAAAGTTAAAACTTCAAAATATTATTTATTACAATTATATAACATTTTTAACATAGTTGCATAAATATATGATAAGGGAAAATAGATTTTTATGTCACTTAACTATTAGCTCTTTTAGAAACTTACCACTAAACTAAAAAGTTTCTCATAATTAAGTGTCAACTAATTTTGAGATTAGAAAGTAATCATTCCGTTAAAAAAAACTTAACATCCGTTAAGTATTGTTTCCACCTTTGTGATTATGTGATCAATTATAAGGCTATCCTATATTATTAAATCAATTAACAAAAAAAATTAAGTGTAGTACGAAAGTTAACAAAAAGATAATTAATCACCGTTAGTTCAAAAACTTACATTTCACAAAAATCATTTACATTTACATGATCATATTATGAGTTACACAAAGCCTATGGACGAGCAATACAATGATAGTACTTTTTTTTTGTCTCTCTATAATTGGCATTCATGGAACTTCAATTCTCTTGTTTTGATTTTGATTGATGTTCAAATCAGTGCTTCAACTCCAGAATTCACTACAAGAAAAACGGCTAAATTTGACCGAAAAATTTCGGTCATATTTAGCTAAATTTGACCGCCAGCGGTCATATTTGGTCAAATTTGACCGAATTGTGTCGGTCATTTTTAAGCTAGTCAAATTTAGCAAAATCGGTCATATTTATGTTAAATTTGACCGACTAAAATTGACCGCTTAGATTTGACCGAAATTTTCAAAATTTTGAAATTTGAAATTTTTTGAATTTGGCGCCTAACGTCCATCGAATTTGACCGCCGTTGGTCAAATTTATAAATTTGACAGAAAACGGTCACATTTATAAATTTGACCGAAAGCGGTCAAATTTAACTATAACACATATTCAACAAACCGAGCAGCTTTCTGCTACATTCTGCTAGATTTTTGAAAAATATTCTGGTAAATACTACATTATATCTTGTTGATTTGGTGTCTCTTATTAACACAAACATCACCATATTTTATCTTAAATAAATAGTTCAAGAATCAAAATAATTTCATATCATATATAATATTTATTAATGATGATTTCTTTACGAATATGGTTATCTAAATTCAACTAAAGGTTCAAAATTGGATTTTACGAAACTATTTTTGTTAGTTAGTTTGATGAAAATGGACATCAGAGATATTTTGCTTGACACTTTGACCGCCGGAGTTGTTTTATTGCCGGAATTCTTTTTATCACCGGAAATATCATTCCACAAGTTGATTTGTAAAAAATAGATAAATAAGTAAGTATAAATATATGGGTGTATACATATAGATGTGTGTGTATATATTTTTGTATGGGGTGGAAAGAAGGAGGGAGAGAGGGTGGAAGAAGGGGTGAAGAGAGGGGAGAGATAATGAATGATGTATGTATGTAATGAGTGTATATATAGGAGATGGGTTTGCTGTAATAAATCTGGACCATTGGATTACAATTTTGGTTTGCTAATCTGGACCGTTTAATGTGTTTCACGCGGATTGCTGACATGTCATTAAATTTGACTGCATTCGGTCAAATTTATAAATTTCACTACCTTCGGTCAAATTTATAAATTTGATTGATTTCAGTCAATTTAGTAAATTTGACTGATTAGGGTTTGCGGTCAAATTTGTATTTAAATTTGACTACCGTCGGTCAAATTTATAAATATGACCGAAACTGGTCAATTTTATGAAGATGATAAAATTTCAATTTGTTATAATAATTATTATGCAAAACTTATAATCATTTGATTGTTTGCATAAACTCTTTAAATCTAAGAAAGTTAACATCCATACGGTTGGATCGTTCAAATTATAATTTGAATAAAACAAAATTACTAACCCTAGTCACTAAATGCTTAACCCCTAAATTCAATCCTAAACCATGCATATTTAAATAAATAATTTGAACTATGTATCACATTGTTACTCAAACACCATTATTATCTCTTAATTTTTTAATGTACATAAAATGTTGTAACACTACGCCCAAAAATTATTTGTAATTTTTAAAAATTAGTGTGCAATTATTAACAATATTCAAACTTCTTGAATATACGAAAAATTAACAAATTTTGACCATTTTCAAATTTAATTTTTTTTAAAGTGCCTCGTATAATTTTTAACATGTAGTTCTTGTTATTTTGAATACTCTAATATTTTTTCATAATTTTAAAAAATGATAAATTATTTATTTTATATTTTTGAAAATTTTGAATTTATATAAATTTGACCGAGGGCGGTCAAATATATATATTTAACTGTTTTTGGTCAAAATAACATTTAAATATTTTAGGGTAGTTTTGGCGGGAAATTTACCGCCTAAACTTAAATGTGACTACCTTCGGTCAAATTTATAAATTTGACTGGTTTCAGTCAATTTAGTAAATTTGACTGATTAGGGTTTGCGGTCAAATTTGTAATTAATTTGTAATTAATTTACAAATGAAAGAAAATAAATATACAATTTAAATATCCTACTAATGTTTTATTAAAAAAATATCTCAAATGTCTTTTAAATCTTTCCTAATGGATGAAACTAAATATAAAATTTATTATTCTTACCTTTAAAATCTTTATAATATGCTTGCTAATCAATATCAATATCTTTCTTAATCTTTATAATAAAGGAAACTCCTCAGTAGCTCTCAGATTACACCAATCCTAATTATCTGTTTTTGTAGACCACCTCTATTTTATATATTAAAAATAGAATTTCCCTTTTAGCTCCTAATTGGTAGAAAATATAATACTTACACAACACAAGTATTCTAAAATTAATAAATCTAATCATACAATTAATTGACTATATCTATAATTCTACAATCATAATCTTAATTAAATTCTATAATCTATACAAAGAAATTATAAAAATCAAGAAAATGTCAACTTTCTTTTATTAAGATTTCAGACGATTATATAAACAAATTTGTAAAGTCTAAAAGTTTTTGCTCTTTGTTTTATCGAGCTCATATTTGTGAGTAGAGGCCAAAGTTCTATTATTACTATAAAAAAAAAGTGGAAATTGATGATATTAGTTGTATTATTAAAAAAAAGTGGATGCATATCTGATTCATACGAATCTCATTTCCTCATACCCTATTATACACACAGTACAAGGTGGAGATTTTAAGTAATCTAATTTAATTTTTATAATATTTTGATAAAAGTTGTGGTATATATATATATATATATGCAAGTGTTCAAATACAAACGTTACTACCTAAACCACACATAGGAACCTATCTCAACCACACATTCTTTTACTGTTTTATTAAACTTTTTAATGACTTGTAAAATTTATAATAAATTGAAAAAATTAGATTTAATTCTAATTCTTTTTCCGCAAAATCCTAAAAATATTCTAGTATTTAATTATGCTAATATATTATATGGATATACCCCTATTTGGTATTAGAATCATGTTTTCATTTAAAATGAATATTTTAGATAAAGAAAATCCTGAGGAAAACTCTTAGGAAACTCAGAACAATTTTGAAATCGAATTTTCTGAAAATGAAAAAGGTTTTCAAGGTAGCTTTTTAGTAAAGCAATAGATTCTTTCTAAAATCACGAAAACAAAACTTGATTTGAAAAAATAGAAAATATTTAACATTCTGATATTAAATTTCCTAAAAAGAAAAAAATTCTATCTTTTATTTTGTTAAAACAAGATAAATGCATATAGATATTAAAGATACTAAAGGTTCAGTATTCCTACCCCTTATCACTAAGGATGAGATCAACAGAAACCTACAAAAAATTGACTCTAAGATTAGAGCAACTATTAACGTAGTTCATTTAGGAGCTATAAAATTTTTTTTTGTTGAAAGCAAGGCATAGATTCACCTATTAAGATGTCCTTAATAGATAACAGAATCAATGACCGCAGTGATTGTATTTTGGGTGCAACTAGAAGAAACTTAGCTTACCAAAAATTTATGTTCACAGTCTATCCTAAATATGCATTTAGTAAAAACACTAAGAACATAGATCAAGTATTATCTTTCGTACATCAATTCGAAAGAGAGAATTTGATGAACCCGGGAGATAAAGTCTTTAGCATAACTTATTTAGTAGCTTATGCATTGACCAATAGTCATCATAGTATTGACTATAGGAAGGAAGAAAACATAGAATTAAAAGATGTTTTCTCAGAAATAGGATCGGTTGAAGAAAAGCAATTTTCTGAAATAAGACCCTTAGATAATTCTTGGGCAATTGATATTGCTAAAAATAAACCTTTACTAGGACAACCTAGAATGAGTTTCAGAAGAAACAATGTAGAAATTGGTGAGACATCTGATAGCAACTTGCTAAAAAGCGTCTCTAGAAAAGTTGATAATCTATGTCAGAGATTAGAACTTTTATAAAAATGACTACCCCTTTTATGATGTAGCCATATATCTATAAGAAAGAAAAAATCCTTAATATCAAGAAATTGAATGAAGGATCAGATAGTTAGCAAAGAAAATATATCTTTAGTGGATATACTGGAAATCAGAGTCTTACAACTCTTATTTCTTCTATTAATAATCTTAACCAGATTACAGGTAGAATTTTACTATGATGTTATAAACTTTTGAATTATTTTGGACTCAGTGAAGATCTCAGTGAAGAATTGTCTAAAACAAAAAAATGTTTATGACAAATTCTCCACTCTTTTAGAGGGGGGGGGGAGATAACCATAAATTAGAAGACCTAAAAACTCTTTTAATTAAGAACATTGAGAAAATCGATAGAATAGAAGAAAAGATTAACCATCTTGAAAAAATTCCTATTGACAGAAATGAAGTTTTAGACTTTACTTCTAAATTAAATGAAATCGAAGAATATCTTAAGAAAATCTTAGGACGAGTCTTAAAGAATTCCAAGATATTATTAAGCCATAGATAGAAGAAATTCTTAAGTTGCTTAAAGAACAGCGTGCTAACAATGTTATTGAAGCCGCAGTTGCAAAGATAATTACTGAATTGAAAGCCGCAATTCACGATTGTCCATGCAATAAAGAAATCCTGAAAGTTCTTACAACAGAACAATCAAAGGGAAAAGAAATCGCCTCAGTAGGAGATAAAAATCCTCTTCCTAGAATAGGACAGCAAAAATATAGTTACCCAAACTTCAGCGTTGGAAATGAAGAACTGGGAACAGAAAAAAATTCTAATAGTCTTACATGGCCATTTGGTGTTGATAACAAGAAATCAGCATGAACTACATGAAGATGGTAGAAGAATTCTTCTGGAAAAATGTAGACGATGGAGAATTGAAAGTTACGGATGACAATTTCGACATCCTTGACCAAGAGTTAATGGAAATAGATGATGAATCTATTGCCAACCAAGAAATAAAATCTAATAGTAATTTAAAATCTTTATTTGGTTTTAATAACTGTGAAATTCTAAATATTATTAATGAGTTCAGTTCTGAAGAAGAAAATCCTCAAGAATCTGAAAGTGATTATTCAGAAGAAGAAATTTTTACTGAAAATTTCCGAATGAACAATCAAGAAACTCCAAAGAAGGAAAAAAGAGAAGGTTCTAGTGTTAAAAAACCCGAAGAAACAGAGCCAAGTAGCAGGAAAAGAAAAGGTGACTTATATCCTTTCTTTCCCTCTACCGAATCTAGAAATACAACTAATATATTTGGTAATAACATACTAAATATTGATTGTAAGCCAAACAGGAAAGAACTCATTGATAAATGGGCTAAAGAAATTAGTTTGATTATTCAGACTAATAGTGAAGCTTATGACGACCAAAATACAGTATTGTTATTGGTAGAACATAAGACTACAGGTGTTGTTAATAGCATGATTAAGAACACTACATGGGAACCTAGGATGAATCCTATTACAGCTTTTGAAGAAATATTAGATGCGATCTATACTATGTTCTTAGGAATAGATCTTTCAACTAATAAAATTCAAGAATTAGCTAAAATGGTTAATAAAGCCAAGACTATGCTTACTAACATGCAGCTATGTGATAAATGCTTCCTTGATCAATTCTATTGTGATTATGAAAAATATATCTTCATGCTTAGTGACCAGAATGAGTATAAGAAGTTTGTTAGAGACTATCTTCTTAAAATCCGATTTGTAGGCCAAAAAGCTCTAGATAAATTCAATATAGAAGCATCAGGAGTAACAGAGTTTAGCTTAGGCTTTGCTCAGAGAATAGTTAAAGAGGAAATTGTTAAGATTTGTGATTTAACTAAAAAACAAAAACAATTAAAATCTTTCAGCAAAAGATGTTGTGAGAAAATTGTTGATCAACCATTTGAATATGGATGTAGGCAATCTTCTAAAAAGTCCTACAAAAAGAAGTCGCATAAATATACGGCTAAATACAAATTTACTAGGAAGAAGAAGCCCTTCAGACCAGGCAAGTATGTAAAGAAATAATCTTTTAAAAAATCGTCTAACGATAAACAAAAGTTTTGTCCAAAAGGCAAGAAAAACTGTAGGTGTTGGATCTGCAACGAAGTATGCAAATGAATGCCATAATAGAAAGAAGCATGATGACAAGGTCAAAATGCTTGAACAAATTCGTTATTTGGGTTATGTTCCTATTGAAGACCCATATGAAGACAAACAAAAAATCTATACTATTGAAGAAATAGAACCTGAATCTGAACAATCGGAATCCAATGAATCATCTTCTTTAGATTGAAGAGATTGGAGAATTAGTAATGAAAAATATTACATATCTGGAAAATTGAAATTTGAAGGATATAAACAAATAGAATTACATTGCTACGTAGATGCCGGCGCAAGCTTATGTGTTGCAAGCAAATACGTTATCCCAGAAGAATATTGGGTTAATACAGAAAGACCTATACATGTAAAAATTGCAAATGGAAGCACCATTTCAAAAAATAAGTTATGTAAAAACCTTAATATCTTGATAGCAGGAGAAATATTTCATATTCCAACTGTTTATCAACAAGAATCTGATATTGATTTCATTTTAGGCAATAATTTTTGTCAGTTATATGAACCATTTACTCAGTTTACAAAAATGATTATATTAACTCTTTCAGGAAAAGAAGTATATATCAGTAAGGTAACTACAGCTTACAGAGTTGGAGTTAAAGGTTTCCTTGAATCTATGAAAAAGAAATCAAAGGTTCAAAAAACAGATGCTATCAATATTAGTTCTAATAAAATTCACTTTTTAGAATGGGGGAAGGATAGTATTAAAAAATATAAAGAATCGAATATAAAGAATCGAATTTTATTATAAAAAAATTAGTTCTTGACATAGAAAAGAAATCTATAATTGAAAAATTATTAGATTCAGTATGCTCAGAAAATCCCTTAGATCCTGAAAAGACTAAGAATTGGATGAAAGCAACAATCAAGCTCAAAGATCCCAAAACTGTAATAAAGGTAAAACCTATGAAATACAGCCCACGGGACAGAGAAGAATTTGGTAAACATATTCAAGAGCTTCTGGATATGAAGATCATCATACCCGGTAAATCACCACATATGTCTCCGACATTTTTAGTAGAAAATGAAGCAGAACGAAGACGTGGAAAGAAAAGAATGGTAGTCAACTACAAGCCCATTAATGATGCGACAATTGGTAACAGCCATAACCAACCCAAAAAGGATGAACTTCTTACCCTTATTCGAGATAAGAAAATGTTTAGTTCATTAGACTGCAAATCTGGATTCTGGCAGGTACTGTTAGATAAAGAATCTCAGCTATTGACAGCATTCACGTGTCCTCAAGGACATTATCAATGGATCGTTGTTCTCTTCGGTTTAAAACAAGCACCTTCCATATTTTAGAGACATATGCAAAATGCATTTAGATCCTTTGAAAAATTCTGTTGTGTATATGTAGATGATATTCTTATCTTTAGTGATAATGAGCAGGATCATCTCAGACATCTAGCAACAATTTTGAAGAAATGTCAGCAACTTGCAATCATATTATCCAAGAAGAAAGCTCAACTCTTCAAGACAAAGATTAATTTCTTAGGATTAGAAATTGATCAAGGAACTCATTGTCCTCAACCACATATCTTAGAACATATTCATAAGTTCCCAGATAAACTTGAAGACAAAAAACAGTTACAGAGGTTTTTAGGAATATTAACTTATGCATCTGATTATATTCCAAAACTTGCAGCTTTACGTGCACCATTACAGGCTAAGCTCAAAAAGGATATATCATGGAAATGGGAAAATTCAGACTCTAGCTATATCAGCAAAGTCAAGAAGAATCTAAATAGTTTTCCAAAACTCTATCATACTCAACCAGAGGACAAGCTCATCATTGAGACTGACGCTTCAGGAGAATACCGGGGAGGAATTCTCAAGGCAGTTAATTCTGATCAAGAATTGTTATGCATATATACTTCTGGTAGCTTCAAAAATGCTGAAAGGAATTATCACTCCATTGAAAAAGAGTACCTTGCAGTAATTAGAGTTATCAATAAGTTTTCTATTTATCTTACTCCTATTAAATTTTTAGTGAGAACTGAAAATAGAAACTTTACTTATTTCTTGCGAATTAAGCTTGCAGGAGATAACAAACAAGGACGACTGGTGCGATGGAAACAGTGGCTTTCCAGATATTCTTTTGATGTAGAGCACATTGAAGGAACAAAAAATTGTCTAGCAGATTTTTTGACTAGAGAATTTAATACTAACCAATAAAATTTTAGCTATTCAAATTTTATCATGGACAGGTATTCAGAGGATTACTCCAGAAATCCTATAAATAGAGACGTTCGACTATGGTATTCATCACACTAAAACCTCTAAACACCTCTATTACACACACGATTCTCCCAAAAGAATCAAAGGCATTTGGCCTAAATACAAATCTCTTTCTTTGAGACCCTTCCATCAGAATGGAAGAGACTATAGAAATGTTGCGATTAAAGGAGAGCATTCTTCTTAAGGAACTCGAGCTTATCAGAACTAAGCTTGAATATGTAAGTCTTTTAAAGACTGAACAACAAAAGGTTATTTGTTCACCTTCCTCTTCATAGAGTGAAGAACAAGCTATTCCAGAGCAAACGGCTCCTGGTAAAGAAACAACAAATCCGTTGAATGCTGTGAATTTGCAAAAAATTCAGATTGAGGTTCAGACCTCACTAACGTTAGTTCAACCTTATGATTTAAATCTGAGGCCTAACGGGGGAATTCAAATCCCACAAAAATCATCAGAGCAATCTTTTGTAAAACCTTCTGGTATAACTTCCAAAAATTACTATGTTGTTTATAATGGTCCCAATCCAGGAATCTACAACAACTGGGCAATTGCAAATCTTGTAGTTTCAGGAATTTCAAGAGTCTCGCACAAGAAATTCAAAGAATTTCAAGAAGCTAGAGTTTCTGCTGATCTCTATACCACAAAAATGATGAAGCCACCTCTTTGTCTTATCAATTCTGCGGACACATTGAAGCCAACCTTCAAGCAAGCCTTGAAAAAGACAGCCTCTTCGCAAAAGGTGTTAGGAAAGGTAAAGGCAGAAAATCTAATCATAGATTTTAACGAAGACAGTGGAGAAACCATCTTCGATAGTTTCAGTTATTTCTATGAATTTGGAAGAACAACTGCAGAAATTGTGTGTGAATAGACAAGTATAGAGTATTAAGGTCTAGAAATAAAATGTGTGAATAGTCCCCTCAGGGGTTGTAAGTGTTATGAAGGGATTCATAATGAATCCATTGTAATATATTATATGGAATAAAACAGTTTAGTTTGAATTCAAAATCTGTCTCATGATTAGTGTCTGGTCTTAGACTTTGGAGTCCACTTGGGTCACAGGAAAGTACTGCTTTAGGCAGGTGGCCGTTTTAGGGAAATTGCTGACCATGGATTGAGCGACCACAAGGCAGATTAGCATGAGAAGAAGAATTTAAACTGAAGCTTTATTCATCATTACAATCACTGCTACAAATGGAGTTTATTAAAAGAAGAATACCTAGTAATATCATTTACAATCTCTACTTTTTAAATTTATTCTGATTGATATAAATTCATATATAATGATTGATAGTGATCATCAAGGTTCTCTGTGAACTTCGTAATATGACTAATACACAGTCGTGGTTAGTAAACATAGAAGATAATGCCATGATTGAAATGGATAACCATCAATATCTAGAATACCTATTACGGGCATCTAGGACAGTTGTCTCTAACAAAGACAATAGAGCAATTAGAGCCCTTATATGGGATCTAGAAGAATTTAAAATTGAACAAGTTCGGTTTTATTATAAGTTTTCTATGCACATAGAAACGGAGATATATTCTCTTAGAATAATTCTTAGTTATGATCTTATTAGAAACCCTAATAGGATTAGACATAATGAAGGATACGAGAGATTAGTACTTCATCAATCATCAGATGTCTAGCACATCATCTTTGATAGAACAGTATGTTTTAACCCTGATTTTTATCCATAAGTTAATCAGTATGACTGTAAATAAAATGAAAGGCCCACAGTGGTTTTCATTTCTCATAATAAGAAGGGTTTCTATTGGAGTAAGATCATATATATATATATATATATATATATATAAATATATATATATATATATATATATATATATATGTGTGTGTGATTGATGGGCCTGAGGTCATCCTTAGGTAACAACCCTCGGGTTAAACAAAATATATATGATACACTACACCATAAGTAGCCAGATGCAACGCACTCTTACTGTTGCAATTGCCCAGAAAACTGTTGCACTAAGCCAAATGTAACGCACATTAACCATTGCGTCCGCTAACGTTGCCTTTGCCATGTAATGCAACGCTCAGTTTCTCAAAGGTAACAGTAGAGAACTCGTTACCTTAAGGCCATAGAGCAACACTGCATCAGAATAATGCAACACCAGTGAAGTGTTACCTCAGATTATAGATAAAAAAAAAATTGTGGGCCCCACAAGTGAGCCCCACATGTAGGAGCCCATTTGTGGGGCCCACTTGAGGGGCCCACTTGTGGGGCCCACTTGTGGGGCCCACTTGTGGGGCCCACTTGTAAGGCCACTTGTGGGGGCACTTGTGGGGCCCACTTGTGGGGCCCACATGGGGGCCCACTTCTGGTCATTTCAATACACCTAATGTAACACTAGATATTGTATTGGCAACAGTACTATTTTCTTTAAGCAATGCAAATAGTAATACAATATATTATAATGCAACATCTATAACAAGAGCAATTGCAACACTGCTAAATATAAATTTTGCAATATCCATTACATACATATAATAATCCCATTAATAACCAATCCAATCAATACCAATCCCATTACTAACCAAGCCAATAACAGAACCAGTTAATCCAAAATACAGAAGATCTCACTGATCTCCATCCACTACTTCACCAAAATAGAGTTTAGGTAGTACCAAAATAGAGCCCAAGTACCTACTACCTCAAACAGTCTTTCATACAATCAAATACCAACCCACATACGAGAAAGTACCATTACGACATACTACTGGATTTAATCAAAGTACCAAACAGACCTACGATAAAATATAACCAAAGTACGGATTCCTAAGAGAAATAGCTAAGCGGTAGTCCCTGCAGTTAATGGAGTACCATTTTCATCATCCTCGCTTGCAATAGGAGACAAGTATCCAATGTCCAGATTTAAACTGGGATTTGCTTCACCAAGCTTTTTCAGCAACATTGCCATGTTATCCTAGACTTTCCTCTTTACTTTTGCTTCCAACTCAACCTCAAGATCTCGCCTTATCTTTGCGGTCAGGTCACCTATAAAAGGATCTGCTGGAGCCGAAGTTGATGCCAGGGATGCTCTTTTACCTTGCCTTCCTTTTAGCCAATCAGGACCATGAGACTTACCATTAACAATCAGTTCATCCACATTTTCACCAGCAGCCATCATTTTCTTTATCTCACTCTACAAAAAAGTGTGGGAAATATTAATCAAGTTTGCAAGTTGCATATTTATACCCTTAACAGAAGGCACTCTATCGACCAAATATAATGAACCAAATAAACCAACAAAGAGAGCCTTACCATATCTCTTAACTTGTAAAAGAAAAACTATAAATTCGGCCAAATATACCATTTTGATTAAGTCAACTAAATAAATAAATTAATTACCATTCTCTTTTTCAGCTCAGCTGTATTTGTCTTGTATGTTCGACCCTCTTCTCGCTCACGAGATTCAAGATAAACTGCAGCATCCGGTGGTGAGGCAAGGTTAGGGTCACTCTTTTTCTGTTATAAAAAAAATAAAAAAAGGTTATCTTTATTACATATTTGAAATTTGATGGATGGATATTTAAAAAAAATTAACCATGCAAGTGAATGCAGCCTTCATACTTGACTTGTTTATTTCTCCATAAAAATTAAGAGTATAATCACATGAAAACCTCTATTAAGATGTCCTTAATAAAACATAAAACAAACTGATATTCTAAATATTTCTGTAGTGTATGCGTCATATCTTAAGATTAACATAGCATTTACACGAATAATGCAAGTTAAATCAGTAATTACCATTATAATAAACTCATCTGCAAAAAAAAAAAAGTTAACATGCACAAAGAAAGACACATACCAACTTGTCTCTAAGTACTGCCATACTATCGGGACCTAGAGTGTGTGGGTCAGCTACCGATTCACGACGCGCTTTATTTTCCTCAGCTAATTCCTGTATAAATAAAAAATTAATCATTGCACAATTTTGTTTTAATAACCTTTTAAGTCAAAACAATCAGGTTGAAAATGTGTATATAAACTACCTGAACCGACTCATCTGCCCAATACATCAGCAACAGTTTAAAATCTTCCAAAGGAATCGCATTGGGCCTATTTGTCATCCTCTCCTCATCAGTTGTAGACTTTGTGTAATACCTCTTCTTCATACGAGATTTATACACCCTCCAAGATGTATTAATTGTCTTGTTCACCCACCATTCCCCGTTATCCGGAATAATATAACGGTCCTATAATATTTCAAACGTAAAATCGATTAATTCAATGCATAAACATGTAACTTAATTCAAACTAAGGTCTAGGTAAAATAGTTTACCCGAGTATACTCCCACATTTTTTGCTTCAATTGGTTAGGAACAACGTGCCAATTGATGTAAGTAAGCGACACATTCTCCTTTGCAAGTGTGCCCAGAAAATTACTCAGCTCTCTCAATAATTTTCGATTTCTAGCAACGGGTTGACCCCGTTTGTTCAAAAAAATGACTGGCCTTTCTTCACGAGTCCTCGCATGAACAGTGCTCATTTTTGTCCTTCCTCTATGTCTTTTAGGAGCTGCTGCTTTTATACCAGGTACGCATAAAAAAGAAAAATGAAATTGAAATATTGCCTTAGTAAAACTCAACAATTACAAACTACAAGAACTACCTTCATTCCAACTTACACAAGACAAAATATGAGACAAACACATTACCTGCTTGAGTTTCCTCCTCTGGAATACTTTCCACATTTGATTCAGGGACATTCTCGGTTGTTGGAGTTAGAAAACCCTTCTTCTGACGATCCCGCAGTTCTAAATAATCAGATACTGAACCACATGCTCCAGAATTGCTCGACTGTTTCAAAAGTTTGCAACATGTTGGTTTTAAAAGCCGCTTAGCACAACATGAACTTGTCACTTCCTTCTGAGTTGTCCTGCCAGGTTCTGCTGCTTCGTTCTCTGTTGTAGTGGCAGTATTGGCTCGCGAACGAGTTTGTGGTCCATGTAACAAGTTAACCTTTTTCTTCTTCTTGACATTCAAGATTCTCTATAATTATTAGGATTACAGTATTAGGTTTGCAATTTTTATATGAGGCCAAAATACAAAAAATTGACATTTTAAACACCATCATACCTCAGATGTATCATCACTGTCATCATCAGTCTCATTTTCCGGAATATAATCATCAGATTGGTCCTGAACTTTCTCTTTCTCTTTCCCTTTCTGGGCTGCCGGAGCTTTCATTTCACCAACTATTTTTTTCACCCCAAGTTGTTCCAAAACTTGGCGGTTTCGTTTCATTCGAGCAATCCTTCTTTTTTCATAGTCTGTCAGCGGTTTTAGTGGTGGCAACAACTGCAATTAATCAATTACAGAGTCAAAATACTAGCATAAAATGAAATCAAAAGAAACAACACTCGAGCATTTTTACAAAAAAATAGCAGGGCTAAATTATTCACAGTAGATGTCTAATTTATAAAACAAGGAAAAAATAAAAATAAATAAAAATACCTCAGTGGAGATTTCATTCCCTAAGGTACATTCTCCTCCACTTGTATCATTTAGTAAGTCCAGTTTTCTTCTAACAGACCCTTTTTCCTTGACAGCACTTGCATTTGCATCTTGTTGAGTAGTCAAAATATTTGGCGATGATGGCAATTTCTGCCTCTTTCCCAACTCAGGTGACTTCGCACTAACCTTCTTTTGCCTCTGCTGTTGCAATTAATCAAATGAAGAGAAAAAGTAATATACACAATATTCAGATTATTTAAATATATTACTAATGAATTTAACCAATGAATTTAACAAAAATAAAGAATAAATCTAACTATTGAATTAAACAAAAAAACAAGAACAAAGTTAACAAAAAAAGAATAAATTTAAATGTTTTCTTTATTCTAAACCTCAAATAGTGGAATGTGATCTGCAATTTTCTTACTAGTTAAAGGATTGCATTTTAAAATTATCAATTACAGAGTCAAAATACTAGCATGAAATGAAAACAAAAAAAAAATCAACACTCGGGCATTTTATAAAACAAGGCAAAAATAAAATAAAAATAAAAATACCTCAGTGGAGATGTCATTCCCTATGGTACATTCTCCTCCACTTGTATCATTTTGTAAGTCCATTTTCCTTCTAATAGACTCTCTAACAGACCCTTTTGCCTCGACAACACTTGCATTTGCACTAACCTTCTTTTGCTTCTGCTGTTGGAGTTCATGTGTGGTAACATATTTTCGCTTTTGTGGTTTCTTTGTAGAAACAGGTTTCTTTGCTGAAACCGGTTTCTTGGCTGAAACTGTACCAACAAGAAAATAAAAGGTGGATTTCAGATCTCATTACGTTTGTACATATGTGAGACAGATATGAGTACATACATACCTTGAATCAGGTTATTCCTTGGCCTTATAACCACGTGTGGCTGCATCTGAACAACCGGCTCAATTCCGGTGTCAACTATGTTGTCTACATAAAAATTCAGATCATCTCCATCCTTGCAGCCGTTTACAAGTTGAGTCACCTCCTTGTCATTATTAACTAGCTTCCACCCAACATCCTTCCCTTCGTAGAAATAGACTCCTCCAATTTCAGATAACTTAAGGTAATCTTTTACATACTCCATCAGCACTGTATAAGAGAAACTGTCAGAATCTACACGGTTCACAGTAATAGTGTCTCCACCAACATAACTTGTCTTCCGAAATTCCCCCATGTAATACAATCTGATATTCAGGTTTTTTTCTTCCATCCTGTACAAATTATAAGAAATGTCATTATATTTTGTTTAAACAGAAACAACAAACAATGGCAATATATTTAAAGTAAGACAATAAAGTACATTGGACAGTCAAAATGAATAACATTCAACTAAGACACTAAATTATATGAAACCAAACAAATGCTAAGATTAGAAAATTGAACAAGGACAAGCAATTTACCAAGACAAATTCATTTCAGTAGAAGACAATAAGTTTAAACTACGATAATAAATTACATCAAATGCAAATACTCTAAACATGACCAAAATACTAACATTCCGAATTTCTGATGCAAAATCTGGATAGGCAGCATCCAACGTCTTCCAAGCCTCAGCATCAGCCGGATGTCTTAGTTTCCCATCCTTTTTTCGTCCCACTGCATGCCATGTCATTAATTTTGAGAAATCCCTACACATAAACAACCTCTACAACCTCGGTTTTAGTGGAAAGTATCTCATCACTTTTGCTGGCACTTTGTAAATAACCTTCTCCAAGGGGTCATCACTAACAGCACTGCCTTTCTTTTCTTGTAAAACCCACCTAGAAACACCGCAATTATCACATTTTTCTTTGTCTTTATTATCTGCCCAATACAACATGCAACTATTTGGGCATGCATGTATTTTCTGATAATCGAGACCTAAATCCTTAATGACGTTCTTTGCGGCATTGAAAGAAGAAGGTAGGTGTGCATCAGGAAAAGCTTCTTTTATCAACGCTAGAAATTCCCCGAAGGCAGACTCGGTAATTCCATGAACACACTTTAAATGATAAAGTTTGATCATAAAACTTAACCGAGAGAAATTAGTGCAACCGGGGTATAACGGTTCTTTTCCCTCTCTAACATGGCGATAAAATTTTCTAGCATCTGCATTTGTTAGACCTTCATAGTCATTTTCTAAATCTCAAAGCCTCTTACCCGTACAATTGAACATTTCACCTAAATTATCCCCAAACCCCATCCCTGTTAAATTTTCTTCGAAACCCATCCCCGTTTCACAATCCATAGAGTCATTACCTTCTACTTTGGTATGTGAAACCTCACAAATCCATTTCAGATGTAATGGAGAAGGTCCATTACAAATGAGATGATCAAAAATAATATCTTGAAGATGCCAGTTACGGTTCACACATAATTTGCAGGGGCACTTCATTTCTTTGCCTTTAGCATAAACTGGAAATGCATTCTTAAGGAACGCTTTTATCCCTCTAACATAATCTTTACTGTGTTTTGGAAATCCTATCCAACTGGTATAATCATCGTCCATTCCTACACTCTATACTATTCCTAGCTACAGGTACGCCTAACACTTTCAACAAATAGGAAAGAACTAGCCTGCCAAGTGAAAAGTTTAATAAGAATACTATATAGCAAACCTAGAACTTAGTCTATTTTATCAGAACAACAGCAATGTGCCATCCCACTTAATTTATAACAGAACACAACAAACATGCTTACATTCACTCATATATGCTTACTTAATTTATCAAACTAATATGTCATACAAGTAGATCACAGGTGATCAAACAACAAATCGGCAGTACTCATATATGCTTATTTAATTACTTGTCATACATATAAACATATATTGTCATAGCATATAAACATATATTGTCATATAAACATATATTGTCATGGCATATAAACATATATTGTCATATAAACATATAAACATTGTTAGATATAATTGCTGACGTTTGTTCATCAGTGTTTAAGTACCAGGTACATATCAGAGTTTATATAGAAGCCAGTCAGAGTTTGATAAAGTCTGACTGGGTGAAGAGTTTACATAGAAGCCGGTCAGAGTTTGATAAAGTCTGACAGGGTGATAGTTGACTTAGCTGTCGGTGCAAAGATAAAGATTCTAGAAGCAATATATTCTGAAGATGGAAAGAAGCAGAATATATTGATACAGCTAAGGAGACTGGACAGAAGACTGAAGCAATCCTTAATTGATAATAATTGTATAGCTAATTTATAGGAGTATCAATTAGATAAGGATTGTATGTAGCTGTGTACTATATAAACACAGATAGGTTATCCCTAGAAGGGACGCGAACATTGAAAATATTATTCTTGTAACCTAGTAGCTCTTTGTGATTCATTAACATCACTAAGAGAGAAACTGTTAATATAATTACAGTTTGTTGATTTATAAAGTGTTCTTGATTGTTATTCTCATACATACTTGATTATATATTGTGTATTCGGCCTAACAATTGGTATCAGAGCCAAGGATGTTTAATATATACAGTTTTACGATTCAATCACAGTAATAATCATGTCTGAAGAAAATCAAACTGCTCCCAAGGCTGAACAGATTAAGCCTAATTCTGTGAGTCGATATGAAACAATCAGGGTTCCAATACTCAGGCCAGTAGAGTATCCAATTTGGAAGGTGAAGATGACCATGTTTCTGGAGGCTACAGATCCAGAATACCTTGACAGAATCTATGATGGTCCTCATATGCCGACTAAATTGTCCCCTGTTGTTGATGGACAAGAACAAAAGACTGTTCCAAAGGAAAAGAAAGATATGACTCCTGAGGACATCTCATCAATTGCAAAAGATGCAAAGGTTAGACATCTTCTCCATAGTGCTTTAGATAATGTTATGTCTAACAGAGTAATTGGCTGCAAAACTGCCAAAGAGATATGGGATGCTTTAGAAGTCAGATGCCAGGGAACAGGTGCTATCAAGAAGAACAGAAAGACAATACTCACACAGGAGTATGAGCACTTTGATTCAAGAACTAATGAAACCTTGACTGAGACTTATGACAGATTTTGCAAACTGTTGAATGATATGTCTCTGGTTGATAAAGAATATGAGCTTGAAGAGTCTAATCTCAAGTTTCTGTTATCTCTACCTGAAAAGTGGGATTTAAAGACAACCACAATAAGAGATAATTATGAGCTTGCTGATACAGATCTTGATGAAATCTATGGGTTATTGAAAACTCATGAACTGGAGATAGAACAAAGGAATAGAAGATTGAGTAAAAAGACAAAATCTGTTGCTCTCAAAGTTGAGGAGAAGCCCATTAAGAAGGAACCATCAAGGAAGAAAGCAAAGGGAAAGGCTTTAGTCATTAAATCTGAAAGTGAGTCATCAAACTCTGATGATGACTCAAACTCTTATGAAGCTTCTGACTCTGAGGATGATGAAGAACAGATGATGCAAATGGCTGCACTGATGGTGAAGACCTTCAAAAAGATGGGATTCAAGAACTTCAAGAAAGGAAAGAGATTCTCAAGGAAAGACTCAAACTCTGAAAAGAAAAGTTTTAGAAAGTCTGATGGAAGAGAGACCAAGTCTGGCAAGAAGGATAAATCTAAAATCCAGTGCTACAGGTGTAAGGAGATGGGTCACTATGCCCCAGAGTGCAAGAAAGGAAAATCTGAGAAAGCACTCATCTCTAAAGACAAAGACTGGGCAGATACTTCAGACTCTGATGATGGAGAAAATTATGCTCTTATGGCAACTGTCAGAGATGAGACTGAATCATCTGAAAATAAGGTACCTCTAACTACTTATGCTTATGATACTGATAATATATCTGAGTTAAGAGTATATCTGAAAAGCGTACATGTTAGCTATAGGGATCAGACTTTAGAGAATGAGAGAATTAAAGCTGAGAATTTTAGTCTTAAAGATAGAAACAAGTTTCTTGAAGGAGAACTTGAAAATATGAAGCAGATTCAAAAAGAAAGAGATGATGCTGTTTATGTAGAACAGGAATTGCTCAAAAGATATAAGCAATTAGAATCTGATCTAGAAAAAGAAAGAAAAATAATCAAGACTTGGACAGACTTTGGGAGAGACACTCATCAAGTGTTTCAGACAGACTCTGTAGGTTTAGGCTATTGTGAAAATGATGAACTTAGGTTTAAAGACAAGGTTAAGGTTAAACCACAACTTAAACCTGTGATATTTGTTCCAGAAGCCAATAAGTTAAAATCTGTTGTAATAAGAGAAGCTGATATGGAATCAGGTGAAGCCTGTGAAAGACAGGAAAATATTATAACAGAAAAACTTATGGAAAGAGAAGCTGTTAGAAAGCCAGTAAAAACTTGTGAAAAACAGGTTAATGTTGGTTTGATGACAGGAAAACAGTTCAATCATAAGCTCAAAGAGGTAAAATCTGCCTTGAAACCAAAAGGATCCAAGAAGAATAGGAATGGAAAGATAGGCATAAATAAAAGAAATAATCATTTGCCTAATGCTGCTGCTCCAAGGAAAACATGTTATAATTATGGTAGTTATAATCATCTTGCTAATTACTGCACAAAGAATAAAAATATCAATTCTTTACCTTCTACATCAGGAGTAAAGAATGATAATGTTAGGGTTAGACCACAGACTTTATGCACACACTGTGGGAGCACTTGGCATTCCATTTATACTTGCAAGAGTTATCATGCTATTTATCACAACTATTATGAGCTAAAACCCAATCTGAAATGGGTTAGAGCAAACTCTGCAAGTGTAAAGTCTGACAATGTTAGCTTAAACTCTGTTGATAGTAATTCCGCTGCAAAAGCTAACACTGTTAAGAAAGACAAAGGATCCAAGCAAGTCTGGGTCCTTAAAACTAACACTTAGTGTTTGTTTGTGATTGCAGGGTATAAAAGAGAGCACACTTATCTTGGACAGTGGATGCTCAGGACATATGACTGGAAATAAAGCCCTGCTATCAGACTTTAAGGAGAAGGCTGGCCCAAAGGTTTCCTATGGAGATGGCAACATAGGACACACTCTGGGATATGGCCATATTAATCTTGGAAGTGTCATCATCACAAATGTAGCTCTAGTCTCAGGACTCAAGCATAATCTGCTATCTGTGAGTCAAATCTGTGACAGAGGAAACCATGTAGATTTTCATACAGATTACTGTGAAGTTATCAGTAAATCTACTGGAAAAGTTGTTCTAGTTGGACACAGGCGCAACAACATTTATGAAGCAAGTTTGGTAACAAACTCTGATGGAAAAATAGTGTGTCTGACTGCCAGAATGTCAAATGAAGAGAGTTGGAATTGGCATAAGAAGCTCTCTCATCTCAATTTGAACAACATCAATGAGCTAATAAGAAAGGATCTTGTAAGGGGACTCCCAAAATCAATACTCAGTCTAGATGGCCTATGTGATTCTTGTCAAAAGGCTAAACAAAGGAAGTCATCTTTCAAGAGCAAATCTGAATCTTCAGTAGTGGAACCTTATCATCTTCTACATGTTGATCTCTTTGGACCAGTGAATGTGATGTCTATGGGCAGAAAGAAATATGCTCTAGTAATTGTTGATTAATATACTAGATATACATGGGTATATTTCTTATCAAAGAAGGATGAAACTGCTCAAACTCTGATGGATCATGTAAATCTACTGGACAAAGGATCACAGCACAAAGTCAAAATTATAAGGAGTGATAATGGAACTGAATTCAGAAACTCAATCATGGAAGCTTTCTGCAAGGAAAGAGGAGTGAAACAAGAATTTTCTGCACCTGGAACTCCACAGCAAAATGGTGTAGTTGAAAGAAAGAACAGAACCTTAATTGAAGCAGCCAGAACTATGCTTGAAGAAGCAAAACTACCAACGTATTTCTGGGCAGAAGCTGTTCAAACTGCTTGTTTTACTCAAAATGCAACATTGATCAACAAGCATGGTAAAACACCATATGAGATGGTGAAAAATAAGAAGCCAAATTTGAAATATTTTCATATATTTGGATGCAAATGCTTTGTGTTGAAGACTCATCCTGAACAGTTGACTAAGTTCGAGTTAAAAGCTGATGAAGGAATCTTTGTTGGTTATCCATTGTCAACAAAAGCATTCAGAGTCTACAATCTGAGAACTAAAGTGATCATGGAATCCATACATGTGTCATTTGATGACAAGAAAATAACTGGACTTGATGACTTAGATGGATATGATCAACTGCGTTTTGAAAATGAAGGATTATTCTCTGATGATGTAAACTCTGATGAAGCAGTACCGACAAACTCTGATGACGCAGTTCTGACAAACTCTGACGAAGCATACTCTGAACCTCTACTGGTAAATACTGGTGAAACTGAAAATTCTCGAGTTGAACAAAATAGAGAACCAGTTGAGGGGGAGCGTGAAGAAGCTCAACAAGACACAGCAAATGAGTCAGTTGAGGAAACTGATTCAAACTCTGACAGTTCAAACTCTGAGTCATCCAATTCAGGGGGAGCCTCAGATGCTACAGAAAGTCAACATATGAATCAGGAGAGCATGGATCAAGGGGGAGGATCCAATAATGAAGCAAGAAACCACTTACCTACAGCAAGAAAGTGGACACAGGCACACACACCTGATCTCATAATTAGAGATCCTGATGCTAGTGTAAGAACTAGAAGTGCAACAAATAATGAGTGTCTGTATCATGCTTTCTTGTCTCAAACAGAACCAAAGAAAGTGGAGGAAGCTCTTCAAGATGCTAATTGGATTACAGCAATGCAAGAAGAGTTAAATGAATTTGAAAGAAATGAAGTCTGGACACTTGTACCTAGACCAAAGAATAGATCAATTGTAGGTACAAAGTGGGTTTTCAGAAACAAGACTGACAGTGAAGGTGTGATTACAAGAAACAAGGCTAGACTTGTGACTAAAGGTTATTCACAACAGGAAGGAATTGACTATGATGAAACCTTTGCTCCAGTTGCAAGATTGGAGGCCATAAGAATCTTTCTGGCCTATGCTGCACACAAGAAGTTTAAAGTCTTTCAGATGGATATAAAAAGTGCTTTTCTCAATGGGAAGCTTGAAGAAGAAGTGTTTGTTGAACAACCACCAGGATTTGTAGATCCCAAGCATCCAGATTATGTCTACAGGCTTGACAAGGCATTATATGGACTAAAGCAAGCACCAAGAGCATGGTATGAAACTCTTGCTCAATTTCTTTTAGAAAGTGGGTTCACAAGAGGTACAATTGATAAAACTTTGTTTTATTTCAATTCTAGTGATGATTTGCTTTTAGTTCAAATTTATGTAGATGATATTATCTTTGGATCTACTAATGACAAACTTTGTAAGAAGTTTGCAAAGCTTATGCAATCCAGGTACCAAATGAGTATGATGGGAGAGCTTAGTTACTTTCTAGGCTTACAGGTCAAGCAAACAGATGATGGTATTTTTATCAATCAAGCAAAATATACCAGAAATCTTCTCAAGAAATTTGGTATGCTTGATAGTTCATCTGCTTCAACTCCCATGGCTACAGCAACAAAGCTAGACAAAGACACAGGAGCCTCAGTAGATATGACAAACTACAGAGGAATGATAGGGTCTTTACTGTATCTTACTGCAAGTAGACCTGATATCATGTATGCAACATGTCTTTGTGTAAGATTTCAAGCAGACCCCAGAGAGCCTCATCTAACAGCTGTAAAAAGGATCTTCAAATATCTCAAAGGAACCATAACCTTGGGTTTGTGGTATCCTACAGAATCAGAGTTTAAGTTAATTGGTTACTCTGATGCAGATTTTGCAGGCTGTAAGATAGACAGAAAAAGTACAAGTGGAAGCTGTCAATTTTTAGGTGACAGATTGGTTTCTTGGTATAGCAAGAAACAGAAATCAATTTCTACATCCACATCAGAAGCAGAGTATATAGCAGCTGGTAGCTGTTGTGCACAGATTCTATGGATGAAGAATCAATTGCTGGATTATGGTTTGAGGTACTCTAAAATACCTATTTTCTGTGATAACCAGAGTGCTATTGCTATGACAGGAAATCCAGTACAGCACTCCATGACCAAGCACATCAGCATAAGGTATCATTTTATCCGAGAACATGTGGAAGAAGGGAACATTGAGCTCCATTTTGTGTCTACAGACCAACAACTTGCAGATATCTTCACCAAACCTTTGAGTGAAGCTACTTTTACAAGATTGGTAAATGAACTTGGAATGATCTCTGGTTCTGACTAGAGATACGGGTTAGACTCAAAAACTATACATGTTTGATTTTTATGCTCATGATTCCTTGCATGGATTAACTGTTATTTGTACCAGCATGTTATACTCTGATAAGTAAACTCTGTTAGTCATACTCTGACAGTCATACTCTGATAGTTACAGTCTAATGCTATACTCTGATTGTAATTTTGTCTGAAACACATGAACCGATGAATAAAAATGTATGAAGCATGATTTTCAGTAAGTAATCATGAATCCTTCTAAGTATTATAAACTCTGATTACAAAATGTGCAGAAATTTTACACAGCATGATGCTGTCTCTATATTTATAGCATCTCTTAGTTTATTGATCCTATACACTGAGATTGTATTAGCTGTTTGCATTTTCTCTCATAAATTAATTGTATTAACTGATGCAAAGTCTAAACTCTGATTATTAATTACAAATAATTCACCCTCAAATCAAAAGATGCCAAACAGAGCACAAATTCCTTTGAGATCATGTTGTGCCTAGGAAGATCCAGGAACTTATTGTATGAAATAAGGGCTAAAATCTTTGATTTTTGGTGACTAGTGCCAACCACTGATTACTGGAAAAATATAATAAAAAAAAATAATAATAAAAATATATATATATATATATATATATATAAAAGCATATATAGAAAGGGGGTGAAAAATAAAAGATATATCCAAATGAAAGGATATCAGTATACAGAGTTTAGACATAAGAATCAAATTTTATTTTATACATGAGAGTTTAGGCAACCAGTTATTACTGCTTTAGTTTGTGGATTTTATGCACTTTGAGATGGTCTAAATATTTATATTCAGTAAACTCTGCTAATTCACACACAAATACACACACCTGTACGGTTTGTGAAAAGAGTTTATGTATGAAGGAGGAGAATTGATAAACACTGATGATTTGTGTACTCTACGCCGAGGTAATTTAATTTTAATCTCTGATGGTTAAAATAAATTGTGTTGGTTTCAGACATATTATAATTTTGAGAAAAAGACATTTGTTTTTGAAAATTTAAAAAGAGTATGATTGGACAGTTGTTCAAGGATGTTTTTGAACAGAGGAGAGAGGTTTATACCTAGAAAAGTGTAACAGGCGGTAATTATTACTGTTTTTACTGCGCATGCGCATTGAAAATTGTCACTTATTTGCTGTCAGTAACTGCATGTGTGACACGTGTTCCACTCACATAATTACAGGAGTAAGACAGTTGTGTATTAATGATTAAAAACTGTTCAGTTTTTTTTTAATCTCATATTAATACAATACACACACAAACGTCTAATCTTTTACTCACTTCTCATTTTCACACATACTTTTCACTCACACAATTCTACAAACACTTTTCTGCATAATCTTTCTCATACACTTTCTTACTTTTAATCTCTGATTTCTAATGGCAACCTCCATGGTTACCTCTGTTGGATTAGACTTTGTCCCAAATAACTATGCAGCACCTCTTAGCAATGAGAACACACCGGAGGCGTTTCATTTACTGCAAAATTTCCTTGCTCAATCGGAAATTGGGCGTGCTTTAGTGGAGCCTGCAAAGCTTTACGGATCTCAGATCAAAGCTTTCTGGGAAACTGGTGTATATGATAACGGTGGTGATTCTGGAACTCCATCGATTGTTTTTGAGTTTCAAGAGACAGAGTATGTCCTTACTCCAGGAACTGTACGTGAAGCAATGGGTTTTGCTGAATCTGATGCGTACACCATTGCTGTTGGTGATACTGACCTTCAAAGAATGATGCAAGCCGTTGGATACTCTGGATCTTTAGTCAAGATAGGCCAGTTGAAGCGACCGCTCTTACGAAAGGAATGGAGTTTCTTTTTCGATTGCATAACCAGAGCGTTCGGGAAGAAATGTACCAATTGGGATGCGATTCCAATTGATAGTCTACAAATCGGGTATTCACTTCTTTTTGGTGGTAATTATGATTTTGCTAGACTTGTCTTGATGAATATAGGAGAGAAAATGACAGAGAATAGGAATGTAGTCTACTTTTCTAGATTTTGTCAGATTTTATTCTCTGCTTGTGTTACTAATGTTGAGATTAATGAGGAGGACGTAATTCCCTCATTCAAATTGCATAAAAGGGTATTCTATGACCTTACCAATAAGGATTTGAAGAAAGTGAATGTTGGTGAGTTGTTGTTACCTGAGAGGGTTCATCAGTTTTTAAACCCTCAACCTCAACCACAACAGCAACCGCTGCAGATAAACAATGATACTCAAGTAGCTCCAAGACAAAAGACTGGAGGGAGGATTAAGCACAGAGCTTTCAAGGCTGCTACAACTTTAAATACTGATAATGTTGAGGGGTCAACCTCTGTTAAAACTTCAAGGAAGAAAAGAAAAGTTAGAGCAAACAGACCACAGTCTGATGCTGCTGTTGAAGATAGTGAAACTGATGAAGAAACTCTTCATCAGAGGAAAAGGAGATTAGTAGCAGCACATCTCTTTAAATACTGATAATGTTTCTTCTCCAGCTGTAGAAAATCTTGAAGTTCAGATTCAAGAGGATGAAGCTGTCTTTGAGGACAGAGTTTCTATGGAGCATGTCACTTCTGAAGTACAAGAGGAGATTTTTGATACTACTGTGCCTACTAAGGATCGAGTAAATACTGCAACAGAAGCTCCTACATCAAATACTGATGATGTAGTTGAGGCAGCTGCTGATCACTCTGATAGCAGGATTTTTGAGCCTCCAGGATTTGATATGGAAGCAAACACCTCTTTAAACTCTGAACATTTTACAGAGGGTTTGGAAGCTGATCTGGACACTGTGAGAATTGAAGAATCTATGGCTTCTCACACAGAAATACTTGCTTTTGAAGTTGAGAAAGGTGAGGAAGTCAATCAGACTTTAGCTACTCATGCTACAGAAGCTGTTACTACAGAAACTGCAAATCCTGATGTTGTTGAAGCAGAGTTTGTTGCAAACTCTGAGGATGCTTTTGTTCTTGAAGCTCTACAACAATCTGTTGTTGAGATTGTTCAAAAAGAAGCAGAGTATAGTAATAATGCACACTCTGATGATCCTGAAAAAGTGGCAGAGAATGAAGCAGAGGATGACGATGCTGAAGCTAGTCCTACTCATTCCAATCCTGACATTCAAGTAGAGTTATCTGATATTCAAGCTAACTCTGATGAAGCAAGAGAAGTCAATCGTGCTACTGCAGAACATTTTCAGAATATGTACTTCTCAAATTGGTCAAGCAAGGATACTATCTTTTCCAATGAACGAGCTGCAGATTTTGTAACGAAGTCTTCCAAAGAGATTACAAATCCAGAACTTCTCAGTCATCTCAAAGCAACTATTGTACAAATCAAATCATTGAACAATCGTTTTGATGATTCTGACAAGGTGATTACTGGATTAAGGAATGATATAGCTCAAAGAGAGCTTACACAGCAAAAGGACAAATCTCTATACATCTCCTTGTGTAAAGATCAGAAGAATTTTGATTCCAGGTTGTCCAAAGTTGAAGAAAATCAAGTAAAAATGTCAACTCAGTTGGATGAAATTGCAAATTCTATTAAATTGCTCACATCAGTTTTGCTGTCTGATGATGTCAAAAAGGGGGAGAGAGTATCTAAGGACAAATGCAAGAGCTCTCAAACTTTGACTCAGAAGGATGATACTACTGATGGTGGTGCAAGAGACAAATATCATCCAAGATCAAACAATGTTCAAAGGCAAGGGAGGAGGTCAAACTCTGATGCTCAGACAAATGCTGATGGAAAAAGAATAAACACTGGAGGGCAGTCTTCTTCAAGGGTTAGAAGTTTACTTCTTTCCTCTAAATCTCCTGTTACTGATGAAGAAGTTGCTACACAGTTATTCTTAGCAGAACATGGTAAAGATGTTACTATTGAAGATATCCAGGCAGAAGAGCAATTGCTTGCTGAAAAACATAGGAAAGATGTTGAAGCTGGAATTTACAATAAGAAGGAAATCAAGGCTCCAAGGAGAAAAGAAAAAGGAATTGTTATCAAAGAGAATGTAAACTCTGATCAGAGTTTACAGTACTCAAGGAGGCCTATTTGTTCAAATGCTGATAAAGGTAAAGGCGTGATGATTGAAGAGCCTAACTTGAAAAAGAAGAATTATTCAACCTCTGACATTGCTCAAGTTGAAACAAGATTAGCTAAATCAACCTCTGACGCTGCTCAAGTTGATGTTATTACCAAAGTTTTGACAACCTCTGACGTTGCTCAAGTTGTACAGAAATCTACACTACTTCCAGGATTCAGCAAACCAAAAATTCTTGAAGACTTGAAGCTTGAAGCTGTGAATTTCTCAGAAACCAGAACAGTATTGGGAAAAGAAGCTTTTGATAAATCTGGACTGGGTTCACACAGAGAGAGAAGAACAAATAACAGATCTCAAGATAACATTTCACTGGCAGAGTCTGGTATTGGGATTACACAAGAAAATCTTGATAAGTTAGAGTCTGTACAGTTGATTTTTCACAGAGTATTGAAGAAGCAATTTCTGTTATACTTCATGAATGATGGAAGAGTTTATAAGGTTGGAGAATCTGATGTCAATCTCAAATCATGGGAAGAACTTGAATATGTACTTTATCTTTTGAAAGTCAAGAACAGACACAATCATGATGTTGCTCAAGTGTTGAGAGAGAAGATGATGAGATCTAAAGCTATGCTTGGAGGAGGAGTGTCAAGTGTTTATATTCCAAAGTATAGGAATCATGCTGGAAAAATAGTGGAAATGAAAAGAAACAGTGCAAGACTAAGGACTGATCTGGGAGTTAAAGTCTTAGAATTCAATCTAGAATCTGATAAACCATATTTTATTAGGCTAGGGAATGAGATGAGGAAAAATTCCATCTATTCTTTGAGAGCTGCAATTTATCAGACTGGAGAATTTGATTCAGAGTTGAGAGAGTTGAAGAAAATTATGGTTGAAGAGCTGGAAAGGGCTGAAAGAAGACTTCTCATAGATTATCTCAGAACTGTTCCTGATATTCAAGAAGTCAAGTAAAGTCTGACTGTAAGTTTTTGTTGTTTTCTGTTCTAAGTTAAATTTAAACTCTGTTTTAAAGTTAAACTCTGACATATTTTAAACACTGCATTTGTTATATGTTTTGACATCATCAATTATCTGTTTAACTTGTACATTTTGGTATGAACAAGTTGGGGGAGATTGTTAGATATAATTGCTGATGTTTGTTCATCAGTGTTTAAGTACCAGGTACATATCAGAGTTTATATAGAAGCCAGTCAGAGTTTGATAAAGTCTGACTGGGTGAAGAGTTTACATAGAAGCCGGTCAGAGTTTGATAAAGTCTGACAGGGTGATAGTTGACTTAGTTGTCGGTGCAAAGATAAAGATTCTAGAAGCAATATATTCTGAAGATGGAAAGAAGCAGAATATATTGATACAGCTAAGGAGACTGGACAGAAGACTGAAGCAATCCTTAATTGATAATAATTGTATAGCTAATTTATAGGAGTATCAATTAGATAAGGATTGTATGTAGCTGTGTACTATATAAACACAGATAGGTTATCCCTAGAAGGGACGCGAACATTGAAAATATTATTCTTGTAACCTAGTAGCTCTTTGTGATTCATTAACATCACTAAGAGAGAAACTGTTAATATAATTACAGTTTGTTGATTTATAAAGTGTTCTTGATTGTTATTCTCATACATACTTGATTATATATTGTGTATTCGGCCTAACAAACATATAAACATATAAGCATAGCATAGCATAGACAGTACTAATCGAAACCCTAAGCATAGCATAGACAGTACTAATCGAAACCCTAACATATAAACTTATATATAAACATATAAGCATAGCATAGACCCCAAATTGAAACCCTAACAGAAACCCCCAATTTAAACTCAAATCGAAACCCTAACAGAAACCCCCAATTGAAACCCTAACTACCCCCAATTGAAACCCTAACAGAAACCCCCAATCAATTGCGAAAGATAAAGTAAACAATTGGGATAAGTATTTACCTCCAATCAGTTGCGGTCGTGAAAAAGAAAGAGATGTGCGGTCGTGCGGTCGTGAAAACCCTAATCAATTAAACCACCAAGTACAACAACCAAGAAAGAGATGTGCGACTAAGAACTTGCCATATTTAAGAACTGTTGAATACAACGAGTGGAGTGGAGTGAAGTGTGAAAGTGAGAGAGAGTGGAGTAGAGTGAATTTTCGACTAAGGAGTGGAGTGGAGAGAGAGAGTGGAGTGGAGTGAATTATCCAATAATTCAGTTTAGGGGGGAAAATTGCCGCCCGTGAAAATTCATTTGTGTACTAATTTAATTTGTGTAAAAATAAAATTTATTCTATAATTGATTGTTAATATACTATAATTTAATTATAAAAATATTAATATACTATAATTGATTTAAAATATAAAAATTATTTCAAAATTTGATTGTTACTACAACATTTTTTATAATTTCAAAAAAATTATTCACTGAATCTGAGACGTGTCATATTCCCAAAATACAGTATTGTTCCAACGTTTTTTGAAAAGATGCGGCACAATTCAGACTTTTTATTTTTTGATTATTTTTTCCCAACACTAGAATGACTATCGATTAACATCCGTACGGTTGGATCATCCAAAAAATCAATTGAAACTATTATTCAGTGAATCTGACATATGTCCCGTTCTTAGAAGCAATACTATTCTAACGTTTCTGGAAAGATGCGGCATAACCGGACTTTTATATTTTTTGATTATTTTTTCCCAACACTAGAATGACTACCGATTAACATCCGTACGGTTGGATCATCCAAAAATCAATTGAAAAAATTATTCAGTGAATCTGACATATGTCCCGTTCTTAGAAGTAGTACTATTCTAACGTTTCTAGAAAGATGCGGCATAACCGGACTTTTATATTTTTTGATTATTTTTTCCCAACACTAGAATGACTACCGATTAACATCCGTACGGTGGGATCATCCAAAAAATCAAATGAAAAAATTATTCAGTGAATCTGACACATGTCCCGTTCTTGGAAGCAGTACTATTCTAACGTTTCTGGGAAGATGCGGCAAAACCGGACTTTTATATTTTTTGATTATTTTTTTCCAACACTAGAATAACTACCGATTAACATCCGTACGGTTGGATCGTCCAAGAAATCAACTAAACAATTATTCGGGTTTAGGGTTGGGGTTTAGGGTTTAGGGTTTAGGGTTTAAGGTTTAGGTTTAATTATTAATTAATTTTTAATTAATTATTAATTAATTAATTTTTAAATAAAAATTAGAATAATTAATGGGGCCCACTTGTGGGGCCCACTTTTTTCTGTGGCACCCACTTTTTTTAATATTATTTTTAATTTTTAATTTTTAATTAATTTTTCATTAATTTTTAATTAAAAATTAGAATAATTAGTGGGGCCCACTTTTTTTAATATTATTTTTAATTATTAATTAAATATTAATTAATTATTAATTACTTGTTAAGTAAATTTTAATTAAAAATTAGAATAATTAGTGGGGCCCACTTGTGGGGCCCACTTTTTTCTGTGGGACCCATGTTTTTAATATTATTTTTAATTAAAAATTAATTATTAATTAATTATTAATTAATTTTTAAATAATTTTTAATTAAAAATTAGCATAATTAGTGGGGCCCACTTGTGGGGCCCACTTTTTTCGGTGGGACCCACTTTTTTTGTAATATTATTTTTAATTAAAAATTAAAAATTAATTAATTATTAATTAAATTTTAATTAAAAATTAGAATAATTAGTGGGGCCCACTTGTGGGGCCACTTTTTTTTTGTGGGACCCACTTTTTTTAATATTATTTTTAATTATTAATTAATTAATAATTAATTATTAATTAAATTTTAATTAAAAATTAGAATAATTAGTGGGGCCCACTTGTGGGGCCCACTTTTTTCTGTGGGACCCACTTTTTTTAATATTATTTTTAATTAAAAATTAATTATTAATTACTTTTTAATTAATTTTTAATTAAAAATTAGAATAATTAGTGGGGCCCACTTGTGGGGCCCACTTTTTTCGGTGGGACCCACTTTTTTTGTAATATGATTTTTAATTAAAAATTAATTATTAATTATTAATTATTAATTAATTATTAATTAAATTTTAATTAAAAATTAGAATAATTAGTGGGGCCCACTTGTGGGGCCACTTTTTTCTGTGGGACCCACTTTTTTTAATATTATTTTTAATTATTAATTAATTATTAATTAATTATTAATTAATTATTAATTACTTTTTAATTAAAAATTAGAATAATTAGTGGGGCCCACTTGTGGGGCCCACTTTTTTCGGTGGGACCCACTTTTTTTAAATATTATTTTTAATTAAAAATTAATTAAAAATTAATTATTAATTAATTATTACTTAAATTTTAATTAAAAATTAGAATAATTAGTGGGGCCCACTTGTGGGGCCCACTTTTTTCTGTGGGACCCACTTTTTTTAATATTATTTTTAATTAAAAATTAATTATTAATTAATTATTAATTACTTTTTAATTAATTTTTAATTAAAAATTAGAATAATTAGTGGGGCCCACTTGTGGGGCCCACTTTTTTCGGTGGGACCCACTTTTTTTGTAATATGATTTTTAATTAAAAATTAATTATTAATTATTAATTAATTATTAATTAAATTTTAATTAAAAATTAGAATAATTAGTGGGGCCCACTTTTTTCGGTGGGACCCACTTTTTTTAAATATTATTTTTAATTAAAAATTAATTATTAATTAATTATTAATTAAATATTAATTAATTTTTAATTAAAAATTAGAATAATTAGTGGGGCCCACTTGTGGGGCCCACTTTTTTCTGTGGGACCCACTTTTTTTAATATTATTTTTAGTTATTAATTAATTATTATTTAATTATTAATAACTTTTTAATTTTTTTAATTAAAAATTAGAATAATTAGTGCGGCCCACTTGTGGGGCCCACTTTTTTTAATATTATTTTTAATTAAAAATTATTTAAAAATTAATTATTAATTAATATCAAATGCAACAGAAGATTGATAGAGTAACACAATGAGTCTTCTGCAACAGAGTCTGTTCTATGGCAACATGACATTTATGTGTAATGTAACACTATCTCTAGAGTATTGCAGTAGTTCAAAAATAGTGTATCAATTGTAACACAAAGTAGGTGTTGCAATTGAAAAGTGTTACATCCGGCCATCTATGGCGTAGTGATAGTGGGGTTATTTTTGTAAATACAGGGGGCATTATTATATTATTACAAAATTGCTGATACATCTCATTGTTATTGAAGGTAAGTTCTGATCCAAAATTTCTCAAAAAGAAATTTTTTAAAATATATATTCAAGGCTATAAAGATAAGGTTTTGTAAATATTGTATCATATGTCAATAATACAAAATAAATTTGAAAATCATGTAATTTATATAGTAGACTAATGTGTTATATGTTAATTTTGGTAATAACCAGATAATGGCTCATTCGGAGTAAACATCAGAGAGGGTGGTTCATTAGGAGGAGTATATTATATCCTAGCATTAAATATTGACATTAGACTATATATTTTAAAATATAAGTTGAAATTTAAATTTTGAAAACAATTTAAATGGTAATAATATTTAACATAATATTAAAATAATAAAAATATTTAAAAATGTATTTTTCTATATTTATTCAAAATTTCGTGAATGGTCAACAAGACACAAAATATCCAAAAGAAACCATATGTCAGAAATATACTTATTTTTCTGTTTTAAAAACATTTTTTGTAGAATATTTTTTAAAAATATTTAGAGAAATTATTATAAGAACGTTGCGAAATGCGGCTTAGTATTTAGTAAAATTGATCTGTCAGGGCAAACTCAAATTTATTAAATACCAGACGATAACCCGTGCGAACCATGGGCCTAGTTAATTTATAGAAAAATTTAAATTATTTATATAATATAAATCTATAAACTTTATTAATAAGCGAATTCCCTTTTTAACGATATTTTATTAAAATTGCACATATTTTAGCTTGATCAAACATGAAACTAAGAATTATACTCAAAATATACTCGGCAGAGTTAGGAACAAAACGACACCTAGAGTTTTGAGGGTGGATACATGTTTCGTACAAAGTTAGATTAAGATAACCAATTTAGGGGTATAAAATAGATTTAGATTTGTATCTTGATTTAAGTAATTATAATCGGGTCTGGTGTTTGATCTGATTATGACGTTGATGGGTACAATAATAATATAATATATTTTGTACAATAATAATACTAAAATATATTTAAAGGCCAGCCGTTCGGTGCTTGATTTGTTGCAGGAGTGGTCGTTTGACTCTCCTGATTTCCTTTCGGATGTATTATTTGCAGACTCTGGTTGAATAATGGAAAGCTTTTATTTTCAATATATATAGGCCATGTTTGAAAGTTAGAGGTTTGGGAGAAAATTAGAGGTTTGAGCCAAATTAGATGTTTGACCACTTGAAACCTATAATATTAGTGTTTGGTAGTTAACATATTGAAATAGCTTTTTGGACTCAAAAAGCTAATTTTCAAAAAACTATTTTTTTTTTCAATTAGATGGTTGTGGTGTGTCTAGTTTATATACAAACAGCTAACTCAAACAGCTAATTACCATATAATTTTATATAAAACAACTAATTGAATTCACTAGTAACAGCTAACTCAATCAGCTAACCGCTATGAGCTAACATATATATATATATAAGATTAATATTATTAAATTGTATAAAGTAGATTGAGATTAGAATCTTTGTCCAAATTGGGTCTATCGGGTGATTTGATGTCATGCTGCTGGGTATAAAAATAATATAATATATTTTAGTACAATAATAATATTATAATATATTTCAGATTAATATTTTTTTAACAACATAGAATATTCTATGTAAGATAAGATTTCTACGTGAGATATGATTTTATGGGTGAAACCAAAAAAAAAAAGTGCGAACCAAATTTGGTGTAGTACTATTAAAAATGGGTTTCGCTTATTAATAAAGGTTATAGATTATAGATTATATTTTTTTTGAAAAACAAATTAAAAAACACAAATTAGGGGTGAAACCAAAAAAAAAGTACGAACCAAATTTGGTACATGTTAAAAGGGTTTCCCTTTGAGTTTGAGTTAAGGTTAAGGTATTATATATTCTATTTTAAATTAGATAATTTAAAATATAGGTACAATGTTAAAGGGGGATTTCACTTTGAGTTAAAGTTAGGGTATTATATATTCTATTTTAAATTAGATAATTTAAAATATAAATAAATTAGGGGTGAAACCAAAAAAAAGTGTGAACCAAATTTGGTACAATGTTAAAAAGGGGCTTCACTTATTAATTAAGGTTATAAATAGATTTTAAATTAGATAATTTAAAATATAAATAAATTAGGGGTGAAACCAAAAAAAAAAAGATGAAACCAAAAAAAAGTTCGAAACAAATTTGATACAATGTTAAAAGGGTTTCACTTATTAATAAAAGTTATAGATTTACTGAGTTAGAGTTTTTATCTTGAAATTCATGGTTCGGTCAAACTCTAACTCAAGCTTGACCCCAAATTTTTATCGAACTTGACAGTATTTGGCTTAGTTAATTAATTAGATTATATCTGGGCCATTAGGCGGTAAATTTAGTTTCATTTAATCAGTGAAACAAAGACACAGCATAAGTTATAACTGAAAGAAAAAACTGACGAAGTAGTCTGCACTCTGCAGTACTTGGCAACTCAGCTGCTACATCCTCACGTTTTGGAGATTCGCCTAACTTTAATTTTAGCTAATTAAGGTATAAACAGTGTTACTCTCTTACTTATCATGCACAGAGTTTAAAGTACTAATTGTTGAATAATATTGTATCATGTTGGGTCTTTCTCCGACATTTTAAGAGTTTTAAAGCGACTGGTTATTTAACATGGTATTAGAGCTCGGTTTAAGAAGGACAAGGTCCTTCCACCCGGATTATTTAATTTAAATATTTGTTTATCGTAATCGAAGAAGAGTGTTAAATAATATTATTATAGTATAAGATCATGTTGGGACTTTTTTTCTGACCCCTTAGCTACTCGACACTAATTGTGACCCTGAGTCCAAATCCTAATGGAAAAATCTGATGGAGAGTGGAGACAGCGTGACAGTACACATGCGGCCGAGTTACTTTTCACCCACTCAATAAATCAGTTAAATGGTTTTCAATTATCTTCTTTGTAATCTCCTACATATATCTTCACTCTTCTTTTTAAAATCATAGATCACAACCTGCAAATAGCTAAATTACATGGACCCTTATACTGCTGTATGTTGTGCTTGTGGAAGTGCACAGTTAGTATAATTGGCTATCATTTGATAAGTTTATAGAGACTTTAATTGGTTAGGGCACAAATAGGGGTCCAAATTGGTACCCGAGTGGTGCGACAATTTGAGCTACATGACCACCAAACGGTCTCCTTATCTCTCTTGTTATCAAAAAACCACAAAAGCTAGTTCATCACATACTCACTCTATCTCTATGATTCCTTTACCATTTCCCCAGTTACAATAACATCCAGTCGACTTAGATTCTCAGATAAGCTGGGGACACTTTTGAGTATATAAATTCATATATTTTCAAATATACTCGTGCACTTGCACACACGTAATGTATAATTTAATATGCATGTATATACATTATACACACAAAGATACAAAGTCCAGCTATCTGATGTTAAAGGGGAAAAGGGGGTGAGGGCCGGCAGATATGAGGAAAGGTTCGATTGAGATAAGGAGTGTGAATAATTAGTTGTCTATGGATTAATAACAAAGCATAGCATATGGTGCCATATAAATATATCTGGTCACTTTTATAACTTGGGCACTATAATGTAAAAGGTGAAAAGGGTGCTATGCACTACAAGAAAAACGGGTAATTATGACGGAAATTTTACACTGAAATCGTCGCAATTGGTCCAATTACGACGGAAAATTTTCGTCATTTTTGCTCAAGTCTTAAATTCGCATTTTCGTCACAAATGCCATTCTCGTCACAAGTATATTTTTCGTCATAAGTAGCAGTTTCGTCACAAGATGAGTTTTCATCATAAATATAGTTTTCGTCACAAGTATACCTTTTCGTCATAAGTACAAATTTTGTCATAAGTTCCAATTCGGACCCACATTCTACAATAAAATAAGAACAAACTTACAACGGATTCAGTTTAATGTTCAATTTCAATTTTACAATTTTAAATTTTACTAAAAATTTGAATCTCCCCGCATTGAATTTAATTTCACTAATTTTGATCGATTTTATAAATTTGAATTACACAATTAAATGGACCAACATTGGTTGAATTGAGTATACCATTATATACTATGTCACAAAAAAAAATCCAAACAACCAGCTTATGTATCGGATCCCCTCCTGCCATATTGCTACAAACACTACCATTAATATATTTTATACAGTCATAAAAATTGTAATTCCAAACAAATCAAATATTGCTGATATCAAATAACAAGCAGGGATGTAAATTACCACAAAAGCAGGTCATAGCTTTTGTTCAAACTAAGACGAACAAATTACATAATCAATTTCAGTGAATCTGACATGCGTCGAAGTAGTACTGTTCCAACATTTTCTGAAACGATGCGGCACAACCGGGTCTTTTAATTTTTTTAATAATTTTTTCCCAACACTAGAATGAGTACCGATTAACATCCGTACGGTTGGATCGTCAAAGAAATCAATTAAAAAAATTATTTAACGAATCTGACACATGTCCCGTTCCTAGAAGCAATACTATTCCAACATTTCTGGAAAGAAGCGGCACAGTCGGACCTTTTTATTTTTTGATTATTTTTTCCCAACACTAGAATGAGTACCGATTAACATCCGTACGGTTGGATCGTCGAATAAATCAATTAAAAATTTAATCGGGTTTAGGGTTAAAAATTAGAAAAATTAGTGGGGCCCACTTTTTTCTGTGGGGTCCACCTTTTTTAATATTAATTTTTAATTAAACTGGGGGATCTTGACATCCATATGGTTGAATCATTGAAAAACGTTTTCAAAAAAAATTAAAACACAAATCCGGAACTAAACACTAGTTAGAAGTAATAGTCAAATCACTAGTTGACTACTATAATCTCGAAACAAATAAATTTATTTATTTTTAATATTTTTGGAATATCACTCAAATATATTAATCTTGACATCCATACGGTTGGATCATCAGTAAATAATTTTAAAAAAATCAAAATACAAATATGGGACTAAACACTTATTAGAAGTACTAGTCAAATAACTAGTGACTATTATCATCTCAAACCAAATAAATTTAGTTTTTTTATAACACTAGAATGAGTACCGATTAACATCTGTACGGTTGAATCGTTGAATAAATCATTTTAAAAAATTATTCAGTGAATTTGACACATGTCCCGTTCCCAGAAGCAATACTGTTCCAACGTTTCTGGAAAGATGCGGCAGAACCAGACCTTTATATTTTTTGATGATATTTTACCAACACTAGAATGAGTACCGATTAACATCTGTACGGTTGGATCGTCTAAGAAATCAATTAAAATTTTTATTTAGTGAATCTGACATGTGTCCCGTACCCGAAAGTAGTACTGTTCCAACGTTTCTGGGAAGATGCAGCATAACCGGACCTTTATATTTTTTAATTATTTTTCCCCAACACTAGAATAAGTACCGATTAAAATCCGTACGGTTGGATCGTCGAATAAATCAATTAAAAAATTATTCGGGTTTAGGGTTCGGGTTTAGGGTTTAGGGTTAAAAATTAGAAAAATTAGCGTTAACTTACGACGGAATCCGTCATAAGTTATTGGACTCCAAAAATTTGAATTTCCCGCCTATTTTTTTGGGAAATTTTTTAATTTACCGCCAAATATTTTTGGGAAAATTTTGAATTTACCACCCCAACAACTCATTTATGACGGAAAAATCGTCGTATATTTATTTAAAAATATTATTTTAAACGACTAATTTTGTAAAACTGATAATAGGATAAGAAATGGGAGGTGAATTTTATACAGGCTAAGTTACGACAGAACAAACTTCCGTCATAAGTATACTTACGACGAAATTTCCGTCGTAAGTATACTTACGACGAAATTTTCGTCGTATATTCAATTTAGAAAAACGACGTCGTTTTCTCCTACACAAAATTTATTTCTTTTATAATTAAATTTAATTTCGAAAAAATAATAAAATATTCAACTTCCGACGGAATTGCAAATCCGTCATAAGAGGATACGTCGTCGTTTTAGTTGGCGCACTGTTTTTCCTTTTTTTTAATTTCAAAAAATTAATAAAATATTCAACTTGTGACGAAATGTTTTTTCCGTCATAAGTATTTGCGACGAAATGTTCATTTCCGTCATAAGTAAGGTGCGCCCAACATTCCGTCATAAGTTTTCCGTCATAATTGGCCGTTTTTCTTGTAGTGATGTCTCCATATATTATTCACATGAAGATGCCATTCTCGCGTTTTGTGCGCGTACATAATGCGAAAATAGGTTACAAAAAATCATTTGATAGGATGTCCTTTACCGTCCCGATTCATTCGGTTTTTGGTAGTAAACTTAAACATAATAGTAATGTTTTTTTTAATGAAAATGAGGATCAGCGATCATTAAGAGGCTGTTTGATTGACATCTCATGAGAAATGATATTCTCTCTATCTGTCCCATCCATTTCTATACAATTTCTATTTTGGATGTTCTTTCATTTCTATATATTTCAAAAATAGTAATTTTTAATAATATAAAACACTATTACACCCACTACTTTTCTCCATTATGTCTATTCTATAATAATAGAAAATACTATTACACCCACTACTTTACTGCAATATCTCAAATCTATTATTAAATATTGATAGGTCCCACTACTTTACCCTTTTTCATCTAACTTTACTCATTTTTTATATTTTTTCTTGGTCTCCGTGCCCACCCCCAATGTATATAATTGGGTGGGACGGAGGGAGTAGTTGTTTGGTTGAAAAAAACAAATATTACCAGTTACTAATTAGAAGTACAAATATTTGTAAAATGTAATAAGTCATCTATTTACCTCCACCCACTACAAGAAAACGGGGCAAAACCGACCAACCAAATAGGTCGGTTATGTCAAGAATCAGTCGGTTTATTCGTTAAAACTGACTAACGGTAGTGGTCGGTTAAACCCTGGTCGGTTCTGCCGAATTGATCAGGTTTAACGTCATAACCGACCACATGCCATGGTCGGTTATCTGAATTTGCATTTTATTAACAGTGGGTCCACTTTGTCATATGTGTCCATACGTGGCGCTAGGTCAGCAATAAAAAACCAACCGACGTCGGTCGGTTATGAGCCCCAAGAAAAAGTTTGACCAAAAATAAAACCGACCGAGGTCAAATGTGCACAATAGGTTGGTTTTTCAACAGAAAGTTTGTTAAATGTCATAACCGACTGTGTCATAACCGTCCACGTCCATAATCGACCGTCTCATAACCGACCGTTTTCTTATGAACACGGCCGGTTTTCTGCATTTGGAATGGTTAACGTTAGTCGGTTATGTATATAAATGGTCGGTTTTCTGCGTTTGGAATGGTTAACATTGGTCGATTATATATATGTAAACGGTCGATTTTCTGCGTTTTGAATGGTAAAAACCGGTCGGTTATGTGTGTTTGTCGGTCGGTTATGTTGGTTTACTGCAGAAATGTACTACCAGTTCAACTGTGTACACTATATTTATCAATATACCAATGAAACTAATAAAGCAACATCCATTCAATATCCAACAAACATCCATCAACCATACAACAAACATCCATCAACCATCCAACCTACATATATTAACGATCAATAATCTTTTTGAAACCAAGTCTAACATCCAACTAAATAACAATACGCCAACTAATATAATCATAGAATGTTAACATCCAACCATGCAAATGTTAAGTCAGATATAATCTGACACACAACCAAACCAAATTAAAGCATAGAATGTTTAAACTGCAAACACTAAGTTCATACTTAAAATTCACTTAGACCACAAAATAATTAATTACTGCGATAAAGACACATCGTAGTCTTCATTGCCATCATCCTCATATGGTCCATTGCCCCCGTCATCTTCATTGCCCTCGCCATCTTCATTGCCCCCGCCCTCCACGTCGGAAACCTCGTCTATATCTGTATAATCCTTTTCTTCCTCCAAGGCAAGCCGCTCCGCCTATACACATATAAATAAATTAAAATGCAAGAATATTTTCCAATGGACACAAATAAAAAATGGGAGGTAGTTATTACCGCTTCAACACGCGCTTCAGTTTTTTGGAGGATATCTTCAATCAAAGTCCCGACAATATTTACAATCTCGCCTCCAATGAGATTATTCTATTGAAGCCTTTGATTTGGATCGGCGGATGGATCGGAGGCTTCAAGGGCGGTGCGTGCAAAGGTGGTTATCTCTTCATCGGATAGCGGATGAGCGAATCGATGAGGATTGGCGCGGATCTCCGTGAGCACATTTCTAACAATCGACACATACACATTGTCGGGGAGGATTTCACGTTGTCTTGGAGCGGATGAAGATGAGCCGGCTTCACCTCGGGTGGAATCCCTATAGCGTGTGGCAAGTGTGGGAATAATATCACTAGCTCGAAGAGTGGGGAACCTGACAACATTATTCTTTTTAGGTTTTTCACCTTTGGGAATTCCCGTTGCTTCCATCCACCAATCCCAAGGCTCATCTCATTCACCCGTTTGAGTTACCTCCACCGGCATACGATCAAGAATAACGGAATATCGTTCCTACATATTTTTCAAGTTTTATTAGAACAAACAAACTTTTTTTACACTTATAATAAAGGTGAAAAAAACAAAAAAATTGAGATTACCGCAATGCGCATGGCGCCCGGAGTAGTGTATTGGGGTTTTTTTGGATCGAAGCCAACTTTCTTGTGACATTTATACCACACCTCAAGTCTAGTTGGAGGCTTACGACTTTTCCTTGTCATTTCCTTCCAAATATAAAACAACTTATATTAGTATATTACTTACGTTATAAAATGAAATAACCTTGTGTGTGTATATACATATTTAAATATTATTACCCTTCTCACGGTGTTGAATGACCGAGCACCGGCATTATGCAACCTTTCAACATTTTCGTGGTTTGAAGCTCCAACCTTTTCCCTATGCAAGTGCCCTTCATCCGTCTCCCAAAAATTCAAAAGATCCTTCCAAAACACAAGGGACCAATAAGGGGGCTTTAACGACAACTTTGAAACCCCGGTCTCCTTGACTTTTGTCTCCACTCTCTTCTTAAGCTCATTCATAGTCCTTGTTGCCCAGTAATAAACAATTGTAGAAGGGGGGTTGAATACAATTGTATAAGATTCTCGATTATAAACACAAATATTAAAATAATAACAGCTTTATTAATTCTGATATAAAACTGTTACAAAACTCTCTCAAGAAATTCTGATGTTCTTGAGAGCTTCTAGGTTACAATATACTCGTGTATGCGATTGATTAATTAAAATCAAAACCTAAACTGTGTTTATATACTACACAGCTTCTCTATCGATTATAAGATAAGTCCAAATCAATTACCAACTATATTGAAACATATCCTAACCGACAGTTGCATTCCTACAAACTAGGAACCGACAAAATAAACTTCCTTCTTTAACTGGATTCCTTAAATAACTCGAAATTGTAATCCTGATCAACTTCGAGTCCTGATGATAAATACTGATCACATTCCTGATAGAAATCCTGACAGCAATCCTGATGCTGACGCTCGTGCAAATATTGATGACGTCAGCAATCCTGATCAGTTTAATCCAGATCCTGATGATCATTGAATCCTGATCTAACAATCTCCCCAATCTCATACTTTGTAAAATAAAGTATAGATTCCTAGATTCAATGATGCCAAAAACTTATTTACAAAATGTACAAGTATTTACAGCAGCAACTTATCTGTTTAGATTCTTTGATATAACAAATTCATCTTCAAGAAGTTGGATAACAAATTTTCTTCTTTTTCTTCAAGAATTTGAATCAGTCTTTCCTTAAGATTTCTGAGTTCTTCATCTTCCTCATTAATCTGGTAGATAGCTGCTCTAAGATTTTGAAATGAACTTCTTGGTAGATCATGATCTTCAACCAGGAGATAAGCAATTTCCTTCCCATCAGGATTAAGAGTCAGTTGCTTCATGCCAAAAGACATATCTTTAACAGTAATGCCTCTTTGCATTTCCACGTCCTAATCTTTTAGATTTAAGTACATGGGAGTATAATCACCATTGTAATTCTTTCCTTCATCAAACCTTCTCCTTATAGTTGACAGAATCATATCACTCCATTCTTTGCACACTTTATTCTTCCATTTAAGCAGATAGTGAAAATATTTCAGTTCCTTTGTGGTTTTAACCAACAGCTCTTGAATGGACATAATCTTCACACTTCCATCTTTCATGAAGTACATAAGCTTGTCTTTCTTTTCAGTACCATCATGACAATCTATAACTATATCAACAGCTAATAAATTATTCAGGTGTTCAGAAGTTA
This sequence comes from Heracleum sosnowskyi, assembly GCA_030848705.1. Classification (NCBI taxonomy): domain Eukaryota; kingdom Viridiplantae; phylum Streptophyta; class Magnoliopsida; order Apiales; family Apiaceae; genus Heracleum; species Heracleum sosnowskyi. The sequence continues at coordinate 111,706,088 of CM061244.1, read as the reverse complement.
AATTACCTGAAATTTCAGTCAATGAGTGATGATCAACATGTGGCATGTTCAAAAATTCAGCATCACTGTGTCCTATTCCTCCTCTTGAGTTGTGTGGCATTTGCTTTAAGCTTGAAAACATTTGTAACCAGAGTGCTTTAGATCTTTGTGAATCAGAAAAGTCTACAACACTGGAGACCTTTGTTATAATTCCACCAGATTGATAATTGATAGGTCTATCACAACTTAATGAGTCAATATGTTTCCACTTCTTGTCATTTTCCTTCTCAAGAACATAGCTCTTTTCTAGCTGAGGTTGTTGTCTTCTTGGATTTCTCTACAACAATCTATTTGAACTTTTAAGCTTTTGCACATAGATCTTGAAATCTCTATTTGTTGTTCTTGTAACTTCTCTTCTTCTAACTTCTTCTTCTTAATCCACTTCTTCATTATGAGAGTCAACCACAGTAGATAAAATTAACAAACCAACCTCTTGTAGAATATCAGATTCATCAGGATCTTGAACAATGTCAGGAACAATGTCAGGATTAGAATCTTCAATTTGAGCTGTATTACTGATGAGATTTGGTTGTCTTGGTCTTCGTCTCAATTGTGGTCCCTCATCTATTTCTTGATCTTCTTCTTAGATGATAGTCCTGATAGCTAGAGTATCAGGAGCTATTGGAATTTGAGAAGCCTCAGGAATTTCTTCTATTCTTACTCCTCTAGACTTTGTCTATCTAGGCATTGTTTGATTTGATGAGCTTCTCCCTCTTCTTGCACCTCTTCGAGCACCTCTTCTACCTCTGCCTCCTCTTCCTCTAGTAGGAGCAGGATTATTAAAACTCTCCATCATTTCTCTTTGTTGACTTAGAAATTCTTCATGTGAGAGATCGGGATATTCTTCACTAGCAGTAGAAAGTGCCTTTCTTGTAAATAATTGTTGAACTCTTTTATCAGTATGATAAAGAGTAAGAACATTACCATCTCTTGTCTTGAACTTCTGGAATAGATTTATAGCATCTTCAGGATTTTCAATGAGAACATCTTCATCACCTTCAGGAATTGTAGATAAGGTTCCATGACCAGGTGTCAGGATTTGATCAGCCGTCAGGATTTGATCACCTGTCAGGATTTGCTCTTCCGTCAGGATCTGAGATTTCACCAATGTCCTTACTGTTCTAACTCCAGAATCAGAAACATGACTTGACTATGTGGATTGACTTTGAGAAGTTTGAATTGTTGACTTCACAATAGTAGCATCAGAGGTTCCTCCTTGTAGTACTACGTCATCACCATCATTTCCAGTATGATCATCATCATTATCTTTTCTCAATACTAGATCAGGTGTACATTTTGACAGACTTACCTTCTCCCCCTTTTTGGCATCAGGATTTGATAATAAATTCAAAATCAAGGAAAGAGAGGCTTGAATGTCAGTTACCTTCGAATCTAATGAATCAATTCTGGTGTTGATGTGAGACTGTTCAGAAATTATTGACTTAACTTGGGATTCCACTACTCTTAGTTGAAAAGCAATAGGTGCATTTGTCAAGCTATTGGAAATATCAGTCCTCACAAGTTCAGTAGCAACCTTCACAGAATCGATTTCATCCTTGAGGCTCTTGGATAAAAGAGTTATAGCCTTCAAGTGATTCTGCACATCTTCATTCTGAATTAAGCTTACAGCATAAGAAGCATGGTTCAAAGCACATGAATAACTGACAGAATCTTCAGACATGTACCAGTCATTTTCCCATTCATGTCTTCTTAGCTGTTCAGCTGGATCAATTGCAGAAGGACCAAAAAAGTCTTGTCTTATATCTTTTCCTGTAGTAGCCTTGTCAGCCATGCCTTTCAATTTATCTTTGGATTCTGAGATAGGATCTTTCATTGGCCTTGAGCTAAGTGGTTGGATCAGGATTGGCTCATCATCAGGAGCACCACTAGCATCAGGAGCAACACTTTCAGAATTAGAAATGTTTGTATCAGTATTTTCTACTAATGGTTCTTGTGTAGCTTGAGGTTCAGAAGCTGCTTCAACACTTTGAGTTGGAGGTTCTTGTGTGCTTCCCTCAATGACAGTGCCCTCGACCAAAGATTCCATTTCAGGAGTAGTAGAAGTCCCTTGAGCATTGTCAGGAAACTCCTCAGAAACTGTTGCTGATATGCCTGCATCCTTAATTTGAAAGGATGGTTCTTGTGTGGCACGAATGTTGATGTCTTCATTCTCCCTTTGAGAATATGGTTCTTATGTGACCATTCCTTCAGCATTGCCTTCACTCACACTTTTAGTAAGTGGTTCTTGTCGGGCTGGATCATCAATAGCTGTTGAACCACATTGAGGTTCAGGTTCTTGTGGGCTTGATCCCTTCAGTTTCTTTTGTCTTTTGAACACAAACTTATCTGCCTTGATTTTCTTGTCCATGGGATGAGTAAACCCAAGCTTGGAAGCAGCAACACCAAGCTTCTCCCATGATATATCTACAATTCTTGAAGTTGGAGAGGCTTTGGCTAGAGAGTCTGAGATAGAGACAATTTTGCTTTGTGATGCATCAGGATGACTAACGTCGGGATTTGCTTGAGCATCAGGATTTGACTGCTCATCAGGAATTGAAATGTCATGTCCATCAGTATCCTGCTTCTTCAAAGGAATATGATACCTGCTTTTAGTCAATTTTATTTTCTTCTGTGGCTTAGAAGATGGTTCCACAACTTCACTAGCAGTATCAGCAACTTCCTTGTTCAGCTTAAATTTGGAGGATATAGGCATGTCATCCTCAGAATCAGTTTCATCCCTTAAAACTAACTTTCTTTTCACAGAAACAACCTCCTCAACCCTATCAGCTTTCTTCACCAGGACCCCTTGTACACCCACTTTTGACTTCTTTTGAGTGAGTGGTGTAGAGGAGAAATTCTTTGAACCTGATTGCCATCTAGACACATCAGTTCTAGCTGATTTCTTTGATTTTACAACTACAGTCTTTTGAGAGACAGTAGAGGTGGTTGTAGAGTGTTTTGAGTGTTTGGGAGGGATGTTTGTGTCAGGAACAAGGTGTGCTTGGCCTTGCCCCATAGCATCAGAAACTGATCCATAACAAGTAGGCATTTTCTCTTTCAAGAAAAGCCTGACCTCATCAGGAATGAAGGCATTGCCTTTAAAACCATTTGCATTATCACTATTGACTAAGGACTTTACATTGTTATCTGTAATTCTACAAATGGGTAGAACTACATCCTCTTCAAAAGTAACACCATGACACAAGTGACAGAATATTAATTGGAAAAATCGAATAAAACATACATAACCTAACTTATCTATTTTTCTATCACTTAAAGCTTTCAAAACAAGTGTGCCATAATCAAAAACTTAAGAGTAGATAAGGGAGTGCCCAATCTTTAGAGATCCTGATGGCAGAGCATCAAAATTCGAAGTCTTATTCAGGAAGCATCTACTGATTGTGTCAAAGAACAAATTCCACTCCCTTTTAAGCTTTGTCCTGAAGAGGCTTCCATACCTCTTGACCTCACCATTGTAACCCAATTTTGTGACAAACTCAAAGATTGTAGAGTCTGTAACAGTATCAGGAACTTTGTCACCCAGAATTGGCAAATGCAGTGCCTCTTCTATAACAACAGGAGTGACATGATGAGTAACATCATTGAATTCAAACTACATCAATACATTTCTAGTTGGCCCTTTGCTAAAAACAGTTGTGTTTCATACCTGCATCACTTATTTAAAGGATACACTGACAAGTTCTGTTAGAGCATACTTCAATGGGCTTGAAGTTAAAAAGTCATGTATTATCTGAAACTCAGTAGGCAAATCCTGATGATCTAAAACGGCCACAAAGTTATTAGTGGCAAAAGTAACACCACTAATTACTGTCTGTTTGTTCATGAATGATGACGATGCCATTGAAACAGTGTAGAAAACTTGAGAATTGAGATTATGAAATTAGGGTTCATGAGCACAGAGAGAGAAAGAAGATGAAAAACTGATAATGAGAGAGTAATCAGTAATTTAGAAAATCAAAAGTATTTTGTTAAAACAAAATATTACTCTCAATGACAGGTGGCAAAATATGATTCGTGCACAAATAATTAGTGGACCAAATTACGTGCGTAATTAAACATAAATGCAACGCTTTTTATGTGTATCTATATGTATATATATATCAGTGTGACACACACGCACATATAGTTGTCCAACTAAAAACTCAAACGTTTATCACCAGTTACTGACGAAAAATCAGGCACAAATTAAGCAATGAAATACTGACATGTCCATCAGGATTGACCATTTAACTTCCTTCCAGGATTGTGTCCTATCAGGATTTGATCAAAATTACATACCTTACAGAATGACCATCAGGATTTGACAGTCATCAGGATTTCTTCTTTATAGCTTTTCTCAGAAATTCTCAAAGTTCATCATTCCAAGTTCATTCACCAACTTATTGAAAGTAGCTTCAGGCAGTGGCTTGGTGAATATATCAGCTAGTTGTTGATCAGTAGGAACTAAATGAAGTTCAATTGTTCCTTCCAGAACCTGTTCTCTTATGAAGTGATATCTAATACTGATGTGTTTAGTAAGAGAATGTTGAACTGGATTTCCTGTCATTGCAATAGCACTTTGGTTATCACAATAAATAGGGATTTTGGAGTATGACAAGCCATAATCTAACAACTTATTCCTCATCCACATTATCTGAGCACAACAACTTCCTGCAGCAATGTACTCAGCTTCTGCAGTTGAAGTAGAGATAGACTTTTGCTTTTTACTAAACCAAGAAACTAGTCTACCACCCAAAAACTGACAACTTCCTGAAGTAGTTTTCTTGTCTATCTTGCATCCTGCAAAATCAGCATCTGAGTAACCACACAAACCAAAATCTGATTCCCTTGCATACCAAAGGCCTATTGAAGGAGTGCCTTTGAGATATCTAAAAATTCTTTTGACTGCTATCAGATGAGGTTTCTTGGGTTTTGCTTGAAATCTCAGGACCTTGATCAGGATCAAGTTTGGTAGCTGTAGATATAGGAGTACTTGCAGTAGCACTATCTTTCATGTTAAACTTTTTCAATAAATTCCTTGTATACTTTGACTGATTGATAAAAATGCAATCGTCAATCTGTTTAACTTGAAGACCAAGAAAGTAACTCATTTCTCCCGTCATGCTCATTTGATATCTAGACTGCATAAGCTTAGAAAACTTTTCACAAAGCTTATTGTTTATTGACCCAAAAATGATATCATCAACATAAATCTGAACTAATAGCAAATCCTTACCATGATTCAAATAAAACAGAGTTTTATCAATAGTTCCTCTTTTGAATCCACTTTCTAGTAAGAATTGAGCTAAGGTTTCATACCATGCTCTTGGTGCTTGCTTTAGTCCAAAAAGTGCTTTATCCAATCTATAGACATGATTTGGATATTTTGGATCAATGAAACCAGAAGGTTGTTCAACATAAACTTCTTCCTCCAGTTCACCATTTAAGAAAGCACTTTTCACATCCATCTGGAAAACCTTGAATTTCTTGTGAGCTACATAAGCCAGAAAGATCCTGATGGCCTCTAGTCTTGCAACAGGAGCAAAAGTTTCATCATAGTCAATTCCTTCTTGTTGAGAATACCCCTTTGAAACTAGCCTTGCTTTATTTCTGATAATTACACCATCTGAATCAGTCTTGTTTTTGAAAATCCATTTTGTACCAATAATTGACTTATTCTTTGGTCTTGGTACTAGTTTCCAGACTTCATTTATTTCAAATTCATTCAATTCTTCTTGCATTGCAGTAACCCAATCATCATCCTTAAGTGCATCTTCAACTTTCTTAGGCTCCTCCTTGGATAGAAAGTTATGATAAAGACATTCATTCTGAGTTGCACTTCTTGTTTTAACACCTGCATCAGGATCCCCAATTATCAAATCAGGAGTATGACTTCTTGTCCATTTCCTAGCTGGTGGTAAATCATTCCTTGAAGTAGATGGTCCCCTGGATTGGTGTTGTCTGGATTGGGAAGATAGTTAGTACTTCTACTGCATTGATTGCTGAAGTCCCACAGAAACTGGAAGTGAAGGCTGTTCAACCTTCCAGTTCTAACATGAATGTTATTGATGATGAATATGGCTTAACATCCATAGATCAATCTGGTGGTGACTTCTATTCTTTAGAGGAACTTGATCAGCTGGAGGATGGTGATTTGGCTTTGATAGTCAGGAAGTTTGGGAAATTCAGATTCAAAAGGAATCCCAATCTTAAGTTCAGGCCCAGATTTCAGAGAGGTGGATCTTCCTCTTCAAGTAGCACAAGGGGTGGCTACAAAACTGGAACTGTGGAAAGGAGCACAATCAGATGCTACAATTGCAATGAGTTGGGTCACTTTGCTATTGAATTCAGAAAGCCAAAGCAAGTGACAAGGAACACATTTGATTCTAGCAAGAAGAACAAGATTGGGAAAGCCTATGTTGCTGAAGGAAAGAGTTGGGATGACACTGACAGTGATGAAGAAGCATGTGAGATTGGGAACCTTGCTTTAGTGGCTAAAGAGGCAAGCACTTCATCTTCATACATGTCAGAGGTAAAGTTCACTGATGCTGAAATGATCTATCATCTTAGTGGTACTATTTCTTGTGCACGCACTAAAAATGATAGAATAATTCTTTTGAACACAGCTCTTGAAAAGGAGATAAAAGAATTAAAACTTGTGCATGTTAATCAGAATGAACTTACTGAGAAAATAGCATTTCTTGATAATAGGGTTAAATGTTATATTCAACTGGAAACCATTCTCAAGGAAAAGAATAGTGAGCTGAAGACTAAAGCTAATGCTTACTTCAACTCTTGTAAGACTGCTAAAGAAATTATCAATAAACAAAGCATTGGTCAGACTGTAGGAATAGGGTATGACTATAATGAGTCTATTGGTAAATTAAGCATAAATACCCCTAATAGAGTCAGTCCTGAAAAAAGGGGTATTCCTGATGTGCTTAAGGGTATTGATAAACCTTTCTTTAGAGAGTCCCAAACAGACACTCTGAATGAATACTCTATCATCATTGCAGAGGAAATACGTGAAGAAGATCTTGCTTTTGAAGTTGAACAGTCCAACAAGTGTATATCTGATATTCCAGTCAAAGTTGTTACAACTAAAAAGACTAAATCAGATATCCATAAGTTGGATCAAAACAACTGTAGTACTAACATGCCTGCTGTTAATTCTTCTCATAAAGCATGTGGTGTGATTAATTGCATCTCTTGTGCTTTTAATGTTATGTATGCCTATTTTAATAGTAAGCATGTATCTAGTGATAAGACTGCTCCACGTCAACATGTTAATAATAAGAAGCATGTTAAAGCTAAGACTACTAGTCCTCCTAAGACTAGAGTGGATTCATTTATCCCTAAGCCTACTCAGAAATGTGTTAAGGCTGGCTATAAAGCTCCCCCTGAATTGTTGATGTCACCTCCTGATTGATTATCAGGATTGTCACTTGAATCAGTATCTGAAGAAATCTGTCCTGATGTTTGAGTAGATTCAGAACTAGTAGCTGTTTTTTGTTGATCCCCCTCAACATTTGCACTGCTAGTAGTGTCACCATTATTTGCATCATCAGCATTAGCACCATCAGTGTTGGTACCATCAGTATTTGGTGAGTCATCAGGATTTGGTGAGTCATCAGGATTTGGTGACCCATCAGTATTTGATGAAGTGTCAGTATCTGATTCTATTTCTTTAGGTTCCTTGGTAGCTTCATTTTCAAAGACCAAACTATCATGAGAGTCTTCATTCAGTCAAGTTATCTTCTTATCATTAAAAGATACATGTATTGACTCCATGACAGTCCTTGTTCTCAAGTTATAAACTCTAAAGGCTCTTGATGCAGGATAGCCAATAAAAATTCCCTCATCAGCCTTTGTTTTAAATTTCCCTAGCTATTCAGGATGAGTTCTGAGAACAAAACATTTATAGTCAAACACATGCAAATGTTTCAAACTAGGTTTCTTCTCCTTGAGCATTTGATAGAGAGTTACACCATGTCTGTTTATCAATGTGAGATTATCATTATAGTATGTTGTATTGACTGCTTCTGCCCAGAAATATGTAGGCAATTTAGCTTCTTCCAACATAGTTCTGCCAGCTACAATAAGAGTTCTATTCTTTTTTTCAACTACTCTATTTTGTTGGGGTGTGCCAGGAGCAGAAAATTGTTGAATTATTCCTTTGTATTTGCAGAACTCTTCCATCTTTGAATTCTTGAATTCATTACCATTATCACTTCTCAGAATCTTGACTTTGTACTTTGAGCCTGTTTCTATCATTCTCACATGGTCCAACAGTATCTCAGGAGTCTCATCTTTTCTGTGCAGAAAGTACACCCAGGTGAATCTAAAGTATTCATCAACAATTACAAGTGTGTACCTTTTCTTACTGATGGACATAATGTTGACTGGTCCAAATAAGTCAAGGTGTAACATGTGATATGGTTCACCAATAGAGGATTCAGATTTACTCTTAAATGATGTCCTTTTCTGTTTTGATTTCTGACATGCATCATAGAGTCCATCAGGAGTATACAAAGCTTTAGGTAGTCCTCTAACCAAGTCTTTCTTCACCAACTCATTGATATTGCTGAAGTTGAGATGAGAAAGCTTCTTGTGCCAATTCCAACTTTCATCTACTGAGGCTTTACTGATGAGACAAGTAGGAGAGCCTTCAGTATTGATCTGAATGTTGGCTTCATATATGTTACCATTCATGTAGCCAGTGAGAGCAACCTTTCCTGAAGCTTTGATGACTACTTCACAATGTGTGGAATAGAAGTTGATATGATAACCTCTATCAGTGATTTGACTAATACTCAACAGATTGTGTTTTAGTCTCTTCACTAGAGCTACTTTTTCAATGATGACATTGCCAATGATTATATTGCCATATCCCAAGGTTTGTCCAATGTTGCCATCTCCATAAGACACGGTTGGGCCAGCTTTCTCCTCATATTCTGATAACATGGCTTTGTTTCCAGTCATGTGCACAGAACATCCATTATCCATGACTAACACATTTTTCTTTTTACCCTGCAATCAGACAAAAATACACTAGTTAGTATTTTTAAGAACCCACACTTGTTGGGTTCTCATTCCATGCATTTTTTACTTTTAGCCGCAGAAGACTTTTTGACCTTAGTAGTCCTGACAGAATAGAATCCATCAGGATTTGCTTTGTCAGTATCAGTATTAACATATGCATGCTTCACATTGACATTCTTAGATCTACCAGAATTTGCACTTTTATTAAACTTAGGTAAAGGATCATAAAAGTTATGCTACAAATTATGGTATTCTTCACAAGTATAAATAGAATGCTATTTACTGCCATAATAAACACAAGACTTCTGTGGTTTATAAAATACTGATCTATTCCTAACATCAGACCTAGGAATCTCAGTAACCTTCTTTTTACTCTTCTTGCAATCAATAGCAAGATGATTAGAGTTACCACAGGTATAACAACATTTTCTTGGTGCATTTGGGATAAACTTATAATTATTCTCTTTATTAATCCCAACTTTATCATTCCTGTTTCTTTTGACATTAGGTGACTTTTGTTTACCTGCTACCTCACACACTTTCTCCGTAAGTTGTTTCTGAGACAATAAACCTATATTTTTCTTAACAGGTTTCGACTTAGCATTCGAAACTTGTTGAGCAGAAGTAGATCCCTTTTCAAAAGTAGAATTGAGATCTTTACCAAATACAAATTTGACAAGCTTAATCTTTGTTTTGGTCTTGTCTATAACATGTCTATAGGTCATTGGGTTAACTGTCTCATTTATAACAACTTTCTCTTTCAATTTATTATCTTCATCTGACTTATATCCTAGACATTCTTTCCAATTCTTAGAAGTATTAATCTCATGAAATTTCCTTCCAGAGTCTGTCCAGGTTCTGATTTTCTCATTAGCAAACTCAGGTTCTTTTTCAAGAGCAGTACATTTAAATTTCATCTCTAAGTGCATGTGCTTAGCATTATCACATTATTTTTGTACTTCTTGCATAAAAGAAAATTCAGCTTCTAAATGCTCATTCCTTTTCCTAAGTTCAAACATCTCAGATAAGATCCTAGTATTTTTAGCATTTTGACTTCTAAAGCTAATATGCAATGACTTTAGAAAACGTCTTAACTCAGAGGCAATATCAGTATCAAAATCAAAAACAGTATTTGGTACCTTTTCATCAGGAACAACATTTTCATCAGTATTGGCCATTAGGGCATAGTTGACCACCTCGGTGTCATATTCTGAGGAAGAGTCCATCCAGTCCTTGCTTGATGTGATGAGTGCTTTAGCCTTCTTGCACTCAGTTGCAAAGTGCCCCATTCCATTACACTTTGCCCTGTGTTACCATTGAGAAGGAAAGCATTGCATTTTATGTCAAAGGTAACATTGGCGGATGAAATGGTAAAAGTGCATTACCTTAGGCCTGATGCAACAGAAATCGTGTCTAAGGTAACAGTAGGTGTGTGTTGTATTCGGTCATCTATGGCGTAGTGCAAATTTGCCACTTTTGCTGTCCTTCTTGATGTACTTATCTTTGTCAGCATTGAAGGTCTTTTTCTGAAAGTTGCCTTGTCTTCTAGCCTTTCTGAACTTCATCTTCTTGAAACCCCTGACTATCATAGCAACCATCTCTTCCATGTCTGAGTCAGTAGAATCATCATCAGTATTGGCATCAGGATTTCCATCAGTATCTGATGCTGAGTCATCAGGATCTGACTCCACCACTCTTGATTTTCTTCTAGAGACCTCCACAACTTTTCCTTTTGATCTAGCCTCAACATTCAAGGCTATAGACTTGGCCTTGCTGCTCTTCTTGTTCTTTCTTTGTTGAAACTCAAGATCATAGGTTCTTAGCATTCCATAAACTTCATCAAGAGACACAGTGTTTAGATCATATTGATGTCTAATGATCGAGGTTTGAGTGTCCCATTCTTCTGGTAAAGCCCTCAGAAATTTGGTGTTTGAGTCTTCAGTTACATACTCTTTGCCAACTAGATATAGATTGTTCATAAGTGTCAAAAATCTATCATACATGTCAGTAAGGCTTTCATCAGGTCTTGCATCAAATTGTTCATACTCTTGTATAAGTAGAACCCTTCTGTTTTTCTTGACAGATGCAGATCCTTGGCATTGAATTTCCAAAGTATCCCAAATTTCCTTTGCAGATTTGCATGCAATTACCTTGTTAGACATGACAGCATCAAGACTGTTGTGCAGGATATTCTTTATCTTAGCATCCCTGAGAACGTCAGCTTTCTCTTCTGGAGTCCACTCACTTTTTACCTTGACCACGTAGTGTTCAGGTACAGTATCTGTTTGTCCAACAAGTCTCGTAAGGATATATGGTCCATCACGAATCCTGTCCAGATATTCAGGATCCATTGCTTCTAGATACATCAACATCTTTACCCTCCATGTAGGGTATTCAGTTTTCTTCAGGATGGGAATCTTCATGCTTTCATACTTGGTTGTCGACATCTTTAGATCGTATCTGATTCAAATTAAATCAGTTTGCTCTGATACCAATTGTTGCCCAGTAATAAACAATTGTAGAAGGGGGTTGAATACAATTGTATAAGATTCTCGATTATAAACACAAATATGAAAACAATAACAACTTTATTAATTCTGATATAAAACTGTTACGAAACTCTCTCAAGAAATTCTGATGTTCTTGAGAGCTTCTGGGTTACAATATACTCATGTATGTGATTGATTAATTAAAATCAAAACCTAAACTGTGTTTATATACTACACGGCTTCTCTATCGATTACAAGATAAGTCCATATCAATTACCAACTATATTGAAACATATCCTAACCGACAGTTGTATTCCTACAAACTAGGAACCGACAAAATAAACTTCCTTCTTTAACTGGATTCCTTAAATAACTCGAAGTTGTAATCCTGATCAGCTTCCAGTCCTGATGATAAATACTGATCACAGTCCTGATAGAAATCCTGACAACAATCTTGATACTGACGCTCGTGCAAATACTGATGACGTCTGCAATCCTGATCAGTTTAATCCATATCCTGATGATCATTGAATCCTGATCTAACAGTCCTTTTTATTGTTTTCTTTATGTGATCTTCAACAATCCTTCTTGAGTGTGAACGACTTTGTCCCCTTTGATGCCTATAAAAATCCTACAAAATAGGAACACGTGATAGGGTCAAATTCATAATCAAATCAAGTTCATAACCAAATAAAAAAAACAAAGATAATAAAAATTAACATTGTATTACTTACAAAAAATTGATTAGTCCTTTCCTCCAACCATTTTGGATAAGCCGCGTCGATGTCACTAAAAGTGTAATTACCCATCGGCCATTTCTCACGAATCATCTCAAACAAAGTCTTTTTTGTCGTATTATCTTCAATACTATATAGAACAAATTAAATTATTAACACAAAATACATGAACATTATGTATGATCCTAGTATACAAAATCTAGAGCTCCTTAATTGAATCCAAAATTTTGTATCTTCGATGTTCTATTTAATTGAACTAGCAAGGCATGTATATTCTTTCAAGTAGAGATAGAAATTCTAAGACTCAAATAGTATTCTTTCCATTAATAATTCAATTAGTACCTCTAATAGTATTCTTTCATTAATAACTCAAATACCATATGAGCTACTTAACGTTGGTTATAAATATGTCTATTCATTATCTTTGGACAATTAAAAAAAAGACAAAGTACGAAACTAGTAAAAACAAAACTATTAAACAACTCACTATACTAGGACAAATAAATAAAATTAGACTTATTTTCCATCGGAGATATTGATACGTTGTGGTTTAAGTGGTTTTGTAGCTCCGGCAATTCTGCTTGAATGCGATCGTGGTTTCCTTAATCGATACTTCCTCTTCATTTGTTGGGTCCGAATCGACATCCGAATCTGTTGGCTCATCACGCAAGTCCAACGTGCTCTTTCCCTTTTTCTTACTCTTACCCTTTCCCTTTTCATTGTTCGGTTGTTTACCTTTACCATTTCCCTTGTCTTTTTCAACTTCCTTGCCTTTCCCTTTTCTCTTCATCATCAATACAACCATTCCAATCAATATTATAATCACTAGCCAACCAAATAGCCCTAAAATGTAAAAAAACAAACACACACATACATAAGTGACATGACATGTATTAATAGCGCGCATAACCGACCGATACGTACATGCAAAAAAAAAAAGAATAAAGCCACAAGTTAGTCGAACTTTTCTCTATCTTTATATAAGAACTTCATGTTTTGAAAAACAATTATACAAATCATGAATATTTCAATCCAAAAACACTAAAGAGCCCCTAAAATGTAAAAAACAAACAAGTACATAACAAACGTCAACATCATAACTTACCGATACGTGCATGCAAAAATAGAAAATAACCATCACAAAATCATGTTTTCAACCAAATCCATATAAATCAAATCCATAAATATCATACAAATCTAATCCATAAATCAAATACAAATTCAAACATTAAATCGAGCAAAAAAACAAAACAAATACAAGGAAACAATCAAAATACAAACAAATACAATGAAACATACAAGAAAATACATATATCTACACGAATTGAATCGAATTAAACCTTGAAAATAATTGAATTAAAATGAACCAAAAATCACAAACAAATATAAGCATATAAACGGAGTTGTATAAACAAATACAAGCATATATCGAATTAAACAACATATATAAATGACATATTAACGGAATTAAACTTACATCAAGTTGGGAAAATTGAGAAGATGAACGTAATCGAGAAGATGAACAAAACGGAGTTGCCCGGACTAGAGTCTTTGCACGGAATCGAGATGAACGAAGGTTGTTTGCCATTTTAGAGGTTGAACAGAGTAGAGAGAGTTAAGAGAGTAGAGAGAATTAGAGATGAAAGATAAAAAAGAGAATGTGAGCAATTTTTTTTATTTATACCCAGACTAAAACCGACCGATGCATCGGTTGGTTATGTCATTGGGCTTTGTGACACATGCAAAACGACGTCGTTTAGTTAAGGGTGGTTTTTTTAATTTTTCGGGAAAATATTTCCGCCCAAAAAACATTGGTCGGTTTTATGGACTGGTCAGTTTTAGTGAACCCTAGAAACCCTAATGGTTGGTTTTTGTGAACCCTAGAAACCGCTAAAATGAAATAAACCTTAAGAAAAGATAATTATAATTAATTATATGCCCTAAGTTTTCGTACATAGATCAAATTTAATTGATTCTAAACATCGATACGGTTGGATCATGTAGATCATGTAATTTTAATTTTATTTTAATTGTTTCTCAGTTTTAGGTGATATGTTCATATATTTATTATAAAAACGCATTTGTAATCAATAAAATAGGCTAATTTTTTGTGTATAAATATATTTTTTGGTGTTGTTAACATACGTACAATTGGATCATTAAAATAATATTTTAATTTTCTATGTCATGTTAATCGAAGGTTACATTCAACTGAAAGTGCATACCTAATAATCGAGATGTGCATTTGAATAGCTATTGTTCAACATAATATTATGTTTATAATATTTTTAAAATTTCTTAAAATGATATGAAATTAATTTTCACAATATCCGTTTATGTTGATATTCTATTATATAATAAATTTTAATTTTAATCTAATTCACAATTAAATGTATTAATTTTTCATTTTTAAATATAATTTAAATTGTAATTCAAGCAATAAGATCTGGTAAAATATTTGGTTTTAAACTTACTAGTACAATTATAGTAATGAAAAGCGAGTGTAATTTTATAATATTTTTTAAAGAAATTTTCGTATTTATATATTTAAAATATTGAAAATGTTGACTGAGTAACGTATAACCGACCATAGTCAAAATGCATAATCGGTCGGTTTTACAGCAGAAGGTTTGCCAAACGGCATAACCGACCGTCTCATAACCGACCGTTTTCTGATGCATACGGTCGGTTTTCTGATGAATACGGTCGGTTTTCTGCATTTGGAATGGTAAAAAATGGTTAGTTATGTGGTTAGTCGGTCATTTTTCTGGGTTGCTTATGGTAAAAAAATGGTCGGTTATATGTCATAGTGGTCTGTTTTCTGGGTAACTTATGGTAAAAACCAATAACAATTCATCATTTACATTTCCAATACAACCAATAACAATTAATCTTTCATATTGCCAATACAACTAATAAAAATTGATCATTCATTAGAAGTTCAAATTACAAACAACATTATTCAATTTCGTCAAAACCATCATCATCTTCATCATCATCATCGTCACCTCCTCTTTCTTCTTCCTCTTGTTCATCTTCCTCCTCTTCATCCTCGTTTTTGTCCTCTACTTCATCGCCTTCTTCTTCTTCTTCTTGATTTTCATGCCGAATGAATGGGCCATATTGTGCAAAATCAACAAAGAGTGAAAAGCTCCCGGTATTAGATCTATCTTCTTGAAAGGCATCCTCAATATCGTTTTGCACGACGATAGATTCATCAATTGAACGACTTTTAGATTTGACCATCGTATCTATATTGCTTCGTGGATTCAATACACTTGGAGCATAATATACTTGAGAGGCTTGACTAGGTAAAATAAAAATCTCATTACACCTCAATCTTGAAGTTATATCAATCGTCACCACTCGATTTTTATCCATCCTTACACCATCACCGATACTGTCAAACCATATACACTTGAACACAAATACATGATTGTGTCTATCATAAGCAAGTCTCATAATTTCTTGTAGTTGATATACAATATTACCGGAACCGGATGCGAATGTCGTCGAAAATTTATATCCATTAACTTGCCAAGTCTCAAAAGTCATGACTCTTAGTGATGGTCCTTCAAGCAAGTCCTTAAAACGAGGTCCCTCTATCTCATCATTCTTAACCTAGTTACAAAAAAATTAATAAAACATGTAGTGATACAATCAAAATCGAGATTTAAAGTTTGTTAAATGTAACAAATACCTTTTTTTTAAGCCAAGTTTTAAATTGAGTCTTAACAATACGATCTAAATCTTGAGGAGTTGTCTCCGGACGTTGTCTCATAACGCGATTTTGGTACCTTCTAAAATATAGGAATATAGAAATAATAAAAACGTGTTAAACACATAAAATAATGCAAATATGAACATATCACTAAATTAGGATTAGATATAGGTACCTTGGTGTTAGGATTTATGGGTGATAGCTTAGAAGACAACTTAACGTTGTTTTAGTAATACTTAATTTCATTAAGTAGAACATACTGTCACAGCCAGAGTATGTTCTGGTAGCCATTTCATTTGCTGTAAAAACAAATTTTGTATATCTTGGAAGAAGTTCATTCACTTGTTCAAGCCTCAAGAGAGTACATCAGGATGACAGCAAGAATAAATGTTACTATCATTTCACTGACAGTAAGGTTACAAGAAGACAACATGTTAAAAGTCATGACATCATATTCACTCTGACAGCAACATTGGCGGAAGCCTTGAGACAGAAACTCTCTATTCTCCTGACAACAAGTTTGGAACTCCTGACAGCATCTATTGCGGGGATTTCATACTGTCACCAAAAGCGCATTCTTGTGACAGCAAACTTGGAAGTACATGATACTGTCTCAAAGGGATAAACTTTGAATTGGGGATCTACCCAGTCAAACATGTGACAGTTTGGATGTTCAAGAAACAGGCGTGTTGTAGTATCTCAACATTGTATCAAGCCTGCAAAGACTATGCAAGAAGCTTTGGAGATAACAAGACAAAGCTTACCGATCCAAGAGTATGACAAATCAACATCTACTAGGATTGTGTTAGCTTAACTTAGAATGTATCTAGATTGCTTTCTATGTATTGATAAGTCGAATTGTATAGTAATTTAGGTAAGTCACATGGGTGTACAAGTTGTAAGGAGCTGCCACAAGATAATGACAGCAACTCCACAAACCCGTGATGATAGAGATAGGAGTAGCTTACTTAGACTATCTCATATTCTAAGTCTTGAAATAACTGAAGAATTGAAGCTTGAGAAAGTCACACTTTTCTCAAGGTTGTAGCAACGCTTTGCAAAATAAATAAAACATTTATTTTGTGAGTAAACTACTTGTGATTGCATTTCTTCTGCTGATAAACTTTAATCTTAGTTTTAGTTGTTGAAACATAGGTTGAAATTTATCAATATTGCATTCAACCCCCCCTTCTGCAATACTCAAGGACCAACAACTGGTATCAGAGCAACAGATTGATAAACAAATCTGAGATCATGATGAGTATACAGAAGTCAAGTAGTATCAAGATCCCAACGTTTGATAAATACAACTACAATATATGGAAAAGAAAATTCATGTTGTTTATCAAAGCTGCGAATCCACTGTACATGGGAATCCTCGAGAATGGTCCATTTGTTCCCCAGAAAGAGATTGCAGCCTCAACGGTAGATGGTGTTATTATTTCAGCACACTAGGTTGCTAAGAAGCCATCAGAGTTTTTGGAACCAGAAAAAGAGAAGGTAGCTTTAGATGACTATTTGTAACTCATTTTGCTTGACTCCCTCACATTGGATAAAGCCATGTGTGTAAATGTAAATGGATGCACATCAGGCAAAGAAATGTGGAATAAAATTGAATTGCTATGTGAAGGAAGTGAAGAGGTCAGGGAAAATCAGAGACAAATTCTTGTTTCTCAGTATGAAGCCTTCATGGCAAAACCTGGCGAAGAACTGACACATATTTTTGAGAGATTTAGCAAACTTCTCACTAAACTCCAGATACATGGCAAGTTCTATGAGAAGAAAGAAATCAATGTCAAGTTCTTGCTCACTCTTCCTGAGCATCTTGAGTATAGAGTCACTACAATCAGAGAAGTAAGAGACCTGAACAATGTTTCTCTTGAAACATTGTATGGTGTGCTCAAGTCTTATGAGCTAGAACTCTTCCAGAAGAGAGCTATACAAAGTGGATCGAAAGGAAAGATGGCAAACATGTCTGGTGCTCTTATAGCTCATGAGCCAAAGGTTACCCAGCCAAGTGAAGCAATGCAAACCCTTCAACCAAATCAAATGTCATCTCTAAAGATTGAAGAGGTGGTGGATGAAGAGGAGAAGGTGGTGCTGCAACTGGATGATGTTGAGGATGAGACTTCTATACAATAGAAGAGATGGAAAGAATGGATAATCCAACCATGACTTATATGGCAAAGAAGTTCAGAAATATAAGATTCAAGAGGGACAAGCCATACAAGCCTCAGGGTTCAACATCTAGGTTCAGCAAAGGAAGTTCTTCTAAGGCTGCAGGTGGTGCCACAAGAGGAGGTTACAAAACAGGGTTAGTGGATAGGTCTAAATTTAGATGCTACAACTGCAATGAACTTGGTCATTTTGCTACTGAGTGCAGAAGGCCAAAACAATTTTAGGAAATGGACAAAAGAGCTGGTGGTCAATTCAAGAAAGGACAAGGAAGAGCCTATATGGCTGAAGGAAAGTGTTGGGATGAATATGATAATGAGGAAGAAGAAGAATATGTGAACTTAGCCCTCATGGCTAAATCTGATGATGAATCATCAAGCTCTTCAAATCAGGTACCATCACCTGTCTTGCTTTAAATGTCTAAAGATGAATATAAGCAAACCATTGAAGAATTGAGTGCTGAAATGTTAAATATCCATACCAGTTGTTTATCTGCTGTTAATGAAGAAATTGCTATGCTAAATAAACTGAATGAAACACTCATATCAGAAAATGAATTGATGTTGCTTAAGACCAGTCCTTTAGACTCCTTAGCTCAAGAAAACACTAGACTTAAAAATGAATTAGTCTGTGCTAAGGAAATAGAGGAGTTTCTGAGAAAGGAAATCACTGAAAATGAATTCAAAATTAAAGCCTACAGGAACTCATCTAAAATTGTCCAGGATTACAATGAGAAACACGCTGAGAATCAGAAAGTTGGAGTAGGTTTTGAGTATGGTTGAACACCTGGAAAGGAATCTGTGACTCATGATTGTTCAAAAGATGTTGCTGTCAAACCTCCCATCCTCAAAAAGGTTGAGAAACCAATTTTCAAGATTTCGGAATTTGAGTTTGATGAGGAAGCCATGCTCATCAAGCAACAACTCCTTGATGAAGATGAGTGTGTTGATAGCACATCTGTTGAGGGAAAAGAAACTGTCACAAATCCCAAGATAGTAACTTTTCCAAGAAATCTGACAAAATGTTCTAAAGATGTTGTCATAAGTGGCAAGACAGAAACTTCAAAAGATACTGTCAAACGAGTATCCAAGACAGTAACTTCCAAACCTGCTGTCAAGATAGTAGGTGTGAAAGGTACTGTCAAGAATAACTCGACAGCAACTTCAGGTCATACTGTCAACACAGATACCTACAAGTCTAAGAATAGGAATGGCAAGTCTGGAATCACCAAGGGTAATGGCTATGCACATGTTAAGAATGCTCCTAGGAAACTATGCAATAATTGTGGCTCCTGTTACCACTTAACACATGTTTGTAAGAAACCAACAGAGAGTAAAATCAATGTGATTGAGGTCAATGGTAACTTACATAGAACCCCCGTTTTGCATAGAACTATGAATGTTTGCAACAATATTGACTGCATGCCTTGTAAGATCACTGTCATGAGTACATGCTTCAATTTGCCTATTCTATCTACTGAAAAGTGCTCCTACATGCATTTTGTTGAGACTTCTGAGCCTACTGGAACCAGTAAAAAGGCACCCCCCCCCCCCCCACTAAGAAGAAGACAAGGTCTAATTCTAAAACTGAGTGGGTGAGGAAAGAAGTCACACAGAAGATTTTTGTTAGTGATGTTAATGTTGAGAATGATGGAAAATCAAGTGTTACTAAGTCTGCAGGACCCAACAAGGATTGGGTACCAAATGCAACCTAAAAACAATCTGTTTTGCAGGGCAAGAAAAAGAAACAGGTCATATGGATCATTGAAAGTGGATGCTCAAGACACATGACAGGTGATAAAGCCCTGTTATCACATTTTGTTGAGAAAGTTGGCTAAATCATAACCTTTGGAGACAACAGCAAAGGTTACACTGTGGGATATGGATGTCTGGAATTTAGGAATGTTGTCATAAATGATATTGCGCTTGTGGATGGATTAAATCACAATCTACTCAGTGTCAGCCAATTCAGTGACAGAGGATTTAAGGTTGGCTTTGATATGATGGTCTGCAATATCTATCACAAGAAGGATGGAAGCCTTTCTCTTAAAGGAGTAAGGAAAGGAATCTTATTTGTTGCTGATTTGAGCTCAACAAAGAAGGATAAAATTTATTGTTTATACAGTAAAGCTACTATTGGTGACAGCATGCTTTGGCACAGAAAACTCTCTCACCTCAACTTCAAGATAATTAATATGTTAATGAAGAAGGAGCTTGTGAGAGGACTACCTCAACAGGAATTCTGTCAAGAAGGACTGTGTGAGGACTGTCAAATGGGAAAGCTAAGGAGAACTGTGCACAGGTCAAAGCAAGTCAACACCAACACTGAACCACTTAAGCTGATTCACATGGATCTTTTTGGCCCAGTAAATGTTCCATCCTTAGCCAGAAAGAGATATGCATTGGTTATGGTGGATGACTACTCTAGATACACATGGGTGAAGTTTCTAGAGTCAAAAGATGAAGCAGCTCAAGTAATCATTGATCACATAAGAGTTCTTGACAGAACTCCAAATGCAAAAGTTCAAATATTAAGGAGTGACAATGGTACTGAGTTCAGGAATGCCTCACTTGGAAACTTCTGCAAGGATGTAGGCATTGTCCAACAATTCTCTGCTTCTAGAACACCCCAGCAAAATGGTGTTGTAGAAAGGAAGAACAGGACTCTAATTGAAGCTGCTAGAACTATGTTGCATGATGCAAAATTACCAACATACTTCTGGGCAGAAGCAATCAACACAGCTTGTTATATATATAACAGAACCATTATCAACAAGACTCATGTAAGCACTCCTTACCATTTGTTGACTGAAAAGAAACCTATTATCAAATACTTTCATGTATTTGGGAGTAAATGCTTTATGATGAAGGACAATCATGAAAAGAAAGGAAAGTTTGATGCTAAAGCTTATGAAGGCATTTTCATGGGATATGGGATAGAAAGGACTGCTTGCAGAGTCTATGTCTTAGAACACAGAATCTTTGAAGAAAGTGTGAATGTCACATTTGATGAAACCAAGTTTCCAGGATTGCATAAAGATGGTCAAATGCAAACCTTTAGGTTTGAAAATCAAGGATACTTGGAAGAAGAGGAAATTGTTGATGAAGAGCCCAACTACACTCAAAATGTTGATACTGAGAAAGATGTTGTCAATGCTAATGATGTTGATCAAACCCCAGCTCAGTCACAGACCATTTCAACTAATCTTCAAAATGATGATGACTCTGGAGATAATGAAGAGCATGGTGGAGACAACTGCACTGGTGAAGATTCATCTCCTCAAACTGGAGCTAATCCACCAGATCAAAACAGAAGCTTGCCCAGGACAACAAAGTGGAATAAGGATCACACTAATGATCTAATCATTGGAAATCCATCCTCAGGGGTAAGAACAAGGAACAATGTCTCTGCTGACAACATGTTCTCATGTTTCATGTCTCAAATGGAACCAAAAACAATTGATGAAGCATTGTTGGATTCTGATTGGGTGATTGCTATGCAAGAAGAACTCAACCAGTTTGAAAGAAACAATGTATGGAAGTTGGTTCCAAGACCAAAAGGAAAATCAGTCATTGAGACAAAGTGGGTCTTCAGGAACAAATTGGATGAGAATGGAATGGTGACAAGAAACAAAGCAAGGCTAGTAGCAAAAGGTTACTATCAACAGGAAGGAACAGATTATGATGAGACATTTGCACATGTTGCCAGACTTGAAGCAATAAGGATCTTTCTAGCCTTTGCTGCACACTGTAACTTCAAAGTGTTCAAATGGATGTCAAAAGTGCATTTCTTAATGGAGAGTTAGAGGAAGAAGTGTATGTTGAACAGCCACCTGGATTTGAAGATGCTGAGTTGTACAACTTTGTATACAAACTGTTCAAAGCACTTTATGGATTAAAGCAAGCTCCCAGAGCTTGGTATGATAAACTCTCTACCTTTCTATTGGAAAATCAGTTTACTAGAGGTGTAGTAGATAAAACTCTGTTCTACAAGCATCATGGCAAGGACATCATTCTGGTTCAAATCTATGTTGATGACATTATTTTTGGATTTACTAATGAGAAGCTGTGTGAAAAGTTTTCATCTCTAATGAGAAACAAGTATGAGATGAGCATGATGGGAGAACTGTCATTCTTCCTTGGTCTACAAGTTCTTCAACAAATGGATGGAATCTTCATATGTCAAGCTAAATATGTCAAAGAACTTCTCAAAAAGTTCAACTTGGAAGATTCATCACCTGCCAAGACTCCCATCTCTACATCAACAAATCTGGATCTTGACCCCAAGGGAAAGAAAGTGGACTCTAGTGCTTACAGAGGCATGGTAGGATCACTCCTCTATTTAACTGCTAGCAGACCATACATAATGTTTGCTACATGTCTCTGTGCAAGATTTCAAGCTGATCCAAAGGAGTCACACTTAGTTGCTATCAAGAGGATTTTTAGGTATCTAAAGGGAACTCATAATCTAGGCCTTTGGTATCCTAAAAATACTGGATTTGAACTAGTTGGGTACTCTGATTCAGACTATGCTGGATATAAAATTCACAGAAAAAGCACAACAGGTAGCTGTCAATTTCTTGGTGGAAGATTGGTGTCATGGTTTAGCAAGAAGCAACATTCAGTCTCTACATCAACTGCAGAAGCTGAATATATTGTAGCTGGAAGTTGTTGTGCACAAATTCTGTGGATGAAGAATCAGCTGTTGGATTACGGTCTAGTGTTGAATAACATACCTATCTTCTATGACAACACTAGTGCCATAGCCATCTCAAACAATCCTGTTCAACACTCTAGGACAAAGCACATTGATATCAGACATCATTTCATAAGAGAGCATGTTGAAAGAGGAACTGTGAAACTGATCTATGTCCCAACAGAAAAGCAACTTGCAGATATCTTCACTAAACCATTGGATGAAGCCACCTTTAACAGGTTGGTAAGTGAATTGGGAATGCTTAATCTGGTATGTTAAATTACTAGTTTTTACATTTTCAAATTCTGCATGTAACTCGTGATAGTAACCTCTAAGTTGTTGTCATGAGAAGTCACTGTGCACCTAGTCTCTATTCTTTTCGACAGCATATTTACTATGACTTTGCTAAAATTGAATTTTGTGCTAGTCTGTTTGTTAATAGTTAGACTTTGTGTGTCATTGACTTGAATGTTTTCAAATTTGAGAAATTGGTCAAAGGAATTGCACTGATTGGTCATACATGTGTTAATTTTTGGATTAGTGGCGAACATAACTCTTAATTGCTATTTGTGGTAGTTGTATAGGTACTCTAAATTGTTGACCTTTTATCTTACCATTCACCTAGTATGCCTATAAAATGAATCTTAGGTCATACACTACGCCATAGATGGCTTTTTACAACATCTGGGTAGGGGTGTTACCCTGTTGCATGTTACCTTAGCTATGAAATTTTGGACCTATTACAACATCATAGTTTTGGTGTTACCATATCAATAAACTGTTAGGTCCTGAAGTATCGTAGAAGGGGGGGTTGAATACGATACTCACAAATAATTCAATTTCGTTCGCGGATAATTCATTCAGTTCTATAACGAAATCAAACACACCAAACCAAACCAAAAGTCGGGGAATATATCTTTTTATAAATATAAACCTCGAGGGGTGCTACAATTTCTAATCCGTAGATTAGCTTCAATGAGTTCTAGGTTATTCATAATCAATACAATGAAAGAATTCTGAGCACTATAAATTTCTATGATCTTCTCCGGCTCAAAACTCTCTCTCAGTAGTTGCTACTATGAACTAACCTCGACTAAGGAAGACACTACCTCTCTCTGTGTAATTATAGACTTAGTTTTTAGAAAACTATCGAACCTTAATTGTTAAAACAATCTTGGCCGTCCATCTTCTAATCAACCTGACAAACAAACACTTTTCCACCTGCTCCTCAATTTAGAAAACCATCGAATTATTAAAAAGAGTTTTCCATTCGATAGTTTTTAAATAAAAACTATCGAAAGTTAAATTCTTTTGTAATAGAATTCAAATGGACTTCATTTATCCCATTCGATAGTTTTTAGGAAATAAAAACTATCGAGCTCTTTTCTTTTGAATTTGAGTTTCTTAGAAAAGCTTTCGATGGTTTTTTTTTTCTTAAAAAAAAGAAAAACCATCAAGTCAATTTCTTTTGATTCCTTAGAATCACATTCGATAGTTTGTCATAAATGAAAAACCATCGAATCACATTTTGTCCTTGTTCCTTTTAGAAAACCTTTCTGAGCTCCTTGGTGTTTAAGTTTCAGACTGTATCAATTTCTGCTGAGACGATAAAACAATTTGATCTTTTAGTGCCGTCACCTAGTGCAACTGGTCTGGTTCACAGATGAATAACACTTGATCAATTCTTCTTTTATGTCTTCAATTCAATGCTGCTGATAAGTCCTTTGTCGTCCTGGTTGCTTCATCACTGGAATCATGTGGTACTGAACCCTAAATCATTCACATACTTCTGTCGTCTTGAAAGTCTTGTTTCTTTTGTTGTCACTGAGGCTTGAACATTTTCATGAACTTCTTTCCGTGACCTGTTTACGGACTTCAAGAATACATAACGTATTTTGATTTTTTGAGTTTACCTTTTCTTCTTTGATTCTGGATTCCTGTGCTTCTGTTAATATTATTGTCTGTCTTGTCCTTTGTTGAGTTGTAGTTATCTCTTTTACATCTTATGTTACATTATGCTTTACAATCTCCCCCTATTTGATTGGATAGAGTTCGACAAGCAAATACTTCGAGGATAACTCAACTAACTAAGGAAACATGAAACTACTTAAAGTAAGACAGCGTAATAATATTAATGCATTCTGGATCAGATATATATACATTTCCAGATTTCATAACTCAAAGAACAATAAAACTTTTCACTTTGAAGTTGCTCCTCTTGTTTGAGCTGACAGTTCTCTTGTTCTTTGCTTCAGTTCTTCAGTCCATTCCAATCTCACCTTCTTCACTCATTGGATCGGAGTTAGCAGCTTGATAATCAATCACGGATAGATAGTGCAGTGGTTCTCCAGGTTTAAGGATTGCTCCTAGGATGTGTCTTCCAATATATCCAACCTCTTGACCCACTCCAGCCCACAGCCATGCAATGTTAACATCTTTCTTGTTTATCTTTGGCATGTTTGGTAGTCTGGGAAGCACTTCCACTCCTTTCTCCACTCTCTTCCTATAGTAGGGAACATTCTCCATAAGATATTTTCTTAGAGTGTCGGCTGCTTTTGTCCTTCTCCGTTGATGTGAATCCAGTGGATCTAAGATACTTCTCAACTGATATTAGATATTCGTTTGGGTAATCTCTCAGTTTGTCCTCCGTCATGTAGCAGATTCTGAACAAGTCATTCGTCATGAATCTAACCATAGGAGGGTTTTCAGTAATCTCTGGACTGACCTTCATCAAGATTTCCTTAACATGCTCACGGAGCAGTTCATTTAGTTTTGTAGTTCTTTGGATCTTGATGAGAATCACCTTCAGTGGTGTCTTTCTCTCTTAGTGATAGAGAATTTGCTTCTTCTTCCATATCATCATCCAAGATAGGATGTTCTATATGGCTCATGCTCCTCCTGTAGTGGTTGCTCTTGCATGATCTCAAATTCCTCCTCACTTTTTTTCTTCTTGCACAATGTCTTCAATCCAGTACTATCTAACTGGAATAGCTTCATTGGTTTCCCAAACTCCCCATCCAGTTGTTTTCCAACCTTCATTAGTCACTTCATTTGTTTCCCCTTCTCCAACTTTCTCCCCCTTAGTTGAGGAATCCTCGATGAAGTTATCCTCATTGTAAAAGGTAGCAGAAGGATCAGGTTGTTGCTGTGAAGGTTCGGGTTGTTGGTTCCTCAACATATTCCATAATCTTCTTGAGGGTGGATTGAACATGTACCTCCAGGTAATAGCAAATCTTCAATATTTGAAAGGGTTAGGGTGTCACTCCTCACGTTTGGCTCTGGGTGTACACTCAACGTTTCTGTCGGTGTTTAACTCATTTTTCCTTTCCCACTCAGGCCAGGTGTAAGTGTTTTTGTTTCACTCAATCCCTTTTGTGCTAGTTGTACCTGCAGAAGAAAACACCGTAGCCGTCCTTAAGGAGGTCACCGGTGGTGCAATGGGGCTTCGCAAGTCCCCGTCCTTGGATAAACCAAGTTGCTGATCATCCGTGGATGATGTATCCTTTAAAGGATCTAGAGTTTGAATCTCTAGGGGGTTAGAAACAGGCTCTTTTAACAGCAGAGATCCCGAATCTTCCTCAATAGTCTGTGAAGACTTTACCTCAGTTAACTCCTCAATTAAAATTGATTCATTGTCACCGAGTTGCCGATCTGCACCTACGTCAGACCCTTTACCCGCAGGATCCAGATATGTTCCATCTGGGGAGTTAGGCAATGACCCTTTAGATTTTGCATTGGGGTCAGAACCTTCTCTCGACGTCTGTGAAGACTCTTGGTTCAGTAAAGAACCTTCAATCAGTGAACCTAACCGTAATATGGTCGGAACACTAGTTGCTTCCGTCAATTCTTCCTTACTTGATTGAGCTATTGGTTCAGATATTGCTTTCGTTAGCGTAGCCCAATCAGCATCAGAAAAATCAATAAAGGGCGCTTTGGATGATTGAAATGAAGTTTCAACAGTTGCCTCGTTTTCTGTTCTTCTCCTTTTAGAGTAAGGCAGAGCTGTTGTTGAATGGCGTATCTCCTTATGTGGTGCTGCTTTGGCACTATCTCCCTCTACACTCATGGATGTCTGAATATTGGGTATAGGAGGGTAAGGAGGTTCGTTTGTGGTTTCATTTGGCTCTTCCAAAGGCTCTTCGACCGTGGTTAGAGATTGTGGGTTGCAATCTCATGGTCTGGATGGCCACTAAGGGCTCTGGATCAACATCCATTGTTGTGGTTCAGGAGCCAGTTCAGGTTCAGGAATGTTACCTTGAATTACCTGTTCCCCTGGGGGTAGAAGTGGTAGGGGCACCGTTCTTAGATATTCAGTGAGAACAGTGGGTACCCCTAGAAGATATTCTTTCTTATCAGAGCGGTTATTGCATTGCTCTTCATCTTCATGCACTCCATGGTCTCCTCTTCAGCGAATGTCTCACGCTCATCATCTGTTAAGATATCATTGAGAATTAGCTGTAGGAACCTAGGATAGAAACAAAGCACATCATCTATGCATGTTCTTTCATCCAGTGGTCCCATGTCAGGTAATGCTTAAGGAACTCTCCCACAAAGAAGTTAGGTTGTTGACTTCTTATGAGAGTGAAGAAAGCATGTATCTCCTCAGTTGTGGGATCCGGAACATGGTTTTCTATAGAAAAATGTAGTATTCTGTTAAAGTCATGTTCCGTCACCCTTATTATTCTGCCCCTGGCACAACAAAACTGAAGGATCTTACGTTATTCTCACTTGTATCCGTGGCGGTTGTGTACAACGCAGTCAATTGATCGATGCAAAGGACTACGGGAGTACTCAAGGCATATGCCACTAATGAACGTGTGTTCAGAAACTCTGCCCATGCACGAAACTGTAAATTCGTAATGGCTTGCAAGTTTTGAAACGAGACATGATTAGTCTTGGTTACTTTTAAACCAAAACTAAAACCAATTAAATTTAATTAATTATTACTAATTAATCAAACTTGACACAAAATACCCTTAAAACAAAATTACCCCTTTTTCTTTAAAAAAAACACAACTTCGAATCACTATTATCAAGAACCCTACTTTTGGTAACACAAATAATCAGAATTATCTGAAGAAATCAATTGAAAACAATCAACTTCTAAAGAACAATAGTGAAAATAGTTTTCTTAGAAACAAGTTCTTGAGGCAGTGATGTTCTTGGTTATATGTATTCTAGTAAGTATAAACAAAAGCCCTTAGATCTGATAATAAGAAGAAAAAAAACGTAAGGGGTTGTTAAATACTTATTGAATTGACAGGGGCAATATTGTCTTTACAGTGTTCGATGTTTTTAATAGTATGTTCGATGGTTTTCAGTTGGGGGTAAAACTGTCAACTTTACTTCGTTAAATTTTGAAAAATAACGAAGAGTTTGAAAATCATAATTTAAAAAGTTTTTCTGAAAAACTATCGAACTTGTTTCCTTTTAAAGCTTGAAAAACTATCGAGGGATCCTTTGTGGAAAAACTATCGAGAATTAAAATAAAGGAAAAATTAATTCTCTCAGATAGATTTTCATTTTAATTAAAAAACCATCGAGAATTTAGATATAGAATAATGAAATTCAATTCGATGCTTTTTCAAATTTTCCTCAAAAAGTATCGAGAAATGTTTTCAATAGTTTTTCTTTTTCCTTTTCAAAAACTATCGAAAATTTATTTCGATAGATTTATCTATGTACTTGAAAAACTATCGAATTTCCTAAATTCGATATTTTTTGCTTCTGTCTTCATTTTAAAACCTGTTCTTGTTTTAAAATTTAGACTGTTTTATTTCCTATCAAGTTTTAATTCTAATAAATCTTTTCAAATTTACCAAAATCAATTGTCAACAGAAAATTCACAATTTTCTCAGAATAAAATCGACTAAATATCATTGAATGATATTAACCAATTAAAATCCAATAAATTATGCTGCATATTTATTTTATGTATTTTAAATTATGGAGCAAATAAGATATTGAACTGCTTCAATTTCCATAATTCAAATTTCATTAAATAAATAATAATAAATTAGTACTAAATATCTATGAGTTAGATATTAGCACTAAATTATTAAGATGAGGACTGGATGTTAAATAAATTCACAAGTCCTTAAAATATGAACAATTTTATACTTGTGAACTTATTCAAGAGTTTCTTGCATATGAGATTTTTAAATCAGGTGCGTGTCTGCAAGTTACTCTATGAATTGAAGACATGCTCTCGAAAGAAATGATACCTGTTGTCAAGGTGCATTGTCGTGGATTGTTCCACATAGTTGTTGGAGATGAAGTTATTTCCTGAAATAATAACAAGAAATCAATCTTCCTCCACGAAGTTGACAGCTTCTAGAGATGCTCCTCCTGTCATTCAGAGATGCTTCTCCTGTCTTTCTTACAACCTGCGTATTTTATATCTAAATAGCTAAACATGTT
The DNA here is from genome assembly GCA_030848705.1 of Heracleum sosnowskyi. Taxonomy (NCBI): domain Eukaryota; kingdom Viridiplantae; phylum Streptophyta; class Magnoliopsida; order Apiales; family Apiaceae; genus Heracleum; species Heracleum sosnowskyi. The sequence continues at coordinate 111,676,770 of CM061244.1, read as the reverse complement.
AACAAGTATCTTTAGGGTACCATATACTGAGATTTGGTATTCCCTTAAGATATCTCAAAATCATGTTGATAACTATAAGACTAGATTTTTGAAATCCACTTGGAACCTTGCACATTGGCAACTTGAGAATAAAATATGTGTTGTCAATTTGCAGCTAATAACTTAATGAGACGCATACCTCTCTAGCTTGTCATTTCTGTCTTTTACCTGATTTGTCCTGATCAAGCTTTAGTGGCTGCTGTTGGTAGGGAGTCTTGGCATGTCTAGAATCTTCTCAATTGTGCACATTCAAAAGATTCTTGACTTACTTTTATTGTCATCACTCTTTTGGCTTACTTGTGTTCCTAAAAGAATTAATCTTCTGGCTTGCTCAAAGTAAATCCAAAACAAATTGCAACTTTCCCAATATACTCATCTTGTACATTCTCCGCAATGACTTGGCAAATTTCTTGCACAAGTTTTCGTTAGTAGACCAACATATAATATAATCATGATATCACTGCACATATATGACATTATGTTTGTGCCTTATGACAACTCTAATAAATTCATATTCTGTAAAAGTTGAGTTAGAGTGTCATACCATGTCTTTAACGATTGCTTGAGTATTGATACCGGTTCCTACCATACAGATATATCCTGATATCCTCAAGTCTCGTCACTGGTGCTTCTTGTTAGATGATGCTTCCTAATAGTAACCTAGCATCCAGTTTGGCCTTGTCCCTCATAACAATGCCAATTTCATCCAGTATTCTGGATACCCATCTTGTTCCAATAACAGATTTTCCCTTAGGCCTGGGTACCAGCTTCCAAACTTTCTGCCTTTCAGATTGATTGAGTTCATTTTGCTTTGCAATCACCCAATCTGGATCCATCGGAGCTTCTTTACCTTTCTTTGTTTCTTCTTCAGAAAGAAAACCAAGAAAATAATCATTCATACTCTATAGCTCCAGTCTTTACTCCACCACTAGGATCACTAAGAACTAGACATCAGGAATGATATTGAATCTAAACCCTTTGTCTTGACAGATACGTTCTTGAAGTATCCTCTAGATTTTCATTGTGGTGTTGATCTGACTAATTGATCCTTCTTTTGCTCCCCCTAAGCTGTTGTTGGGATTTCCTGAGAATCCTCATCCTCGCTGAGTGGTTCTGTTGAAGTACTGAGCTGTGTAGTTAAACTACCATTACCACTGCTTGGATTTGAATCATCATTACCATTAATTTCACACATAACAGCTGAGAGCTTGGAGTTGTTGAACATCATATTCAGACTTTCAATCACCTCTTGTTGATTAATCAAATTTACCTCGTAGGCTTTAGATTCCACTGATTAGCCAAGGAAAATATCCTTAAGAGCCTTAGCTGCCAATCTTGCCAAGATGCTTACTTGTAGAACAATTTCCTTCAAACCCCTGAAAGAAATTCAGAGTTTGCTTCTATTGGCCAATTCAGGGTCTTCCTGTATTTGTTACTGATCATGGAAATGTGATTAATCTCATATGTGATGTCCTGTCCTTCAGATTGAACAAACAACACCAGTTTGTATTAAGAGTAGTCATCAACCATCACTGAAGTATATCTTTACTTTGTTGTAGATAAGACATTAACTAGTCCGTAGAGTTCCATACGTATCATCTGAAGCGGCTCAGTAATGCTTATCACATTATAGCTTTTCTGTGATGTTTCTTTGACTTCCCTTAATGACATGCCTCATATATTTCATCTAGCTTGAATCCCAGATGAGGCAGTCCTCTCACCAATACCATCTTTAGAAAAGAGTTCCTTGTATTGTCATGCAAGGGTGAGAGCTTCTCAACCTTCCTGCTTGAGATAAAACACTGCTCCTTCATTGAATAAAAAGATTTGTGCTTTGAATCTTCAGCAAGAGAGTTGCTTCTAATTGTTATCCTTGACTCCAATTATTAGTTGTTATTAATGATACCAATTATTGTAAACATGATGACATTCCATTTCAAACGTAGCCATGTCCCGTGATGAAAACCTTTGCTGTCATCTCCAAAGATTATTAACGGAACAGCTTTCTCAATCACATTTGATGGCAAGTTCTTTCTTCGATCATATGTCTTCAGTAGTAAAGACCAAGAAAGCATATAAATCGATTAACCTGATTTGCCTGCACTCACAAATGGATTGACAGTTCTTGGTACCCAACTTATTTGCTTGGGTCCAGATGGATTAGAGATTTTGCTTTTAAAAGTGGTAACAACAGCTTCAACCTATACATGCTTATTCTTATCTTTGACTGACCTTGCAGTCGTTGCTCTAATGTAATTCTTAAACATGCTTTTTCTATGATTAATGCAAGTTCTAAGATATGCATTCATAATATTTAAATAAGCAAACATGTTAATAAGAATAAATGGCATACATTGAGCATTTTGACATTGCAGATAAGAGATGTGCAAATTAGGCATGTTCTGCATTTTAGAAAATTCAGTACTTTCTACTTTAACCAATATACACAAGTGTAACAGGTAGCAAGTAGATTTACAGATATTCAGTAATTTTCTAAGCACACATGGAATAAAAGAATTAACAATTAAATCACTAATTCTATCTAATCCATTCTGTTGTTGTATGGCATCTAACTTTCTCTATTACCTAAGTCAGTTTTAGATACAGCTTGGTGTTCTACAAATTCTACTGACTCTAAAGGTAATTCCTCCATCCTTCAACTGATTATCCCTTAACAAACAATTCAGAATAAATGAGCAAATCTTGTTCTACTAGGGATACTGAAACTTAGCTTTACTAAGGTCTTATGTGCCAGAAACTTAACCCCTAAAACTAAGAGTTGTTTCTTAAGAAAGCTTCTATCTCACTTGCAAATCTTATTCTACAAATATTCATACACACATACCTAAGATCTCCTATGTGCATGCTTTGAATATTGAGGATTAAATACTGCATTGGTTCAAGGAAAAGATACCTGAGATATGTGAGGTGAATCATCTTCAGAGATTGCTATGAAAGCAAGATATCCATGATCTTCTCGTCATCTGATCCATCCCAACTCTTTCCTTAAGCAACATAAGTTTTGTGCTGATGCTTCTTCAACAAAGCATTCCACTTCTGTTTCAGCTATTAACTGAGTCCCTATTCTTCTTTGTTTGTTAGGCTTCTTCATTGTGTAGCACACCCTGATAGTTTCTCGTTACATAGTTCTTATCATAGTTGAAACTATCACTCTTGTTTTTGTTACCATCTCAGTCTGTAACTACCTCTTTGAACTGAATCCTGAAGAATCTTTGCTTCGTAATAAATAAGCCTGATCCATGGATGTGGCTTTTGTACTCCTTCTGAATCTGATGTGACTAAACTTCCTTGACAAGTGAAACACTGATCTTTAGTCTAGTCTCTCGAGGTTTTCTACCTGAGCTTCTTCTGATTCAGCTACTAGTAATTCTTCTATTCTGTTCTGAGGTTCCAACAATAATAAACGTTACTGAGATATTTGTTTGTCCGTTCAATTCTCTAACACCCTTTATTCCTCCCTTCATAATCTCTTATGATTAAATCTCCTTAGAAAAAAAATATATCCGTAGAAACTTCTTCTTGAAATCAGCTTCATGGTCATCTTTTTCTTCGAAAGATAAAAATCAGTTTAACACCCGGAGGAATCTTCTTCTACAAGCCCTTGAGCACCCTCAATTTAATACTTAAGAAAAATTTAAATATTCAGAATTTTTAATTTTCCTTAAAAATAAATTAATCAAAAATAAATATTTACAAAACATTTAATTTTCAAGAATTTCGAATTCTTAAAAATTAAATCATGTAAATTAATATTTAAGAAAAATTAGAATTTAAGAAATTTTTTAAACAAAAATTCGAAATAAATAAATAACTCAGAAATATATTAATTCGGGGTGTTTTTGTAAAGCTGGCCAATTCAAGCACTTCGATTGTTTTTAAAACAAAAACTATCGAAGAAACTTGGCTGACCATTTTTGAAAAACTAAGAAATACCACTTCGATTGTTTTTAAAAAAAACTATCGAAGTCATACTACTCAGGTTCAAAAAAATGGCCACCTAAATTGACTACAATTCACAAATTCTAAGGGGTCTCTTTAGCACACTACAAATTGCTCTGTGCCGCACCTCTAAAATAAATTCATAACATAAATTAAATTTACTTAAGTTTAAAATATAAATTTATTTAACTTGAATTTATAAAATAAATTTATTTAAATTAAGTTAATCAAATAAACTTATTCAAGTTTAAATAATGAACTCATTTAAATTAAATTTATAAGATAAATTCATTTTAACTTAAATTTATAAAATAAACTTATTAAAATATAAATTCATAAAATAAATTTATTTAGAAGTTGGCCTCCTCAGAGTTCTTGTCTGACTGGTCTGAAATACCCGGATCTAATCTGTATGTCGATTAACAAGCTCTGATACCAATTGTTAGGTCCCGAAGTATCGTAGAAGGGGGGATTGAATACGATACTCACAAATAATTCAATTTCGTTCGCGGATAATTCATTCAGTTCTATAACGAAATCAAACACACCAAACCAAACCAAAAGTCGGGGAATATATCTTTTTATAAATATAAACCTCGAGGGGTGCTACAATTTCTAATCCGTAGATTAGCTTCAATGAGTTCTAGGTTATTCATAATCAATACAATGAAAGAATTCTGAGCACTATAAATTTCTATGATCTTCTCCGGCTCAAAACTCTCTCTCAGTAGTTGCTACTATGAACTAACCTCGACTAAGGAAGACACTACCTCTCTCTGTGTAATTATAGACTTAGTTTTTAGAAAACTATCGAACCTTAATTGTTAAAACAATCTTGGCCGTCCATCTTCTAATCAACCTGACAAACAAACACTTTTCCACCTGCTCCTCAATTTAGAAAACCATCGAATTATTAAAAAGAGTTTTCCATTCGATAGTTTTTAAATAAAAACTATCGAAAGTTAAATTCTTTTGTAATAGAATTCAAATGGACTTCATTTATCCCATTCGATAGTTTTTAGGAAATAAAAACTATCGAGCTCTTTTCTTTTGACTTTGAGTTTCTTAGAAAAGCTTTCGATGGTTTTTTTTTTCTTAAAAAAAAGAAAAACCATCAAGTCAATTTCTTTTGATTCCTTAGAATCACATTCGATAGTTTTTCATAAATGAAAAACCATCGAATCACATTTTGTCCTTGTTCCTTTTAGAAAACCTTTCTGAGCTCCTTGGTGTTTAAGTTTCAGACTGTATCAATTTCTGCTGAGACGATAAAACAATTTGATCTTTTAGTGCCGTCACCTAGTGCAACTGGTCTGGTTCACAGATGAATAACACTTGATCAATTCTTCTTTTATGTCTTCAATTCAATGCTGCTGATAAGTCCTTTGTCGTCCTGGTTGCTTCGTCACTGGAATCCTGTGGTACTGAACCCTAAATCATTCACATACTTCTGTCGTCTTGAAAGTCTTGTTTCTTTTGTTGTCACTGAGGCTTGAACATTTTCATGAACTTCTTTCCGTGACCTGTTTACGGACTTCAAGAATACATAACGTATTTTGATTTTTTGAGTTTACCTTTTCTTCTTTGATTCTGGATTCCTGTGCTTCTGTTAATATTATTGTCTGTCTTGTCCTTTGTTGAGTTGTAGTTATCTCTTTTACATCTTATGTTACATTATGCTTTACATAAACCCATGTTACTCTAGCTGTAAAAAGGTGTTGTAACTGAGTAACACCGTGAGGCGTTACCTTAGAGTATTAATTTTGAATTTTTTATTTAAAATTAATAATTCAATAATTATTTCCCTTTAAAAGTAATTAATTTTAAAAAAAACCATTTATATTAGAAAAGGTTTTTTAAAAAAAGTAATATTTTGTGAATTTTAAAAGTAATATTTTTATTAAAGTAATATTCTGTGAAATAATTGAATTATTTATATTTTATAAAATGTTTTTAATCAATTTATATTAGAAAAGGTTTTTTAAAAAAATTTAAAATCATTAAATTTTGATTAAAACCAATAAAAAATTTATTAAAGAAAGTAACAGCTTGCAAAACTAATTTTAACAATAGATTTAAAAATAGATTGTAAGGGTGAAATAATTAAAATAATAAATTTAATAATTATAATTTAATACCTAACATATTATAATAAATTTGTATATTTTTGTTTAAAAAAAAAAGAAAATACAGTTGTGACTTTTGAGCGGGCAAACGAAAAGGGAAAATAATACTGAGTGGCAAACGAAATATTTTGTCAAACACTGGGCGGGGGAATTGTGGAAAAAATTAGGCCATTCTCATTCTCATTCTCTCACAAAAGATTTTCAATAAATTAAAAAGTAATATTTCATCAAATTAAAAGATTTTCAATAAATTTAGAATGAAAATGTTTTAAAATAATGTAATATCCATAAATTATTAAATTTTGATTAAAATCATTAAAAAATTTATTAAAGAAAATATTAGTCGTAAAAACTGTATTTTTTAAATTTCGATTAAAATCAGTAAAAAGTTTATTACAAAAAATATTAGTTGTACAAACTATGACTTATTATAAAATGAAAATAATAAATTTAATTTAATAATAATTGTGTAATATTTTCTATTAAAAAAGAAAAAAGAATACACTCAATATTGACATGTGGTGAGCGGCAAACAAAACCACAAAGCGGCAAATGAAAAATTTAGAATTAGGGTCAAATACAAGCGAGTGGACAAAATTGGGGGCAAATACACTTTTCTGGCCTCTCTCACTTCTCTCTGGCCTCTCTCGCTGATTAGGGTTATTAGGGTTCAAAGCTTGGTTCAATCGATTTGTATTTCTACTCCATTCTTCAATCTAGTACATCTCTGCTAATCGATTTGATTTTTGTTTCGTCTATGCTGTTGAAGACAATTGCAAATGGGTAATATTATTCTCAATCTTTGTTAATCGTTTAGGGTTTGTTTTCTTCTCAAGTGCTGCTAATCTCTATTTGTATTTGGGTATTTCTAACTTCACCTCCGTTAAATTTCTTTAATATGATTTTGGGATTTTGATTATATTTCTTTAATGTGCTAATTTTGGTAGTCTTTAATATGATTTTGGGATTTGATTCTATTTCTGCTTCTTTTATTTACTTTTAATTTTGATAGTGTTATGGCACTTCTATCATCTGATAGACTTTCTGATTTATGATCTTTTGCATATTTGCTACACCGATAGACTCTTAGTGTATCTCTCCGCCTCTCTCTCGTGTTTATTTTACGACCTATAGGTGTATTACCGATAAACAAATTTCATTTTTCATAATATGCACTTTATAAGCTGTCAAAAATAAAAAGATTCAGAGGAAGTGATTTAAGTTATGTTAATTGGTGTTCGAGTTCTTGTTTTGTCGCTGATTCTTGTTGTTGCTCCTCCTGCCGCTGCTGTTAGTGTTGTGACAAAACTTTGCATGATAAACAAAGTCAAGCAGGGATGAAATTGCAGTATCGCAACTCATAAGTCATAAGTAAGGTAGATAGTTGCCCATTAAAATGAGAAACTTTACTAGGAATAGTCTTTGGAGTAGAAGAAAATGCACCCACAAATTTTGTCTTTTTTCTTCCACGGATTTCTGAAGTGCCTCAACCACTTTGATTAACTTAAGCACTCAGGTCAAATTTCATCTGCTTCAATCTTCCTTTGTTAATTAATAATCAAATTAAGGGACAGTATATTGGTAACAATGTTGCCTTTATGGATCTCTTTTTCTAATCAGCTGATTCCAATGTACTTAATAAAATATATGAAGATATGATCCCCTCAGTCCCTCTCTTCCATGATAAATTATTTTATGTAATTTTGTCTTTGGTTGTATACCAGTACATGTTCTGTGCTCACTAATGTTTTTATTCTGTAATATGTATTATACTGAAATGTGTTGATTCAGCATATGCCTTGCTACTGCCTGTGTTCAATTTCGTATACTCGTTTTGATGGCTCATTCCTTTTCAAGTGTTCATGGTTATACTTGTCAGTAATTTTGGCATTTCCTATGATGAACCTCGTTTTTCATTTAGTAAACTTCGTGTATTTCATTGAACATTCTTTGCTCTCAGTATTTGATGCAGGGGTTTTATTTTTCTTTTGTTTACTCTGTCAGGAGTTAAATGTTTACTTCATTTATCATATTCTTTTGCAGAGTGTTCTGGATGGTTACAATGGAACAGTAATGGCCTATGGACAAACTGGTACTGGAAAAACTTACACGCTTGGACGACTGGGAGATGAAGATACTACTGCTCGTGGAATAATGGTGCGCGCATTAGAGGATATTTTATCGGAAATGTTCCCAGAGACAGATTTCCTTGCATCTTTAGATTTCAGCACTTTAGACATGTCTAAAGGCGAAGCTCTGTCTGTGTCTCCTATTTGCAGGTACTCATAGAACAGGGTTTCAAACTTCAAATGTCATAATTATATTAACAGTGAAAAAAGAAATTTGGCAATAAGGCAATTTTGTTTCACCTCTAATGCATCTATTTTCTTTAACACATTAACTTCAGGTGCAAAATTCTCAAAACCATCATCATAATCCGTCATCAGTGCTAGTATGGCCCTTGTTAACTGCGTCATTGAGCTTGCCTGTGAATGTAAGTAAAAGAATCATCCATGAGAAATGGTATATAGTCTTTTCAGTATGTTGTCAGCACATAACAAAACCGTCGACAGTACAGTGCAGTTAACTACCTTTGCAACATAAACAGGTGTGGCGCAAGATTTTGAAGCTGCTTGATGTTAGATATAATTGTTGACGTTTGTTCATCAGTGTTTAAGTACCAGGTACATATCAGAGTTTATATAGAAGCCAGTCAGAGTTTGATAAAGTCTGACTGGGTGAAGAGTTTACATGGAAGCCGGTCAGAGTTTGTTAAAGTCTGACAGGGTGATAGTTGACTTAGCTGTCGGTGCAAAGATAAAGATTCTAGAAGCAATATATTCTGAAGATGGAAAGAAGCAGAATATATTGATACAACTAAGGAGACTGGACAGAAGACTGAAGCAATCCTTAATTGATAATAATTGTATAGCTAATTTATAGGAGTATCAATTAGATAAGGATTGTATGTAGCTGTGTACTATATAAACACAGATAGGTTATCCCTAGAAGGGATGCGAACATAGAATTATTATTCTTGTAACCTAGTAGCTCTTTGTGATTCATTAACATCACTAAGAGAGAATTATTTAATATAATTCAGTTTGTTGATTTACAAACCTGTGTTCTTGATTGTTATTCTCATACATACTTGATTATATATTGTGTATTCGGCCTAACAATTGGTATCAGAGCCAAGGCTGTTTAATATATACAGTTTTACGATTCAAACACAGTAATAATCATGTCTGAAGAAAATCAAACTGCTCCTAAGGCTGAACAGGTTAAGCCCAATTCTGTGAGTCGATATGAAACAATCAGGGTTCCAATACTCAGGCCAGTAGAGTATCCAATTTGGAAGGTGAAGATGACCATGTTTCTGGAGGCTACAGATCCAGAATACCTTGACAGAATCTATGATGGTCCTCATATGCCGACTAAATTGTCCCCTGTTGTTGATGGTCAAGAACAAAAGACTGTTCCAAAGGAAAAGAAAGATATGACTCCTGAGGACATCTCATCAATTGCAAAAGATGCAAAGGTTAGACATCTTCTCCACAGTGCTTTAGATAATGTTATGTCTAACAGAGTAATTGGCTGCAAGACTGCCAAAGAGATATGGGATGCTTTAGAAGTCAGATGCCAGGGAACAGGTGCTATTAAGAAGAACAGAAAGACAATACTCACACAGGAGTATGAGCACTTTGATTCAAGACCTAATGAAACCTTGACTGAGACTTGTGACAGATTTTGCAAACTATTGAATGGTCTGTCTCTGGTTGATAAAGAATATGAGCTTGAAGAGTCTAATCTCAAGTTTCTGTTATCTCTACCTGAAAAGTGGGATTTAAAGACAACCACAATAAGAGATAATTATGAGCTTGCTGATACAGATCTTGATGAAATCTATGGGTTGTTGAAAACTCATGAACTGGAGATAGAACAAAGGAATAGAAGATTGAGTAAAAAGACAAAATCTGTTGCTCTCAAAGTTGAGGAGAAGCCCATCAAGAAGGAATCATCAAGAAAGAAAGCCAAGGGAAAGGCTTTAGTCATTAAATCTGAAAGCGAGTCATCAAACTCTGATGATGACTCAAACTCTGATGAAGCTTCTGACTCTGAGGATGATGAAGAACAGATGATGCAAATGGCTGCACTGATGGTGAAGACCTTCAAGAAGATGGGATTCAAGAACTTCAAGAAAGGAAAGAGATTCTCAAGGAAAGACTCAAACTCTGAAAAGAAAAGTTTTAGAAAGTCTGATGGAAGAGAGACCAAGTATGGCAAGAAGGATAAATCTGAAATCCAGTGCTACAGGTGTAAGGAGATGGGTCACTATGCCCCAGAGTGCAAGAAAGGCAAATATGAGAAAGCACTCATCTCTAAAGGCAAAGACTGGGCAGATACTTCAGACTCTGATGATGGAGAAAATTATGCTCTAATGGCAACTGTCAGAGATGAGACTGAATCATCTGAAAATAAGGTACCCCTAACTACTTATGCTTATGATACTGATAATATATCTGAGTTAAGAGTATATCTGAAAAGCGTACATGTTAGCTATAGGGATCAGACTTTAGAGAATGAGAGAATTAAAGCTGAGAATCTTAGTCTTAAAGATAGAAACAAGTTTCTTGAAGGAGAACTTGAAAATATGAAGCAGATTCAAAAAGAAAGAGATGATACTGTTTATGTAGAACAGGAGTTGCTCAAAAGATATAAGCAATTAGAATCTGATCTAGAAAAAGAAAGAAAAATAATCAAGACTTGGACAGATTCTGGAAGAGACACTCATCAAGTGTTTCAGACAGATTCTGTAGGTTTAGGCTATTGTGAAAATGATGAACTTAGGTTTAAAGACAAGGTTAAGGTTAAACCACAACTTAAACCTGTGATATTTGTTCCAGAAGCCAATAAGTTAAAATCTGTTGTAATAAGAGAAGCTGATAGGGAATCAGGTGAAGCCTGTGAAAAACAGGAAAATATTATAACAGAAAAACTTATGGAAAGAGAAGCTGTTAGAAAGCCAGTAAAAACCTGTGAAAAACAGGTTAATGTTGGTTTGATGACAGGAAAACAGTTCAATCATAAGCTGAAAGAGGTAAAATCTGCCATGAAACCAAAAGGGTCCAAGAAGAATAGGAATGGAAAGATAGGCATAAATAAAAGAAATAATCATTTGCCTACTGGTGCTGCTCCAAGGAAAACATGTTATAATTGTGGTAGTTCTAATCATCTTGCTAATTACTGCACAAAGAATAAAAATATCAATTCTTTACCTTCTACATCAGGAGTAAAGAATGATTATGTTAGGGTTAGACCACAGACTTTATGCACACACTGTGGGAGCACTTGGCATTCCATTTATACTTGCAAGAGTTATCATGCTATTTATCACAACTACTATGAGCTAAAACCCAATCTGAAATGGGTTAGAGCAAACTCTGCAAGTGTAAAGTCTGACAATGTTAGTTTAAACTCTGTTGATAGTAATTCCGCTGCAAAAACTAACACTGTTAAGAAAGACAAAGGATCCAAGCAAGTCTGGGTCCTTAAAACTAACACTTAGTGTTTGTTTGTGATTGCAGGGTATAAAAGAGAGCACACTTATCTTGGACAGTGGATGCTCAGGACATATGACTGGAAATAAAGCCCTGCTATCAGACTTTAAGGAGAAGGCTGGCCCAAAGGTTTCCTATGGAGATGGCAACATAGGACACACTCTGGGATATGGCAATATTAATCTTGGAAGTGTCATCATCACAAATGTAGCTCTAGTCTCAGGACTCAAGCATAATCTGCTATCTGTGAGTCAAATCTGTGATAGAGGAAACCATGTAGATTTTCATACTGAATACTGTGAAGTTATCAGTAAATCTACTGGAAAAGTTGTTCTAGTTGGACACAGGCACAACAACATTTATGAAGCAAGTTTGGTAACAAACTCTGATGGAAAAATAGTGTGTCTGACTGCAAGAATGTCAAATGAAGAGAGTTGGAACTGGCATAAGAAGCTCTCTCATCTCAATTTGAACAACATCAATGAGCTAATAAGAAAGGATCTTGTAAGGGGACTCCCAAAATCAATACTCAGTCTAGATGGCCTATGTGATTCTTGTCAAAAGGCCAAGCAAAGGAAGTCATCTTTCAAGAGCAAATCTGAATCTTCAGTAGTGGAACCTTATCATCTTCTACATGTTGATCTCTTTGGACCAGTGAATGTGATGTCTATGGGCAGAAAGAAATATGCTCTAGTAATTGTTGATGAATATACTAGATATACATGGGTGTATTTCTTATCAAAGAAGGATGAAACTGCTCAAACTCTGATGGATCATGTAAATCTACTGGACAAAGGATCACAGCACAAAGTCAAAATTATAAGGAGTGATAATGGAACTGAATTCAGAAACTCAATCATGGAAGCTTTCTGCAAGGAAAGAGGAGTGAAACAAGAATTTTCTGCACCTGGAACTCCACAGCAAAATGGTGTAGTTGAAAGAAAGAACAGAACTTTAATTGAAGCAGCCAGAACTATGCTTGAAGAAGCAAAATTACCAACTTATTTCTGGGCAGAAGCTGTTCAAACTGCTTGTTTTACTCAAAATGCTACACTGATCAACAAGCATGGGAAAACACCATATGAGATGGTGAAAAATAAGAAGCCAAATTTGAAATATTTTCATATATTTGGATGCAAATGCTTTGTGTTGAAGACTCATCCTGAACAGTTGACCAAGTTCGAGTTAAAAGCTGATGAAGGAATCTTTGTTGGCTATCCATTGTCAACAAAAGCATTCAGAGTCTACAATCTGAGAACTAAAGTGATCATGGAATCCATACATGTGTCATTTGATGACAAGAAAATAACTGGACTTGAAGATGAAAATGAATATGATCAACTACGTTTTGAAAATGAAGATTTATTCTCTGATGATGTAAACTCTGATGAAGCTGGTCTGACAAACTCTGACGAAGCATACTCTGAACCTCTACTGGTAAATACTGGAGAAACTGAACATTCTCAAATTGAACAAAATGGAGAATTAGTTGAGGGGGGCGTGAAGAAGCTCAACAAGACACAACAAGTGAGTCAGTTGAGGAAACTGATTCAAACTCTGACAGTTCAAACTCTGAGCCATCCAATTCAGGGGGAGCCTCAGATACTGCAGAAAGTCAACATATGAATCAGGAAAGCATGGATCAAAGGGGAGGATCCAATAATGATGCAAGAAACCACTTACCAACAGCAAGAAAGTGGACACAGGCACACACACCTGATCTCATAATTGGAGATCCTGATGCTAGTGTGAGAACTAGAAGTGCAACAAATAATGAGTGTCTGTATCATGCTTTCTTGTCTCAAACAGAACCAAAGAAAGTGGAGGAAGCTCTTCAAGATGCTAATTGGATTACAGCAATGCAAGAAGAGTTAAATGAATTTGAAAGAAATGAAGTCTGGACACTTGTACCTAGACCAAAGAATAGATCAATTGTAGGTACAAAGTGGGTTTTCAGAAACAAGACTGACAGTGAAGGTGTGATTACAAGAAACAAGGCTAGACTTGTGGCTAAAGGTTATTCACAACAGGAAGGGATTGACTATGATGAAACCTTTGCTCCAGTTGCAAGATTGGAGGCCATAAGAATTTTTCTGGCCTATGCTGCACACAAGAAGTTTAAAGTCTTTCAGATGGATGTAAAAAGTACCTTTCTCAATGGGAAGCTTGAAGAAGAAGTGTTTGTTGAACAACCACCAGGATTTGTAGATCCCAAGCATCCAGATTATGTCTACAGGCTTGACAAGGCATTATATGGACTAAAGCAAGCACCAAGAGCATGGTATGAAACTCTTGCTCAATTTCTTTTAGAAAGTGGGTTCACAAGAGGTACAATTGATAAAACCTTGTTTTATTTCAATTCTGGTGATGATTTGCTTTTAGTTCAAATTTATGTAGATGATATTATTTTTGGATCTACTAATGACAAACTTTGTAAGAAGTTTGCAAAGCTTATGCAGTCCAGGTATCAAATGAGCATGATGGGAGAGCTTAGTTATTTTCTAGGCTTACAGGTCAAGCAAACAGATGATGGTATTTTTATCAATCAAGCAAAATATACTAGAAATCTTCTCAAGAAATTTGGTATGCTTGATAGTTCATCTGCTCCAACTCCCATGGCTACTGCAACAAAGCTAGACAAAGACACAGGAGCCTCAGTAGATATGACAAACTACAGAGGAATGATAGGGTATTTACTGTATCTTACTGCAAGTAGACCTGATATCATGTATGCAACATGTCTTTGTGCAAGATTTCAAGCAGATCCCAGAGAGCCTCATCTTACAGCTGTAAAAAGGATTTTCAAATATCTCAAAGGAACCATAACCTTGGGTTTGTGGTATCCTAGAGAATCAGAGTTTAAGCTAATTGGTTACTCTGATGCAGATTTTGCAGGCTGTAAAATAGACAGAAAAAGTACAAGTGGAAGCTGTCAATTCTTAGGTGACAGATTGGTTTCTTGGTATAGCAAGAAACAGAAATCAATTTCTACATCCACTGCAGAAGCAGAGTATATAGCAGCTGGTAGCTGTTGTGCACAGATTCTGTGGATGAAGAATCAGTTGCTGGATTATGGTTTGAAGTACTCTAAAATACCTATTTTCTGTGATAACCAAAGTGCTATTGCTATGACAGGAAATCCAGTACAGCACTCCATGACCAAGCACATCAGCATAAGGTATCATTTTATCAGAGAACGTGTGGAAGAAGGAAACATTGAGCTTCATTTTGTGTCTACAGACCAACAACTTGCAGATATCTTCACCAAACCTTTGAGTGAAGCTACTTTTACAAGATTGGTAAATGAACTTGGAATGATCTCTGGTTCTGACTAGAGATACGGGTTAGACTCAAAAACTATACTTGTTTGATTTTTATGCTCATGATTCCTTGCATGTATTAACTGTTATTTGTACCAGCATGTTATACTCTGATAAGTAAACTCTGTTAGTCATACTCTGACAGTCATACTCTGATAGTTACAGTCTAATGTTATACTCTGATTGTAATTTTGTCTGAAACACATGGACCGATGAAGAAAAATGTATGAAGCATGATTTTCAGTAAGTAATCATGAATCCTTCTAAGTATTATAAACTCTGATTACAAAATGTGCAGAAATTTTACACAGCATGATGCTGTCTCTATATTTATAGCATCTCTTAGTTTATTGATCCTATACACTGAGATTGTATTAGCTGTTTGCATTTTCTCTCATAAATTAATTGTATTAACTGATGAAAAGTCTAAACTCTGATTATTAATTGCAAATAATTCACCCTCAAATCAAAAGATGCCAAACAGAGCACAAATTCCTTTGAGATCATGTTGTGCCTAGGAAGATCCAGGAACTTATTGTATGAAATAAGGGCTAAAATCTTTGATTTTTGGTGACTAGTGCCAACCACTGATTACTGGAAAAATATAATAATAAAAAAAAAATTAATTAAAAATATATATGAAAGCATATATAGAAAGGGGGTGAAAAATAAAAGATATATCCAAATGAAAGGATATCAGTATACAGAGTTTAGACATAAGAATCAGATTTTATTTTATACATGAGAGTTTAGGCAACCAGTTATTACTGCTTTAGTTTGTGGATTTTATGCACTTTGAGATGGTCTAAATATTTATATTCAGTAAACTCTGCTAATTCACACACAAATACACACACCTGTACAGTTTGTGAAAAGAGTTTATGTATAAAGGAGGAGAATTGATAAACACTAATGATTTGTGTACTCTACGCCGAGGTAATTTAATTTTAATCTCTGATGGTTAAAATAAATTTTGTTGGTTTCAGACATATTATAATTTTGAGAAAAAGACATTTGTTTTGAAAATTTAAAAAGAGTATGATTGGACAGTTGTTCAAGGATGTTTTTGAACAGAGGAGAGAGGTTAATGCCTAGAAAAGTGTAACAGACGGTAATTATTGCTGTTTTTACTACGCATGCGCATTGAAAACTGTCAATTATTTGCTGTCAGTCATTGCATGTATGCCACGTGTCCCACTAACACAGTTAACGGAGTAAGACAGTTGTGTATTAATGATTAAAAACTGTTCAGTTTTTAATTTTGAATTTTACATTTATACAATACACACACCTTCGTCAAAACTTTTCACATCTTACTCCAACACACCTCAATTGTCACACAAGCATATTCACAAACACTTTTCTACACACAAACTCTTTTGAATCAGTTTCTTTGATTTTTCTTCTCGATTCGTACTAATGGCTACTACAGTTTTTGTTGCTTCTGGGTTAGAGTTTGTTCCTAATAATTATTCAGCCCCATTAAACACTGTCAATGCACCAGAGGTGTTTCATATCATACAAAACTTTCTTGCTCAGTCAGCGATTGGGCGTGCTTTGGTGGAACCTGAAAAACTTTCTAGTTCACAGATAAAGGCGTTCTGGGAAACAGGATTGTATGATGATGGTGGTGAAACAGGTAATAACCCATCGATTATTTTTGAATATGAAGATACAGAGTATGTAATAACTGCTGGAACCATTCACGCTGCAATGGGGTTTCCTGAATTTTCTTCGTATACAATTGGAATGGGTGATGAGGACTTGATAAGAATGATGCGAGAAATTGGGTATTCTGGACCCTTGTCGAAGATTGGACAGCTAAAACGACCATTCTTAAGGAAGGAGTGGAGCTTCTTCTTTGATTGCATCACAAGGACTTTTAGCAAGAAATGCACAAACTGGGATGCTATTCCCACAGACAGTCTGCAAATCGGGTATTCTCTTTTATTCGATAATCATTTTGATTTTGCACGACTTGTTTTGAATAATCTAGGAGAGAAAATGACAGAGAATAGAGGAGTAGTCTATTTCTCTAGATTCTGTCAGACTTTGTTCTCTTACTGTGTTGAAGGAGTGGAAGTAGGTGAAGAAGATGTTTCTTGTTTTAAATTACATAAGAGAATATTTTCTGATCTTATTAATAAAGATGTTAAGAAAGGGGTTGTTGGAGACTTGTTGCTACCTCAATCTGTGCAACAGTTTTTAAATGCTCAAGTCAATCCACCACCACAAGCTTCTTCTCAACCTGAGCCCCTACAACAAGAACTGCCTCCGTCAACTTCTGTTAAATCTAAAAGGGGTGGTAGGACTAAGCATGTTGGTACTAAACCTGCCAGGGTTGCTAAGTCAAATGCTGAAGCTGGGGCATCAAAAACTGATGGTATGCCTCAGGAGAAAAGGCTAAAGAAAAGAAGAGCCAACAGAGCAAAGTCTGATGCTGCTGTTGAAGATAGTGAAACTGATGAAGAAACTCTTCATCAGAGAAAAAGAAGATTAGTAGCAGCACATCTATTTGGTGCTGAGAATATTTCTTCCAAAGCTGTAGAAAATCTTGAAGTTCAGATTCAAGAGGATGAAGCTGTCTTTGAAGACAGAGTTTCTATGGAGAATGTAACTCCTGAAGTACAAGAGGAGATTTTTGATACTACTGTGCCTACTAAGGACAGAGTAAATACTGCAACAGAAGCTCCTACATCAAATGCTGATGATGTAGTTGAGGAAGCTACTGATCACTCTGATAGCAGGATTTTTGAGCCTCAAGGATTTCATATGGAAGTTGAAGCAAACCTCTCTTTAAACTCTGAACATTTCATAGAGGGTTTGGAAGCTGATCTAGATACTATGAGAATTGAAGAATCTATGGCTTCTCACACAGAAATACTTACTTTTGAAGTTGAGAAAGGTGAGGAAGTCAATCAGACTTTAGCTGCTAATGCTACAGAAACTGTTGCTGCAAATCCTGATGTTGTTGAAAAGGATGCAACAGAAAATGTTCCTTTTGAAGCAGAGTTTACAAACTCTGAGGATGCTCTTGTTCTTGAAGCTCTACAACAATCTGTTGTTGAGATTGTTCAAAGAGAAGCAGAGTATAGTAATAATGTACACTCTGATGATCCTGAAAAAGTGGCAGAGAATGTTATTCCAGAGAATGAAGCAGAGGATGACAATGCTGAAGCTAGTCCTGTTCATTCCAATCCTGATATACAAGTAGAGTTGTCTGACATTCAAGCAAACTCTGAAGAAGAAAGAGAAGTCAACAGAGCTACTACTGCGTATTATCAAGATATGTACTTCTCTAATTGGTCAAGCAAGGATACTATCTTTTTAAATGAAAGAGCTGCAGATTTTGTCACAAAGTCTTCTAAAGAGATTACAAATCCAGAACTTCTCAGTCATCTCAAAGCTACAATTGTTCAAATCAAATCATTAAACAATCGTTTTGATGCTTCTGACAAGGTGATTGAAAGATTGAGGAATGATATAGCTACAAGAGAGCTTACACAACAGAAGGATAAATAATTGTATATTTCTTTGTGTAAAGATCAGAAGAATTTTGATTCCAGGTTGTCCAAAGTTGAAGAAAATCAATTCAAAATGTCAACTAAGTTGGATGAAATTGCAAATTCCATTGAATTGCTCACATCAGTTTTGCTGTCTGATGATGTCAAAAAGGGGGAGAGAGTATCTAAAGACAAATGCAAGAGCTCTCAAACTCTGACTCAGAAGGATGATACTGCTGATGGTGGTGCAAGAGACAAACATCATCCAAGATCAAAGAATGTTCAAAGGCAAGGGAGGAGGTCAAACTCTGATGCTCAGACAAATGCTGATGGAAAAAGATTATACACTGGAGGGCAGTCTTCTTCAAGGGTTAGAAGTTTACTTCTTTCCTCTAAATCTCCAGTTACTGATGAAGAAGTTGCTACACAGTTATTCTTAGCAGAACATGGTAAAGATGTTACTATTGAAGATATCCAGGCAGAAGAGAAATTGCTAGCTGAAGAACACAGGAAAGATGTTGAAGCTGGAATCTACAAACAGAAGGTTATCAAGGCTCCAAGGAGAAAAGAAAAAGGAATTGTTATCAAAGAGAATGTAAACTCTGATCAGAGTTTACAGTACTCAAGGAGGCCTAGTGGTTCAAATGCTGATAAAGGTAAAGGTGTGATGATTGAAGAGCTTAATCTGAAAAAGAAGAATTATTCAACCTCTGACATTGCTCAAGTTGAAACAAGATTAGCTAAATCAACCTCTGACATTGCTCAAGTTGAAACAAGATTAGCTAAATCAACCTCTGACGTTGCTCAAGTTGTACAGAAATCTACACTACTTCCAGGATTCAGCAAACCTAAAATTCTTGAAGACTTAAAGCTTGAAGCTGTGAATTTCTCAGAAACCAGAACAGTATTGGGAAAAGAACCCTTTGATAAATCTGGACTGGGTTCACACAGAGAGAGAAGAACAAATAACAGATCTCAAGATAACTTTTCACTGGCAGAATCTGGTATTGGGGTTACACAAGAAAACCTTGATAAGTTAGAGTCTGTTCAGTTGATTTTTCACAGAATATTGAAGAAGCAGTTTTTGTTATACTTCATGATTGATGGAAGAGTTTATAAAGTTGGAGAATCTGATGTCAATCTCAAATCATGGGAAGAACTGGAGTATGTACTTTATCTTTTAAAAGTCAAAAACAGATATACTCATGATGTTGCTCAAGTGTTGAGAGAAAAGATGCTGAGATCTAAAGCTATGCTTGGAGGAGGAGTATCAAGTGTCTACATTCCAAAGTATAGGGATCATACTGGAAAGTTGGTGGAAATGAAGAAGAATAGTGCTAGATTCAGGACTGCACTAAATAAGAAAGTTCTAGAGTTCAATCTAGAGTCTGATAAGGCTTTTTATATCAGACTTGGCAATGAAATGAACAAGAACAGCATCTATTCTTTAAGGGCTGCCATTTATCAAATTGGTGAAGATGAACCAGAATTGAAGGAGCTGAAGAAGGATATGATTGCTGAACTAGATCGAACTGAGAGAAAGCTGTTGATTGATTATCTCAGGACAGTACCTGATATTGAAGAAGTCAAGTAAAGTCTGACTGTAAGTTTTTTTGTTTTCTGTTCTAAGTTAAATTTAAACTCTGTTTTAAATTTAAACTCTGACATATTTTAAACACTGCATTTGTTATATGTTTTGACATCATCAATTATCTTTTTAACTTGTACATTTTAATATGAACAAGTTGGGGGAGATTGTTAGATATAATTGCTGACGTTTGTTCATCAATGTTTAAGTACCAGGTACATATCAGAGTTTATATAGAAGCCAGTCAGAGTTTGATAAAGTCTGACTGGGTGAAGAGTTTACATGGAAGCCGGTCAGAGTTTGTTAAAGTCTGACAGGGTGATAGTTGACTTAGCTGTCGGTGCAAAGATAAAGATTCTAGAAGCAATATATTCTGAAGATGGAAAGAAGCAGAATATATTGATACAACTAAGGAGACTGGACAGAAGACTGAAGCAAT
Source organism: Heracleum sosnowskyi (assembly GCA_030848705.1). Classification (NCBI taxonomy): domain Eukaryota; kingdom Viridiplantae; phylum Streptophyta; class Magnoliopsida; order Apiales; family Apiaceae; genus Heracleum; species Heracleum sosnowskyi. The sequence continues at coordinate 111,656,234 of CM061244.1, read as the reverse complement.
CCTTAATTGATAATAATTGTATAGCTAATTTATAGGAGTATCAATTAGATAAGGATTGTATGTAGCTGTGTACTCCCTCCGTCCCATCCATTTGTTAACATTTGAAATGGAGGTGTCGGCACGCATTTTAAGGCTCCTACAAAATATAGTTTCATTATTTATTTTTAAATTTTTTCTTTTTTGAATAAAAATCCAAACGTTTAATTTTTATTCAGAAGAAAAAAAAATTTAAAACAATTAATGGAACTATACTTTAAAGGAGCATTAAAATGCGTGCCGAACCTTCTCTTTCAAACGTTAACAACCTGCTGGGACGGAGGTAGTACTATATAAACACAGATAGGTTATCCCTAGAAGGCATGCGAACATAGAATTATTATTCTTGTAACCTAGTAGCTCTTTGTGATTCATTAACATCACTAAGAGAGAATTATTTAATATAATTCAGTTTGTTGATTTACAAACCTGTGTTCTTGATTGTTATTCTCATACATACTTGATTATATATTGTGTATTCGGCCTAACACTTGAAGTCGTGCATTCTTTTTTAGCTTGGCCTGCAGGGCAAGTAGTGCATCTGCTTCGCTGATGTTGTCTGTAAATTTGACTGTATGATGCATCCTTAACTGTCTGAATCCTTGTATCACACTAGCCTCTACAATCTACAATACCTGCCACTGTATAAGTTACATGTGCTACATTTATATTTACCATGCAGCACTGCCAACTTATTGCAATGAAATCACTCATCATCGTTCTTAAGAAAGTTTTGAAGTTATTATATATTGATGATATAATATATTGAAACCACTCAATATAGACAACATCTCCATTATGGAAGATCCAAAAACAGGAGACATATCATTACCTGGGGCTACTCATGTAGAAATCAGAGATCAAGAGAGTTTTCTCGAACTACTACGAGTAGGTGAAGCTCATCGCTTTGCTGCTAACACAAAGTTGAATACAGAATCTTCTCGCAGTCATGCTATTCTGATGGTAATGCTTTCTGCCTTTTGGTGATCTCAATGATATAAAAACCAATACTGGTACGCAAATTTGCATACTGGTATCTAGAAAGCATTGTTAGTATATTACAAAAAAAAATGTCATTCGTGTTGTATCATGTCTAAAATTTCTGTCAAATTTTTAAGCAAAAAATATTATTTACTTAAGATCTGTTTGACTTGGAGCAAATGAAATTTCAAATATTCTGTAATGGTGGCGCTAACCATTTAATTCTGTTTGCATCTGAAAAGTTTGAGGGAACTTTTAATCCTGTGTTTGCATTTCAAACCCTGGCCTTAGATTTCTGATTTGTTTATATATGCAATAAGTTTTTCTTGTTTACTGAATCCCAGTATGTTATTATTAATAGCATGCATTTATATATGCATTTGTTTATATATGCAATAGTATGCTTGCAGGTGATGGATGCATACGTGTCCATGGTGTACTCTATTTGAAATTTATTGCTAACAGCTGTAGAATACAATTGCAATATTTCAAAGAGCGTATACCATGGACACGTATGCATTCATGGATTCGAGTTTTTTCAAGATTGCTTGCAATGCTGTTGAAAAGAAAAATAGGCATACTTTGGAACTTGCAGGTTTGGGCATGTTTACTTGAATTTATTTGTGTAATCATTAGTGTCGACTATTTGCATGTTTGTATAATGTCCTCACATAACTATCTCTTTATTTTGAAGGAAACGATTAAGAAAAAACTCAATTCGTATTGAGGAGCTAGTTTCTGGTGGCAAAAAATCCCATGGTCTGGGTTGGCTTATAGGCAGACATGGCTCGAGCCTCATCAAAACTTCTACTCAGGCTCCACCTCAAACAGATTCGTAAATCAGAAGGTCCAGGACAACTTGGCCATTGTCCTAAAAAATCGACATAACATTACCTTCTGAACTGTTGTCATGGTTTTTCTATTGCGTTTGTTATGTCTTCTAGTACACTTTAACGATGTAATTACTTTTGTTCTTAACTTGGTGTTGGCGGATTTGATGAGATTATGTAGTTGGGTTTGTTATTAGAGACGTAGTTGGTTGTTTATGGTGGGATTATGTAGTTGGATGATGTACTTGGTTTGTGTGAATTGGTTGTTTTTCTAATGGGAAATGCTATATTTAAACTTTACATTTTTATTTAGTTAAACTACAGGTGTTACCTTAGGTACTATACTGATGTTACTAAATGTTTTCATTGGCAACACCAAGCGTGTTGCAATAGGTGTTATAATAGGTGTTACCCTAGACTGAAACGTGTTACTGCACATTTTGTGGGCCCCACATGTGGGACCCACGTGTGGGACCCACACGTGGGGCCCACTGATTTCAAAAAATTCTAATATCTATGGTAACATAGATTTGGTGTTGCAATAGAGTGGTTACTATGTTGTTGTAGGCTATCTTTGGTAACATAAAAGGCTATGTTAGCCTAGGGTAGGGGACATGTTGCCTTTGACGCCAAAGGCAACTGGGAGAGAAACTAACCCAGCCCTGATGTTACCTTAGCCCTTTTTGGGCCTATAGCAACGTTATTTTGGGTCTACGGTGACATAGTTCAGTAGTTATTTTGGGAGAGAAACTGCTAGCAGACCATACATAATGTTTGCTACATGTCTCTGTGCAAGATTTCAAGCTGATCCAAAGGAGTCACACTTAGTTGCTATCAAGAGGATTTTTAGGTATCTAAAGGGAACTCATAATCTAGGCCTTTGGTATCCTAAAAATACTGGATTTGAACTAGTTGGGTACTCTGATTCAGACTATGCTGGATATAAAATTGACAGAAAAAGCACAACAGGTAGCTGTCAATTTCTTGGTGGAAGATTGGTGTCATGGTTTAGCAAGAAGCAACATTCAGTCTCTACATCAACTGCAGAAGCTGAATATATTGTAGCTAGAAGTTGTTGTGCACAAATTCTGTGGATGAAGAATCAGCTGTTGGATTACGGTCTAGTGTTGAATAACATACCTATCTTCTATGACAACACTAGTGCCATAGCCATCTCAAACAATCTTGTTCAACACTCTAGGACAAAGCACATTGATATCAGACATCATTTCATAAGAGAGCATGTTGAAAGAGGAACTGTGAAAATGATCTATGTCCCAACAGAAAAGCAACTTGCAGATATCTTCACTAAACCATTGGATGAAGCCACCTTTAACAGGTTGGTAAGTGAATTGGGAATGCTTAATCTGGTATGTTAAATTACTAGTTTTTACATTTTCAAATTCTGCATGTAGCTCGTGATAGTAACCTCTAAGTTGCTGTCATGAGAAGTCACTGTGCACCTAGTCTCTATTCTTTTTGACAGCATATTTACTATGACTTTGCTAAAATTGAATTTTGTGCTAGTCTGTCTGTTAATAGTTAGACTTTGTGTGTCATTGACTTGAATGTTTTCAAATTTGAGAAATTGGTCAAAGGAATTGCACTGATTGGTCATACATGTGTTAATTTTTGGATTAGTGGCGAACATAACTCTTAATTACTATATGTGGTAGTTGTATGGGTACTCTAAATTGTTGACCTTTTATCTTACCATTCACCTAGTATGCCTATAAAATGAATCTTAGGTCATATTAGTTTCATATTAAGAAAAAGGTAAAATGGAAAACAAAGTAGGAGTCGAGTACAAAGCTAAAATCTGGTGTGAGCCCTTGCATAAAGAAGTAGTTGAAGAGATGTTCCAGAAAGTGGATGAGTTCCTTGAGGAGGAAGAAGAGAAAGAGGAAACTGCTAAGGCCACTGAAGAGACAAAGTGGCAAGTTCAGGAGAAAGAACTTCAAGTGCTCCTCAAGCAGGAAGGAAGCACTGAAGAAGAAACTCGTTCAGAAGTTTTAGGATTAGTTGATAAAATCATGAAATCTTAATTTATAATTCTCTTTTGTTAAGATGATTTTATTAATAAAACTTGTCCCATTCTCTTTCATGTTTCCTGTTTTTGTGTGGTATGTATCTGTGGTTATTAACTGATTAATCTACTGTGCATGAATACAGATTATTAATTGAATTGAATATGTGTGAATGGTGATTCTTGAGTTAAGTAAATTAATGAAAAGATCTGTTAAAATCCTTGACATTTATTGTTTTCCGCAAAGGTTACTGTCGTCAAGAAAGGTAACTATCACATAATACCATGACAGTTAGTTTCTTGACAGTAGTGAATAATATTATGTCAAGAGTTTTAAAAGATACTGTCATTAAGGTACCTAACGATGATAGTAAGTTTTTCGCGACAAAGCTACTGTCAAGACAAACCTACTATATCATCACACCAAATGTCACTGACAGTTTGTTTCAGCGCACAGGTTATTGTCAAAAGTAGTGGACCATTACAATTTTTAATTCAACCTCCACGTAGACAGAGAATAAAGGGAGTAACCCACGTGGTGGAGTTACTGGGTAATAGCACAATTCCAATTATCCCCTTTTTCAGCGTAACGCTTGAGCTACTCTCTTTATTCAACAATTAATCAAACAAAATCAAAACTGACACAAAGCAACCACAAAGCAAAACAACTTTCTTCTCTACTTTTCTCTCTACTCAATCAACTCACTTTCTCTCTTCTCTCTTACTCCACTTAAGAACAATGGCCCCTAAGCAATCAATTTCTCAGACTAACTTTGCTGGTATCTATTCTCTAAATGATGTCGGTGAGGACTTCAAAGGGCTTGTTTCTTTCTTGAATAAGTCCTATCTTGGGTATGCTATCACTTCAACTCATGTTCTAGACCTAGAAAGGATTGAAAACTTCTGGGAGTCAGCTGTTGCTCGGGGAGATGGAGACAATGCTGCCATAAAATTCAAAATCAAATAGCACAGTTACACTCTCACTATTCAAGGCATCAATGCAGCTTTAGGAATTGTGCTTGAACCCGGAAAAACCTACAACGAGCTTACAGATGATGAAACCTTGAAGAAGCTCTTCTTGAAAATTGGGTATTCAGGACCCATTCTCGAATAGGGTGCAACAAAGTGGTACCCATCTGGTGAAATGGACAGAAAGTATCTCAGGAAGGAATGGAGCATGATTCTTGATGACATGGTGAAGGTGTTCTCCACAAAGACCACCGGTTGGAATGGGATACCCACTTACATCAAGAAACTAACCCACTCTCTTGTCCATGGCTACAAGGTGGATGTTGGAAAGCTACTCATGGCACACCTCAAGGCTGCCATAGGTAAGAAGGTATCTCTCTATCCTCGCTTTCTAATGATGTATATAAATTCTCTTTTTGATTTTGATGAAGATGCTCCTCGCACAGAGGTCTGCAATGTTTTGAAAAGGAACACACACACAACTCTCACTTCACAGAATTTAAATGCATATATTCCACTTTGCTTCACCAAACATATGGTTGATCAAGTGCCTGACCTTGATTTTCCATTGCCCTCTGGGTATGAAACCTTCTCTCTCGAGGATGAGGCTGGATTAGACCCAAATTCAGCTAACCAACATTCTACACTATACATTCAACCTAGGTTCTCTAGACTTCCCAAAGTACAGAGACAAGCTTTGCAAGAATCCAGGAAAAGACCCCTAGAAACTGGTGTTGGTGGTAGTACTAAGAGTCATTAGGGAGTTCCTGCACCTAGTGTAGCAAATAAGGAAGGTAGTCAAACAGAACCCACAGTGGTTCCTCTTGAGCCTAAGAAGAAGAGAGCTAAGAGGGCCAAAACCACTGTCAGCCAACCTGTAGTCTCCCAAAAGACTGTAGAGCAAAATAGGGCATCAAACACCTCCCTAGATGTTCCTTCTCAACCAGGGACATCTATTAAAACTGGTATGTCTCCCAAGGCACCCTGTACAGAGTCTGCACACCCTCATGCTTCACCTCATGAGGAGCCTCCACTTGCAGAAACACACATGGAGTTAGGGCACAGTGAGGATTTCACCTCCAAAATTGATGCTTCACAAGTTCACTCTGTGGAGCAGGCAATATTCTCTTCTCCACCTTCACCTTCTTCCTTCCATACTCATTCTTTTGTTTCTTCTCAACAATCTAGACAGGGGGACAGTCCCAACCCTTCAGGTTTGGATCATCCATCTCCTATCTTGGATGAGACCCCATCTAGTGGTCCACAAGAACCTATTTCTCAAAGTGAGATGGACACTACTCCTCCAAACACTGAGCAAGAACCAGGTACAACTCTTCTAGAAAATGAAACAGTTAGTGCCTTGTTCAATCTCCAAGGAGCATCTTACCTTAGGGAAGATGTTGTCACAGCCTTAGTTGCTCTCAAAGACACTGTAAATGTTGCTGTCACAAACAAACCTGTTGTCAAGGATGCAATCAAAGTTGCTGTCACAACCAAACCTACTATCCAAGCTGCAGTGGAACCTACTGTCACCCCTTTAGCTGATAGTAACATTTCTGGAAAAGCTGTTGTCACCTATGCGCAGCCTAATTATGATGAAGTTCTCATTGAGGAGGTCTCTGATGATGATATGCCACTCTCTCAGTTTCTCAAGGTACATTCTAAACCCTCTTTTTCAATGCATGTAAGTATTTCTCATACCCTTGCATCTAGGATGAGTGAGGGAGTGCAAAAGAAAAGAGAGATAAAAGAACAGAGAGGTGAGCTGAAAAATGAGAGGCAGCCAAATGAGCTGGCAAAAGGAGAGGGACTTGAGCATGTCCAGCGTGCAATTGAGGGAGCCCACACTGTTTAGGCACTAGGCCTTGAGATTTCTAATGTGAGGAGTGATGAGATCACTCAGAAAAACCATGAGAGTGTGAGAAACCCTTCAGCCTCCATGCCCTGCTCTTTTCCTTCCCCTCCAAGAAGGTTGAGAACTGGTGGCCCCTCTACTCAAACTGCTCTAAGATTGGAAGCCCTGGAGAACAGATGTCTATCAATAGAAACTAAGCTTGATAGCCTGTCTACCCTGGTGGCTACTAGATTTGCTGGTATTCAACAGTCCATTCAGCTTTTATCTGCTATATTTGATGCTGTCAACTTACCTAAGGGGGAGAAAAGGGTAAGATCAGAATCTGTCCAAGAGAAAGGTGGTGTAGCCAAAGAAGTGCATGTAGGTGGTGTAGCCAAAGAAGTGCCTGTATCTCAGGGGGAGTCTGGGAGTAAGGGGGAGTCAGAAAGACATGGGGAGCAATTGGCAGACCAACATGCAAGTGGAGCTGGCAACCTATTTGAATATGAAATTGATGGGGAGAAAGTACTAATGTCTAAAGAAGTATTGGAGGAAATGCAAGGAAAATCAAAATCTAAGAGACCAATACTTCCTCCTGTATAATTAAGAGAGCCAACTCCTCAACCTCGGGAAGCTACACTACAAAAGAAGTGGAGAGAAAAGGAGGAGCAGAATAAGTTGGGAAAAGGCAAAGGGAAACTGCCTGAATACTGCAATTCAACAACTCTGTGGACTGAGGGAACTGAAATTGATCAGGAAGAGGCAAATACCTTGATGGTGGATTACAGGGAGAGCACACTTCACAATCAGGATGAACAATTCATCAGAATAGTTGAAGAGGTAATGAGGGAGCCAAGTATAACTCTAATTCAGACCTCAACATTACTGATGAGCAAGATTGTGAGTGTATGTGTGAAGATCAATGAGGATAGAATATGGGCCATTGATGTGTACTTGGACACGGGAATCTTAATATTCATCACTATGCAGTTGTTGCATAACCTTTTGAGTGTGATGAAAGCTAAGATTACAGCAAACCACTCAACCTTCAATGAGATCTTACAGGTGCAAATCCAAAACCTAATCTCAGAGAAACTTCCAGACGTGTACCTTAATCCATTTTGTGTCTGCTATGGAGTAGTCACAAATGATGGTGTCAAGAAGTGTGGATATCTAAATCTAAAGGGCATATCAACAATGGATACAAGGTCAGTTATGAAAGTGCTAAATATGATTCTCAACTCTAAAATCAACAAGGATAGAGTCCAAGATGTCAAAGCAATTCACAAACTACTGGAAAAGAGAGGGAAAAAGCTAAGCTCTAAAGTAAAGGAGTTAATCTCTAAAGCCAATGCCAAAAGAACTGATCAAGGTGAAAGTTGTGCATTTGATGACTCTCTTGATGATGATGATGATGATGATGATGATGATGATGATGATGATGATGATGATGATGATGATGATGATGATGATGATGATGATGATGATGATGATGATGATGATGATGATGATGATGATGATGATGATGATGATGATGATGATGATGAGTTGGATGGAAGTGGAGGATCTGGAGTGGGTAAGAATGTTGGTTCAAAAACTGCTGGGAAAGCTGGAAATCAAGCCCAGGATGCAAGCAAGGAAGCTGCTCCTGAACAAGAAAAGAAAGGTGATGGTGCTACAGAAGAAGAGGAGACTGAAACACTTGAAGCTTTGGAAGCAAACATCTTAAGGTGTGCAATTGACAATATCAATGCTGAAAAAGATGATGTCACCAAAGAAGTTGTCAAGAAAGACAAAGTTGCTGTCATGGAAGACACTGTCAGGGAAGACACTGTCAGGGAAGACACTGTCATGGAAGATGCTGTCAAGGATGAAACCAAGAAAGTAGTCAAGCCTAAAAGGACAAAATCCTTAGCCAGAGCTTGGTTTTCTAGACAGGAACCTGAAACTGAGAAGACTACTAAAGCAAAGAAAGGAAAAACAAAGTACTCCGTGAAAGAAAAAGCTACAGGACTTGGCAGGAAACTGAGGAAACCAATCCAAACAAAACTCTACAACAGTTTTGATTTGCAGGAAAAAGGGGCTCTAGAGATCAAGAATGTTGAAGTGAAGTTGGATGACAACAATGAAGCAAGCATGTATGTCCTCTGGTATGATCAATCCAGGTCAGTAAAGGTTGGAAAGGACTTCACTATGGAACTTGTGTCATATGTGATAAATGAAAATATGTCATACACAAAGAGGAAAGTCACAAGAAGAATTGATTATTTCTTCCTGGAAAGAATGGTAAATCTAATGCAAGGCTATGACAATGTACCCGATAAAGTCATGGAACATGTTCTGATGTACAAAGCTGAAAGAGATTATAAATTTTATCAGAAACATGGGAATTTGATAGTGCATGATGATGCTGATATTTCTAACCTATTGGAATACTCTGATGAAGAAATAATTGACTATGAAGATGATTTCCCTGAAGAAGAAGTGCAAGCCATTCTAAGTCAAGAGAAATCAACTAAAGCTGCGCATGATGAGACTGTTGAGGAAATGGAAGCTGAACTCTTGAGCAAATACCAGAATTTGAACAAAGAGAAGAGTAAGGAACCCAACTTTCAACCTTGTGTGCTAGAAAATCCTCTGAGAATCAAGCATGGAAAGGAAGAAATTCACTTGGACAACTTCCACAAGCTCGGAACCAGTGTACTGAAAGAGTTAAACTACTTAGTGGTTGGATCTACTAACCATCTAGAGCTACTGTGTTCTTTTGAACTTGAAGACATTCTTCATAGAAGAAAAGGTGAAGACTCAAAGCTGGACAAGGCAAGAAGGACAACTCTCAATGCATTTCCTGGCAGGAGATTCAAGCTTGATCAAGACATCTTAAAATTCTGAGTCTATATCTTTGGTCAAGAGGAGTGGATGGATCTCCAGGATGCTCAACAGGTCGGCTCTAAAATAGCTCAACAGTACATTGATGAAATTGAGGATGATGCAATTTCCCCCATGGAAATATCTTTGGTGGATGGTCTCAGAAGATGTGTAGCAGAAGCTCTCAGAAGAGAGGAAGAAGGCAGGCAGAAAAGAAGATCTTAAGCTCAAACTAGGTAAATATTCTATATCTGCTCAATCATTAAGGAGCACTTATGTTTGTAGCCATTCTGATCTTTGTTAGTTAAGTTGTCAGCATGTACAGTCTGTAAATTTGTAGTTATTGTCCATAAAAACAAATTGGGGGAGATTGTTAGGATTTATGGGTGATAGCTTAGAAGACAACTTAACCTTGTGTTTAGTAATACTTAATTTCATTAAGTAGAACATACTGTCACAGCCAGAGTATGTTCTGGTAGCCATTTCATTTCCTATAATAAAATTGTTTGTATATCTTGGAAGAAGTTCATTCACTTATTCAAGCCTCAAGAAGTACATCAGGATGACAGCAAGAATAAATGTTACTGTCATTTCACTGACAGTAAGCTTACAAGAAGACAACATGTTGTAAGTCATGACAGCATATTCACTCTGACAACAACATTGGCGGAAGCCTTGAGACAGAAACTCTCTATTCTCCTGACAGCAAGTTTGGAACTCCTGACAGCATCTATTGCGGGGATTTCATACTGTCACCAAAAGCGCATTCTTGTGACAGCAAACTTGGAAGTACAGGATATTGTCTCAAAGGGATAAACTTTGAATTGGGGATCTACCCAGTCAAACATGTGACAGTTTGGATGTTCAAGAAATAGGCGTGCTGTAGTATCCCAACACTGTATCAAGCCTGCAAAGACTACGATAGAAGCTTTGGAGATAACAAGACAAAGCTTACCGATCCAAAAGTATGACAAATCAACATCTACTGGGATTGTGTTAGCTTAACTTAGAATGTATCTAGATTTCTTTCTATGTATTGATAAATCGAATTGTATAGCAATTTAGGTAAGTCACATGGGTGTACAAGTTGTAAGGAGCTGCCACAAGATAATGACAGCAGCTCCACAAACCCGTGATGATAGAGATAGGATTAGCTTACTTAGACTATCTCATATTCTAAGTCTTGAAATAACTGAAGAATTGAAGCTTGAGAAAGACACACTTTTCTCAAGGTTGTAGCAACGCTTTGCAAAATAAATAAAACATTTATTTTGTGAGTAAACTACTTGTGATTTCATTTCTTCTGCTGATAAACTTTAATCTTAGTTTTAGTTGTTGAAACATAGGTTGAAATTCTCAATACTCAAGGACCAACACTTAGGTAAGGTTGAACTTCAGGAGAGTTTAAAATAACATATTCTTCTGCAAGCAGTCGTTCATCATCATCCATATATCTCGCTCTTTCTTTTCCGGGACATTCAATTGGATATCTAAAAATTTCTAATTTATCATAATTTTGTACATCAAACAAAACTTCGTTATCACGCACTTTATTATGAACCGAATTTGAGGCAAAATAAAGAGAACAAAAATTAAGAGCCTCTTCTTCCATATATCGTTCGGCAATTGAACCCTCAACTCTTACTTTATTACCGACTTTTTGTTTTAATTTTCCCAACAAACGCTCAATTGGATACATCCAATGCCAATAAGCAGGCCCAGCTAGTTTAATTTCTTCCGCTAAATGTACAACCAAGTGTTCCATCGAATCAAACCAAGTTTGAGGAAAAATTGTTTCCAACAAGCACAAAGCTCTAATAACCGATTTCGCCATTACGTTCAAATTGGTTCTTGTCACAAGGGATGAGCACAAATCTTGAAAAAAAATTGAAATTGTCGACAAGGCATCCACAATAGGTATTGGTAGAAGCTCACGAATTGCAAGAGGCAACAATTTTTGAAGAAAGATATGACAATCATGCGATTTGAATCCAAAAAATTTACACTCATCAACATTGCAACAACGAGATATATTTGAAGAATAACTGTCTGGAAGTTTCAATGAGCAAATCCAATGGCACAAAATTTTAAGTTGTTTTTTTTAAGGAATACGGTGTTTTTGGCATTTTTCCATTTTCATCGATCCACAAATGATGCAACACATCAAAGTTTTTGCAATCCGACCTTGATTTCATGTGATCCTTTGACTTTGCCGCATTCACAATAGTAAAAATATGTTTTCAAACACATTTTTTCGGTATGCATGATATCAATTGAATGTCGTAAAGTATGTGATGACCAATAAGGGAGTTCATAAAAAATTGGAACATGAGTCCAATGATGCTCTTCCCCATAACTGGCACTCCTTAACTTGGCATTAGTCTTTCCGGGTGGTGGAAAAATTATACCGTCAAGCAACTCCTTTACATCCTCCCCAGACAAACGACCACGAAACAATCTTCTTTCCTCATTATCAAACAAATTACTTTTTTCGTGCAATGGATCATTTGGTTCAAAAAATATTCGGTTCGTGCCGTAAGAAAACCGACCACACTTCCACCACACACTTGACATCCCATTTTTCCTTTACCCGACCACCCACTTATCATACTCATAGCGGGAAAGTCACTAATAGTCGACATAAGAGCGGCTCGCATTGTAAAATTTTGCTTTAAAGATTGGTCATACGTTCCCACTTCGGTATTCACAATATCTTCAATTCATCAATGAGAGGCCTTAGACAAACGTTAATATCTTTGCCAATGCTATTTGGACCCGGAATTATATCGGTCATAAACTGTTAGATATAATTGTTGATGATTGTTTATCAGTGTTTAAGTAACATGTATTTATCAGAGTTTACACTAGAAGCCAGTTAGAGTTTGTTAAAGTCTGACGGGGTGAGAGTTTATTTAGTTGTTGGTGCATACTTGAAGATTCTAGAAGCAATATATCTTGAAGATGGAAAGAAGCAAGATATATTGAGATAGCTAAAGAAACGGGACAGAAGAAAGAAGCAATCCTAAATTGATATAAATTGTATAGCTGGTTTATAGGAATATCAATTTGAGATTGATTGTGTAACTGTGTTCTATATAAACACAGATAGGTTAACCCTAAAAGGGATGTGAATACTGAATACATTATTCTTGTAACCTAGCAGCTCTCTGTGATATTTTACATCACTGAGAGAAGAGTTATTTAATATAATTCAGTTTATTGTTCATAAACAGCGTTCTTGATTGTTATTCTCATACATATATTGATTATATATTGTGTATTCGGCCTAACAATTGGTATCAGAGCCAAGGCTGATTAATATATACAGTTTATTGATCCAAACACAAGTATAATCATGACTGAAAACTCCCAGGTAGGTTCCAATGGAGGTTCTAATGCTCAAAAGGTTCAATCTGCTTCTGTAAGTCGATATGAGTCAATCAGGGTTCCAATTCTCAAACCAGTGGAATATCCAATATGGAAGGTTAAGATGACCATGTTTCTAGAAGCCACAGATCCAGAATACCTTGATAGAATCTATGATGGTCCTCATATGCCAACTAAACTGACTCCTGTAGTTGCTGGTCAAGAACAAAAGACTGTTCCGAAGGAAAAGAAAGATATGACTCCTGAGGACATCTCATCAATTGCAAAGGATGCAAAAGTTAGACATCTTCTTCATAGTGCCTTAGATAATGTCATGTCTAACAGAGTTATTGGTTGCAAGACTGCCAAAGAAATCTGGGATGCTTTGGAAGTCAGGTGTCAAGGAACAAGTGCTATAAAGAAGAACAGGAAGACTATTTTAACACAGGAGTATGAACACTTTGACTCTAGATCTGATGAAACTTTGACAGATACATATGACAGATTCTGTAAATTGTTGAATGATTTGTCTCTTGTTGATAAAGAATATGACCTTGAAGAGTCAAATCTCAAGTTTCTACTATCTTTACCTGAAAGATGGGATTTAAAGGCAACAACAATAAGAGATAATTATGATCTTGCAGAAACAGATCTTGATGAAATTTATGGGTTGCTTAAAACTCATGAACTTGAGATAGAACAAAGAAACAAAAGATCTGGAAAGAAGACAAAATCTGTTGCTCTCAAAGTTGAAGAAAAACTCATGAAGAAAGAAACATCAAAGAAGAAAGCTAAGGGAAAAGCTTTAGTCATAAATTCTGAAAGTGAGTCATCAAACTCTGATGGTGACTCAAACTCTGATGCTTCTTCTGAATCTGAGGATGATGAAGAACAAATGATGCAAATGGCTGCTTTGATGGTGAAGACCTTCAAGAAGATGGGTTTCAAGAACTTCAAGAAGGGAAAAAGATTCTCAAGAAAAGATTCAAACTCTGAAAGAAAGAATTTCAGAAAGTCTGAAAGAAGGGATATCAAACCTGGAAAGAAAGACAAGTCTGAAATCCAGTGCTACAAGTGTAAAGATATGGGTCACTATGCTCCAGAGTGCAAGAAATGAAAATCTGAAAAAGCACTCATCACTAAAGGAAGAGACTGGGTAGATACTTCAGATTCAGATGAGGATGTAAACTATGCTCTCATTGCAACTGTCAATGATGAATCTGACTAATCTGAAAATAAGGTACCCCTAACAACTTATGCTTATGATATTGATAATATATCAGAATTGAGAATTTATCTTAAAAGCATACATGTTAGTTATATAGATCAGACTTTAGAGAATGAAAGAATTAAATCTGAGAATCTTAAGCTTAAAGATAGAAATAAATTTCTTGAAGAAGAACTTGTTAACATGCAACAAGTTCAAAAGGAAAGAGATGATGATGTTAATGTTGAACAGGAGTTGCTTAAGAAATTTAGGGAATTAGAATCTGATTTGGAAAAAGAAAGGAAGGTAATTAAAACCTGGACAAATTCTGGAAGAGACACACATCAAGTTTTTCAAACAGATACAGTTGGGTTAGGTTACTGTGAGGAAGATGATCTTAGGTTTAAAGATAAAGTTAAAGTTAAAACACAACTCAAACCTATGAAATTTGTTCCTGAATCCAGTAAAAAAAACCCTGTACTTGAAAAAGAAGCTGTTAAGAAAGAATCAGTAAAAACTTGTGTTAAACAGGTGAATGTTGGTTTAATGACAGAGAAACAATTCAAGTATAAGCTCAAAGAGGTAAAGTCTGTTGAAAAACAGAAAGTGTCCAGGAAAAATAGAAATGGAAAAGTAGGCATTAACAGAAGTAATAATCATTTGCCTATTACTGATACTCCTAGAAAAACATGTCATAATTGTGGTAGTACTAACCATCTTGCAAGTTTTTGCAGGAAGAACAAAGATATTAATTCTTTACCCTCCAAGTCTGGAGTTAAGAATGAATATAGTAGGGTTGGACCACAGACTTTATGCACTCACTATGGGAGTACTTGGCATTCTATTTATACTTGCAAGAATTATCATGCTACTTATAACAATTATTATGAGTTGAAGCCGAATTTGAAATGGGTTAAAGTTGATTCTACAAGTGTAAATTCTGATAGCACAAACTCTGATACAGTTAGCTTAAACTCTGTAGATAAGAATTCCGCTGCAAAAGCTAACTATATTAAGAAAGCCAAAGGATCCAAACAAGTCTGGATCCTTAAATCTAACTCTTTGTAATTGTTTGTGATCGCAGGGCATAAGGGAAAGTACCCTAGTCTTGGACAGTGGATGTTTAGGACACATGACTGGAAATAAAGCCCTGCTATCAGATTATGAGGAGAAAGCTGGCCCAAAAGTTTCCTATGGAGATGGCAACATAGGACGTACTATGGGATATGGCAATATCAATCTTGGAAGTGTCATCATCACCAATGTAGCTCATGTCCCAGGACTCAAGCATGACTTGCTATCTGTGAGTCGAATCTGTGACAGAGGTTATCATGTAGATTTTCAACCTGAATACTGTGAGGTTATCAGCAAATCTACAGGGAAAGTTGTTCTAGTTGGACACAGACGGAATAATATCTATGAAGCAAGTTTGGTAACAAACTCTGAAGGAAAAGCTGTGTGTCTGTCTGCAAAAATTTCTAATTAGGAGAATTGGAAATGGCATAAGAAGCTCTCTCACCTAAACTTGAACAACATCAATGAGCTAATTCGAAAAGATCTTGTAAGGGGACTTCCAAAGTCTATACTCAGCATAGATGGTCTGTGTGATTCTTGTCAAAAGGCCAAGCAAAGGAAGTCATCTTTCAAGAGTAAGTCTGAATCTACAGTTGTGGATCCTTATCATCTTCTACATGTTGATCTATTTGGTCCAGTAAATGTAATGTCTCTAGGCAGAAAGAAATATGCTCTAGTCATAGTTGATGAGTATACCACATACACTTGGGTGTACTTTCTAGCAAAGAAGGATGAAACTGCCTTAACTCTGGTGGATCATGTAAAGTTACTGGATAAAGGATCACAGTATAAAGTGAAAATTATAAGGAGTGATAATGGAACTGAATTCAGAAATGTAACAATGGAAGAATTTTGCAAATAAAGAGGAGTGAAGCAAGAATTTTCTGCACCAGGGACTCCACAGCAAAATGGTGTAGTTGAAAGAAAGAACAGAACTTTAGTCGAAGCTGCCAGAACAATGCTTGATGAAGCAAAATTGCTAACTTATTTCTGGGCAGAAGCTGTTCAAACTGCTTGTTTTACTCAAAATGCAACACTGATCAATAGGCATGGGAAAACACCATATGAGATGGTGAAGAAAAAGAAACAAAACCTGAAATATTTTCATATTTTCGGGTGCAAATGCTTTGTGTTGAAAACTCATCCTGAATAGTTGACTAAGTTCGACTTAAAAGCTGATGAAGGAATTTTTGTTGGATACCCACTGTCAACTAAAGCATTCAGAGTCTACAATCTGAGAACTAAAGTGATCATGGAATCTATACATGTGTCATTTGATGACAAGAAAATAACTGGAATAGAAGATGAAGAATATCATGATCGACTTCGCTTTGAAAATGAAGATCTAAACTCTGATCACGTAAACTCTGATGAAGCAAATCCAACAAACTCTGATGAAGCATACTCTGAACCTCTACTGGTAAACACTGAGGGAGTTTCTCTGACAGAACAAAATAGAGAACCAGTTGAGGGGGAGCATGAAGATACTTCAGAAACATCTCAACATGATGATACACATTCTGAAAATGAGTCAGCTGAAGAATCAAATAGAAACTCTGGGTCAAACTCTGAAAGTTCAAATAATGAACAGTCCAATTCAGGGGGAGCCTCAGAGAATGCAGATGGTCAAGAAGAAAATCAGGAGAGCATGGATCAAGGGGGAGGATCTAATAATGATGAAAGAAGCCACTTTCCAAAAGCAAAAAGGTGGACACAAGCTCATACACCTGATCTGATAATTGGAGATCCAGATGCAAGTGTAAGAACAAGAAGTGCAACAACAAATGAATGTCTGTTTCATGCATTTCTATCCCAAACTGAGCCCAAGAAAGTGGAAGAAGCTCTTCAAGATGCTAACTGGATAACAGCTATGCAGGAAGAGTTAAATGAATTTGAAAGAAATGAAGTATGGACTCTTGTACCAAGACCCAAAAACAGATCTATTGTTGGTACAAAATGGGTTTTCAGAAACAAGACTGACAATGAGGGAATAATTACAAGGAATAAGGCTAGACTTGTGGCAAAAGGATATTCTCAACAGGAAGGAATTGACTATGATGAAACCTTTGCTCCAGTTGCAGGATTGGAGGCCATAAGAATTTTTCTAGCATATGCTGCTCACAAAAAGTTCAAAGTCTTTCAGATGGATGTGAAAAGTGCTTTTCTCAATGGGAAACTTGAAGAAGAAGTGTTTGTTGAACAACCACCAGGGTTTGTAGATCCCAAGCATCCAGATTATGTCTACAAACTTGACAAAGCTCTTTATGGACTAAAGCAGGCACCTAGAGCATGGTATGAAAATCTGGCTCAATTTCTTTTAGAAAGTGGGTTCACTAGAGGTACAATTGATAAAACCTTGTTCTATTTCAATACTGGTAATGATTTGCTTTTAGTTCAAATCAATGTGGATGACATAATTTTTGGGTCTACTAATGACAAACTCTGCAAGAAATTTGCCAAGCTTATGCAATCCAGGTACCAAATGAGCATGATGGGAGAGCTTAGTTATTTTCTAGGCTTGCAAGTAAAGCAAACAGATGATGGGATTTTTATCAATCAAGCAAAATATACCAGAAATCTTCTCAAGAAATTTGGTATGCTTGATAGTTCATCTGCCACAACTCCCATGGCTACTGCAACAAAGCTAGACAAAGATACAGGGGCTTCAGTAGATATTACAAACTACAGAGGCATGATAGGGTCTCTTCTTTATCTCACTGCAAGTAGACCATATATCATGTATGCAACATGTCTTTGTGCAAGATTTCAAGCAGACCCCAGAGAGCCTCATCTAGCAGCTGTGAAGAGAATTTTCAAATATCTCAAAGGAACCATAACCCTTGGTTTGTGGTATCCTAGAGAATCAGAGTTTAAATTAATTGGTTACTCTGATGCAGATTTTGCAGGCTGTAAGATAGACAGAAAAAGCACCAGTGGAAGCTGTCAATTTTTAGGTGACAGATTAGTTTCTTGGTACAGCAAGAAACAGAAATCAATTTCCACATCCACTGCAGAAGCAGAGTATATTGCTGCTGGTAGCTGTTGTGCACAGATTCTGTGGATGAATAATCAATTGCTGGATTATGGGTTAAGGTACTCTAAAATACCTATTTTCTGTGATAATCAAAGTGCTATTGCTATGACAGGTAACCCAGTACAGCATTCCATGACCAAGCACATCAGTATAAAGTATCACTTTATCAGGGAACATGTGGAAGAAGGAGATATTGAGCTTCATTTTGTGTCTACAGAACAACAGCTTGCAGATATCTTCACTAAGCCTTTGAGTGAAGCTACATTTACAAGACTGGTAAATGAACTTGGAATGATCTCTGGTTTTGACTAGAGATATTGGTTAGACTCAAACTTTACTCATCTGTGAAAATTTGCTCATGTTTTTCTGCATGTGTTAACTGTCATGCAAATCATGTTGATAAACTCTGGTAACATACTCTGTTGGAAGCATACTCTGATGTTATACTCTGATTGTGTTATTGTCTGAAACATATTGACCGATGAAGAAAATTGTACGAAGCATGATTCTCAGTAAGTAATCATGAATCTTTCTAAGTTATATAAAATCTGATCTCAAATGTGTGTAGAAATTTTACACAGCATGATATTGTCTCAATATTTATAGCATCTCTTAGTTTATTGATCCTATACACTGAGTCTGTATTAGCTGTTTGCACTTTCTCTCATAAATCATAAACGTTAAATGATGTAAGTCTAAACTCTGATAAATAGTTACTGTTAATTCACCCCTAAGCAAAAGATGCAAAAATATGCACAAATTCCTTTGAGATCATGTTGTGCCTAGGAAGACCCATGAACTTATTGTATGAAATAAGGGCTAAAATTTTCAAATTTTTGGTGACTAGTGCCAACCACTGATTACTGGAAAAAGAATAAAAAAAAATTAAGGGGGTGAAAACAAATGAATACAAATAAATACAGAGTTTAGATGAAATCAGAATATGTTTTACATATGAGAGTTTGGGCAACCAGTTTTTACTGATTTATTTTGTGGATTTTATGCACTTTGAAATGCTCTCAATATTTCTATTCAGTAAACTCTGCTATTCACACACAAATATTCACAACTGTGCATTTTGAGAAAAGAGATTATTAATGAAGGAGGAGAATTGACAAAAACTGATGAACTGTGTACTCTACGCCGAGGTAATTTATTTTTAATCTCTGATGATTAAAATAAATAAAGTTGTTTCAGACATTTCATAATTATTGAGGAACATTATTTTTGGAAAATAGAGAGTATGATTGAAACGGTTTGATTGAGTTTTTGAAAATGGAGAGAGGTTGAGTGTCTAGGAAAGTGTAATAGGCGGTAATTATTGCTCTTTTCACTACGCATGCGCATTGGAAACTGTCAATTACTGATGTCAGTCATTGCATGAGTGCCACGTGTCACACTCACACGTTTCACGGAGTAAGACAGTTGTGTGTATTGATTAGAAACTGTTCAGTTTTTAATTCTTTCTTTTTGTATTAATATACAATACACAAACTCGTTTGAACTTTTCACAACTTACTCAAATTCACACCTTATTGTCACATACACATTTTCACAAACACTCTTATTGCAAACACTCTCAAATATTCTCTAAGTCATTCTCTGCTTATTTCTAAATCGTGCTAATGGGTTCTACTGCTTTTGTCTCTTCTGGGCTTGAATTCGTTCCAAATAATTATGCTGCTCCATTGGTTAATGTGAACGCACCGAAGGCGTTTCATTTGATGCAGAATTTTCTTTCCCAATCTCCAATTGGGTGTGCTCTTGTAGAACCAGAGAGGCTTTCTGCGGTTCAAATCAAAAGCTTCTGGGAGACTGGTATCTATGATGATGGTGGTGTTTCTGGAACGCCATCTATTATTTTCGAGTTTCAAGAAACAGAGTATGTCATTACACCTGGTACGGTAGGTGATGCTCTGGGCTTTGGTGAACATACTGCGTACACCATTGCTGTTGGTGATGCTGAGTTGCTGAGGATGATGAAGGAGATAGGTTATGGTGGATCTTTGGTCAAGATAGGTCAGTTGAAGCGACCGTTCTTGAGGAAGGAGTGGAGTTTTTTCTTCGACTGTATCACAAGAACGTTCGGGAAGAAGTGCACGAACTGGGATGAAATACCCACTGACAGTCTACAAATAGGGTATTCTCTTCTCTATAGTACCAATTTTGATTTTGGTAGATTTGTTTTAAGTAACTTAGGAGAGAAAATGAATGAGAATAGGGGAGTAGTTTACTTTGCTAGATTCTGTCAGCTTTTATTTTCTACTTGTGTTAGTGGGGTAGATATTAATGATGCAGATGTAATTCCATGTTTTCAATTACACAAACGTATATTCTCTGATCTTGTGAACAAAGATGTGAAGAAGGGTGCTGTAGGTGATCTCTTACTGCCTGCATTAGTGCAGCAGTTTTTGGATGATTCTACCTAAGCAGATTCACAACCAGAACCAATAAACACTGAAGTTCCTCCATCTACATCACAACCAATTCAGACAGGTGGTAGAATCAAACACAGGGCTTTTAAACCTGCAAAGATTGTTAAGCCAGCTACTGAGGTTGGAGTGTCAAAATCTTATCTGCCAAAGTCTGATGGTCCCTCAAAGAAGAGAAGAGCAAAGAGACCACGGTCTGATGATGAGGAAGATACTGAAACCTTGCATCAAAGAAGAAGAAGGTTGGTAGCTGACTATCTTTTTGATGAGTTAGAAACTGAAGCTGTTCCTGAAGCTGAACAGAATGCAGCTCTTGATGGTGTTACTGAGGAGGCTGATGTTAATGTTAAAGCTCCTGTTCCTACAGAGGACAGAGAAGATGATGCACATGCTGATAATGATAACTTTGCAGATCCTTTGGACATGGATTTTGAAGCACATCCTACTATCAGTGTTTGTGACACTGAGGATGTGGCAGCTGATCAAGCCACTCTAGTAGTTGATGAGTCTATGGCAACTCATACAGAGATTCTCTTTGTCACCAATCAAATTCTTGAATTGGGTGAGGAAGTTGATCAGGGAGCAAAATCTGTCTCTTCTGAGAAGATTGTTGAAGCTGCTGTTGAGAAGCTAGATGAAGCTACAGCAGAGAATCGGGAAGAAGAAGAAGAAGTTGCTGAGGCAGTTAACTCTGAGAAGCATGAAGCTGTTGCAGAGCAAGTTCATGATGAAGCTGCACAGTTAAACATTGAAGTTACTGCAGAGAATACAGCTGCAGAGCCTTTAGCAGAAAATGTTGCTACAGACAGAGTTGTCTCTGACAGTGATGATCACACTTCTGCAAATTCTGATCATGCAAACTCTGGAATCAATATTGCACTCTCAGACTCTGGTGATCATGAATCAATACCTTTTCTAAGGGATCCTACTGCAGAGTCTGTCAAGGAAAATCAACGTGCCACTGAAGATCATTATAGAGAAATGTACTATTCAAATTGGTCAGGGGCAGATTGTATTTTCTCTACACAAAGAACTGCTGATTTTGTTACTAAGTCTGCTAAAGAAATTTCAAATCCTGAGCTGTTGACACATTTGAAGGCCACAATTGTTCAATTCAAATCTTTGCACAATCGCTTTGATGAGACTCACAAAGCTGTCATAGGCCTGAGGAATGATAGTGTTGCTAAGGAATTGGCCTTGAAGACTGATAGAGCTCAATATTCTTCTATGATCAAAGATCAAGTCGAAATCAAGCAGAGACTAAGCACAGTTGAAAGAAATCAAGATGTAATGGCTACAAAGATTGATTCTATTGCTGCATCTTTAGAATTGCTGACATCTGTACTTATTCCTGATGATGTCAAAAAGGGGGAGAGAGTTCCTAAAGACAAATGCAAAAGGACTCCAACTCTGAGACAGAGGGATGATGCAACAGATGGTGGAAGCAAAGAATCAGAGAAAAGGTCAAAATCTGCTCAAGAGCAAGGGAGACTTAGGTCAAACTCTGCTAAGCTGACAAACTCTGATAGAGTAAACTCTGGTGCTCAATCTTCTTCAAGACTTAAAAGTCTAGTGATTTCAGCTAATCCAATTACTGATGAAGAGATTGCAGCTAAGCTGTTTCTGGAAGAACATGGTGGTGAAGCCACAGTTGAAGATATGGATGCTGAAATGCAGATTCTTGCTGAAGAGCATAAGAAGAAGGTTGAAGCTGGAACTTACAAGAAAAAGGCTGTCAAGGCTCCTAGGAGAAAGGAACAAGGAATCTTTATTAAAGAGAATGTGAACTCTCAACAGAGTTTACAATATTCAAGGAGGCCTGTTGGAGCAAGCACTGATAAAGGTAAAGGTAAATTGATTGAAGAACCTGAGTTATCAAAGAAGGCTCATTCAACCTCTGATATGGCTCAAGTTGAATCAAGACCTAATCAATCAACCACTGACGTTGCTCAAGTTGATAATTCTGCTAAAGTTGTGACAACCTCTGACACTGCTCAAGTTGTACAAACTCAGTTGATATCTTCACAACTCCAAGATATTTTTGGAAAATCAACTAGAGATGAAACTCTGAAGCCAGGAAATGTGAATTTTCTTCAAACCAGATCAGTGTTAGGAAAGGAAACTTATGATAAATCTGGTTTGGGATCACATAGAGAGAAAAGAATAAATAACAGTCCTTTAGATCATACATCACTGGCAGAACCTGGTGTTGGGGTAACTCAAGAAAGCCTTGACAAGTTAGAGTTTGTTCAGATGATCTATCACAAAGGAATTAAAAAGGAGTTTCTGTTATACTTTATGGCTGATGGAAGATTTTATAGAGTTGGAGAAGCTGACATTCATCTGAAGCTATGGGAAGAGATGGAGTATGTTTTGTATCTATTGAAAGTGAAAAATCAAAGTACTCATAATGCTGCTCAAGTTTTGAAAGAGAGAATGATGAAGTCTAAAGTTTTGCTTGGAGCCAGAATTTCAAGTGCTTATATTCCTAAATATAGAGATGCTCATGGAAAGATGGTAGAGATGAAGAGGAATAGTGCAAGGTTCAGGACTGCACTGGGAATAAAAGTCTTAGAGTTCAATCTAGAGTCTGATAAATCTTTCTTTATAAGACTTGGAAATGCGATGAATAAAAACAGCATTTATTCTCTGAGGGCTGCCATATATCAGACTGGTGAAAAAGATCCAGAACTTAAGGAGCTGAAAGAGATTATGACTGCTGAGCTAGAAAGAGCTGAAAGAAGACTACTTACAGATTATCTCAGAACAGTGCCTGACATTGAAGAAATTAAGTAAAGGCTGACTGTCAGTTTTTAAAGTTTTCTGTTTTAAGTAAAAGTTAAACTCTGTTATGTTATAAACACTGCATTTGTTAATGTTTTGACATCATCAATTATCTTTTAACTTGTACATTTTTGTCATGCACAAGTTGGGGGAGATTGTTAGATATAATTGCTGATGATTGTTTATCAGTGTTTAAGTAACGGGTATTTATCAGAGTTTACACTAGAAGCCAGTCAGAGTTTATTAAAGTCTGACGGGGTGAGAGTTTATTTAGCTGTCGGTGCATACTTGAAGATTCTAGAAGCAATATATCTTGAAGATGGAAAGAAGCAAGATATATTGAGATAGCTAAAGAAACGGGACAGAAGACAGAAGACAGAAGCAATCCTAAATTGATATAAATTGTATAGCTGGTTTATAGGAATATCAATTTGAGATTGATTGTGTAACTGTGTTCTATATAAACACAGATAGGTTAACCCTAAAAGGGATGCGAATACTGAATACATTATTCTTGTAACCTAGCAGCTCTCTGTGATATTTTACATCACTGAGAGAAGAGTTATTTAATATAATTCAGTTTATTGTTCATAAACAGTGTTCTTGATTGTTATTCTCATACATATATTGATTATATATTGTGTATTCGGCCTAACATAAACATATAAGGTCTTTTTATACACATTGAGGGCAGAAGATTATAGACAACAATCACAACGGGCCATACACTATATGTTTTCTTTCCGGTAGGGCCAAATGGGTTGAAACCATCGGTTGCAAGGCCAAGCCTTATATTACGAATCTCACTAGAAAATGATGGAAAATGACGGTCAAAATTTTTCCATTCATCTCCGTCCGCGGGATGACTAATCTCTTCCTCTTTCACATCTTGATTCTTGTAAAATCTCATATGATTGGATGTATGTGCCGACATGTACAAGCGTTGTAGTCGAGGAATAAAAGGAAAATGTTTTAAGATTTTTTTTGGTATTTTTTTACCATTTTCCCTCGAAACATCCTGATAACGATCTTTACCACATATATCACATACAACCTTGTCATCTCCATAAAATAACATGCAATCATTCTCGCACATATCAATTTTTTCATATTCAACCCTCAAACCCTTCATAATCTTTTTCATTTCATAATTAGTTTCGAGCAATGTGTGCTTCTTTGGTAACACATCCGCAAGAAGTTCAAGCAAACTATCAAAAGCTTTATTACTACAATTTGAATAGTTTTTGAATTCTAATAATTTTGCGGTCAAGCTCAATCTTGTATACTTTGTATTTCCCGGATAAATGGGAACTCCATTTTCAACAATCAATTCATAGAATTTTTTAGCACTATCATTTGGAGTTTCTTCTACATTACTAGTCCCTGTATCCGTGGTGTCATAAAATTCATAATTTGCACCGGCAAAATCATATAACATAGTATTAAAATCTACCGGTTCTTCTACCCTCGGAGGTTCCCGATGACTATGACAATGTGATTTTCGATTCTCATTTCTTTCCTCAACTTTTTCACCGTGCGATGTCCACACGGTATAACCTTCAAGCATCCCTTTAGATAGCAAATGAAATCTAATTTCATCAATGTCTAACCAATTCAAATTCTTACAACGCTTACAAGGACACTTCATCAAACCACCCTCCTCTACTTTTTTCTCCTTTGCAAACTTTAAAAAAAAACTCTACACCATTCCTATATTCGGGAGTTAAAGAAATTTTATCACTTTGTACTTGATTATCTATCCAAATTCTATCCATATTTTCCATCTACATGAATTAATATATGTAAACAAATGCTTTAACATTCACATTCAATTATAAAAACACATACATATATACATTGCATTATAAAAAAATAAATGTAATCATAATTAAATACAAAATACATAAAAGAAAACTTACATTATATGATTTGTATCACTTCTTCTCTTTGTTTTCTTCAATTCTCTTCTTTTTTCACCTATCTTTTTTTTCCATGTCTTGTTTCATTTGAAGAAATGGGTGTTTTAAGCCAAAAATGAAATTGAGCAGTAGGACATAACCGATCGTCATCGGTCGTTTATGACTGTAGCATAAAACGACGTCATTTTGACATATCGCAGTACACAATAATTCAAATTTTAATATTTTTAATTCATTTTTCGGGTCAACTGGCAGTAACGGTCGGTTATGTGGTTGCCATGTCCGCAGTATAATCGACCGATTCTATTGGTCGATTTTGTGCGCGCCACGTCAGCAAAAACGATGTCGCTTTATTTTAATCTACAGTCATAACCGACTGACTGACAGTCAATCGGTTTCAACCCCCAATTTGTGTCGGTCGATTTTATCCGATCAATTTTACCCTGTTTCCTTGTATTGACCTAAGTTATATGTATGTTATCGTAAATGCAAGTTACAACATGTTAACCAAACAAAAATTTTCACCTAGTAATTCTATATAAACAAGAAATGAAAGTTAATTCCGATGGTATATACCAAAGAAGCGCTAAATATCCATCTAGCATTAACTTATTTCGAAAAAGTATATTTTTTATGAGTAATGCTAAGGAACTCAAAAATATCTCCCAAAATTTGAACAAAATAATGTGAAAAACACATGACTTATTTTAATTCGTGAACGTATATATATTTACACGCAGAGCCTTATATTTGTATTAAAAAAATTACCAATTAAAAGAGAACACATGAGCATTTGAGAGATTTTTTGGGACAATTTTTTGAATTTTTCTAACACTTTTGATTATTTTTATTAAAATAAGTCACAAGGGCTAATTAAATATGAAAAATATTTAGTAATTACTAATATGAACTTTTAATAAATCTGAGTTATTTTATTATAAATGAATAAATAGAAAATTTAATTAATGAATAATATAAATGAGAAGTGAGTACATACTTAAATCACAACATTATTTTTTTATTGTCCTCTCAAAAATGAAATTGTATACATTGTTATTACTCTTTTTTTAATATTATAAAAAATATATAAGAGAAAATGGAACCTCAAATACAATTTATGTAATTTTCTGAAATATGAATAAACCACTATATATTGTATATGGTGCACAATTTTTTTAAATATTGTTTTGATATAGTCTCGAGTTTCATTAAATCCTTATATATAATAAACGTAAGTGAGATCTTATTGAAAACTCTGGTCTGGTTCTCAGTACCGCCAAAACTATCTCAGTCGTTGCATCTAATATTTTTAAAAATAAACGATTAAGATTATACAATATAAAAATAAAAATTATTTTCTAAAAAGGACATAAGTTAAAATTAGAAGTACTAGAATTAGAATTAGATTTGAAGTAAGTATAACTATTACATATCAATATAATAAGGATTGTTATATTTTAAAATAGATAGATAAGAATCGTTAAATCGAATATGAAAAAATGTATTTGGTTGTTAGTTGAATTATATTAAAAATACTAAAAAAAAAATATCTTGATAATTTAAACCAAATACATGACAATTTCTTAAATCGAATAAAATTCTCAAAGTAAAAATTTTCACTTTCTTCTATCCTTAGTTTCGGTGTAGTTTTAATTGTTAAACCATCACTAAATTTGAGATTATTTTGTTTGATCTTAAAATCGATAGATGAAAACCGTTGGATGTAATATTAAAAAGTGTATTTGGTTGTTAGTAGAACTATATTCAAATACTAAAAAAAGAGTATTTTGATCATTTAAACCAAATATAAATAAATTTCCTAAGTTCAATAAGAATTCTTAATATAAAAATTCGTCACTTTCTTTTTTTCCTCTTCAGTTGCAGGGTATTTTCAGTTGGAAAAAAATTGTTAAACAATCATTAAATTAAATATTACTAGCTTTATACCCGTGCGATGCACGGGATGATTTATTAATATTTTTTATATAATTTTATATATTTTATATTATTATTATTATTATGTTACATAATATTTATCTCAATTTAGTTTTTCAAAGTAAAATTTATCTGCTAACTAATAATTTAAAAATATTCATTTACAATCTTACAATATTACTAATTATATAGAATATTCAACCTCTATTAAGATATTTTAAAAATATAAATTTTATAATATATAATATGTTTAATTTGTTACTTAAATTGGTGAATTTTACGGTGAAATGTAAAATTATAGAAAGGAGAGTTTTACTTTATAATATTTAGATACCATACATAACAATTTTTTTGATATATTTTCTACAAACTTGTTCACAACTTTTCCTTTCACGTGTGTGTAGTCTTTTGCTACCACCATACATTTTACATATAATGTTTTTCCTTTTTAATTATAATAATAATTATAAATTTACTAATTTAGCCCTGACGACCAAACCACCTAAACTCTCTTATGCCAATTATATATAGGATATAATTTTGTGAAAATCTTTAGTAATGAAAATCTTAATTATCTAATATTCTCACAAACTTTCTTTTTAAGTCAAATTACTATCTTAATATTATCCTAATATTTATCTTCAAGTCAAATTATCATATATTTGTTCTTGAAGTTCTAACATTTATCTTAATATTCTCATATATTTGTTCTTGAAGTTCTAACATTTATCTTGGAATAAAAATATTATCTTTATATTCTCTTAAAAAAATTATTAGAAATTGTGTTCTCATAATTTTTTTGTAAAAAGACTCACGTTTAATTTATCTATATGTTTTACATATATATTAAAAATCATTTTTTAAGTTTTACCTTTTAATTTATATAAAAGATAATAGTTACAAAAAATGAAAGTTTTTATAAAATAAAATAGAATGTAGAAGCCTTATTTTCTTTTCATTTATTTTCTCGAGTACGTATATTTTAAACAATAAAAATTAGAATGTTGAAAAATATTTAAAATAGATTTTATGATATAATAAAATTGATTAATAGATGATGTAATTTATTTAGTAATTAGTTTGTTACATGTTGAAATTTGGTAACAACTAGAAAACGGGTCATTAGAAAAAAAAACATGTTTAACTAGAGAAGATCGTTATAATGAGCATATTATATGTTACTCTCCGTCCCACCCAATTATTTACATTTGGGTTGGGCAGGAGGTTAAGAAAAAACTAATTATACTGATAATAATACAGGAATCTTGCAAGAGTTTAGCATATTCAATTATTCATCGATTGCAATTGGGCCGGGGAAACTAGTTAGGCCTATTTAATGACTTATTGGGCTACCCAAAATTTAGGAATCCGGGAAAATAAAACGGCCTCGCATTCTTTACTCAAAACCTGGACTGAAGAGTAAAGTCTCGAGGTCTTTGTTTCTAATTTCGTGGTTGAAGTACAAATAATACTAGCGTAACAGCCCGTGCAAGGCACGAGCCTGCATAGAAACGTCAATAATTTTTTTGCGAGTAGGTCGATTTATTAACGTGAGGTTTGTGTAATCGTAAGTTTGATCGTGTAAGATGAGAAGTGTGAGTTGTGCAGAGCAATAAGAAATTTTGTTGGCGAATAATGTAACTATTTTGAATGATGAACGTACCCTTGTCAGGTTTTGAGACTTGTTCATATATTAATTAAATAATTTCTCACTGAATTTGTTCATATATCGAAATAATTTTATAATTAAAAATACATTAGATGATAATATTTGCAATTTATCGTAAATTTGTAATATTGCGTACCGTTGTCATGAATCAAATACTTGTAAATTTGATTAGATTTCGTAATATTCAACTAATATCTATATGATAAAAGGCACATGATTATTTTTATCGATGTAAGAATGATTAGACAACATTAATGACTTGTGCATATATATAATTTCCAAACAACTATTTTTTGGTTCCATCTTTTTTTCCCCTTCATATAGAGTGGGTTCATGTTATAATGACGTAAGTAAATGTTTCAACTCAATCATCATAAATAATTGAAATCCTAAATTTTAAAAATTCATATATAACTCAAATTGAATTATCTTATATATATTTCTCAAAATTCATGTATTTTGCACAATTATATAATTTTATAAATATATGGTACAAATTAATGAATTCTGAATCAACTATAATCTATACTAAACTATAATAAACAAAATGGGGTATAATTTATCATTTGGTTCACAACTCATATTGGATATCCTTTTCAATCACAATCGATACTGATGGGTCTTTGAAGTCAAATTGATTGGAACATCTAGATGTATTACTAAAAGTTATGCTACATAGAAGTTTAAGGTTTGAATCTCATCAACAACATATTAAAATAAACATTTATTACAAATATGTTAAAATTAACATTTACTCTGAACGGCTGATCCGGCAGAACAACTCAAAAATTAAAAAACATAAATAAAGGTAAAAATACGTGAACCACTCGTTACTATATTTAATTTGATTATAATAATTTAAATAAAAAAGTAAAATAATACAAAAAATAACTCGTACTTTGCACGTGTTATAAATAAATATATACTGATAAATATATCATTTTTAAGACTAATTTTTTTTTTAAAAAGTAATGTAAATGTGATGACTTTATAAATGTTCAGGGATTATTCATCTATTTAAAAGTGAAAAATAACCATGATTTTGACCTGAAGACTTATACGGGGTTATACTGTTTTTTCAATACAAATATTGAATGACATTTTTGTAATAATAAACTCAACCTTTTCATATACAAAAAATAAACTTTACTTGTATTTTATTGTGTATTAGCTTCAGTGTTGTAATTCGACGATGTTCTCAAAGCCCACAAACCCTATTTAGAATTTCATTTATCAAAATGATTTTATGATATTACACATCCAATTAATATATTATATAAAATTCTATTATTATTAAAGACTTATACTTTTTTTTAACATCATTCAATAATTTTGTACATACAATTTGAATTTTTATTATTAAAACTTATAGTCTAACTGGTCGTCATTAATAGTTAGACAATTTTATAATTCTTATGATCGAGAAAAATCATATCTTATTTTCATCTATTGCATATTAATCATGTTGATTTTTTATTTAAAACATAGATCATGTTTTTGAGTTACTGTCTTTTTGGAATCAATTCAATTGTATCTTCTACATTTTCAAATATTTATCTTTTTAGTCGAATTATACATTTAAACCCCTCAAAGTCCAAATGTTTGATCAATAAAACATTTCTAATTTAACTCAAATATTTGATATTTTATATACTTAAAAATTATGATATATAGTTCATATTTGATGTAGTTATATATTATGTATGATTTTATAGATAGAATATATATATTTTTATTTAAATAGTATAATACATTTATATATATCCAAAGAGAAAAATGAAAATGAAAATATTTTTTTATCCGAAATAATTTACATTCATGTGTAACATGTGAAATTATATCATATAAATTTTATTTTTCATACTCATCATTTATTATGACAAAGAGAGTGTAAATATTTTATTTTTTACATTTATCATTTATAATGAAAGAAAACCTTTTTTGTAATTATATACTCCGTAATATTCTACATTTTAAATCATCACCCCAATTTTTGACTCGGACATCAATTGGGGGATTAAAATGGTGGAAAAGTGAAAAAATTGACGAAAAAAATGAGTAAATTAGAGATATGCCGAAGTTAATAAAGAATGACATGTAATATTAGAAAATATCAACAAATGAAGTGTTTATTTTGAAAAGAAATTTGTTAAGAAATGAATGTGACGAACAAAGTGTATAAGCATTAGCATTACATAATTTTGATGCTTATTTTCTTAATTTTAAATTATAGATTTAACAAATAATGAGATACATAACATATACAATAGTTCTTATATTAGATCAAGTTCATTACTATATTTTATGTATAATTAATTAATTCTAATAATGTAAAATAGTGATATATAATATGATATAAAAATATGACTTATCAACAACATAACTAAAGTATATTTAATCAAAAATATACAACTATAATAAAAATTTAAAACGATGATTGATCATTTACATATATATATATATAATAACGTAAATAAAAAATACAGATTTATATAAATAATATGGACCAATATTTCCTTTACTCAAAGGTTCAAAATAAAAAAATAAAAATATAGAATTAGAGGAAATAATGTGACTTATCTAATAAAATCTTTCAAGTAAACTCAAAAAACAACGTAGCATAGTGATTATGTTTTGGACTTCTTGGAAGGAGGTTGGAGGTTCGATTCCCTACATTAACAAATATTAACATATTTTTGCATAATAATATAACAGTGGTATTTTTGTTATTTTTCAAAAAATAGGGGTAAAATCGTAACTTCGCAAGCATTAAAATGGCAAACTTTGCCCTTGTGTTGACATATAATATATAGTAATAGATAGAAAAGGAAAGAAGAAAAACAAATTTATATAAATAATTCAAACCAACATTTTATTTATTCAATCATCAAAGTAAAAAAAAATAATATAAGAGATAAAAGACGTGGGTTATCTAATAAGTTTTTTGAAATAAACTCAAAAAGGCATGTAGCATAGTGGTTAAGCCCATGAATATCTTGGAAGGAGGTTGCAGGTTCGAATCTCTGTAGTAACACATCTATTAAAAAATTTTTGTATAATAATATACGAGTGACATTTTTGTTATTTTTCAAAATAAAAGGGTAAAACAGTAATTTCGCGGCCATTTAATTGGCAACTTTTGCCCTTGTGTTGGCCTATTATATATAGTAATAGATAGATAGATAGATAGATTGATAGATTCTCCACTTCGCGCAATTCTTATGTAGGTTACTAATATGTTTACCATATAACTTTTTTAGTCATTGTTATTAGAACACCATCATATAACGATTCCCAACATCGTATTAAATTTAACATTTTTCTAAAAAATATTACATACAAAAAATTAAGGTTTGATTTTCGAAAACAACATATTAACATTAAACATTTGTAACATTAGTTTTTTTTTTAACAAATTTAAAGCAAATTCTATTAACTTGAAAAGAACTCGGCTGGGACAATGAAATTCTATTTTAAAAAGTATTAAACATAGAAGCTAAAATTAAACATTCTACTTAATTATTCATTAAATTTTTAAAAACATCTATTATATATCTTATGTTGCACAAGAACTTTGTGAAACATTTTATTCAACAACTTGAAATTACATAACTGCCCCTCCAAAGTCAAATATTATAAAAATGTAAGAAAATTTTCATCTTGATGGGAATCGAACCTAAGACACTTCAATACTAATTACTAAGAATTTCAAGTCACCAATTTAACCATTGAGCTACTCGGGCTTTTTTGGTGTGGTATAAAACCCAATAGTATGGTAATGTCTTTCACAAATATTATTTTACACTTTAGTTTTTATTCAAGATTCTTTCATGATAATTTCATTTGTCTGATTATTAATAAAAGTGGTTATTGTTATAAAGTATATCCAATAGACACGTATCTCTTTAATTAAATTTAATTATGTTTCTTCCTTTGTATTCACAATTTTAAGACAAAGTACAAATGCATTTTTAGTCACATAATATCACTTTTTAGTCCGAGCATCCAATAATACAAAATAATACAAAATAGTAATTATTTTGTCTCAACTATGTTCATACATATCAGATAATATAAGTAATAATATAAGCACCTCTATAGTTGTTACCCTGAATAGAGATGAACGTAATCTGGATTCAGATCGGATTTTTCGATATCCGATAGGGCCGGGCTTTTTTAAATCGAGACAAATTTTCTCTGAAATATTTATACCTGTAGATAGGGTCGGGTCGGGAGGGGCCAAATCGGATTTTTACAAATTATTTTAGATATTGATAACTTTAACTTTAACTTTTTTTTTATTTTTTCGGATTTAATTAAAAAAATTAAGCTTTTATCCGAGATTTAATTGAAAATTCTAACTTTTTGGATTGGACTTTTATCCTGATCAAGACTACGTCCAAATCGAGATTAAATTTGGGTTTATTCGGCTCGAACCGGATCGAGGTTTTGTGAAAAATATGTGATCCGTTTAAGCCTGCGGGCTGGATCCAATTGAGGTGGACTTTTTTTTAATCAGATTTTTTCCGATTTTTTTAACCAGTTCGAACAGTTTTTTTCGAATACGAATTTGTGTGCATCTCAATCCCGCCACCTCATGCATTAAGGACAAGTATACTACTCCGGCCGCTTATAGAGAATTATGGAGACTGGAGAGTATTGGTACTTTCGAAATGGAGCCTTTATTTGACACCTTTAACTAATTCCTATCTGATTATTAATTAGCTTATAAAACTAATCATCAAATACATTCAACTAAGAACAAAATCTTCTTCGGATAGCAACTGATGAAGATTTAGTTATTAGGCAACCCTTTTGCCTAGAATGTATGCTTAATTAGTTAGTTAATGGCTACATTTCTTGGTAAGTGCTGCTATATTGTCTATCTGAGTGTTTTTTTTCCTTCCTAATAAGTTTTTCCAAGTTTCCTCTTGATTTCTGTTTGCTTTTCTTAAGTTTCTGAATCTGATTCATCTGAATGACAGGTTGTTGATACAGATCAACAAATTTATTAATTCACAAGGAGCCTGAAAGGGTATGAACAATCTTAAAATTTACGAGCTTGTCGTTATGAACATTTTCCTTCTATCTTATTATTGCATAATGCACAGTTATTTATTTTGTCCTTAAGTTTTTTCTTCGTCTTGTATTTCTAAAATATGAACGCACTCTGGTATTTCAGATGTCAAATGGTGCCACTTTGGCTAACTAATTAAACCATACGATTCTAATATATACACCTTCTGATATATTTACAGATACTTACAATGGCTTTTGAGTTTTGATATCTCACTAGCACAATCTCAAGTAACCCTATTCACCTCTCTCGGCCTTTGTTGTTGTCAATTAAACCCTCTATAAAGTAAGAATGTGTTGATTATAGTACTTTAATTATTACATGTTTTGTTCAGCCCTGTACATGTTGCCAGATGATCCTTCCTACATGGAAAGAAAGATACCTAAATGAGGAGATTGATCATTTTTCCTTTATTCAAATGGAATTAATCGTTTTTCCTTAATTCAGATGGGATTATTTTATTAAAATCTAGAATATGATTAAAGCTCCATGCCCGTTCTCTTAATATCCCTCCAAAATTTGGCTCTATGCATGTTCTTCCTCTTTTTTCTATTTATTTACAATTGTTATGATACTGACCAAGTATAATATTTTGAGGCTTTTGGATTCTCTTTTCATTTTGTGGCATTCAACTGTCAACTTTTAATTGTCGTTACTTCTGTATTTAATATTGTGATGCTTTCGTACCTGACATTGTCACTTAAAATTTGTGGCAATTAGCTGATGCATTATTTTGATTCAAAAATTTGGACACCTAATCGAAACCAGAAGGGTTAATTGTTAGACTTAGCATATGGTCGAGTTTGACTATGTGATACTACTTATTTTATAATTATACATTTGGACTAGAATATTGAGGTATTATAATACTCCACACTTTTGATTTGTTATTATACATGGAGATCGATACAAGTTTTCCTAAGCATTTTGCCTCAACTCAATTAAATTAGTAATAAACAAGATTTGTATTTCAATATATTTGTAATGGTATTGATAAAACTATAATTTCATTTGGTGTAGCCATGTTTATTTGAAACCTCATTTTGGAGTCTGTTATCTCACCAAACGTCGATTATATTGCGAAAGTCATGGAGCCTACCCCCAAAACTTGGATATTGCTCAGTCTCTCAGCCACTTTTTTGGTCGTGGGCTTTAGAATCTCACTAAAGCCATCTGCAAATGGAAGGAAAGAAGCAAACTGTCAATGTTCTATTCAATTATTAAACATTTGATATGACATGTATTGGAAATCAGTTGTGGCCAGTGTTAGCTGTAAGTTACATGGTCTGAAATGATAGATATGACACTGAAAGTTCTAGCATGAGAAGTCATTGACCCTTTGAATAGACTTTTTTGTGGTTGTTTTTTGTACACTTACAAAACTAGCCTGTATTCTAGGGAGATACTAGCTGATGGTCAATATGACCAATACTTTATCAGATATCTATTATATATAATTTGAAAATTTATCTTGCAAAGTTACTTAGCAGTTTGACTCTATATTTTCTCCCGTTAACATATATTGGGAAATCTTTAGTGTGTCAACCTCTTAGAAAGAGTCTTCACACAAAAAATTGGATTTCCCGAACCAGGGAAAGAGTCTTCACAAAAATTTGGGTGTCCCGAACCAACAATCAGGGAAAAGGTTAATGAAACTTTCAGTGTTGCCGGTCAAAAAATCTCGATATTCAATGGAAGCAAAGTATGTAGGCAAGTGTTACTAAGGCCTGGATACAACCCGGAGACCAAGATGATGCAAATTTGATCCTACTTCGTAAATTTAGCGGACAAAGATACCGAGATACACACATACAGAATGGTTCTCCCTGCTCACTTACCACTTGCCAACCTACAAGCACTTCAAAATAACATGTTGCCTACAAACACTTCAAAGCTACAACATTACTGTCAAATATGACCTTTTGCAACCAAAAAAGGATCCTACTTGCAACACAACCTATTGCATTTCACATACAATTTTACAACATATAATGCTAGAATATGCTCGTGCCTCGCACGGGCTACAAATCTAGTTAAAATTTAAACGATAACAAAAACATTCAAAACAAGCACCGGTGATAAATTAGTATAATTAATAGATAAAATAGTAGTCGGGTAAATGGGCAAGCCAACAGGACTGTGTAACACAAAAGAAGGTCATACTAGATGAGCTTAATTAATTATTTGTCTATACATTTTGTGCATTATTTAACGCCTATATACATACATATATATATATATATATATATATATATATATATATATATATATATATATGAAGGCTCCGTGAGAACCTGTTAAATGAGTAACCTAAGAACTATTTTCTAAACACGTGTTAAGAGTTACTTCTCTTAATATAAAGACATCAGGCCTTATTTCTTGTGGCAAAAACATATAAATAACACAACATTTATTCATATTTTACTATTTCAATTTCATCACATATTGTTTGTATACAAAATAATATTGATTTAATAAAATCATAACATTCTCCAAAAACAAATTACAGAACACGAAGAATTTAGTAATTTACATAACACAAAAGATTTACAGAACACCAAATACAAAACATTAAAAATATTCAGAATATATAAAATATAAAGGATATAAGTTAATATAAAAATTAAAATAATAAACACAAACAAAAATTAAAAGTATATAATACAGAACATTAGAAATTTACAGAACATTAAAATACAGAACATAGAAATTATGTAATTTTATTATACAACATAAACTAATCTAATTATTGTATAACATATTGAATATTTTTTTCATAAAAATTATTATTTTATCATGACACAGTGGGGAAAAAAGAATTTTTTTAGTATACATATTTCTAAGTATTAATCACGGAAATAGATGAAGTGATAGGTCCATAATTTAATACATTTTTAATACCTATTTTATGTTTGTTTTCGTAATTTTATTATTTAATAAATTGTTTTCTTTTGTTTTGTAGGAAAATAAATAAAATCATATTTCAAGCAGAAAAAGGTGAAAAAGGCAAGGAGATGGAAATACTTGAAGTCAAAAGGAAATTGGAGAAAAATTGGAAAACTTATCGGAGAAGAAAAAGGAATTGAGGAAATATTTCCAGAATCCGATTTGTAGTCAAAGAACCCAAGCCCATTATTTTTCCTATAAATATAGATCTCCTTTCTTGTATTTGAGACACCTGGAATTTTATAGAAGCTAGTACTTTGTTAATTCTGAAAGGCATATGTTTAGGCCTGTTAATATTCCGAGGAAACAACTTAATTTAAACAAGTTTGTAATAAGTAAATAATAAGTTAATATATCACAGGAATCTCAGATAGTTTTATCTGTCAAGAGAATGGAGAATTAAAGTCATCTACAGACTTGAAGTTATTCTACATTGAAAGAAGTTCAATTTATTGTTCAAGCCTCAGTGAAGTATTCAAGTTAGTGGATTTACTGCAGTGACAGAGATTTCCAGTGGTGACGGAAGAAGTACAGGACACAGAGTATTGTCAGAGCTAAAGAGAAGAAACCACAGCTTTAAATGTTTTAAAGATGAAGAATTATCATTGAAGTCAGTTATTCATGAAACCAGACAGTGCATCGAATGACGACATCATCAGTGGAATTAAATCATATCTATTCAGTGGTTTTCAGAAGAGAGAGAGATGCAAGGCTTTAAAGATATCTTATTTGATTTATTAATTTAATTTAATTAATAAATTAATTCTATCAGAATTGATTTATTTATTAAATTAATTAGGTTAGTAGTTTAAATTATTTATTAACTTAATTCTATTTAAGAAGAATTAATTTAATCTATAATTTAATCTATCTAATTAAATTAAAAGGATTTTCTGAAAATGAACTAGTATGACCTATGTTTATTGTTATTAGAAACTCGGTATGACCTTAGTAGATAATTCGGTATGGCCTATTTTCTAGGTTCTACTGAATTATTTATAAGGTCATATTAAGTCTTTTTGAAGGTCATACCAAGTACTTTTTCTGGGTCATACAATCTTCTTTTTTGGTCATACCGAAATTTAGAAATTGTGTTGACAGGTCATTCTAATCTTAAGAGGTTCTACCGATTTC
This sequence comes from Heracleum sosnowskyi, assembly GCA_030848705.1. Taxonomy (NCBI): domain Eukaryota; kingdom Viridiplantae; phylum Streptophyta; class Magnoliopsida; order Apiales; family Apiaceae; genus Heracleum; species Heracleum sosnowskyi. Next base: position 111,618,113 of record CM061244.1, on the reverse strand, counting down.
TGTTGGAGGTCATACAAGGCTTAATTGATGTGTATTAATTAAAGACAGAACAGAAAAAGGAAGGCAGTTGAAGAAAAGTATCAAGAACACACAGAAGCATTTACTCAAGAACAAACGAAGCTTTATATCTTATTTCTTCTCAAGCAATTAATTCTAGTTTGTATTGTTAAATCCGAACCACTAGAATTTGATTACTTGTATTGCTTTGACTATCTAGCGGATTTTTATCCCTAGAACGAATCTTAAATTATCAAATATTGTTAAATCATTTTATTACAAATATAGATAATTTCATGTCGAATTTATTCTAGATTTGTTTTAATTTATTTAAGATTCAATCTTGTACTCAGTATCATTTGTAACACCCTTCAAGTTTAATATTAGTTATATTTAACTTGAATCTTGTTTCATTTTTATTCCGCATTAATTTGTTCCTAAACAGTTTTATTCTAAAAGGACAAATTCGATTAAACGGTATAGTTTGTATTCAACCCCCCTTCTACAAACTTATCAGGACCTAACAATGGGCATCAGAGCCTTTTGATTGATATACAAATCAAAGATCCAATTGTTTTGAGATTTTTCTTTTAAACTCTGATTTTTTATTTGAATTCTAAAAATCTCAAAAGATGTCTACTACACAGAAAGTGGGGACAGTTAAAATCCCAATATTCAGCAAGGAGCATTATCCAATGTGGAAGAAGAAAATGCTCCTATTTCTTAAGGTTGCAAATCCTAAATACTTGGATGTGCTGAAGAGTGGTCCCAAACTCCCTATGATTATTGATCCTGAAGTTGTTGAGAATAATGTTGTGACTAGGGCTGCTAGAATGTACCCTAAAGATCCCAAGGAATACACTCCTGATGAGAAAGAGGATGTTACCTTGGATTCCTGTCTTCAGTTGATCCTTATTGAGAGTCTTGATCCTATAATGCATAATCATGTCCTAAATTGTGAAACTGCCAAACATATTTGGGGAACCATAGAGATAATCAATGAGGGGACAGAAGAAGTTAGGGAGAATATGCTGGAAATTCTCACTTCACAATATGAGCATTTCAGATCAAACCCTGGTGAAGGTATCTCTCAGGTTTTTGAAAGATACAACAAATTAATCAATGATCTGAATCTCAATGGGAAGCACTACACCAACAAGGAGATTAACAAGAAGTTCCTTCTTACCCTACCACCTCATTTGGAGCACAAAATTTCTGCCATTAGAGAAGCAAGAGATATGAATGAGATTGCTTTGGAGAGATTGTATGGTGTGCTGAAGACCTATGAGCTGGAGCAGATTCAACAAAGGGAGCTGTATGGAACTGGGAAAATTGTTGGTACCTCTACTGCATTGGCTGCTGAAGTCCCACAGAGACTGGAAGTGAAGGCTGTTCAACCTTCTAGTTCTCATATGAATGTTATTGATGCTGAATATGGATTAACATCCATTGATCAATCTGGTGGTGACTTCTATTCTTTAGAAGAACTTGATCAGCTGGAGGATGGTGACTTGGCTTTGATAGTCAGGAAGTTTGGGAAGTTCAGATTCAAGAGGAATCCCAATCTTAAGTTCAGACCCAGATTTCAGAGAGGTGGATCTTCATCTTCAAGTGGCACAAGGGGTGGCTACAAAACTGGAACTGTGGATAGGAGCATAATCAGATGCTACAATTGCAATGAGTTGGGTCACTTTGCCACTGAGTGCAGGAAGCCAAAGCAAGTGACCAGAAACACATTTGATTCTAGCAAGAAGAACAAGATTGGGAAAGCATATGTTGCTGAGGGAAAGAGTTGGGATGACACTGACAGTGATGAAGAAGCAGGTGAGATGGGGAACCTTGCTTTAATGGCTAAAGAGGAAAGCACTTCATCCAGATACATGTCAGAGGTAACCTTTACTGACGCTGAAATGATTTATCATCTTGGTGGCACCATAAGTTGTGCACGCACTGAAAATGATAGAATAAATCTTTTAAACACAAATCTTGAAAAAGAATTAAAAGAATTGAAACTTGTGCATATTAATCAGGATGAACTTACTGAGAAAATTGCTTTTCTTGAGAATAGGGTTAAATGTTATATTCAACTGGAAACCATTCTCAAAGATCAGATTAGTGAGCTTAAGACCAAAGCTAATGCTTACTTCAGTTCTTGTAAGACTGCTAAAGAAATTCTGAATAAGCAAGCTGTTGGTAATCATGTCAATATAGGGTATGATTATAATAAGGCTATTGGACTTCTTGGAATTAATTCCCCTTGTAACTTCAAATCTGAAGGGAAGGCTGTTCCATATATACTTAAGGGTATTAAAACACCCTTCTGTAAGGAGTCTGAGGCAGAGCCTATGAATGAAAACTCTATCATTATTGCTGAGGAGATTCATGAAGAAGATGTTGCTTTAGAAGCTGAGCAATCCAAAAAATGCATATCTGATATTCCAGTCAAAGTTGCTACAACTAAAAAGACTAAATCAGATATCCATAAGTTGGATCAAAACAATTGTTCTAACATGCCTATTATTAATTCTTCTCATAAAGCATGTGGTGTGGATAATTGCATGTCTTGTGCTTTCAATGTTATGTATGCTTGTTTTAATAGTAAGCATGTATCTAGTGATAAGACTTCTCCACGTCAACATGTTAATAGTAAGAAGCATGTTAAAGCTAAGACTGCTAATCCTCCTAATATTAAAGTGGATTCATTTATCCCTAAGCCTACTCAGAAATGTGTTAAGGCTGGCTATAAATGGAAACGCTCTTATGTGAAAGAGGTTGAAGTAGTTTTAGTTAGAAATGTTGTTTTGCCTGACAAAGGCCAGTTTTTTAAGTATGCCGGACCCAATCAATTTTGGGCTCCGAAGAAGGACTAATCAATCTGATATTGCAGGGAGTTAAACAGGTAAACCGAGTTATGTGGATTCTGGATAGTGGTTGTTCAAGGCATATGACCGGAGATAGAGCCCTGCTATCAGATGTGGTTGTGAAAGCTGGCCCAGTAGTTACCTTTGGAGATAACAGCAAGGGTATTACGAAAGGATATGGCTGTTTGAAGTACGGAAATGTTATCATTGAAGATGTTTCATTTGTGGAAGGTCTGACGTTCAATCTTCTCAGCATCAGTCAGTTCTGTGACAGAGGATATGCTGTTTCCTTTGAAGGAGAGATGTGTCAGATCACTCACAAGAAGAATGGAAAGCCTGCTCTTCAAGGAGTAAGGAAAGGTGACTTGTTCATAGCTGATCTGAACTCGGGATTCAAAGATGAAGTTAATTGTTTTTATGCTAAAGCTTCATCAGATGATAGTTGGCTATGGCACAAGAAGATGTCTCACCTTAACTTCAAAACTATGAACTCTTTAGTCAAGAGGGAATTAGTTAGAGGTTTGCCTCAGATGGAATTTACACAGGAAGGACTGTGTGAGGCATGTCAGAAGGGAAAGTCAAAGAAAGCTTCTCACAAGGGCACTGATACATCATCAATAACTGAACCTCTTCAGCTACTGCACATGGATTTGTTTGGTCCAGTTAATGTGATGTCCATGTCAAAGAAACAATATGCACTTGTGATTGTTGATGACTATTCAAAGTATACATGGGTTTTATTCCTACATTCCAAGGATGAGACCCCATTCCTGGTGATTGGCCATGTAAAGTTGATTGAGCTGGATTCTAGATTCCCTGTTAGAGCCATAAGGTCAGATAATGGTACGGAATTCAAGAATGCCATTCTAACTGATTTTTGTGCTGATAAAGGAATAACAAGACAGTATTCTGCCCCTAGAACTCCTCAACAAAATGGAGTAGTGGAAAGAAAGAATCGTACGTTGATTGAAGCAGCTAGGACTATGCTTAGTGAGTCCAAACTTCCAACGTACTTTTGGGCTGAAGCAGCGAATACAGCTTGTTATACTCAGAATCGAACGTTAATCAACAAGGACTTAATGAAGACTCCGTATGAGATCATGAACAACAAGAAACCAACTGTCAAGTACTTTCATGTATTCGGAGCAAAATGCTTTGTGCTTATAGATGACAATGTTAAACGTGGCAAGTTTGATGCAAAGGCACAAGAAGCTATTTTTGTTGGATATTCTAGAAGATCTTACAGGGTCTATGTGGTTGGCAGTCACACAGTAAAGGAAAGTGTCAATGTTACTTTTGATGACACTAAGTTCCCCGGTATCCAAAAAGAAGACTCATCTGAAAAACTGAAGTTTGATAACTTGCCAGACTCAGAATCAGATGATGAAGACCCACCTGAAGTTATTGCTGGTGATGATAATAACAATGATGATAATGATCATGGTGATGGTGGTGGAAACACTGGTAACAATGGAGATACCACCAACACTGGAGAAGAATCATCAAGGCAAACAGGCAACAACTCAGGGGGAGCAAATGAAGGATCAACTAGTCACTCACAACATCAAAGTGAATTTCAAGGCGAATCATCAAGATCAAATCTTCCAAGACAGACTGTTTGGAATAGAGCTCATCCTTTTGAGTTGATCATTGGTGATCCAGATGTTGGAGTTAAAACTAGAAGAGCTTCTCAGAATGAATGTCTTTTCTCAGCATTTTTATCTAAAATGGAGCCAAAGAAAACTGAGGAAGCACTAACTGATCCAGATTGGGTAATTGCTATGCAAGAAGAACTCAATCAATTTGAACAACAGCAAGTCTGGAAGCTGGTACCCAGGCCAAAGAACAAGAAAGTAGTTGGTACAAGATGGGTATACAGGAACAAGCTAGATGAGGATGGCATTGTCACAAGGAACAAGGCAAGATTGGTTGCACAAGGGTATTCTCAAGCTGAAGGCATTGATTATGATGAAACCTATGCACCAGTGGCTAGACTTGAGGCCATCAGGATGTTCTTAGCATTTGCTGCTTATTCCAATTTTAAAGTCTATCAAATGGATGTTAAGAGTGCATTCCTGAATGGTGAACTTGATGAAGAAGTGTATGTGGAACAGCCCCCTGGCTTTGAAAATCAGGAGTTGCTGGACTTTGTGTACTTTCTCTTCAAGGCTATCTATGGTCTCAAACAAGCCCCAAGAAAATGGTATGACACTCTCTCTGGTTTTCTTTTAGAAAATGGTTTTGTTAGAGGTATCATAGACAAAACTCTTTTTTCAAAGAAACACAAAAATGATATGATATTAGTCCAAGTCTATGTGGATGACATCATATTTGGGTCTACTAATGATAATCTCTGTAAGAGATTTGCTCAGCTAATGCAGAGTAAGTTTGAAATGAGTATGATGGGTGAGCTGAAGTTCTTTCTTGGATTGCAAGTAAGTCAAAGGTCAAATGGTATATTTATTTGTCAATCCAAGTATCTCAAAGAACTCCTCAAGAAGTATCATATGGAGGATTCAGCATCAGCAAGGACTCCATCTTCAACAGCAATCAAACTTGGAGCTTCTGACAAATCTATCAAGGTAGATGTTACAAGTTACAGAGGTATGATTGGCTCCTTACTCTATCTTACTGCTAGTAGACCAGATATTATGTATGCTACATGCTTGTGTGCAAGGTTCCAAGCGGACCCTAGAGATGTTCATCTCGTTGCTGTGAAAAGAATCTTGAGATATCTTAAGGGTACACCTAGTTTAGGTATCTGGTACCCTAAAGATTCTGGTTTTAATCTTGTTGGATATACAGATTCTGATTATGCAGGTAGTGTTGTGGATAGAAAAAGCACCTCTGAGAGTTGTCAATTCCTAGGAGGTAGGTTGATTTCCTGGTATAGCAAGAAACAGCAAACAGTTTCCAATTCAACAGCAGAAGCTGAATATATTGCTGCTGGAAGCTGTTGTGCTCAGATCTTATGGATACGGAATCAATTAAAGGACTATGGCTTTGCCTTAGACAAAATTCCCATATTTTGTGATAATACAAGTGCCATAGCAATCTCCAACAACCCTGTGCAGCACTCGAGAACAAAGCACATTGATATCAGGTATCATTTTATCAGAGAGCATGTTATGGATGGAACAGTGGAGTTGCACTTTGTACCCACTGAAGAACAGACTGCAGACATTTTCACTAAATCTGTTGACGAATCCACATTCATCAGGTTAGTTGGTAAATTGGGTATGTTGAACAGTCTTAGTGATTGATAATATCTCCAGGTTTGTTCTTAACTAAATCATTTTCTCTTGTTGATTTTAAGATGTTAAATATTGCCAATCCATGTTTATTGTATAAAGCTTGGTAATTTAAATATTCTGAATAATTTAAATTTCTTTAAAAATATTTTTCTCATTTTACATGGAGAAATGTATTTTTATTGAAATTATATTTATTTAGAATCGTTTAAGTTATTTTCAGATTATAAATATTTTTGTTCAGATTTTTATGCAGGTTTAGTGTAATTTTGTGTTTTGGTTAGTTTTTATGCAGTAGGTTTCTTAACTGTTAGCATTTTATGTGTAATTTTTGTTGTTTTGATGTTACTGTGTTCATTTATAACTCGGTATGACCCTCTAGAGGTCATATTGGCTTATTTTTCAATAATGTTATTAGTTTAATTAGTAATAAAACTCGGTATGACCCTCTAGACAGGTCATATTGGTTTTTATTTTGGTTATTTAATTTCAAAAACTCGGTATGACCCTCTGCTATGGTCATATTGGATTTTATTCTTTTAATTAATCAGTATTTTCTTTGTTTTCTCGGTATGACCTCAAGCAAAACTCGGTATGACCTCCCTTTAGGTCATACCGAGCTCAGCAGAACCCTTGCCTATAAATACTAATGCTTTTCAGGTTCTTTTGCTCTTCATACCTTTCTAACTCAAGTTTTTACTTAGTTAACTTTGCTCTGGTTTGTGTTTTATTCTTAAAACAACGAACTATTGCAAATTTTTCTTGTGAATTACTTGGGATTTTATTTCTTTTCTGATTATTATTATTATTAATTGCTGTGTTATTCTAGTAATTTTTTTATTTTATTATTTATTCTTAAATGGCTGGTGAGTTTGTTGTTGAACGTTTTAATAATTACGTTGGCTATTGTGATCCCCTTAAGTGTTCTGTTGAACGTTTTAGGCCGTGGATTCATTTTTTAAATGAACAATCAATTGTTAGCTATGCTATCACTGCTTCTGTTGATTTAAAGATTGAACCCCTTCGTCTATTATGCTTAACTGCTGTTGTTGCTGAAGATATGCGATCTTTCACATTCACTATTTCTGATCGTCAGTACACAGTAACTAAGGAGATCTTTTGTCAAGTGCTTCAGTTTCCACTTGATAACTTTGTTAGATTCCCTACTGATCCTGAGTTAGTTCAATTTTTCTCTAGTATTGATTACCAAGGAAATATTGTTCTTCCTCGTCTGAATAAGGGTAATCTAGCTTGTGAGTGGGATTTGTTCTTTGACTGTTTAGCTAAAGTTTTTAGTAATTCTACCAAAAACAACTTTACCATCATAACTTCTCTTCTACAAAACATTGCCTATGCTGCTGTTTTTAATCTGAGAGTGGACATAGGAACTCTTCTGTGGGATCTCTTGATAAGGAGGATTTTCAATTACCCTAGAGATATTGAAACTGGAAAGAAAGTTAGATGCTTTTATTCTCGTTTCCTTTCTCTAGTGTTGAATCATGTTCTTTCTGATGAACATAAAACCCTTTTTCAAAACACTCCTTTTCAAGTCCCCGCACATACTAATCCTCTCATTTATTCATCTTTGTCCACAAGCTCCAAGTCTGGAAGGAGACCCCTAGTTCCACAATCTTATCTGCGAGAGATTTTGCAACCACAGTTACCTTTACTCTTTATTGAACATCCAGTGGTTGGATCCTCGTCAGCAGGAACTTCAATGGCGCCTCCTAACACCATGGCACTTCAGGTAATATATCATCTCTCAACTGCTCCACTAACCCAAGAGGTTCTTAGGATTGACCAAGGGATTGTAGAACCACAATCTCTGTCCCCGGTCATAGAGCCACACACAGAGTCAAATCCATTGACCGCTCCCCTAGAACTATCAGCTATAACAAGATCAAGAGAGCAACTTGAAGTAGAGTTTAATATGAGTGATCCCACAGCTCTGCCTCCACCACTAAAGAAGAGAAGAACACTCCTTGAGGCATCTGTTAGCCAGTCTGTATCCTCCCAAAAGGATATGGATTCTCAAAAGGCCAATGAACAGTTACTAGAGACATCCTCTCAACAGGATGAATCTATTGAAATTCGCCATCAGGCCATGGCATTCTGTACAGAGTCAAGCACTCTCCCATTACTCACAATGGGAGAAAACACTTCTGAAACATTAGTAGAGACTCTTGCACAGGACACTCTGCGAGGAGAGCACATAGGAATGATTGGTGAAACAGTGCCTACCATTGTCACGGTAGAAGAGCCTTCATAGGCTTCAGAGGGAAAATCTGGTTCTTCGCCCCCAATAATAGAATCATTTTCTCCCCTCCCAGAGGGAACATCTCTGGCTCCCCTAAGGGATTCTTCACTCGCAGTTTCAACTGGAGAAAGTGAAGGGCAACATGGTAAGTCTATATCTGAAGCAATTCAGTTTTCAATTTCTGATGAATTTTTGGACTTTACCATGGATTGGGATTCGCGAACTCCCATTGCACCACCAGTGACCTCTCAAGAAGGGGCTATGGTGATTTTTTCTGCAGGTACTTCAACTCCTACTCTGGATAGACAGCTAGTGGTTAGTAAAACACAGAGCGAAACACAAGCACGTGAGGTGAGTGAAACACCATCGAAAGAAATTGAGATGAGTGCACACAATGACACATACACTGCTTCTTTGTTGGCTCAAATAGCTAATCTTCAGAAACAACTACAAGAGTCCCAGGCTGAGAAAGATATTCTCAAGGCACAAGTGGATGAACGGTCTTCTTCTTCCACCTCTGTAAATAATCAGCTGGGTCATCTTAGAGATGAGATACAGGGAGTAAAAGTCATATTGGTCCCAAAGCTGAATGCTGTTCAAGAGTCACAGGTGTTAATGGCTTCAGATATGTCAGAGCTTCTGGTTTCTAATGCTGAGATCAGGGAGGCTATCAAACAGATTCCTATTATTTCAACCAAAGTAGACTCCTTTCAAGATACTATTGATGAAAATCAGTACTTCAATGATGAGAGGTTTACCAAGATTGAAGGAGGGATGCAACATCTGAACGAGGGCATGAAACATCTGTATACTATGATCAAGGTCTCACATCAACCCAATGCTGAACAGAAGAAATTCTTTGAGGGTGATGATGATGAAGGGGGCAATGGTGACAGGGATGGTGAAAGAGAAAGAGAAGGTAAAGAGGAGGATCCTAAAACTGATAAAGTTAAATCTTTAGAGGATTCCTCAACTAAGGGGGAGAATAAGGAGAAGGAGTTACAAGGAGGAGAAGCTGGAGGTTCTGGTTCTGCAAAGGACAAAGGGAAGCAGAAGTTAACTTTTTCTGATGCTGACTACTATCAAGGTGAAGAGGGAGTATTTGATGATGTTGAATCTGAAGCCCCTGGAGATATCTTTGGTGAGGTAGAAGTTGAAGGAGAGGCTGATTATGCTGACTGGGAAGATGAACCTGTAGTGGATCCTGCCTTTGAAGCTGAGTTGGTGAGACAAATGGCTGATTTGAAGAGGAGAGAGGAGGAAAATGCAAAGGTATCTGACATCATTTCCAAGCATCTTGTCATTCAAAAAGCTGAGCAACAAGAAAAGCAAAGGCTTCACAATCTGAAGGTCAGTGATAGAAAATTGTATGTAAGGCTCAAGCAAGGAGTGGAATGGGACAAGGCAAGAGAAATGTTTGCACATCAAGAAGGAATTAATAATGATGCAAAGTTTCTTGGGATGTTGGAAAGGTACAGACAGGTCAATCCAGATAACACAGTATATATGAAAGCTCTTCATGCAGAGATTTCAAGGATCACAACTGGATTTGACAGAGTTAGAGAGGAGTTGAAGATATATGTTTACACTCATAATGAGGGAACCTTCTTAGTGTCTCCCAATCTTCTGGAAAGCAGAACTCTCTCTGAACTATGGGTCTTCATGTGCAAGGTAAAAAGAACTTCTCCATTAGCTGAGCTGCTGCATGATCAGTTAAGAGACTTTGCAATGAAGGCTAGTCCTCAAGTTGTGGATGTGCCATATGAAGTTAAATTTTACAAAGGAAGGGCACTTCAAACTTGTGGTATGGACCCCATCTCGTTGAAAGATTATCCTGCCAGGCATCTTGTCTATATGGAGAATATGTTGAGGACAACAGGGTTTGCTACACAAGAGAAGACAGAAGTTGCTGATTTGATTCAAGACTATTGCATTGCCAATATCAAGAGATATCATCAAATGAAGAATAGGCTGAAGAAAGTCACAGCTCAACCTGTCAGACCTAGTGGCTTTACTTCTGAATCTGATCGTATTCTGGACAAGGATTTGCTTGAAGCACTTGAAGAAGGAGAGATGATGGAGTCTGAAATTTGAAGAAGCTCTAGTCTGTAAATGTTATATGTATAGAGCTTAGGTATTTCAAGATAGGATCAATGTAAATATGTGTTCAGTCTAGAGGAACATCTATCTTGTATTTATCTTTAATGTTTGAATCTGGAAAATGTTAAATGAAATCCAGAACCTTTCTTGTTATTTACTTGGCTCTTAAAAGTCATTTCTATTTCTTGTTTAAGTTAGTTGAGTTATCCTCTAGGTATTTGATTGTTATTCTCTAACAAACAAATAGGGGGAGATTGAAAGGCATATGTTTAGGCCTGTTAATATTCCGAGGAAACAACTTAATTTAAACAAGTTTGTAATAAGTAAATAATAAGTTAATATGTCACAGGAATCTCAGATAGTTTTATCTGTCAAGAGAATGGAGAATTAAAGTCATCTACAGACTTGAAGTTATTCTACATTGAAAGAAGTTCAATTTATTGTTCAAGCCTCAGTGAAGTATTCAAGTTAGTGGATTTACTGCAGTGACAAAGATTTCCAGTGGTGACGGAAGAAGTACAGGACACAGAGTATTGTCAGAGCTAAAGAGAAGAAACCACAGCTTTAAATGTTTTAAAGATGAAGAATTATCATTGAAGTCAGTTATTCATGAAACCAGACAGTGCATCGAATGACGACATCATTAGTGGAATTAAATCATATCTATTCAGTGGTTTTCAGAAGAGAGAGAGATGCAAGGCTTTAAAGATATCTTATTTGATTTATTAATTTAATTTAATTAATAAATTAATTCTATCAGAATTGATTTATTTATTAAATTAATTAGGTTAGTAGTTTAAATTATTTATTAACTTAATTCTATTTAAGAAGAATTAATTTAATCTATAATTTAATCTATCTAATTAAATTAAAAGGATTTTCTGAAAATGAACTAGTATGACCTATGTTTATTGTTATTAGAAACTCGGTATGACCTTAGTAGATAATTCGGTATGACCTATTTTCTAGGTTCTACTGAATTATTTATAAGGTCATATTAAGTCTTTTTGAAGGTCATACCAAGTACTTTTTCTGGGTCATACAATCTTCTTTTTTGGTCATACCGAAATTTAGAAATTGTGTTGACAGGTCATTCTAATCTTAAGAGGTTCTACCGATTTCTGTTGGAGGTCATACAAGGCTTAATTGATGTGTATTAATTAAAGACAGAACAGAAAAAGGAAGGCAGTTGAAGAAAAGTATCAAGAACACACAGAAGCATTTACTCAAGAACAAACGAAGCTTTATATCTTATTTCTTCTCAAGCAATTAATTCTAGTTTGTATTGTTAAATCCGAACCACTAGAATTTGATTACTTGTATTGCTTTGACTATCTAGCGGATTTTTATCCCTAGAACGAATCTTAAATTATCAAATATTGTTAAATCATTTTATTACAAATATAGATAAATTCATGTCGAATTTATTCTAGATTTGTTTTAATTTATTTAAGATTCAATCTTGTACTCAGTATCATTTGTAACACCCTTCAAGTTTAATATTAGTTATATTTAACTTGAATCTTGTTTCATTTTTATTCCGCATTAATTTGTTCCTAAACAGTTTTATTCTAAAAGGACAAATTCGATTAAACGGTATAGTTTGTATTCAACCCCCCTTCTACAAACTTATCAGGACCTAACAAATTCTCTCCTCTGTTTTTGCTCTGTTTCGTTCTTTGCTTTTTATTTGGCTGTCTCATTTATGCTTTGATTCAATTGTTTTTGTCCCTTGTCAAATTCATTCACGTGATTCAGTTAGATTACTAGGATTAGTTTATTAAATTTATACCACCTGATTCGTTTGCATGCATGTTTTCTTTATAATATTAATATTAATTAATATCCTGATTCACCTTACACGTACCAAATATTACACATTATTTGTTTTACTTGTTTTATAATTATGTCTAGCTAAATCTCTTGCCCTAGGATGAAGATGAAGTTAATTTAATTATTGTTGATATCTTCTTGTTCCTATTAATTGGTTCTCATAATTTTTCTTGGTGCTTAATTGTTCAATTGACAAAGTGATTTTGATATATTATTGTTACCGAATTTATTTTTCATAGCCTATGCTTGCTCCATGAAGTTTTGATGGGTTATTGTTAGATAACAAGTTTCATAGTATATGCTTGTCTCGTTAATTGATATATCTTATTTGTGAAGGAAAGAGAATTGATTTTAGGGCGAGTTGATATTAATTGTGATTGATTAATGGATTCAGATTCCTAGGTTTTCCATATTTGATTTTAATTTTTAATTAGGTTAAACAAATCTCAACTCAAATCTTATTTGTCTAGTTCGCCTGAGTTATTTGTTAGGGTTTCGAAAATACATAGTCTCTGTGGATCGATCTGTGATTGCTACAACTGAACACTGTGCGCTTGCAGTTTACATTATTTTTACACATCAAGTTTTTGGCGCCGCTGCCGGGGATTATTGGTAATTTTCACTCCTTGATATTTAATTCTTCGGATTAGTTTCTTGTTCTGCATTGTTTGTCTTTTAGGGACAGTGAAGCGGAGGAAAGTTTGGACAAGAAGATTGCTAGAAGGCCTCGTCGTCTCTTGTGAAATTTTTGGAAGCGCTTTTCGGTATTCCGTATCACCTCTCTCTGTTTTCTTTCCATCCATTATTGAAAAACACAAAAAAATTAAATATTTGAAAAATCCAAAAATATTAGTTAGTTATTTGTTAAAAACCAAATTGTTGCATCATTCATTCTCACATAGGAGCACATCATCTAGATTTCTTTATTGTCTTTATCGCTTTCCATATTATACAATTGTGGTGATTGCTGGAGGAAAGAGGTACGTACAATTTAGAATAGAACACATAGTGTATTGCATCCATAAGTGTTTATTTCTCGTTCTTTGTGTGTTGCATCATTAAATCAATCTTAAGGGCGCCACCCAATTTCAAGATAAGGTGAGGGATTTCATTACTCTTTCCTTGGCCCACAAATCACTAATTCGTTCATCTTGCATTCCCTTTCCTTAATAAAATTAATTAGACGTTAGCCCCTAGGATATCGCGCTCAACTAGGAAGAGAATCTAGGAGGAACAAATCACTAAGTATTTTTCGGTGGTGTCTAGGACTAGCGAAAGCTTACCTGGCCTTTAGACTGGTGCCTAGAATGGTGGTTAGCCTCTTGGCAATGCTTCCTCCTGCCTGGCCAGTCACGACGAATGCTTTTTGAGCTGTTACTTTTAGTAGTATCTTATTGTTAGGAGCAAGGTCTAGATATTTTTTAGGATAAAATAGATTTTTCTTTTGATTTTGCATATTCTTAGGTGTTTACTTATAGCTCTTGTCTTCTACGTGCTTAGTTGATTGTTTCTCTTGTATGCAAAGTACTTGGGTTCGAGATAATACATCTAGATTAGTGAGACAATCCGACCTTTCATTACCTGGAATAGCAAGACAACTCGATTTCTCTTCACCCACTAAAATTGAGTCAAAAGAAGTAGAAGTTCCAACAACCGTCATGGCTGTTTCACTTAAAGAACGTTGTTACCCCGCTCGTACCGCTCAACCCTCATGCATAGTGCTACCAGCAGTAACGGCAAACAATTTTGAAATCAAACATCATAACATTAGCATGTTACCTAGGTTTGCTGGGGTAGAGGGAGAGGATCCATATCTTTTCATTCGAGAATTTGAGGAAGTGTGTGCCTTACAAAAACTTCAACAACTAAGTGAGGATTCCATTAGGCTTAGACTCATTAACTTTGCTTTAAAAGAAGATGCTAAACAGTGGTTGTATAGTCTACCCGTTAATTCTATTTCCACATGGGAGGGATTTGTTGCTATATTTCTTAAAAAATATTTTCCCAACCATAAGGCTAACAGGCTTAGGAATGAAATCAACCAATTTCAACAAAATCCAAATGAGCCTTTTTGGAAATATTTTGATAGATTTCAAAAGTTGTTGTCTAAGTGTCCTCAACATGGTATAGAAAAATGGAGACTTTGTAAAATTCTTTATGAAGCCTTAGATAGTCAAACCACTGCCTTGTTAGAGTCTATGTGTAATGGTAGGTTTATGGATAAAACTGATGAAGAAGCTTGGCAATTTTTTGAAGAGTTAGCTGAAAGAACAATGTTGTGGGAGTCAACTAGGGAACCCAGTCAGGAAACTGAAAAATCTAAGGGCGTACACGTAGTTGGTAATTCTATTGCAACCGAAGCTAAGTTAGCTACACTCACTAGACGTCTAGAAGCCTTAGAAACCAACAAGGTGTCCTCACAAGTGTTTCTGTGTGCAAACTGTAATTCTCCTACTCATTTGATAGAAAATTGTCCTGAAATTGAACAAGCCAATGCCATGTTTCAATCTAGAGTTAGGAATGATCCTTATTCATCCACATACAATCCTGGTTGGAAAAATCATCCAAATTTCTCATGGAACCAAGGTCAATACAATCAATATAACCAAAATTCTCAACCTGCTTTTCAAAAGCCCAATCCTGGTCCATACCCAACTCAAAATCCTAACTCATATCCTCCACAAAATCTCGGTCAATATCAAAATTCAGTCCCTTTGAATCCTCCTGGTTTTGCCGAATCTGATAAAAGATTTACTTCTTTAGAAAAGAGTTTAGAGGCATTGCTCAAATCTCAACAAAATTTCATGAACACTATGACACAAGATAGGCAGTTGCTAAATTCCAATGCTCAAGCCATATCTAAACTAGAGGTCCAAGTTAGTCAATTGGCAAACACCATCAGCGAGAGAGAGAAAAATCGATTTCCTAGTCAACCCGAGATTAATCCTAAATTTCATCCAAATCAAAAGTCTCATGAAAATGTGAATTCTGTTATCTCTCTAAGGTCTGGTAATCAACTCAATAATCATGCTGGTGTCAATATTCAAGCAGAAGATAAGCTTACATCTGAACCAAATCCGTTAGTCTTGAATCCTAGTCTTAAACAATCTTCCAATCCCAAGAGTCCTGAAGAAGTTGAATCTAATGAGTCATCACCCTCCGATGAACCACCTTCAAAACCCCACTCTGATGTGTCTATTGAAAAAGTCTTTAAGCCAAAAGCTCCGTTTCCTCACAGACTTACTTCAAACAAACAATCTGCTCAATTAGATAAGATTTTGGAAGTCTTCAAGCAAGTCAAGATTAACATTCCTCTTTTAGATGCAATTCAACAAGTTCCCTCTTATGCGAAGTGTCTAAAAGATTTGTGTACTCATAAAAGAACCACTCATGTTCCTAAGAAAGCTTTCCTAACATCTAATGTTAGCTCTATCTTGTCAAATCAAATCCCTTTGAAGTATAAGGATCCTGGTTGTCCTACCATTTCTTGTGTCATTGGTAATACTTTCATTGATAAAGCTTTACTCGATCTAGGAGCTAGTGTGAATCTTCTTCCATTATCTGTCTATCAAGACCTGGGTTTAGGTGAACTTAAAAAAACTACTATCACTCTTCAGTTAGCTGACCGTTCTGTCAAAATTCCTAAGGGTATGGTGGAAGATGTGTTGATTAAGGTTGGTGATTTTGTCTTTCCTGTCGATTTCATTGTTCTAGAAACCGAACCTGTCCAAAATCTCAAAAATCAAATTCCCATCATTCTAGGAAGACCTTTTCTTGCCACCTCTAATGCTTTGATTAACTGTAGAAATGGATTAATGAAACTCACATTTGGAAACATGCAAATTGATCTCAACATTTTCAATGTAGGAAATCAACCCAATGAGCTTTTTGACCAACCCATGGAAATTAACATGATTGATGAGTTAGTTGATAATGAAATCATGAATGTTGATGATGTTCTTAACTTTTGTCAAAACTACTTTGGTCAAGATTGGGATGATACTGGTCATAAAAATGAGATTAATGAAATGTTAGAGTCCACTATTCCTAGTTCCAATCGAGAGTTAGAACATTTTCCTTTGCCACTTTATGAAGCTAATGAATCTGTTGAGACAAGTCCACTAGAATTAGAACTTAAACCTCTTCCCGAAACTCATACATATATGTTTCTAGGTCCTTCTTCTGAGTCTCTTCCATTCATTCTTGAGGATAGTGCAATTGTGTCTTTTCTTGAGAAAGATATTTTGTTGGAGTATGAGAGTAATAAAGAACTTCATAAATTTGTTAAGTCTTCTGTTGGTGAGCCACCCCCACTTGATTTTAATCCATCTTTTTCCACTCTTGATCAATCTTTGGTAGTTAATAATGAAACTCATCATGTTGTTATCTCTAGTGACATAGTTCATAACCAAGAATTTCAAGTTATTAATCTGCTTAAACAACATAAAGAAGCGTATACTTGTTCTATGAATGATGTTAGTGGTATGAGTTTTATTCTGGTTCCATATCATCTTTCTCTAGTGGATAATATTGTCTTTTCTATGGGTGAGTTTCACATGCTTGTTGATTGTGTCACAAAGGTAGTTTTCCCTCGATCTGGTATTGGTTAGTAAGCGTTTTTGTAAGTGTCTCCTATAGTCAAGTGTAGGTATGGGGGAGTGTGTGTGTGTGTGTGTGTGTGTATGTATGTGTGAGTGTGTTTATTATGTGTGTTAGGTATTCGTATGTACTCCTATATCATGCCATTATCAGGTATTCTCGTCCTTTTACTCTGTCATTTTTCTCTCATTTGCATACATTGAGGACAATGCATGATTTAGGTATGGGGGAGGGGTTTAGTAGTATTATTAAAAAAAACAAAAAAACCAAAAAAAATTGAAAAATGAAAAAATCCCAAAAAGAAGTTTAGTGTTGTAAATTGTATAATTCTAGCCTTGTGAAATGATTGCTTGTTGCTTTATGCACCCTTACATGCTATAGTAATCTTGTGTTTCTGATACTTTTGATTAAGAAGTGATTTGCTAAGTTCTTGTTCACACACATACACTAGCAAGTTGAAACTAGTAGACTTACTGAATGTTGCAAGTAATTAGAAGGACATGAATATGTGCAAGATGATTTGGTTTCCATGCTTTGAGTACAAGTTGGTGCATTAAAGAGATTTTTGCTTGGGATTGATTATGTTTTACCACCAAGTGAGTTTTTGAGCCTATATGCATATCTTTTGCATTTTATATTCGTTTGCTTGAGTGTCCACATGTCGTTTGCATTGCTAGCACTTGTTTGAGACCTTTCTTGAATGCATGACATTATTTGATGATAAGATGATAAAGGCATTTAGGAATAACCTATATTTTCCAAATTACCACACCATTTATATATGATCAATTAGTTACCCTCTTGAGCTTAATCCTATTTTTTCGGTGACACACCACATTATTTGCCTAGACCTTTTTCTTGTTTAGCCTTACTTATTCTTGATCCCAAATTGTCAATGGCTAGTAGGAACTTGAGGGAGTAATAAGGTGTGTAAGATGGGTTTACTTTTGTTCATTACTTTTGAGGAAATATTGAGTTTGGTTGCATACTTGTTAGTCGTTGTTCAATAAATTTTTGAAGGAGGATTGTGGTTGCTTATATCTATCTCTTAGCTCTCGAAGAAAAAAAAAAGAGAATATATAAAAAAAACAAAACAAAACAAAAAAGAAAAATATATATTATGAGAGCATACTTATGTTTTTGTGATCCTTCTTCATTCGACTAATCAAGCATTTTGTTGGAATAAAATCAGAAAATTCAGTTGTGGGGAGGATGTTTGGTGATGTGTATGATTAATTATGGTGCCTACTAGCTTTTGACACTTCACCTTATTTGGCCTTACTTGACATACCTTGTCCCTAGCCCCGTTACAACCCAAATAAAGACCTTTTGATTATCATCATTGATGTATGTTGTGTTAAAGTTAGATTGATACCAAATGTCAAGCATGCTTATGATTTTGCTGGAATTGAGTGATACACTTACCCTTGTTCTTGAGTGAATATTCTTTTGTGAGTGAAAGGTGAGTTATTGCTTGTTTCTACATTTGAGATTCCAAGTTTTGACTCAAAGGTGTACTCTTGTGGGCTTAGCATGGTTACCAACTTATTCTTACACTTGACATGGACTTTTGAGCACTCATGCATATTTCTTTGAGTAGACTATGTGAATCCTTGCATCTTCCACGACAAGACATTGCAAAGTCATTTTTGATTCTTAAGTTGATGAAGCATGAGAGGATTTGTATGTGTGGCGTTGCATTGTCATGCGATCTTTTACATGAGCTAGATGAATTTTGTGGGTACATTCACTATAAACCCTCACGAGACCTCACTCGTCCACTAGGGCTGCCTAGGGGTTTAAAGGGCTTGTTGCATATGCCAAATGCAACCGTGATCACCTACGGAAGTGGTATTATCTATTAGTTAGTAGTTTATATTATATTAGTTTTTCTCGAGGACGAGCAAAAGATAGGTATGGGGGCATTTGATAGGTCCATAATTTAATACATTTTTAATACCTATTTTATGTTTGTTTTCGTAATTTTATTATTTAATAAATTGTTTTCTTTTGTTTTGTAGGAAAATAAATAAAATCATATTTCAAGCAGAAAAATGTGAAAAAGGCAAGGAGATGGAAATACTTGAAGTCAAAAGGAAATTGGAGAAAAATTGGAAAACTTATCGGAGAAGAAAAAGGAATTGAGGAAATATTTCCAGAATCCGATTTGTAGTCAAAGAACCCAAGCCCATTATTTTTCCTATAAATATAGATCTCCTTTTTTGTATTTGAGACACCTGGAATTTTATAGAAGCTAGTACTTTGTTAATTCTCTCCTCTGTTTTTGCTCTGTTTCGTTCTTTGCTTTTTATTTGGCTGTCTCGTTTATGCTTTGATTCAATTGTTTTTGTCCCTTGTCAAATTCATTCACGTGATTCAGTTAGATTACTAGGATTAGTTTATTAAATTTATACCACCTGATTCGTTTGCATGCATGTTTTCTTTATAATATTAATATTAATTAATATCCTGATTCACCTTACACGTACCAAATATTACACATTATTTGTTTTACTTGTTTTATAATTATGTCTAGCTAAATCTCTTGCCCTAGGATGAAGATGAAGTTAATTTAATTATTGTTGATATCTTCTTGTTCCTATTAATTGGTTCTCATAATTTTTCTTGGTGCTTAATTGTTCAATTGACAAAGTGATTTTGATATATTATTGTTACCGAATTTATTTTTCATAGCCTATGCTTGCTCCATGAAGTTTTGATGGGTTATTGTTAGATAACAAGTTTCATAGTATATGATTGTCTCGTTAATTGATATATCTTATTTGTGAAGGAAAGAGAATTGATTTTAGGGCGAGTCGATATTAATTGTGATTGATTAATGGATTCAGATTCCTAGGTTTTCCATATTTGATTTTAATTTTTAATTAGGTTAAACAAATCTCAACTCAAATCTTATTTGTCTAGTTCGCCTGAGTTATTTGTTAGGGTTTCGAAAATACATAGTCTCTGTGGATCGATCTGTGATTGCTACAACTGAAGTGCGCTTGCAGTTTACATTATTTTTACACATCATTAAGTTACATAACTTCTCACATGTACACAATAAACTTACATCTTGATTTATCTCTCAATTCAACAGTTTAGTTTTGAGTTACTAGGTTACTCAAATAAATGAGTTCCTCGTTGAACCGTCATATATATATATATAATATGAATTTATTGGATTAATATTAGTTCAAAATTACAAATATTCCAAGATACATATCCTGTTTCCCACGACAAAATTCCAGAACTCTTCTGAGCCGTTCCCTTATTTTTGACAAGACATATATGCTTAATATGCATAACATATAAGTATGTATCTATGTGACATGCATACGTTGTTTCACTACTCATCATTCTGTAGTTGACAAGTGAATATATATAGTGCGTAAACAAGTTTGTACTATAATAAATAATTAAGCAAAACAAGATTGTTGTAAAATATACTTAAATTGGTCTTGACGAGTTGTAGGTTTTACACCAGTAGTTTTCCTGTTTCATCATAAGCTATGTAACTACTCTTCTTTTGGTCTCAATTACTGGGACTTTTTAGTTCTTTTATATATACTTCGACATTTGGATATGAATACGGATATTTGAATTTATCTTAAATAACGCATAAAAAAAAAATTAAATTATCATCGACCTAGGCACTTACCGAAGTGTGGTGTTAGACAGTCCTGCTAGCAAAAAAATTATTTTGAGAATTTAAACTGAGTTTTCACGTTTCAATAATATATTTAGTTTGCATATTTGCCTAAATTTGAATGCACAAGTGAGTTTCTACAGTATTGGGCGCCGTCAACAGTGAAAAAGAGGGGGGAGAGAGAGTGACGAGTCAGTTGCAAACAGGGTAATAATACAAATATAGTACGATGATAAAACAGTGAAAGTGCACGGTAACTTGTGCAAGAACCACTGTTGCCTCATATCCTCCAGATATTAACGGATGTGCAGATCTTTAACCAATTATATGTCGACAACGCATCCCTAAAATACCAACCCTAGATTTTGTCCATTGGACAATCCAACTGTCTCTTTTCTTTAACACTCCTTGCCCTGAGTTTAAATGTCAGGTACTCTCTAAACTAACAAAAGAGGTTTTAAATATGCTTTTAAGATAATTAAATTTTAAAATCACCAAATATTTAGTACGATATCAAGTCTAAATTATGGCATCAACGACTCATGTACTCCTTGAAAACAAACTGACTCGTAGTACAAGTGATTTACGAATACAAAATACTAGCTTAAAATTCGTGCGATGCACGGATTATTATTAATAATTATTATTTTTATTATTTATGTTTTAATATTCTATTAAGCTGCATTTGCTAAAAAAAATAAGTAGGCGTGTTAAACTTTTTTAAATAATTAAAAGTATTAAAATAGATTTTAAAATAAATTAATAACTGTTTGCCCGTGATATTTTTGGAAAAGGAGGGGTCTTAGTAAGGAAAAATAGAAAAAGTAACATGTTTTAGCTGAAAAGGTAAGTGTTCGTAATTAAAAGTATTTAAATATGCTTCACAATAAATAAGTAAGGATTTGTCCGGAATATTTTTGGAAAATGAGGGGTTTAGTAAAGAAAAATCAGAAAGAGTAACCCCTTTTAGTTGAAAAAGGTAATTGCCCATGATTTTTTTAGAAAAAGAGAAGATTTTGTTAGAAAAGATAATGTATTTTAGCTAAAAAGGTAGTAGGTTATAAAAATGTTATTATTTAATAATAAGTTTTTTAGAAAATGAAAAAATAGAAAAAGTAACATAATTAAAAGTATTAAAATAGATTTTAAAATAAATAAGTAAGGATTTGTCCGTGATATTTTTGAAAAATGAGGGATTTTAGTAAGAAAAAATAGAAAGAGTAGCATGTTTTTGTTAAAAAAGATAACCGCTCGTGTTTTTTTTAGAAAAAGAGAGGATTTTGTAAGAAAAAATAATAAAAAAAGGTAATGTATTTTAGCTGAAAAGGTAATTGATTATAAATAATGTTATTATTTAGTGATAGTTTTAAAACAAAAAATAAGTAAGGGTAATTAAGTAAAATCATTAAGTATTGACCGTATCCGACTACCAAACTTTTAATGTTTCGTCTTTAATAATATAGCTTAAAATCTGTACGATGCACGAGTTGTTTTTAATAATTGTTAATTTTATTATTTATATTTTATATTTTATTAATTGCATTTAGTAAAAAAAAATTAGTAGGCGTTTTAAACATTTTAAAATAATTAAAAGTATTAAAATGAATTTTAAAATAAATAAGTAACGGGTTGTCCGTGATATTTTGGAAAAGGAGGGATTTTAGTAATAAAAATAGAAAGTAACGTGTTTTCGTTGAATTTTAAAATATAAAAGTAATGATTTGCCTGTGATATTTTTGAAAAAAGAGGGGGTTTAGTAAGAAAAATAGAAAATGTGACATGTTTTAGTTGAAAAATGTAATTGTCAAATAAAAGTATTAAAATAGATTTTAAAGTAAATATGTAAGGGTTTTCTGGTGATATATTTGAAAAATGAAGGATTTTAGCAAATGAAATAGAAAAAATAACATGTTTTAGCTGAAAAGGAAATTGCCCCTGATTTTTTAAGAAAAATATGGTAATATAATTTAATTGAAAGAGTAACTGATTATAATAATTAAATAAACAATTAAATAAGTCAAATATCGTATCAAAAAATAGGTACAAAAAAACAGGTACCAAAAATTTTCAATGTTTCATCTTTGATAATATAATATATAGATAGAGAGATATATTCATAATATTAGTATTTTATGCTACTAAATGAAATAACCCGTGATATTTTTGAGGTTTTAGTTAAGAGAAATATTAGTTAGAAAATATAAAAAAAATATGTTTTGGAAAAAAAGCTAATCGGTTAGTCATTATTAATTATAATATTATTATTTTATTTTATTAAATAGAACCATTCGTGATATTTTTGGAAAATTAGAGGTTTCATTTAGAAAAAATAGAAAAGTAGAAATTTTAGTTAAAAAATATAAAATAGAATATACACTTTGGCTAAAAATGGTAATGAGTTATTTATTAACAATTATAACCTTATTATGTTATTTTATTAAATGAAACTGTCTGTGATATTTTTGGAAAATGAGATGTTTTAGTTAGGAAAAAAATAAAAGATATTCTATATAATAATTTTAATATTTTATCTAACGGTTCTAAATGATTTGATCAAAAATATGTAACGACTATGAATGGAGTGACCAGACTACAAAAACTTTCATGACCAGACTACAAAACTTTCAATGTTTCGTCTTTAATATAATAGTATATAAAAAAAATATGTTTTGGAAAAAAAGCTAATCGGTTAGTCATTAATAATTATAATATTATTATTTTATTTTATTAAATAGAACTATTCGTGATATTTTTGGAAAACTAGAGGTTTTATTTAGAAAAAATAGAAAAGTAGAAATTTTAGTTAGAAAATATAAAAAAGAATATACACTTTGGCTAAAAATGGTAATGAGTTATTTATTAGCAATTATAACCTTATTATGTTATTTTATTAAATTAAACTGTCTGTGATATTTTTGGAAAATGAGATGTTTTAGTTAGGAAAAATATAAAAGATATTCTATATACTAATTTTAATATTTTATCTAACGGTTCTCAATGATTTGATCAAAAATATCTAACGGCTATGAATGGAGTGACCAGACTACAAAAACTTTCATGACCAGACTACAAAACTTTCAATGTTTCGTCTTTAATATAATAGTATAGATATCATACAAATAGATCTATTAATTTTTGACACGAAATAATACAAAAATTTAGTGTTTAAATTTGCATTTTTAGTACACGAATACGAAAATACATGAGGGGGATTTAGTGTTTCTTTATGTTTACCTTCAAGTACACGACAAGAAATGAATTACATGAAATAAATAAATTAATATTTATAAATTACTATTTATATTAGATATTTTAATATTTTTATTAGATATTTAACATTTGTTTATGTGATTATACATAAATTTATAATATTATTTGTAAATATTATGTAAATATATATATAATACATATTTGTAAAACTATTACCGAAAATTTTAATATTTCAATACATTTACTTATTTATTTTTATTCTTATTATTATTTAAAATTACACAAAAACACGACGCAAAAAGTACACAACACGAAGATAAATGAAATTACACGAACCCGAAATGGATGGTTTTGAATTTAGCATTTAGATACACGAAACACGAAAATACACAGAAAAATACACCACACGAACTAATCACCAGGTCTACATACAAGTAGAGGACGAATCATAAAAAATATTGGAAGAGTGAAATTTAGATCAAAATTTTCGAATTTGAAAATACATGCGACATTCTAAGTTTATAAGGACAATATTGTGAATTTATGCGCATGAAATCCAAAAAAATATAAAATTTATGAATATATTTGGAAAGATCATCAAGATTTATTAGTTTATCGGGACTAAATACACGGTTTATCAATTACTCCCTCTACACATATTTTAGTGCTTTGACAGTATAGTTAAAATTATTATTATTTTTTTAAAAAAATCAATATACTTATATAAAGGAGAAGACGGGGGCGGTGAGGTGGCGCTCTAGAATCGCCCCGTTCTATTTTTTTAATTTTCTCAATTTTTCACAATTTTTTATTTTAATAATTACAACTTCCTTTATTATTTTCGATTTTGTAGGAAGGAAATTGAAAATTACACTTTTATTATATTCAAACTTGATAGAACTTTCTTTTATTATTTTCAAATTTGATAGAACTTTCTTTGATTTATAAAATTACAACTTCCTTATTATTTTCGAACGACTTTGTAGGAAGGAAATTGAAATTTACACTTTCATTATATTCAAACTTGATAGAACTTTCTTTTATTATTTTCAAATTTGATAGAACTTTCTTTGATTTAGAATATTACAACTTCCTTATTATTTTCGAACGATTTTGTAGGAAGGAAATTGAAAAATTACACTTTTATTATTTTCAAACTTGATAGAACTTTCTTTTATTATTTTCAAATTTAATAGAACTTTCTTTGATTTAGAAAATTACAACTTCCTTATTATTTTCGAATTTGTAGGACTTGATAGAAATTTCTTTGATTTAGAAAATTACAACTTCCTTATTATTTTCGAATTTGTAGGCTTGATAAAACTTTCTTTTATTATGTTCAAACTTGATAGAACTTTCTTTGATTTAGAAAATTACAACTTCCTTATTATTTTCGAATTTGTAGGACTTGATAGAACTTTCTTTGATTTAGAAAATTACAACTTCCTTATTATTTTCGAATTTGTAGGCTCTTATGTTAATAATTGCAATTTTCTTTTTTATTATTTTCAATCTTGATAGAATTTTCTTTTATTATTTTCAAACTATAGAACTTTATTTGATTTTGAAAATTACAACTTCCTTATTATTTTCGAATTTGTAGATTGGATCTAAAATTTAACAGCCGAAACAATTTAAGTCAGAAAAATAAAAAAAATAACGAATGAACAAACTATTATAAAATAAAATAAAGGCACCGGAAAACATCACACTGAAACTCATTGTATGAACAAAAAGTAACAATGAGTTCAAGGACGTACAGACAACTATTGGAATCTCTCCTTCCTATACTATATTAATTAATTAATTAGGGATACCTTAATTTAGGTGTTGTATTTTATCCCTTGATTATTAAGTTATTTCTATGGCTTCTTTATTATTGAAAAAAATCTATTAACAAAAAAAAAAAATCAACTAATTTTTGTATAATCAAAACATGTTAATTTTTATTTTCATTCTCAATTTTATTTTGTATAATTTTTTGAAGCGATCAATTTTTTTTTATATAATTATGAGCCCTTTTGGCTAAACTTAAAATTATTGCTTATGATTTAAAGTTACTTAAAGTTATAAGTAAAAAGTAAAATTTTAAGTTAATATATCTGTTTGGGTAATTTTGTATTATGATAAACTAATGAGTTATTAAAATTGTAACAATTAAATTAAATTAAATTTGATAAATAATGCATTTGAGTGATGATATTAACTTTTATCAAATAAATACCTTAAAATAAAATAAGTCATTCAAAAAAGTACCTCCTACCAACTTTTGATTTTAAACTATTTTTTTTTAACTTTAAGTCATTTTCTAAGTTATTACACAAACAAAAAAATTTCAACTTAAATTAAAAAATTACTTTAAGCCCCAACAAATTTATTTCAAAATCCAAAATTTTGGGTTTAAACATATTCTTTTAACATACATAATAAATCTTCATATTAAAGATAAAATGACTAAAAAAAATTTATATTTAAGTATTTAAATTTTTATTATTACAAATAATTAGTATTTTTTATCAATATAAATTTCCTTTTATATATATATGACAATGGTATCGGTCCAAGAAAATAAAAAATCAAACTATATAAACAAAAGGAATATGTAAATACTTTATAATATTACCTACCCAAATGCAAATTTTATAGAATATATTTTATTTGATAATTTAAATAATTTTGTAGATATTTATTTCACAATTTTTATTCTAATATTCTTTTTCTTAACAAATATATTCTAATGCCGCTGCGAAGCGCGGGTTAGTAACCTAGTTGTGAATAAAAATATACAATCAAAATTTTAATTCAAATTTTTTTAATGATAAACAATAATTTTTATTAGGTAATCAAAACATGTGCTAAAAGTCAATGCGTCAAATATTCAAAAACAAAGGGAGCAACAAAGAGATTTTAAATATGCTTTTAAAAATATCAAATTAAACTTTACAATCACCAAGTATTTAGTACGATATGAAGTCTAAATTATGGCATCAACGCCTCGTGGTACTCCTTAAAAAAAAATTGATTCGTAGTACAAGTGATAGTACAAGTGATTTTTGTATACATAATTAGTTTAGTTATACCACCAGATCATCTTATATATTTGAATTTGTGCAAATTATTGTTCTAATTTTATACTAAAATATTTGCAAAAAATAACTACTAGCTTAGAACATTAATCAACCACTATTTTGGTATTTGGAATTGAAATACTTGGTCAATATGCTTTATAAAAAATAATAAAATAATTATGACAGGATAAAAGAATTGATAAGAAATTTAATATAGGCTTTGGAACTATTTTTATTAGGTGTTCTAAAAATTACTTAGGGGTCAGAACGAGTTTTCGTTTATAAGGTATGATTGGATCCGAGTCACGTCGATTTGCGTCAAAATCCAAAATTTATATAATTCGGTCAAACTCGGAGTTAAATCTGATTCTGAATTATTCAATTTTTTATTGTCACTCTAAGTGTTGTCACAAAATTGCATTTTTTTTATAACCAAAAAATTACATATATTTGATCATCATAACTTATTTTTAGTTATATTGATAAAATTATTATGTAAATAATGTTAATATTTTAACATTTATGTTGTCAGTACATTATTAAAAATATTATTAAGTATAATTTTAATATTTATATTGGATTATTAGTAAATAACATATGATTTTAATAATTTTAATAAAATTATGAATATAATATCATATTAGTCGTTCAAGTAATCATTTCGAGTACTCTCAATTTTTTAGTACTCATTTTTCCTGAACTAAACCGAGTTGGATCGATTCCGACTTTATACGACCTTGTTTTTATCTCAAACACATAGTAGAACAGAATAGTTTTAAAATAAATAAAACAATATGTTCAATCTATCAAAATTAAAATTAAAAAAAAAGTAGAGAAAGCATTAAATAAAAAATCACTAGAAACTTGTATTAGAGCATTGCAAAAGGTAAAAATACTTGACTTGGTTATAATGATTATGAAATATTTTTGTTAAGGGTAAGGACATATACTCCTGGTCTTATTTATATTTGTAAAATTATACACAAGGGCTTCATTTGTTCAACAAATATAGGCAACCAAAAAATGATTGTCTATATTTTTTTGCTAAGAACATATGGTTGGAGTGCTATACCTTTTATATCTATAATTTATAATTTACTAGATTTAAACCCGTGCAATGCACGGGATGCTTTATATATCATTTGTATATATTTTAATTTTGTTTAAATTGTTATTTTTAATTTTTCTAAAAGTATTATTCTGATTTAATTTCAACTTGATAAATTTTTAATGATAACCAAACTTGAAAACATATAAATTTCACATATATTTATTTAGTTTATGTTGTATTTTTGAAATGATACTTGTTTTTTATTTTTATATTTTTAAAATCACTATTTGTTTGTAATCATTTATTATTTTCCTAAATTTAACTTTGATAATTTTAGTTTGCTATTGTTTGTCTTATATCAAGTTATCTGTTAACATTTTTTATTTAATTTAGTTTGTTATTTATTTACTTTAATTATTTTATTCATATACTTATTTTTTTCTTAAAATATTATATAGCTAAAGATATACCGATCATACCATGTCATACATTAATTATTTTTGTATTATAGTTATCATTTTCTTAATTTTTTTGAAAGAATTAAACACCAATATTTTTTATTATTATAGTTATTATTTTTATTTTATTTTTGTTGTAATTATATTATTAATCACAAGGTTAAACATATCTAACTCATATTTAGATTTAAGTTTTATCTTTAATTTCTTGTTCATTTATAATGATTATAGGACATTTTAGTTATCTTTCTATTTAATAATTTGAATTTCATACAAATTGAGATTTTGTTTTATTTTAAATTAAAAATAAGAGGCATATTTGTAAATTAAACTAATTTACATTAAAGTAATACATATGCTAATATATTTAATATCATTTAAAAATTTATCTTTAATTGTTTTTAGCTAAATCTTGATCATAATTTGTTGATTATTAATTTCAAGATTTATCTTTTCTGATTATAGATAATATTTATATAACTTTTTAGTTTTTAAAGATCATTGTTTGATCTTCATTATAATTAATTATAATTGTATTCTTTGTTTTAGTGATTTTTTGTTTCAAAATGTTAAATATTTGTTGGAGCATGGTGATTATAATGTTAATTATATCTAACCTTTATTTTATATTTAAATCTTATTTTAAATTATTTTCCCTTTTCTATGGGGGAGTATGAGCTTGTTTGGGTAAATTTAAAATTATTGTTTATAACTTAAATTGCTTAAAATCAAAAGTCATAAGTTATACATATAAAAGATGTTTCATTGATTTTAACTTTTTGATATACATATTTAATTATTTTGTTTTTAGTTATGTTGTTTACTAAAATGTACCACTTAAAACTAAAATGTAGGAGCTTACGACCACGTCATACCATACCACATAAACCCCTTTACACCAATTATATATAAAGATATAATTAATAAGGGAAACATGGTACCAAATTTGGTTGGCACTTTTTTTGGTTCACACTTTTTTTTGGTTTCACCCCTAATTTATCTTTAAAAAAATAATATAATTATCTATTTTAAAATATATTATATTATATCCTAAACTTATATTTCATGTAGTATAATTATTATATCCTAAACTCCTATTTCACGTAGTAGAACTTTATATTGTTTTTAAATTATTTTTGTTTTATTCAATCCTCTACTTTCACCAATCTTCTAACAATTCTATTATTATTTCGACTTTTTCGTCTTACAAAAAATAATATTTTATTTTTGACTTTTCGTCTTGCACATACAAGCAATTAAAAATCTGCATGATAAAAGGTTACCTTTTTTCTTTGCCATTGTCATAACATTGATATACATATGTCAATATTATCTATGATCACATGCGATGGATAGTTAAGCCATAAAATTTAAACATTCGTATCAAAAAAAATTTTAAAGTATAAATTTACTACATACTTGCTACTTCAATGTTGTACTCATATATTATATATTATTATAGAATTTTATGTTGTTTTTAAATTAAAAAAACTATAACTATCTAATCTGAATAGATTATATTATTAGTGTACTCTAAACTCCTATTTCATATAAAATTCTATTTTTTTTAAGAAAAAACTAATTCTATGTTGTTTTGAAATTAAAAAAAAAATTATCTAATCTAAAATAGATTATATTGTTATTGTACCCTAAACACTTATTTCACATAAAATTCTATGTTGTTTTTAATAATAATCTAATTTAAATCTACAATAAATTATATTGTTATTGTACGAATATATTACATTATTATTAAATTACATTACTATTGTACCAAAATATATTATATTATTATATTATATCATGTAATAGATATTCCATGCCGGACGAGTTACAATAAGATCACAACATAAACAAATTATAGTAAGTGTAATTTGTAGTTTAGGCCATCTGAAATTTTTATTCTTATTGTATTTCTAATTCTTTTTTAAACTTAGTGTCTTGGTAAATTGAACTTACACTATGAAACACCAACGAATATGATTGTACGTCATTATTACCGATGAAGTGATCATTGTCCATCACCCAAGTACAAAAAAGTTACTAATCGAATACAAGTTGTGGACAGGTAAATTTACTTTTCAGCATGCCAAGTTTTTGTTAGTACAAGTTGTCTAGAGGTAAATTCACTTTTCAGCATTCTAAGTTGTTCCCATCTGCATGCGAATCAATTTCATAGAAAATGTTTGAATGTTTACATCACCGATCACATGGGCATAAATGGAATTCAATTATATTTGTCCTGTTATATTAATTCTTTATTCATGACTTACCTTATTATATTTAAATATTCCCAAATGAATTTAACTATTTATCTCCTGTAGGGTTAGTTAATTCATGAATAGACTTACAATATTTAAATTATCCATACTTTGTACGATATTGAGCTAATTTCTTAGTCCTCTATATTTTTTCCTTCTAGCTATGCATTTATAATTGGAAGATAAAAGGTATCCATACAAAAAAAGATATCGTTAAACAAGATATTTGAAAACTATTGAGCAGTGAGATGAACGTAATGATTAAATTCACAAAAAAAATTATGTCCCAGGTATTACTATTAAAAGTTTCTTTTTCCTTAATTTTTAGAATTATTCGATTTAGATAATGATCTCTTGTGTTTTATGTATAAATAAAAAGTTGTTTTTAGAAATAAAGAAACTCAACTGGATGACAATCTTCTAAATTTTAGCCCATATAGTATATACAAAATTTTAATTATATATACATAGTTTACACTGTATTTGACGAATTTCTTAGACCCCTTATAATTATCTCTTACATTTACGTCTTTAAAATTGGAATTGTAAAGATCTGTCGAAAGAGAAAGATATCGCCAAACAAGATATACTTAAACTTTGAGCAGTAGAATAAACATAATGAGAAATATCGCAAAAAATATATGACACGTGTATTGGTAACGAAGTTTTTTTTGTTTAATTTTATATAATTTTTCAATTCAACTAATGACCTTTTACGTTTCTATATAACAGAAAGTTGTTTATGGAAATAAAAAAATTCAATTGAATGGGAATCTTTTGGATCTATATACAGATTGGTGTTTCAGTTTTAAAATTAATTTGATTTTAATTATGTTTTTTATATAATAAAAAAACTATTTATAGAAATAAAGAAAATCAACTGCATGAAAATCTTCTAGATCTTATCCCAGGTTGAATAAACATAGTATACACTACATTTGTCTAACTTGTTATTGTTCTTATAATTATCCATTATAGCTACACTTTCAAAATTGGAAGTTAAAAGATCAAAATTGGAAGTTAAAAGATCTGCTGGAATAAAAAGATGACATCAAACAAGATCTTATAATTATTATATATATATATATATATATATATATAATTATTTAAAAATTCAAATATTAATCTCTTACGTTTTTTATATAATAGAAAGTTGTTGCTGAAAATAAAAAAAAATCATTTGGATGAGAATTTTTGGGATATATATACAAGTTGGTGTTTTAGATTTTAAAATGATTTTGCTTTCGATACTGAAATATAAATAATCTACCAATAACATTTCAGTTAATACGTCTAGAGTTCATTGAGATTCCGTTATGTTGTAAAGAGATAACATATAAAGTTTTTATAATTAACTGAATAATAATAATATTTTCATGAGCAAAATATTTGTAAAATTCAGTAACTAATTTCATGAAAAAATAATGTAATTGTAAACAATTTTAAGTCAAAATTGAAAATAACATAATTGATAATATTAATTAAAAAATACTATAAATAAAATAAATTTCCAAAAAAATCACTCGGCCCGTGCTTCGCACGGGTTATTTTCTAGTATTATTTAAAAAGCGACACATAAATATCATATAAATTATTTAACTAAGGATTTTATACGATATCAAATTGTGAAGTACATTAGTTCAACTGTTCAAGGAAGGGGTCATGTTTTATATTTTTATTTTTCTTTTGCTTTTGTAGCTATAACATACTACGATTCAGGTACGACGTACCGTGCGGTAGATGAATGATAATTGATAAAAATGTTCTGTGTTCGTGAAAGGAGTAGGGGCCAACGGATTCTTGCGTGACTTGTGTTTTCTTTCTCAAATAAAGGGTTACTTCTTTAAGAACTTTAATTTACATAATCCCAGAGTAATTAACAATTAATTAACTATTTTTTAGTTTGGGCAACTATATAATTAGTATATAATGGTACCAAATACGCAGTACACATTTGTTTGTCTTTCTAGGTTATGAGAAATGCTAGAAATAACAATACAATAAAAAAAATGTTATAAAATGATATTATCGACCTGATGATTCGTAAGTTCATTATCCTAATATGTCATTTAATAAATCTTTTATGTACCCAATTTAAAATCTCGCATTTTGTTAAACTGATCGGTCAGAAGAGGATTAACTGAGTTTATCCCATATATGGTTGTTTAATTATCTCATGACAAACAAATTCTTCACCGTAATTTTAAATGGAAATTATGCATGTTTTTAATTGTATTTTTCTTCGGTTCTTTACTCTAATTGGTAAAGCCATAACCTATTTGGAAAAAACGTGTGTTAACATTAAACCATATAAGGGGCATAATAGCATTTTCATATACATATCATCTCAGATGGAAATATAAGCAGAAGGCCATCCAATTATTTCCCTCACACATCTCATCTTGGTAAGAAATACTTTCCCTACCAAGCTCTCCCTCTCTATCTCTCTTTCTCTCTCCCTTTCTTTTCTGTCTATGGAATGATGTGCAGATTAGGTTTCTGGCCCTCAGTATTTTAGTTCTATATTAAACTCACGCAAACTATATATAATTAAGGAATTTACTCTGTTGTTGTCTTTGTTCATTTTAGGGAAACACAACTAAGAGAACGAGTAGATCGAGGAGAGAACATATAAGAGGAAAAGGGAAATGGGGAGAGGAAAGGTGCAGTTGAAGAGAATAGAGAATAAAATCAACAGACAGGTGACATTTACTAAGAGGAGAGGTGGTTTGTTGAAGAAAGCTCATGAGATCTCAGTTCTTTGTGATGCTGAGGTTGCTCTTATTGTCTTCTCTACCAAAGGGAAGCTCTTTGAGTACTCCACCGACTCTTCGTACGTTCATCCCCCCACCATCTTTTTAATCCTTCTCTTCTATATATTCCAGACAACAAAACAAACACAAAGTTTCGTAATTCTGGTTCCAAGAATACATCTTTTATATACGTAGATCTTCTTATAAATTCTAAAAATGCTATGAAAGAGAATTTTCGTAGTTTCCTTGTTTGTTTACTTGTTTTTATAGTAAAATTTATATGTTTAACCATAATTTCTTCAGATTGTTTTGGCTTTGTGTATATATTTAGGCATATTGGCCTGATGTTATTTTTGTGTTTATAGTCTTTGTTTAACATGTTTTAGGCACATACAAAACATAAAACTACTAGATCTGTCAAAATATGTTCTTTAATTTTGAAACAAAAGAAAAATAGGTTCATGTTGTTTTCAAGAAAGAGTAGATAACATGGATCTGATAAAGAGGAGCTTTGATCTGATGGATAAACTGGAGTCTACATGAAACTTACTTGTACGTGTTTGAGTATGGACAGTCCTCAAATTTATTACCTATCCTTCTAATTGTAGCAAAGCAGTGATGTTGTTATGTTTTTGCCTTTTTTATGTCTTAGGGTTCTGTCTTGCTACTTCCCTACTCGTACCATGTATTGAAATATTAAATATTATCGACTCTTTTTTTTTTTTTTTTTTTTGATTCAAAAATTATCGATTCTTTTTAATTCTTTTTAGTAGAGAAAGTGAGCTTTGTTGGTTACATGTCGTTAAGTTTAAACACTATTGCACTTTATCTTCAAACTCTAGCTAATATCTCTATTTTGTTCAGTTTTTTCTTTTGCTTTTTATCAGAGTACTTCACTCAGTCTAAAGAATTCATTGTATTTCCTCATGTATTAGAATAAGAATAGTAAATATGATTTTTACAGTACCTATTATGAGATAACTTTCCAAACTATAATAAGAGTAGTGCTTTTTGTACTCTTAAAGCTAGCATTCCTGGTTTCATTATATATCCCATGGTGTATATCTATGCTTTTTGTAATATTTTTTCAATCAACCCCATTATTTTTTATTATTTTTTCGTGGATTGATATGAACCCTATTTTCTTTTAAGAATTGTGTTTTTTTCGTGGATACATTAGTCTGTTAAATAAGAACAGGCTTATATATACCAGATTTGTGAACTTGAATATTTAATTAAACAAATTAGTTTTATTTTGATCGCTCTGAAGTGGTTCCAAATGAATCTTTCGATCTTTTTGTAGAGGTTGCATGCTTGTTTCATGCATATCTACACTAAACTATATAAACAAATCATCCGTTTAACACCTTCCCATTTTAAATATCAATTAATATCTTCATTTTTAAACTCTATCTTCTTTTGTTAACACCTTCATTTTTGAAAATTCTTCAATATCAATTAATTTTAAATAATAAAATCATATTAACATTAATAAACTTTACACTAAATTATAATAGGAAAGCTAGCTGTTTCAATGTTTTTTGACAATTAATCTTGATCTTAATTATTGAATTTAGTTTAGATCTTCGTAAAAAAAGTATATTTTCTTATATATACGTATTAATTTGTTAGCTATAAAATTCTTAACCATATGTATAAGTTATAATATTTAATCATTTTAAATTCTATCAAAAAAAAATCACAATACATCCGAGGGTTCTACTCTCCTACCTGGCTACCTCACAGCCAAAATCATTATCCAATACACAGGCACACGTACGTGTTCTATATTGGGGAACCTAGTCATAATGAGATGGATTTTCTGTTAGAGCAACCTTATGGCTGAACCTAGTCATAATAGTTCAGAAGAAGTTTAATTTCATATTTATAGCATAATTTCACACTGTAAACAATAAATAGCAATCATGAACTTAATTTAATATTCTACTGGCTAATTACAAGTTAACGAGCTATATTGTGTCAAAAAACAAAAGTTAAGCTAAATTAATTTTTGATTATGTTCATAAGAATGCAATTACTCAACGCACTATTTAAGTCAAGATCTTGTAACTAATTATGTTTCATGTTTCAGTTATGAAAAAGAAAAAAATGGTTGATGTTTCATGAAAATAGAAACCTGTAGCCTAGTTATATCAGAATATATGTCGCCTGTCTTTTCATCTTTTCATCATATATTTTACATGCTGCATAGTTCCTAGTTTGTCTTATGTGTGACCCAGTTTTGTGACAATTCACTGACAACCATTTCAATTTAAAGAAACCTTCGACCTTCTGATATTCGATAGTAGCCCTGAGCCTGTGACACCTTAAGGCCTACAGGCTTTCACTCAATCTGGATTATATATTTAATTTTATATGTAATGCTATTTATATGCCTGTAGGAATATCTTACTCTCTCAACTCTCTTACAGACATGAGACTACCCCCATCATTCCAAATTAACATCAAGAACTTATACTACTCATTAAGTTCATAAATTCAGATCAACTGTGTAACTTGTGCTAGGGAGTAAGGATACTTAATCACCTAAAGTAATCTCGTATCAGATTATCAGACACTCAAATAAGATTTTTTTTGTTTTTATAGAAATTTTACTTGAAATCGGAGTTAAGTAATTACGACATACCCAAAAGCAAAGTGCTGATGTTAGTTAGCGAAGTAAGTATTTATTTTCTATTTTAGATGATTGAGTTTTGCATATGATTTATTTGCAAAAAAAATAGAAAGAAATGTTTTGTTAGCTAACGGTTTAAATGTTTTCTGAAAGCAGTATGGAGCAGATCCTGGAGCGATATGAAAGATACTCTTATGCTGAGAGGCAGCTTATTGCAAGTGATCCTGATTCAACTGTATGATTTAAAAATTAAATGATATTAAACTTGGTTACACGTTCTTTTCTACAACTAAGACATGGATGCGTAGTTGTTTGTACTTTGTAAATTTAATTCATTGTCTTAATATTTGATTGCTTTAATATATGCGTAGGGAAACTGGACTCTCGAGTACACGAAACTGAAGGCTAGAATTGAGCTTTTACAAAGAAACCACCGGTAAATATTAAGATATTTTCTAATTTAGACATATCTTGAGATATAAAGTTAGTGTGGACGAAATTAATTATATGTTGCTAAATATTTACAGGCACTATATGGGAGAGGATCTCGACTCCTTAACTCTGAAAGAGATTCAGAATTTGGAGCAGCAGCTTGACACTGCTCTGAAACACATTCGATCTCGAAAGGTGTGGCTATCCCGTTATGTTTTTATGTGATATTTACTTGATTATTCTAGAGAATAGTTTCATTTCAGTTGAGACCTTGCTGACGATAATGTGTGTGTAATCTTTTTCAGAACCAACTCATTTTTGAGTCCATCTCCGATCTCCAGAAAAAGGTAAGAGGCTGTTTAGCTGCAGCATCAATCATGTATGATTAATTATGCATCAAGTTCCATTGTTGTTCCTACCTGAATCCTAGGGGTGTAAGGCATTTTCTTTTGTTTAGATTTTTATGTAACTTTTTTGCTGGTAAGATGCACAGGCTGATAGAAAAACATTAAAAGCTCTAGCTAGAAGGAAATTTTTTATAAGAAGATCAAAGGAGTTGAAAAAATGACCTAATTTTTATATAGGCTACGTAACTATTCCTCTAAATTCTTAACCAAACAATCCAATAAAGCAGATGATTTAACGAGGTTTTAATTAGAAAATAGTTAAGCCATTTGTTGAATTAAAGGGATGATTTTGTTATTTTGTTCCAACAGGAGAAGGCTATACAGGAGGAAAATGGCAAATTAACAAAGAAGGTAAATAATGACTAGTATGAGTATCTTGTTTTACTTGCACTCTACAATTTCAATGGTGCCGAAACATTTAAAATACATTATAAATACATTAAAATATGCAGCTATATATTTTAATGTCAGTGTTCTAAAAATCGTTCGATTTTTCAAAAATTATCGATAAATTACCGATTTATCGTTTAAAAATATTTGACCAATTCGATTTTTGAAATCCGATATATTGCTATGAATTATTTTTAAATGGTTTATTATATTATATATAAGGCTAATATATTAAATATATTTAAAATATTAAAATTTATCCGATTTTTGTTCCGATTTATCATTCCGATAAATCCCCAATTTGCCGATAAATTGCTATACAGTCCCTCAACCGATTTGTTCCGATTTTGTCAACCGATTTGTTCCGATTTCCAAAATCTACACCCATGTTGTAAAGTAATACTCCCTCTGTCCCTCTCATTTATTTACAGTTTTTTTACATTGTTTGGCACGCATTTTAAGGCTCCTATAAACTATAATTCTACAACTTATTTTCAAAATTTTCTTTTTCTAAATAAAAATTTAAACATTATACTTTTATTCAGAAGAAAAAAATATTTAAATTAATTTATGAAAATATATTTTATAGGAGTCTTAAAATACGTGTCTAGCCCTCGTCCCGAACTCAGGGGGACAGAGGTATAAACTAAGGTTTCGTAAACTTGAGGGCATGCCTTGTCTATAATTAATGATGTGCAAAATATATATATATGTATAGCACATTACCCATAGGGGTGTATACAGTAGTTATTAGATGTATAATAAAAACAATTTCTGTGATGTTCATAACAGATCAAGGAAAGGGAGAAGACAATGGTGCAGCAGGCCCAGTGGGAGAAACAAAACCCAGCCCCTAATTTGGCTACATTTTTCATGCCTCAGGAAAATCCCTTTCTTAACATTGGGTAATAGTAATACTAATAATACTTTTAAAACAATCTACTTACTAGACAAGAATCTCATGCAATAATATACACAATAATGTTACATGTGAAACAGTGGAACTTTCCAAGGGGAATCATCACAAGGGATGACAAGGAATGACCTTGATCTCACTCTTGAACCTAATCATTATCCCTGCAACCTTAGATGTTTCGCTGCGTGAATCCACTGCCAGGATCCAAGGTTACTGGCGTTACTATGAATTTTGGTTTATAAATTTATATGCTATATATGTTGTACTGAGTGTGTATGGTAATGTGTATGCTATTAAGGCGAAAAAACACATTATAACTCAAAACATGCAGCTCCAGTATTCATAAGAACGTATTTATGTATTAAATTAATCTTCTGTTTCAGTTACGTGCTTACTATGCCTGGTAAATGTCAATGAAACAATAGTGTATTTGTATATAAAAAATCAAGTATGTCAAGCTTTAGAAGCTTGATGTTGCTATATATTGACCTCAATCATCATATAGAGAGTGCTACGATTAATATTTTGGATGAGCAAACATGAGATGGTGCACCTCAGGAATTTGTTACTTCGGATTTCTGATGAACCCCCTACTTGTATTATGTGCAATGCTGCTGGTATTTTATGAATCTGATCTCCATCTTTTTCACTCTTGCCCCTTTTTTGGTAAAATATTGCCCAATGGTCCTGTTGCAATGTCCTTTAATTGAATGGCCACTGTTCTGGACGGTAATAGCTAGCATAATTCTAAATCAGTTGTGATGTTCATTGTTGGTGTGGGCTGTTTACCTTACTTGCCGAGAGAATAATATATGTAAGGGTTCACTTGTTGACACCCCTAAGACTGTTAATCTAACAGCTGCTTGAAAATTGCTAATTTTCGAAAAATTACCGAAAGAGTCAAGTTGCCTAATTGCTAATGTATTCGACATAGCTTTTCAAGAAACAAGAATATATACCATCTTATAATGTATTACTCTTATGACATTGGTGTGCTGTTAAAAATATGATTTCAGTATTTCACTGTTAGAAGTACTTAAATAATTTTGTAAACTTTACAGATCATAGCTCTGCTTATATAAACATTCGTTAAGATGAAAATTCATTATATTAGTTTACTATTATTAAGGTTAATATGTCCTGGCTTCAATGTTCAAACAATCCAGTAATCAATCTCTGATTAGTAAATGCTGTAAAGCAAGCTGGTTAAGAAATATAAATACTCCGGAGTAATTATGTTCATGGTCTTACATATAGAGATGATAAGTGTGTAATGGCAGTTGCCAGAGTAACTGAAGGCTCTCCACCCCATTGGTCTGGAAATGGTCCTTTATAATCAGGGTATCAAGTACCCGAAGATCATAACCTAGAACACAATGTGCAAGAAATATTACCCAACCCTCTAACATACGTGAAGCATTGTCAATGAAATTATACTGCAGATGACAGATGATGCACCAGATTTATATTAGAAATAGTAGTAATTAGTAATAGCCATTTTTTTCTTTTTTCTTCTATTTTACATTGCATGGAAGGGCTTGCAAGGCATAGTTTGCTTAATGACGCACCAGAAATTAGCTTATAGTTCTCAGAAGGAAATTAGATGAAATTGTTCCAATAAGGCCAATAATTTGATTTTAACCAGAAACCACAATGAGAAAGAAAATATAATAATGTACTAGAACCACAAAGCCCCGAACAAAGTCTAAACCTTGCCCGTGTCATCAAAAATCAAAACTTGAAGTCGGGGCTCTGATCAGGATTGAACGAATGGGGATGACATGAACTTATTTAACCATACACACACAAAAAATGTAAACGCTACGAAACAGTTGCTTTCTTCTTAGAGCAGCCACAATAGGTAGGGGTGTACACGGTTCGGGTTGCGCGGGTTACGAGATTTTAACAACCCAACCCAATTAAATCGGGTTTGCAAATTTTCAACCCAACCCACAAAAAATAAATTTGTAATCCAACCCATTTAATATACTTCGGTTTGGATCGGTTCGGGTCGGAGTGGTCGAGTTAATAAATATATAAAATATATTTTTATCGAGCAGTAAGTACTTGTTGTGGAATAAAAAACGTACTTGTGTAATTAATGCTAAGGTTTAATGAGCTTCGAGCTTTAATGGCTGCACTCGTGTATCCGGACTAAATTGGTCCTCACAAGATGCCTACGTATCTCAAATCGTTATTGAGAATCAAGCCAAAGACGTAGTTCTGATTGTAGGATCAGGGACCTTATATAGGCGTCTGGAGCCTAGTATTTATGGTATGTTTAGGAGTCTTAGCGAATAAGTCTCCTTTTTGATATTGGATAAACATCGTATTTCTTGCCGGAGAAGTCTTTTCCTTGTTGATAAAGGCTATGACTCATTAATTGCCTTTAATTGGGATTCTGGATCCTTCTTTGACCAATTTGCCATAATTTGGACTCTTTTTATGAGCTGTATATTTTCCCTATTCATTAATTACGAAATTAATGAATAATTAGGGTATTGGGCTTTAAATATCGGCCTTTTATTTGACCAATCAATTATATTTCTATAATTACTTTTCTATCCATATCATTTGCCCCCCAACTTCTAGGAAAATCTCTCTTGGATTATCGTAGAAGTTATTTCATTCGAGAATTACGAAATTTTCTTCCGTATTGTAGCTTGGTTTGACGAACACATGGTTCTAAACCAATTTTATAATTTCCCAAAATAGGAATCGGGATTTTTCATCAATTTCCTGGAAGATAAATTGATTTTTGAATTTTTCAAGTCATTTTCGACCAGGATCCTGGTCGAATTTGACCTCGATTTTAGCTCCTGGTCGAACTCCTTCGACCAGGATTCTGGTCGAAATTTGCTTGCATTTTGCCTCCTGGTCGAATGGTTTCGACCAGGATTCTGGTCGAAGCTAACTTCCATTTTGCCTCCTGGTCGAATGATTTCGACCAGGATTGTGGTCGAAGCTAACTTCCATTTTGCCTCCTGGTCGAATGATTTCGACCAGGATTGTGGTCGAAGCTAACTTCCTTTTTTGGTGCCTGGTCGAATGGTTTCGACCAGGAACATGGTCGATCGAGACTTCAATTTTTGGTGCCTGGTCGAATGGTTTCGACCAGGAACATGGTCGATCGAGACTTCAATTTTGGTGTCTATTCGAACTCATTCGACCAGGATTCTGGTCGAATACTTGGTTCGTTACAGACTTTTAGAGCCCACATATATTGGGCTTCATTTGGGCCCAAGGATTTATTTTAGCAATTGGGCTTTCATCTTTTTATTGGGCTTTTAGCCTTTTTTAATAATTGGGCTTTTAGCCTTTCGACGAGATTTTTGGTCGAATACAGGAGCCATTTTGGGCTTTATTCGAATTTATTTTGGTCAGAACTTTGATCAAAAATGTGGTTTGTTTTTGTAATGGGCTTAACTAGGCCCAAGGATTTTCACTGTTCAAACTCAGTGATTTGGGCCTTTAGCCTTTTATGGGCCGTACCGGCTCATGCCGGTTTCCCTTCGTTCAACCGGCCCAGTGACCGGCTGTCATCCCTATATAAGGGTGAGTTTTAATTTGCTTATACTCATTCTTCACATTTCATTTTCTCAACGTTACTCTGCTGAATTCTCTTCAAAATTTCTTACAATTTGCTCTGCTAGGGTTCCACCACAAAGCGATTCCCGGCAAGCTTTTCCGGTTAACCTCATCGTTTTTCTGGGTTTTTGCTTGAATATTTGAAGATTTCTTTGAAGATTCTGGGATTCTTTGAAGATTCTGGGTTCTTTTGAAGATTTTCTGGGCAAATTTCTTGAAGATTTAAAGATTTTCTGGGTCAAAAATGGCCGATCGAGCTTCCCAACGCCTCCAAAAGATGAATTCTGCTTCAAAAAGAGGTACCCCCATTCCTATTCGTTCAAAATACATGTCTTTGCATGATATGATTAATGAACGTGGGGACGAATACCCGTCAGTGTCTGCTTTAGATTCGTATGATTGTAGTAATAAGTTTCACGAAGTAGATCTAATTAAAAGTTATAATAAGATGTATAGGGTAAAGGCCCCTTTAAGGCTAGTTCCCGCCGGTGCCGGTGACCGTTCATGTCACTGGAGGCCGAATGCTTTGTGTATTTACAAAGATGCCATTGTTGCCGGCCTTAGGTTCCCATTCCATGAGTTCATTCCTAGACTCTTGGCAGATGTTCAAATTAATCCTTGTCAATTACCTCCAAATGCCTGGAGGATAATTAATTGTTTCATGGTTTTATGCCTTCGTAAAAACTTCCCTCTTTCTGTACCTTTGTTTAGAAAGATCTTTCAGTTTAAGAATAGCTCCGCCAACAACTTGGGTTGGGTGTATATAAGCCATAGGGTAGGCTTCCCTTTCATTTTTCACCCCAAGTCAATCCCAGATAATAACCCCAAATGGAAAAATGAGTTCATGTATCTTATATGGGAAGGAGGGGACTGGGGAACCCTGTTCCGTACATCTTTTGGGAGAGTCTCTGATGGTAGTCCCGGTAACATTGTCTTGAATGAGGAGGAACTTCATGCCTACTCAGAGCTTATTAAGGATAATGGGACTACCGTGGCTTG
This sequence comes from Heracleum sosnowskyi, assembly GCA_030848705.1. Classification (NCBI taxonomy): domain Eukaryota; kingdom Viridiplantae; phylum Streptophyta; class Magnoliopsida; order Apiales; family Apiaceae; genus Heracleum; species Heracleum sosnowskyi. The sequence goes on along the minus strand of CM061244.1, from coordinate 111,575,398 downwards.
GGAGCTACTGGATGAGTTTGTCCTCAAGTCCGTTGGGCTTTCTACTGTTCATGATAAGGGTATTTTTGCTTATCCCTTTTCATTATGTCTATTTTTCTTTCTTGGTGATCTTCTGTTAACCATTTTCTGGCTTTTCTTGTAGCTGCGGCCTTTATCAACAAGACCAATGAGCCCAAGGATGTTGAGACATCCAGGATGAAAAGGGCTAGGATTGGGGATGATCCAAGGGGGAAAGCCAATGCTCCCAGCTTCTTGATCCCTTCTGTGGATGAGGTGGACATTCCTGTGTCTGCCAAGTCCTCAGTGTGGCGCCCCAACTGGGGTATCAGGAAGAAGGACACCATTACTGGGGTGTCCAAACATGCTGTGGACTGGTCGTACCACTCTCTTACCCCTTGTGATTACAAGGATTTCGTTGCAGATTCCACCCTTGAGGGTGCTGAGCATCTTGGGGCTCAAGCTATTGCTGCGGTAATTTTCTTTACCTTAGCTATTTCTTTGAAGTTTCTGCTTATATTTTCCTAACTTTTATCTTTTGGCAGGCAAATGCCAACTTTCAGGGGGTATTGTTCCAAGCTAAGGCTTGGCGTACCTCCTCTGAGGCCAACAGAGTCAAGCTGGAGAGGTCCGAGGAGGAGGTGAAGTCTCTTAAGGAGACTCTTGCCAGGAGGGAGAAGGAGCTTGCTGACGCTCAGGCTGATATTGTTGAGCTGAGAAAAGGCAAGGATGATTGCATCGATGAGTACCTTGACTCTCAGGAGTACAAGGATTTGATCGAGAAGCATGACGAGATTCTTTTCCCAGTCCAGCATACTTCAGGATGGGAGGATGCTGTTCAGGCTATCTTGGCCAAGCATCCTGGAGTCTTTGATGCTGCTGACTTTCCTGCTCCTCATCCTCCTACTCCCTTAGAGCGTATTTTGGCTGGAGTTGACGATATGGAGGAAGATGCTAGGATTTTAAATCCAGAGCATTCATCACCCCTCAGTGACGCTTCTGCTGAGGATGCTGAGGATGCTGGTGAGCATTCTTCCAGTTCTAGCTCAGGGGAGGAGACAGATGCAGGAGTCAAGGATGGTGAAGCGCAGCCGTAGTTTGTAGTTTACTCATGGCCATTCATGGCTTTGTATTTTCTTTCTATGTATTTCCAGCCTTCGGGCTTAACTTAAACTTTTGTAAGTTTAGTTTTATTTACATTTTGTGGCCATTCATGGCTTGTGTTGTTTTCTTGCCTTTTGCATGTTTAGTTAGCATTTTGTACATATCTATCAGTATGTAATGCATTCAAAACATGATGAATAGGAGTATATAATTCATAACTTTGAAGAATGGGCTCAACCCTTACATAATACTCAAGTTTTTTTAAAAACTTGGTTTGGTTTTATCAAACCTTATTTCTAGTAGTGAATCCACTTAGGAAACACCTTAAACATAATAAACTTTCAAGTTGGAGGCATGCCAAGTTCTTGGCACCTCATGCCCTTCAAGGGTTTCTAGCTTGTAGGAGCCTCGACCAAATACGTTTTTGACGCGATATGGTCCTTCCCAATTTGGGGCCAACTTCCCTTTTTGTCCAACTCCGGATGCTTCAATCTTTCTGAGAACCAAGTCTCCTTGACGAAAGAACCTTTCTTTAACCCTTAGGTTGTAGTAGAAAGAGGCTTTCTTTTGATGCTCAACTATCTTGGCGTTTGCTTCATCTCTAACTTCATCAATTAGATCCAAAGCTAGCCTCAAGCCTTCTTCATTTGTTTCTGGTTCATAAGCCTCAACTCTTGGGGAGGTGTGAGTAATTTCCACTGGGACCACTGCCTCTGCTCCATAAGCCAATAGGAATGGAGTTGCCCCGGTGGTGACTTTGCAAGTAGTACGATATGCCCAAAGTATAGGGAGTAATTCGTCTACCCAAGTGTTTCTGGAGCGTTCAACTCTTTTCTTTAGTCCATCAAGGATGATTCGATTTGCAACCTCAGCTTGCCCATTTGCTTGAGGATGGGCGACAGAAGTGAAGCGCAACTTGATATCATTTTCATCACAATACTTCTTGAACTCATCGTTGTTAAACTGGGTTCCATTGTCCGTGACCAGGACTCGTGGAATTCCATATCTGCATATCACATTTTCCCAGAAGAATTGCATCACTTGCTTGGTGGTTATCTTGGCTAATGGCTTAGCCTCAATCCACTTGGTGAAATAATCAATTGCTACTATCAAGAACTTTCTTTGAGCACTTGCCATAGGAAATGGCCCGAGTATATCCATTCCCCACATAGCAAAGGGGATAGGTGAGTTAATGGATGTCATCATCTCTGGTGGTTGCCTAACCACTGGTGCATGTTTCTGGCACCGTTCACATTTCTTGACGTAGTTCTTAGCATCAGCAAGTATGCTTGGCCAATAGAAACCTAGACGAGTGACTTTATGAGCCAAGGCTCTGCCCCCCAAGTGTTGCCCACAAATCCCTTCATGCACTTCCTTTAGGGCCAATTCTGCCTCTTGAGGTCTCAAGCACTTTAAGTACGGAATAACAAAAGATTTCTTGTATAGGATTCCCTCAATTAGGGCATACCTTAGTGCTCTGACGTATAGCTTTCGTGCTTCTGAAGTGTCGTTGGGCAGCCACCCAGTTTCCAGATGAGCTTTGATGGGATCAATCCAACAACTGGTGATACCAATGGGGGCTACCAACTTTCCATTGATGCTTGGGGTCTTCAAGACTTGGAAGTATACACTCCCGGCATAGTTTTCAATTTCAGAAGAGGCAAACTTAGACAAGGCATCAGCCTTCATATTTTCTTCCCTTGGAATGTGTTCCACATAGCATTCATCGAACTGAGTCATAATGGCCTTGACAAGTTTTAAGTACTTGGCCATGACTTCATCTCTGGCCTCAAACTCCCCATTTACTTGGGAAATCACTAGCCTCGAGTCTCCACATACTTTCAGAGTTTTGACTCTCAAGGCTCCAGCCAGCCCTAAGCCAGCTATCAGAGCTTCATACTCAGCCTCATTGTTTGTCGTCGGGAAGTCAAGCTTTAGTGCATACTCTATTAGGAATCCATCAGGACTTTGTAGCACTAAACCAGCCCCACTTGATTTTGTTTTTGATGCTCCATCAAAATAGAGCACCCAACATTCTTTGAAGGTCATTTCCTCATCTTTCTTATCTTCCATAGTTACTTCCTGCCCCCCGACTTCTTGGTTGTCAATGGTGCATTCAACCATGAAGTCAGCAAGTGCCTGAGCTTTTATGGCCGTTCGAGGCTTATACTTGATATCGAATTCGCCCAATTCAATGGCCCATTTGATCAATCTTCCACTAACTTGAGGGCTATGCAAGATGTTTCTTAGAGGTTGATCAGTCAAGACCTCTATCTTGTGAGCCTGGAAGTAGGGGCGTAGCTTTCTTGAGGCCATTATCAAGGCTAAGGCAAACTTCTCAACCATTGAGTAGTTTATTTCTGCCCCATGTAGAATCTTGCTCACATAGTAGATGGGTTTCTGAACCTTTACTTCTTCCTTTACCAAAACAGCTCCAAGGGCTGTGTTGGAAACCGCCAAGTATAAATAGAGAATTTCTCCTGGCTTGGGTTTTGCCAACAGTGGTGCTTCAGCCATATATTTCTTCAGGGCCTCAAAGGCCTCTTGACTTTCAGTTGTCCATTCAAAATTTTTCACTTTTTTGAGTGCTTTGAAGAAGGGTAAGCACTTCTCTCCAGACTTGGAGATGAATCTCCCCAAAGCAGCCACTCTTCCCGTCAGTTTCTGGACATCCTTGACAGTCTTTGGTGGTTCCATGTCTAGAATCGCTTTGATTTTGTCGGGATTAGCCTCGATCCCTCTCTTGGAAACCATCAGGCCTAAAAACTTTCCCGAGCCTACACCAAAGGCACATTTGGCTGGATTCAACATCATCTTGTGGTGCCTTAGCACTTCAAAAGCCTCTCGGAGGTGCTCAATATGATCGGCCTTATCAAGGCTTTTGACTAACATGTCATCTACGTAGACCTCCATAGATTTTCCAATCAAGTGCTCAAAGATTTTGTTAACCAACCTTTGATAGGTTGCTCCAGCATTCTTAAGTCCAAAAGCCATGACCAAGAAACAGAAGACACCAAAGTCAGTGATGAACGACACCTTGGCGATGTCATCTTTGTGCATCTTGATTTGATTATATCCGCTGAAGCCATCCATGAAACTTAGCATCTCGTGCCCAGCAGTGGCATCTATCAGAGCATCAATCCTTGGTAAGGGAAAACAATCCTTAGGACATGCATCATTCAAGTCGGTGAAGTCGACGCACATTCTCCACTTCCCGTTAGCTTTTTTGACCATCACGGGGTTAGCTAACCATTCTGGGAATTGGATTTCCTCAATGAACCCAGCTTCCAAAAGCTTATTCACTTCTTGCTTAATGGCTTCAAGCCTCTCTGGAGCAAAACTTCTTTTCTTTTGTTTCACTGCCTTCCTTTCTGGATCCACATTCAATTTGTGAGATATTAGTTGGGGATCAATCCCTGGCATGTCAGCCGCTGTCCAAGCAAAAACGTCATTGTTTTCTTGAAGAAAAGATGCAAGTTTGCCTTTCAATGGTTCGGGCAGTAGTGCCCCAACATAAGTCACCTTCTCTGGTTCATCCGGGACTAAGGGAATTGGGATTAAATCCTCAGCTGGTTTCCCTCTTCGGTCCTCATTGTCACTAGTGTCCATATCTTCAATGGGGAGAACCTGCCCCCGACTCCATCAGGCCTTAACGCGGCTACATAACAGCTTCTAGCCATCTTTTGGTCTCCCCGTTCTTCACCAATCCCATTCCGAGTGGGGAATTTGAGTTTCAGGTGGTATGATGAGGCAACAGCCTTAAACGCATGAAGACCCGTCCTCCCAAGGATCGCATTGTAGGTTGAGGTTGCCTTTATAACTATGAAGTTCAGCATCTGAGTGGATGTATTCGTTCCTTGTCCCATGGTCATTGGGAGTTGGATAGTGCCTTCCACCTTTGATTCCACTCTATTGAACCCATATATGGGCATATTAGAGGGTGTCAACTGAGAATCAGTGTAACCCATCTTGATAAAGGCATCGTGGAACAAGATATCCACGGAGGCTCCATTGTCGACTAAGACTCTCTTTGTTTCAGAGTTGCCTATCACAGGTACTATGACAAGAGGATCATCGTGGGGGAACTTCACCCCTTCCAAATCAGAATCATCAAAACTTATTGATACTTCTGTTCGTGCACGCTTCGGTGCTTCTCCAACAATAGTCAGTACCTCTCGGGCATAAGCTTTTCTTGAGTTTCGGGAGGACCCAGCAGCAGTTGGTCCTCCAAATATCATGTTGATCACAGGCCCTCGGGGCTTGGGATTTCGATCTTGATCGTTGTCCCTTCTATCATAATCCTTTCTTTCATAGTTCCCCCTTTGGCTCCCTTGGCTCCCATCCTTAGTGAACTTGCTGAGTTTTCCTCTTCGTATCAGAAACTCAATCTCATCTTTCAGTTGTCTACAATCATCGGTGTCATGACCGACTTCTTTGTGGAACCGACAAAACTGATTTTGGTTCCGTTTGGACAAATCAGCCCTCATTGGCTTTGGCCATTTGATATCTTCTTCCTTGGCTATCTCCATCAGAATTTGACTCCTGGGAGTATTCAATCTTGCATACTCCGTGAACTTTGGCCCAAAGTTATTTCTCTTGGGTGGAGAGTCAGAATTCTTTGATGTTCGGGGAAACTTTTCCTTGACGTCGTACTCCTGAGTTTCTTTTCTTTTCTTCGAGTTTCCACTACCACCAGCAGGGGGTTCATACTTTCTCATGCTTTCTTCAGCCTTGATATATTTCTCAGCCCTATCTTGGAGCTTCAGCATGCTCTCGGGTGGATGTTTAGCTAACGACCGTTTGAAGTGGTCATCAGTGGTTCCTTGTTGTAGGGCTATCATAGCCACTCTGTCTTCCAAATCTGGGACTTTTAAAGCCTCTCGAGTGAATCGATTGATGTAGTCCCTCAGGGCTTCATTCTGTCCTTGCCGGATTGCCATGAGTGAGGCAGAGCTTTTCTCATGCACCCTTCCACTTATGAATTGATTGATGAAGGCTTTACTCAATTCTTTGAAGGATCCAATGGAGTTGGGAGGTAGACGGCTATACCAACGTTGAGCCATACCTGCAAGAGTTTGGGGAAACGCCCTACACTTGACTGCATCATTGGTGGGCTGCAACAGCAGTGCATTGGAGAAGGTTCTCACATGATTAGCGGGATCTCCCGTTCCATCATACGCTTTAATCGAAGGCATCTTGAACTTTCTGGATATAGCCGTTTTCATGATGTCTTGAGTAAACGGTGGTGTAGGATCATCGGGATCTCCTAGGGGCAACAGATTACTAGGATCACCCCTTGGGGCTTCAGCCCTCTTGGTCCTTCTTGGTGGATCCAAGTTGATTATCGGGATTCCTTCAGTCGTTTTTGCTCTAGCGGCCTCTTGTTCTGCCAATACTTTCTTAAGCCTTGCGACTTCTGCCTCATGGGCCGCAAGCTTGTCCTTAGTAGTTTGGGGTTGATCTTGGTTAGCTTGCGAAGATCGTTTCCTTCTAGGAGCGACATCGTCCCCGGTTGTATAACCCTCATCCTCGGTGTAGGGCCCAGAAAAATCGTCTCGAAACATCTGACGAGTTTGGGTTTCACGGTTTTGGGGTCCCAAACCTGGTACGTAAGGGGGCACATAAGCCTCATGGTAGATTGGATTAGTTCCGCTACCACCCGCTGTGGGGCGAGGGGGCATGCCATAGCCGGGCATCCCCAAAGTCTGATTTGCGTATTGAGGGAGATCAGTAGTGTGGAGTTGAAGACTGCGAGGTGCGTTCACAAGCAACGCAGAGGTTGTAATTGGTTGCTGGTGAACGGTCTCTTGTGGATTAGATCCATGAATGACCATTTGTAGGGGATTCGTCCCTTCAGCAGTAATTGGGACTTCTTGTCCTTGAGTGTTGGTGGGGATATTCGTTCCCTGAGTGCCAGTAGTTGGCGGTGGTTGGCTCCCATGAATATCAGCCCCGGAGGTGATAGGGAGGCCTTCAGAAGTGTCAGAATCTCTGTTTGTTCTTCGCGTGTTTGCCATGGTTGATGTTGTTTTCCCACAGACGGCGCCAAATGTTGTGGAATAAAAAACGTACTTGTGTAATTAATGCTAAGGTTTAATGAGCTTCGAGCTTTAATGGCTGCACTCGTGTATCCGGACTAAATTGGTCCTCACAAGATGCCTACGTATCTCAAATCGTTATTGAGAATCAAGCCAAAGACGTAGTTCTGATTGTAGGATCAGGGACCTTATATAGGCGTCTGGAGCCTAGTATTTATGGTATGTTTAGGAGTCTTAGCGAATAAGTCTCCTTTTTGATATTGGATAAACATCGTATTTCTTGCCGGAGAAGTCTTTTCCTTGTTGATAAAGGCTATGACTCATTAATTGCCTTTAATTGGGATTCTGGATCCTTCTTTGACCAATTTGCCATAATTTGGACTCTTTTTATGAGCTGTATATTTTCCCTATTCATTAATTACGAAATTAATGAATAATTAGGGTATTGGGCTTTAAATATCGGCCTTTTATTTGACCAGTCAATTATATTTCTATAATTACTTTTCTATCCATATCAGTACTAAATTAATAAATCAAAATTGAAAGTCAGCAAAATATTACATATCCATCTCAAATAAATCTCAAATATTTAAGTTAAAACACACCAAAAGACTGATAAAGTACTAAACATAGTCTTTCAGTTTAAACGTCAAATTTGTGTTATTAGCATAGTTAATTTGCATTACAACCGTGAATGAACAAAGACAGTAAGAACATTTGTCTCAAGTGATCTTAACACACAGTTTTGTAGAAGTTTTGTAGAATATTGATGTACACATTTCTGTTGCTATGTCCTTGATAACGAACAACTTAATGTAAAACTGATGCTTCTTAATGTAAACTGACCTTAAATTACTGATACAATATTAACAAACATAGATAATATCATGTATGGATAACCCTAGGCAATGCAAGCAATAAAGTTTTCTTCCCGGACCACACATGGTCTATGGTCTAGAACACAAGAGTTCAAAGAATGTGTTTTAATAATTAAAAGTGTACACTCCAAAACTGTTAACAATTTTAACTAAATGTGTTTCATATATTTTAATTAAATCTATTATTTTTAATCGGGTTGGGTTGGTTCGGTTTAAAAAAATTGAAACTCATACCCAACTCATTTAAATCGGGTTTATATCTTTTCAAACAAAATTTGTTTCGGTTTAAAAATATTCGGTTTGGATCGAGCGAAATGAGATCGGTTTGGATCGGATTGGTCGGTTTTAACAACCTGTGTACACCCCTAACAACAGGGTACATACTACATATGATATCAAAAGTGTCAATGCCACCCAAGTATGAATCCAACAGCCCATTAACAGTCATCAGATGGGGATAAAACTTTACTCGAGAAGCGAGGTTCACCACCGAATGTAGATTCATATGGTAAATTTTTAAGCAAGTTTTCCATCTTGCGATTTCGGAAATTAAATCGTGAAAAAAACAAAGAGGAAGAAAAACTCAACCAGCGTTCTATATATAGATGCATAAAATAGAACGTAAATGCATATTACGGACAAAGCAACAAAACCAAATCCGCCTATTAACTATTTTATCCAAAAAATTTGGTCGGTTACTATCAAAAATATAATAAAACTATAAATATTCAAATAAATGAGGACCGTTAGATATAATATTAAAAATTGTATTTGATTAATAATAGGATAGTATTTAAATACTAAAAGGTGAATTTTCTATATTGAATAAAAATCTTTATGTAAAAAATCGTAATTATCTTTTCTATTTAGTTTATGGATAGTTCCAGTTAGATAATAATTATTAAACCATCATTAAATTAAAGATAATTTTGTTAGTTTCGCGTGTGCCGTAAAATTGTTAAAATTTGTTGTCTAAAACTCAAGATAGAGCCCAAGCAGTAAAGTGATTATCTAAATTTTAATATTTTTTTTTAATTTAAACCAATTATAAATAGGTTTTCTATATTGAATAGAAATCTTTATGTAAAAAATCGTAATTATCTTTTCTCTTTTAATTTATGGATAGTTCCAGTTAGATAATAATTATTAAACCATAATTAAATTAAAGATAATTTTGTTAGCTTCGTGTGTGCTGTAAAATTGTTAAAATTTGTTGTCTAAAACTCAAGATAGAGCCCAAACAGTAAATTGATTATCTAAATTTTAATATTTTTTTTAATTATTATAGCACCAATTTAATTTTTTTCCTAATTCTTTTAAATTTATAAATTCTATGTTTATTTCAATAAAATATTAAAATCAATTTAAGAAAAAATTAAAATCGATCTGGTCCGTGTACGACCACTATACGACCAAATTAATTATTAGAGTTAGATCTTAAATAGATCGATGAGAATTGTTAGATATAATATTAAAAAGTGTATCTCATTAATAATAGAATTATATTTAAATACTAAAAAGTGTATTTTGATAATTTAAAATTTGTCTATGTAAAAATTCTTAAATATCTTTTCTGTTTAATTTATGTATAGTTCGAGTTAGATAATAATTGTTAAACCAAATATCAGATAACAATTCATATCGATTACAATATTAAAAATTATCGCTCATGTATATCATATAACAATGATACATGTGGACCCTGCGTTATAAAAGACTTAGGAGAACTCATGTACATGAATAAATTTATTTCTGAAGGAACATAACAATTTGATTAATCCAAATTATAATTATATTAGTTTATATATAACAAAACTAAAAGGATAATATCAAAATATTATTAAAATATTGAGGGTTTCATATTCATAAACAATAATTTTGAATATAATACTTAACCATCTTTTCTTTTTTCGGTTTATGGGTAGGTCACTGTCAAGTTAGATAATAATTATTAAATCATGATTAAATTAAAGATAATTTCGTTAGTTTCACATGGGTTATAAAATCGTCAAAATTCAATTTCTAAAACTCAAGATAGAACCCAAATAGTAAAGTGAGTATCTAAATTTTAATAAATATTTTTTTATAATTGTAGCACCAATTTATTTATTTTCCATTAATTCTTTTAAATATAGAAATTTTATCTTTCTTTCAATAAAGTATTAAAATAAATTAAGAACAAATTCAAATCGATAAAGACTATAATAATATGAGAATAAAATTTTATATAATCATAACATAATTTTTATACTGTTTAATAATTTTAAAGTAATAATGTATTTTAAAATTTTATATACACTATAAATAAAACCGAAACATTAAAAGTAAAAGGAGTTAGTAAGATACTTATATCAGTATGTACTTGATATCCTTATTATATTAAACTCTTTTATATAATAAGCATAATAGGGATTTATCCAAAATTTTGATCGTGACAACCAAATTAATAAGGACTATTAGATCTTAACTAGATAAATGAAAATCGTTTGATCAAATATTAAAAAAGTGTATTTTATTTATAATAGAATTATATTTAAATTCTAAAAAGTGTATTTTGATAATTTAAACCAAATATACCAAATATAAATAAGTTTTCTATATTGAATAGAATTCTCCATGTAAAAAATTCGTGACTTTCTTTTTTCTTCCATGGACAATTCGAGTTAGATAAAAATTGTTAAACCATCTTTTAATAAAATCGTCAAAATCTGATTTTTAAAACACAAGATAAAGCCCAAATCAGTAAAGTAGGTATTTAAATTCTAATATTTTAAATACTTTTTAATTACTTTTTTCTAACTATTTTAAATTTAGAAATCTATGTTCAAAAATTAAAATCAATCTAAGAAAAATTCAAATCAACAAAGAATTTAATAATACGAGGATAAAATTTTATAAAATTGTGCATATTTTTTATCCTATTTTATTAAGTTATAGATCATAACTAATCAAATATAATTTATTATTAAATAATAAATTATACGCAAATGGTGATTTTGTTTTATAAGAACTCATAAAGACCTAATTTCATTATTAGCAGGACTATATTCATATTTAAAAAAACACTATTTTGAAATTGTAGACTCAGCTACAGAACAGATCTAACTTTTTTAACCTATATACATTGTAAATTATTAAATTTGAAACTTTAAAAGTTTGTTAATCAATTAGTATAGTACTTTTCTGAAAAATCGTACTTTACAAAAAATATTATCAAATAACCTGTCTGAAAGAAAAAAAATTCAAAAAAAAAATTCAAAAAAAACTTGTAAATTTTAATATTTTGTTGATAGATTCAAATCTTAGATCATTCTAGATGATAATTTTACTTGAAAGATCCAACGATTATGGATTGAGTGATCAAACAAAGCGACCACACTTATAAGAAAGCTTTCATTATTTAGTTTTTAATATAATAACATAGATATTTACGGGATATACTATAAAAAAAATGAATTTTATACAGAATTTTGATCGTCACGGTGTACTACTTTACAAAAAGAACTATTACAAAAAAAATATTTTAATTGATAATTTATTTTCTCAAAAGTTCAAAGTTCCCGCATCATGAACATATTACAAAAAAGAGTATATTATATTTTAGCAATAAATATTTAAAAATTTTAAAAATTATAAATATTATAAATATTAAGAAAAATTAATGATGTTATCCTGATAATTTGGTCCTAAATACCGCCAAAACATTCTCAACCGTTAGATGCAATACTTTTAAAAATAGATGATCAAGATTATATGATATAAAAAGAAATTATTATCTAAAAATGATATAAGTTAAAAGATATTATATTAGGATTGGATTTTCCAAAAAGTTAAAACATAAAAATAGTTGTAATTAAATAAGGAAACCCATTTATAACCAAAATAATAAAAATCGTTTAATCTTAAATAGATAGGTGAAAACCGTTAGATTTAACATTAAAACATGTATTTGGTTAATAAAGATTATTCTAATAATCTAAACTACATATAAGTTAAGTAGATTTCCTAAATCGAATAAAATTCTCAACATTAAATTTCGTCACTTTATTCTCTTTTTAGTTTTAGAATAGTTTTTAATTGAAAAGGAATTATTAAACCACAACTAAATTAAAGATTATTTTGTGAATTTCATGTGAACCGTAAAATTGGTCAAATCTAACTTTTATAACTCAATATAAACAAATATTAAATTGAGCGTATAAAATATAATAAATATCAAATTTTTAACTATAATTTTTTTTGGCTAAATCTTTTTTAACAATAATTTAATCATGTAAACTAATAACTTTTAAATATTAAAATATTCATAAATAAATATAATTATAAATATTAAAAAAAACAATCGTGTGTTGCATCGTAATAAAAATATAATTATAAACAGAATAATCAATATACTTCTATAAAGGAGAAGACGAGGGCGGTGAGGTGGCGCTCTCAGATCGTTCCGTTCTATTTTTCTAAAGCGCTCTCAGATCGTTCCGTTCTATTTTTCTATTTTTCTTAATTTTTCACAATTTTTATTTTTAATAATTACAACTTCTTTTATTATTTTCGATTTTGTAGGAAGAAAATTGAAAATTACACTTTTATTATTTTCAAACTCGATAGAATTTTCTTTTATTATTTTCAAAGTTGATAGAACTTTCTTTGATTTAGAAAATTACAAATTCCTTATTATTTTCGAATTTGTAGGACTTCATAGAACTTTCTTTAATTTAGAAAATTACAACTTCCTTATTATTTTCGAATTTGTAGGCTTGATAGAACTTTCTTTTATTATTTTCAAACTTGATAGAACTTTCTTTGATTTAGAAAATTACAACTTCTTTATTATTTTCGAATTTGTAGGACTTGATCTAACTTTCTTTGATTTAGAACATTTCTTTGATTTAGAAAATTACAACTTCCTTATTATTTTCGAATTTGTAGGACTTGATAGAACTTTCTTTGATTTAGAAAATTACATCTTCCTTATTATTTTCGAATTTGTAGGCTTGATAGAACTTTTTTTTATTATTTTCAAACTTGATAGAACTTTCTTATATTTAGAAAATTACAACTTCCTTATTATTTTTGAATTTGTAGGCTTGATAAAACTTTCTTTTATTATTTTCAAACTTGATAGAACTTTCTTTGATTTAGAAAATTACAACTTCCTTATTATTTTCGAATTTGTAGGACTTGATAGAACTTTCTTTGATTTAGAAAATTACAACTTTCTTATTATTTTCGAATTTGTAGGCTCTTATGTTAATAATTGCAATTTTCTCTTTTATTATTTTCAATCTTGATAGAACTTTCTTTTATTATTTTCAAACTTGATAAAACTTTATTTTATTATTTTCAAACTTGATAGAACTTTCTTTTATTATTTTCAAACTTTATAGAACTTTTCTTTTATAATACTTCTTTAAACATAATGGATTTCCATGTTATTTACCTTACAAACACCTATAAATTAAAGGCCGTTCATAACAAAAAATCTACACCGAAACTTTTTTACATAGTTTCAAATTTTTACAACCATATTTACAATCAATACAACTATGGCCTACACCATGTTGGATGATTTGAACGACAACAGCTATACCTGGATGATAAGAGTACGAGTGTGTAGAATGTGGGAATCTGTCAATCCATCCAAATACTGAAGAACTGATCAGTCTTGACATGATTTTGATCGATGAAAAGGTTAATAAATCAATATACTTATAACTTATTAGTTTGTCAAATTGTATCATGTTATTAACTTTTCTAAGATATGTTGTATGACAGGAAAATTTGATCCATGCTACGATCCCGAAGATTCTGGTCTCTCGGTTCAAAAATCTTTTAGAGGAAAGCTCCGTGTACAACATCAAAAATCTGAAAGTTATTTCAAGTACAGAAAAATATTCCAAAAATATCATGGGATGCTATAATTTAAAGGTAATTGCCCGTGATATTTTTTGAAGAGGAGTAGAATTTGTTAGAAAAAAGTGTTTTAATTATATAATATATTTTATTTGATAATTTAAATAAATTTATAGGTATTAATTTCACAATTTTTATTCTAATATTCTTTTTCTTAACAAATAAATTATAATGCCGCTGCGAAGCGCGACTTAGTAAACTAGTTATAAATAAAATTTAAGCACCGTAATAATAGTAATAATAATAGAACAATAAGACTTGTACTCGTGTAGTTGATCCACAAACAACCCATATTCTAATCATATAGGGCCAAGACTCTTCATGTACTTGATGTCACGCTCATAGTCTTCTGCACGTATGTAAGTGTCCCTCCCTGGCAATTCAGTCGTTTTTTCCTCAGTTTTTTTGGAACCGTGACACCATTGATATATACAATATGCTGCACCTGCAACGACTGCTGCTACTGCAACCCCTGCTGCTACAACCGCTAGAGAACCATGGTCTTCTTTCTTATCCTTTCTGTCCATTGATTGTCTGCACTTTTGCTGTGATGTGTTGTATTCTAAGTTTGTCATGGATAGGTTGAGCTTGGTTTTATAACATAAACTTGCAACTCAAAAGTCATTATGAGCGTACATGGATCGTTTACGTACATGTATTGTCTAGTTGTATTCTTGGAAATGGCAAACTGGAAAATTTGACTCGGAAAAATTTGGAAAGACCAGGTTGTAATTAATTTGGAGTACCTGGAAACTAAAGGGTCGCATTAATTTGAGATACATGCATCCAAGTTTTGTTTTTCTTCTTTTCTGGAGAATACAAGAGAGAATTTAGTTGATTCATTTACAAAGGTTGAAAATACAACTCTTCGTTATGTCGAAATTGGAAACATGTGGTTATTAGTTATGACAGGGCTATACTGCAAGTAACAATTTTGGGACTCCAAGCACCAAATCATAGAATGATAGAGTCGGAGAAGTTCGGATGCACCAACACCTAACTTCTCAAAATATCTCCAGATTTGCAGCTTATATGCATTTACATATATATGAATACTAGGTGAAACCCTTCCACTACAAAGACCAGCAAACAAGTTATTTTACACATTGTTGCAATGATTCGGCATTGTCATTGCTTCACTCTCTTCCCAAAGTGTTCATATATCAATGCCAGATTCCAATGCCTACATCAGTCTGCAAGTAAATAGATAATGCTGCAGGCACAGAGCTAATACTTTCCAACCAGAGCTCGATGCACTTCAGCATTAAGAAAAGCAACCAATCACTTTAAACTGAGGCTAGCCTCATGGAAGAAAAACTACTTTAAAAGGTAGAGACACTACTTGAAGAAATAATGTATACTTTAGACAGTTAAATATAATGTACCGAAGTCACCTGATACCTCGACAATAGAGGATTCAAGGATAGCCTAGTGGCGGAGGATCATCGTCTACCCTCTTTATGTCATACAGCCAAGCAAAGAAAACAAAACTGCCAAATTTTTATTTTTTTTGCCAACAAAAAGATACTTTACAAAGAACGACTGATCTGAGCGATGGAAAGAAATACAGTATAAGACTCTACATGAGATACCCTTTGACCCCCACTTTGCAAAGAGATGCTAAGCATATAACCAAAAAGCACCCATATGAGTGAAGATATAATAATTTAGCTATAAATTTATGTATCAAGCATCATAAAGTTGACAAATATTTCTCCTTCATACGAGTTACAAGCTTAAATTTTTCCTCTGCCTCAACTTGTTGACGGATGTCAGACTGTGAAGATCGATCTGGGTGAAAACTTAGCAACGCTCTTTTGAAAGCAGCATGTACCTGAAATAGCTATAAATTTTAGTACACTGAATAGATTACCAGCAAAATTAGATGTGAAATTTATAAAAACCATTAAACAGCAGAAGCCAATTGAGACTACATATATCTTCCCTGTGGTACAGAGAAATTCCAGTCAGACATCTAATGTAAATCTCCCTATGACCTACTATTTATTCATAATCTCTTTGATGGTTTTATTCTAAATCAAAGCATTTAAATTGGTCCCTTTTTTATCTTCTAATTCTTTTTGGAGGACAGAGGGAAAGTAGTAATAACAAGTAAAGCATTTTCTAAAGCTCAGAATAATTTACATCTAGAAATGATTAACTTAAAATTGAAATATTTGGTCATAAATGATGATAGTGCTGTGTCTTGCATCAACATAAATAAGTGGTTGCCATTAGTTTTTATTTGCACTACGTCAGTTAGAGTAAGATAACGCATTGCACTGCAAGTGTCCACTCACCCCATTTACGCCGTTTACATTAATTCCGAGACCACACAGTATTGATGTCATATCATGGCAAGCTGCCTCCAGTGTATCAAGGCCTTTCCTAACTTCAGCTCGTAGTTGTTCTTTAAGATGCAAATTCTCCTCATCCTAAAGTAGAAATAGAAGCATCTTTAGTTTAATCGAAGTAAACAGGTCAGTGGGCGCATGACTTACTCACAAGAAAGAAGTCATATTCTCTGAAAAGAATAAAAAAAATGAAAATGCACACCTTCTTTTGAGTTTTGCGCATTTCTTCCACACGCAGCTTTTGCCTCCTCTCCATATCCAACAAGCGCATGGCTTCTGCTTTTTCCCTTTTCCGTAAACGCTTTAAATGTTGAGCTTCTTCAGCCTGCAAAAAGGGGTAACCATAGTGTCTGTCAAAATATGCCCTGTATGCATGGGGGGACCTAAACTTCCGCAAGTGTGGGCAGTATATCCCACATAAATTTCTAATTACTACTAAAAAATTATATAGAAAATTTATTTAGATATTATCTCTTAGCTTAGCTGGCAAAAACAATCAAATTAAATCCTATTTTCATATGAATACAAGAAAAATCTATACTTCACTTGTTATTTTGAGTAAATTTTACTACTAAGCCCTGCACGTACACTGCATATACACTTGACATAGATTATAAATATCAAAAATTTGTACTCCCTGAACTTAATATTACAAAGTGTAAGATTCAGATATCTGTATACATATAAGATGCAAAGGATTACATATCACCAAAATGTAAAAGGAAATATGCATGCACTGACAATCAGAGACCACTGATATCATGAAACCTATAGAGAACCAAGAATTTGACAAGGTTGCCGAACTTAACTTTCTGGTCAACAAATATTTTCTCCTCATATAGAGGTAGAACTGAGCATAGATCCAAGTACGTATCTTCAGAATCTAGTCCGTACCTACAGACTTACACACATCTAAATCTTAAATAACAATTTACACGAATGATATAAACTGTGTATATTATCAATAAAGTAGTTCACAATGCACAGTTCTACTTATAGTTACTTGCAGATTTTAAAGGCCCCATATCACCGGTCTCTGCTCTCATTTGAAATAAACTACCAAGATTCCAATTGTACAATTGATGATTCCGGAATAAAATTGTGAAGAATGTTAAAATGATTTCGCAAAGATAATTATCCTCAATCTGTTGTTTTTGTATGAAAGCAAGAGTGCAAGCAACTAGAAAAAAAAAATCCACCTACAGTAAGATAAGAACCAACCCTCAAAGCAGAAAATATAGGTATAAGGCAAGAAACTATAAAAACATACCTGATTTTGTAATTCTCTTTGCCTAGCTGCCAACTCTGCCTCTACCGAGCATCTGTATTCATTTGTCTCCTTGTACATTTCACGATTAAAAAACACAGGGTCATTATTTGTATCCCCAAACGACTGACCATTTACAACATCATCCATCGCAACCAGTATACCATCTTCATCTTCATTACTCTTCATGTCTTCTCCAGTATGCTTATTGTCAATAGAATTAAGGGATGGACCAGCAAGATCACTAGTAAAAGGTTGATCATTACAGACGCCAACTACCCTATCGAAGGTTGAGGCTTCACAGCCACTATAACAAAACTTGTTTTCCAACTTGCCTTCATCCATTGCAGTTGAGGGAGATCTGTCTACTTCCTGGTGACTTGTATAATTTGTAGAATCTAATCCACCACCACCTTTCTCTGTCTTATCTCCTGTTCCAATATCTTGGTGACCATCAGAAAAAAACCTAGAGGTCCTAGCCTGATCAACAGTGCTGAAACATTCATTCCGCCTCCGTAGAAAAGCCTTTTCCCAATCCTGCTTAATCTTTCCAGAAGAACCACCAAACTCAACATCAAAACTGTCATCATCATCATCAGAAAAGACTCTCTTGTTGTGTATACCAAAATCACCATAACTTCTAGACGCTTTACCAGAGTAAGTCCGCTTGCACTTCGATAACTTAAACGGAGTACTATTTCCCCGAAAATACCAACCCCTACCCAAATCATTATCTCCAATAGTCTCCTCATAACCCTCCTCCTCCTCCTCCTCCTCCTCCTCATCATCATCATCATCATCATCATCAATGCAAATCACAGTTGCAGCATACGAATAGTTCCTATCCTTCCTTTTACCACTCGAACCCGAACCCCGAAAAAACTCCGAATCATCATAATTATCACAATCTACATCTATTACAACAACATTACTCCTCTTCCCCTTCCTATTCCAACTTTTTAAAGTCTTTCCACCCGAACAAGCTCTTGGACGAAACCCTTGTGTCTTCCCTCCATAAACCCCCTTCCCATTCATTCTCTACACCACAAACCCAAAACACAAAACTCAATAAAACAGAAACACAATCAAAACGCAAAACCCCCAATTACATCAACCACACACATAATATTTATAATCTCGATAAATTAATAAAATTCTCCGGTACAAAACAGCATCAAAACATAAAGACCCACGACTCAAAATTACATAAAAACCAACATAACAAATAATTACTGGAAAATAAGAACAATTTTTACAAACCCTAGAAAGATAAAATCTGAAAAGATCCTATATATAACAACGTGATCACTACAAATTGAATTTATTAACGACTATATATGATTAAATTGAAGATAATTAAACGAAATTGAATCGAAATTGAAGTGAAATTACCTGCGGTGAAGACGCGTGGGGACACTTTTGGCGACGAATACAACAAGCATACAATGTGTAATAAGGTTTTTTGTGTTGTGACTGGTTTTATATGTGTGTGCATTAAATGTAATAATAAATTTGGGTGGACTTTTATGAGATTTTGTTTTTGGATATTTGAATTTTAGGATTTTGTATCCGATTTGGATTGTTAATAGGTTTGACAATTTTTTTAATGTATAATAAATTGATTAATTTTGGAGAGTTTGTTGATATTTTATCAAATTAAAAAAAAATTGTCAAGATTTCAATTTCATAAATTAACTAATTGATAAAGCCGCACTACGCGGCGGCGTTATAAACTTTTCTACGGTCATTACTCATTTCTACTTAATAAGTCGTCCTCCCGTTAAATATGTTTATCATGTTAAGATCGAATTTCTAATTTTAACATATTGAATATTTGTCTGATATATTAATTTTCATGTTAATATACTCATTTATATTGAGCTGCTATTTTATTGATAAAACACCTTATATATAATTTCGCAGTCCTATTTTACTTCTAATAGAATTTTTAACAATGTCTTACAAACACCTATTCTACTTATTCTACTTATGATAGAACTTTGCATTAGTTATAAATTCAAACTCTTCTACTCTTTTAATTCGAACACCTATTCTACTTAGTATTAACAATGTCTTACAAACACCTATTTTACTTCCGATAGTAATGCAAATATCTTACAAACACCTATTCTACTTTCGATAGAACTTTGCATTACTTATAAATTCGAACTTTTCTACTTTATAAATTCGAACACCTATTTTACTTAGTATTAACAATGTCTTACAAACACATATTCTACTTCTGATAAAACTTTGCATTATTTATAAATTCGAACTCTTCTACTCTATAAATTCGAAATCCTATTCTACTTATAATATATTAAAGGATATTTTTTAATTTTTTAGTATTGAAAATTCTAAAACTCTAAAAAAATTAGAAAATTAGATTTGAGCGATCTTAGAGACGCCACCTAACCTGCCGCATATCCTCCTTTATATATATATATATAGGTCATTGCTCCATGAAGAATATTCTTATATAAAGAAGAGTAAAGTGCACTTTGTGTACTCGTACTTTAGTTAAGACATCACTTGCAATATTATAGTTCAAAATCGAGCAGTTGCAATATCAATGTTTGTATTTCAATGCATTTTGTTGCATTCCGTTAACTGAGGTTAACTCCGTTATTAATTTAGAGAGTAAAGTGCACTTTGTGTACTCGCACTTTACTATAAAGTGCATTTTGTGTACCCGCACTTTGCTCAATACATCACTTGCAATACTTTAGTTCAAAATTTATAGTAAAGTACGAGTACACAAATTACACTTTACTCCCTAAATTAATAACGGAGTTAACCTTAATTAACGGAATGCAACAAAGTGCAGTGAAATACAAACATTGATATTGCAACTGCTCGATTTTAAACTATAGTATTGCAAGTGGTGTCTTGACTAAAGTACGAGTACACAAAGTGCACTTTACTCTATAAAGAACAATAAAGAACACCATAGAATCTTACATAAATTGCATGTTTATTCTAATTTTCTCACCAAAAAAAATTTATTACGAATAAAAATAGAATTTAACAAAAAATTAGAATCAAACAAAACATGATTACATATAATTTCATTGTGATAAATATATATACAGGATTCTGTACTGGATTCTATACTGGATTATATGTAATGTTTAGTTTTTAAATTTAGATGAGATTGTATGTTAAATTCGATATGTTAGGCTTAATTGTTGTTCAAATTTATGATTCTAATTTTAACAAATCAATTTTTATAAAAATAAAGTGTTTATGATGGTGTTCTTTATTGTTCTTTATATAAGGTGTTTTTCCTAAAGTGCAACTATATATATATATATATATATATATATATAGGCCATTGCTCCATGAAGAACACTATTATATAAAGAACAATAAAGAACATCTTCGAATCTTACATAAATTGCATGTTGATTCTAATTTTCTCACCAAAAAAGGTTTATTACGAATAAAAATAGAATCTAACAAAAAATTAGAATCAAATAAAACATGATTACATGTAATTTCATTGTGATAAATATATATACAAGATTCTGTACTGGATTCTATACTGGATTATATGTAATGTTTAATTTTTAATATTAGATGAAATTCTACGTTAAATTCGATATGTTAGGCTTAATTGTTATTCAATTTTATGATTCTAATTTTAAAAAATCAATTTTTATGAAAAATAAAGTGTTTATGATGGTGTTCTTTATTGTTCTTTATATAAGGTGTTCTTCCTAGAGTGCAACTCTCTCTCTCTCTCTCTCTATATATATATATATATATATATATATATATATATATATATATAGGGTTATTCTACTACAAACCACTCTTAGACTACAAACCTACAAACTAAATAATTTTTTTTCAAATCGCGTCGAAACATAGCACATATGGTATGCAAATCGATCGTTGGGAGATGGAGAAAAATACGGTGAAGTCGGATTTCAAAAAAAAACTCTCCGATTGATGGGAAAAGTCAAATTAAAAACGAAGAGGAATAGGTGTGATTGAGTGTGGGAGGGTGTATTTTAGTTGTGTGTTGTGTATATAGGGGGCATTAGATTAGATTAATCTAAGGGTTTAAATTGGTTCTTAGTTTGTATTTTAAAAAAGGTCTGTATTTGATCACTAGCCTATATATATATATATATATTAGTGATCAAATACAAACCTTTTTTAAAATACAAACTAAGAATCAATCCAAACCCTTAGATTAATCTAATCTAATGGAACACACAACTAAAATACACCTTCTCATACACAATCACACATATTCCTCTCCGTTTTTAATTTGACTTTTTCCGTCAATCGGAGAGCTTTTTTTGAAATCCGACTTCACTGTATTTTTCTCCATCTGCCAACGATCGATTTGCATACCATATTTGATATATTCCGACGATAAATCACTATTTATGCTTGTGAGAATCACTAAAATGTTGGTGATTCGTATAAGAATAAATAGTGATTTCTGCGTAAATGTAGTGATTTTTTCTCCAGATCTATACGTAAATTACAGATTTTGTACCGTAAAATCACTAAATTTATACGCATATAAAAATAAATAACTAGATCTATGCTGAAATCACTATTTATTTTTACAGAAATCACTAAAATTATTTAGTTTGTAGTTTGTAGTCTAAGAGTGGTTTGTATTGTAGTAAACCCCTATATATATATATATATATATATATATATATATATATATATATATATATATATATATATATATATATATATATATATATATATATATATATATATATCAAATACAAACCTTTTTTAAAATACAAACTGAGAACCAATCTAAACACTTAGATTAATCTAATCTAATGGTCCCCCTATATGCAGAACACACAACTAAAATACACCCTCCCACACACAATCACGCCTATTCCCCTTCGTTTTTAATTTGACTTTTCCCGTCAATCGGAGAGCTTTTTTTGAAATCCGACTTCACCGTATTTTTCTCCATCTTCCAACGATCAATTTGCATACCATATGTGCTATGTTTCGACGCGATTTAAAAAAAAAAAATTAGTTTGTAGTTTGTAGTCTAAGAGTGGTTTGTATTGGAGTAAACCCATATATATATGTGTGTATTGATGTCCAATTTTAGTTTTTGTGTTTCGAAAAATAGCTACAACTAATTTTATCCCGGTAGAATTCTGTTCCAAATTTTTTAAATTAAAGACTCTTTTTAACGTTCACAAGTTATTGACCCGGATTTATCGGAGTCAATACTTATCCTGATCCATGGAGAATAAGGAAAGACATGCTCTTATGAATCTCAAAAGGGCGAGGCTTCTCGATCCTTCCACCAAGGCGAAGCTTCTCAACCTGGATAAAGAGATAAAGTTTAATCTGATAAAATATAAATTGTTTATTTCTTCTGGACAAGGTTGCCTATTAAGCCCATGGATGAGGTTACTACCAAAATACTCTGGACTGGCATTGTTAGGTTGAGTGACAATCATTGGACTAGACCTGAGGGAAGGCTTCCTCACATATGGGCGAGGTTATGTAATCTATGGATTAAGCCCAGTAAACTAGGTTTTCATTGTAACCTTATTATTATAAGGAAATGTGACCATGTTAGGTGAGATTGTCATTTCGACCATAACAGAAAATAAAATTTAGTCATTAATTTGTGAATCTGAAAATTAGGCAACTTTTTAAAATTTTTGTAGAAAATATGATTATCACTTTATAATTTACTCAAAATTAATAGATATGTTACGCGTAAACAAAATTTTATAATTCAGTCGTGTTGAATTAAAATTTTAAAATTTCATGATTTTATGTTCACATTTTTTTGATATTTAAAACCTAGATTTTGCACCTTGACAAAAAAACCTAGATTTTACACAAACATTGTGCTGTGCCGTGTCCAACAGGCAACAGTTGCAAAAGAAAAACACAATTACTTCTGCAGCCTATGAATATTCAAAAGGCTTTCAGGCCGGATCCCATAAATTGGGCTTAAATTTGGTTTACTAGTTCCTTTTAAGGTAGCTTGGGCCATGACATAGTTTCATCAAAAGACATAGTATCTGTTGCAGGCTTGCAGAAGGTGGCCTTTATAAGCTGGGCTTTAATTTCAATGGTAACTATACAAGTACAAAACAATAAAAAATTGCAGAAAAACAAAAAAATTAAAAGGAACAACAATTGTCTCCATGTGACTCTGGAGAATCAGTGAACACAGCAAAGTTATCAGTAACATGATCAGAGGTGCACATGCCATCAGTTATTTATTTACCATGCAAGATGCAACTGTATTTGTAGAAGGTAGATACCTACCTAAGTTAACTAACTTATTAGGACCAACTCCCAACACAAAGATATAGTTGAAATTTAGAATAATAGAGCAGTTGGTTTTGACTAGTCCAAGCAAAGATCAGATTTTAGTCTCAGACTATGAGTTCTGTGCATATCTATTTTATTATATATTTTTGGACCAGAACTGCAGGAATCAAGTCGGAGAATCCACATGTAGTGTTTGTCCTTTCACTGGTTGAACAAACAACATTTGAATCTTCTCGTTTACAAAAGTGTTGGCAAGATATCATGATTTCCCTTTATTGTAGCATTTTTGTGGGATAACGGTTTTTAAGGTCTGCGTATGTCTTAACTTAAGTAGAGTCCAGTCGCGAATACAATGCAATATAGTATTATACTGATATGTTTGATTTGATTTATGGGATAAATTTGCTAGTACTTGTGTTAACAAATGACTTAAGAATCTATACTAAATCCCCCTTGTACTATTTTGATATGGTGAATTTTCAGAGGATTATCTGAGAGGAGCTGAGGAGGTACAGGGCAACACCCAGTTTGTCATACATCATTGCTGACATTCAGCTGATGTGGAACCACGTGGCAGCACCCCACCCCCCACACTCACACCACCCTCTAGCTAAAGCTAAACTGCTAATCATGGATGTGAAGAAGAAACTGATAATACATGTGAGTAGGTGTTGATATACCTATAGATAAAGATGGTGAGAGGGATGGCATTGGATTTGATTTAGAAAAAAGATAGTAAATCTTTCACCTAAAGTTCTGCCTCCTTGTCACATTATTCAAAAGAAAACTTGATTAGATTGCTTTTGTTTCAAAAAGAGAGAAAAAAATAAAAATTCCTTGGCCACTTGAACTTATTGAACAAATCCTTGTTCCTAAATGTTCTTTTATTAAGTGAAATATTAGGAACAGGGATTTATCATGGTTTAAAGTTGGGAAAAAAATGGTTATAGTCCTCTCTATATGGCTCATGCCCAGTGATATGACAGCAGCCAACCCCACCAGTTATGGCTCATTTAAATTGTAGTAAGGTAATGGTGATTGATAGTAATGTCTTGAATGAACATCAAGATAGTTTCCAACTAGGTTTTGATTTGGAATTGACATTTACCAATGTGTATGATTCTTCAACATTTTGCACAATAAACTGTAAGATTACATCCCAACTCCTGTCTTGCAACAAACATAGGATACCCTTAAAATGACTAATGATCAGTACCATAAACCAGATGGGAGATATTACTATGTACAAATCATTCTCTATTTCTTCCTAACCATAACGCAAACTAAGTGTCATGTATTCAACGATCGCCTTGAACACATCCTAACACTTTCCCACTAAAACGCGAAACTGGCAATGTACAAGCATTGGACGATAATCTAGTGCCTTTTCTACTTCCTGATTTTAAATCTTGGATTAAATGCCCTAGAAACCTACCACATTGTGCGACTATAAGGCTTCCTAGCTTCCTATTTACAAGGGAGTGCGCATTAATAAGTAACCCTAGGAGTATGATCTGACCAAGCCGAAATTGCAAAAGGATCTGGACTTGAAAAGACCACCAAAGAGGAACCTGGTAGGAGATTCTTGTGTAGTTTGATTTGAATCTTCGGTGTTGCCTTTCACTTTTAGTATAGTTTGTCCGATTGATTGCCGAATAGAGTCGATTATCTTCGGATCAACAGGATATCCAGATGCACCGCGGACATAAAAAGTATTAACAGCCTTTCCTCCCCTAGTTGTAACTTCTGCTCTAGTGACGGTGAGGCTATTCTCACGGAAGATCCTAGTGACATCAGAAAGCAGTCCGACTCTGTCTGTTGTGCATAATTCTAGCTTCAACCCCTGAATTAAAAAAAAAAATGAGATGGTCAAGATAATGCAAGAAGCCTTCCTTATGAAAGAAAACAACAAGAAGACAACACTTCAAACACGTCTCAGTCGCTAATGATTATTTGTTTAACTATCAATAATAATAGTAATTATTAATCCGGTTCACATCAAGATAAGTAAATGATACACATTACGACATAATATTTATAATAGAAAATTGGATGAATGAAAGCATAAACCAACTAAAGAATTTAGTGGCTCAAAGTGACAACTTAAGATGATAATAACACTTTAAGTTCTAGCGCTACACTAATAAAACGACATAATCAACTGGAACTAATGTATAGATGCCTTAAATTAATCAGTAGTGTCTATAAACTATTGCTGACTCACCTCAGATACCCTTCTCTCTATTGCTGCTTCAAGACACTGGACAACCCTTTGTCTCTCTGCTTCAGATTTTACAGGGGATCCATCTACATGTCTGATACAGTATTCCTGTTCATTAAAATTAATTTAGTTGATAAAAAATATTATTATAATTGCTATCTAAGCCTATAATATATTTTTTGCAAAAAGAAAATATTTATGGATGGATAGTCATCAAGTTGAAAGTGACAAACCTGATGAGCCTCTGGTCCTGAGGCATCAACATTGCCATGAAAAACAACATACTGCATGTCTGTCAAAGTGCAGATTGCATCAAAGATAAGTTTAGGCCTATCCTTGCACTGGATTGTGACAACCGAGTAATCTTTGTCATACCAGTTAATGACATTCACTTCCGGCCTTGATTTATCCTCCGCCGCTTCATCACTATTTCGTTCATAGTCCCTATCAGCAAACATCATCTGGTGAAGCCTTCGTTCAGTATGGGTGATCCCCTGAGAGACTACAGTCTTCGCTTTCCTTGACTTGTTGCTACCATTAAGAACATTACACAGCAATTGCTTAATCACCGATAGCCTCTCAGAATCAGTAATTGCACCTCCTGTTTCTTCGTCGGTAACTTGCATCACAGCTGCAGCCCGGGTGTTATGTGTCCACACCTCAGCACTTACTACATTACATTTGAGATGGGTGAGAACAGCACTCAACTCGGAGAGTAATCCCGGCCTATCACACCCTATTAACTCAATGGCAGTATGATCCATTGCAGACTTAACCCCCACAGATCTTCTAATAGAGTAGCCAAAATCCGAATCTGGTCCAAGTGCCTAAAAATAAACTCAAACAAATTAGAAAATTCATTCATGAAAGTGGAGGACACATAAAACAAAACTAGAAACAGCTCACCTTGTATATATAATCCAAAACCTCAACATTTGTGATTTTGTTCCCATCTTGATCAGTAACATTGAACACTGGACAAAACATAAAAGTGAAAATCTTAAATATTGAAGATACTTAATATCATACCCACACTAAAAAAGAAGAGAATTTCAGCAGATACAGAAGAATAAATAAGGAAAATATAGTATAATACCATCCATAAACCAGCCTCCATCAGAAGATATGTAAGCTTTAGTAATAGTGAGGTTTAAATCAGTAAGAACTTGAACAACTTCCAAAAGTATTCCATGCTCATTAGCACTATCCACCTGCACCATATTACATACAAAAATAAGTAGCAAATATAGCAAAAACACTAAAACTCCATCAATGACAAAAGGGTACAAAACAGAACTAAAAAAAGACATACCTGAATAACAGTAGCATTTTTGCAGGATTCATTATCAATCACAACCCTACAAATACAAGTAGCAAATTTAAGTAAATTTCAATTTTCCACTATGCATAAAAAAAACAAGAACAAGAATAAAAAAAGGATTCTAGCTACCTTGGTGGATTCATCCTCCTAATAAATTTC
The DNA here is from genome assembly GCA_030848705.1 of Heracleum sosnowskyi. Taxonomy (NCBI): domain Eukaryota; kingdom Viridiplantae; phylum Streptophyta; class Magnoliopsida; order Apiales; family Apiaceae; genus Heracleum; species Heracleum sosnowskyi. Next base: position 111,547,852 of record CM061244.1, on the reverse strand, counting down.
TCATACTCACCATCCATGTCTTGTGAAAAGCTCATACAGGTCTCTAAAGAAACAAACACAGACATATACACACACAGTTAGATACTAGATGTCATATATATACAGATAACAGAATTAATATCACCAATCACTTAAAGAATAAGGAATGACTAAGAAAGAAGTGTGAAACAAGTTAACAAAAACATAGTGAAAATGAAACTGACCAATCATCAAGATTTGAAATAGGACCAGAAGAATCCAGCACACGAGAATGGCCAATTAGGAAAGCCTTAATCTACCACAAAAAGTTGTCTTGGCCCTCTTTTTTATGATGGGTGCCCACCAAAAAATTAAGACACAAAAGTACCATAACACATCATAAATTTGATCATTTGACAACCAAAGTAACAACTCAAAAACCAAGATATTCTCATTTCTTAGAGATAAAAATCAAATCTTTACACACATAACAAACATTTTAACCTTGATTCAAGTGATTAACATACAAAGAACAATATAAAATTTCATATAAGGCCTCAAATCCCAAAAAGGAAATATAACAGAAAACGAGAGAGAGAGGACATACCCATTAGAAATGTTGAAGAATCTTGATCTGGGTCAGCCTTACTTTATTGATTCTGTACACTAAAAAGCCAGGCACGGGGGTTTATAACAAGGGGCAAGTAGGACCGTAAAACTTGAAAGGAAGAAATGTTTGGTTTGATCCCTCCAAATCTTTTACTCACCCCAATATATAGATACGTTTTATTATTATAATAAGTAGTAGTTTTTTTTTACCTAATTTGAAATTTTTACTGGATGAAGGTGCACATGATTCTCAGAGAACTATTGTACAGCAGTGTTCTAAAAATTGTTGGATTTTTCAAAAATCGCCGATAAATCATTGATTTATCGTTTAAAAATATTTGATCGATTCGATTTTTGAAATTCGATATATTGCTATGAATTATTTTTAAATGATTTATTATATTATATATAAGGCTAATATATTAAATATATTTAAAATATTACAATTTATCCGATTTTTGTTCCGATTTATCATTCCGATAAATCCCCGATTTGCCGATAAAACCCTATACGATACCTCAACCGATTTGTTTCGATTTCCGAAATCTACGACCATGCTCTAAACAAACTGTAATAGTATGTACTTAATTTAAAAAAATTGGGTACTCTGTTCTTCCCAACTTTGTAATTTCATTTCCTCTTTTGATGTCACGCTATTTGTTTTGTTGGAAGTAACGAAATTAAACAATGTAATTATTTAATACAAGCTTACAATATAATATTTTTTTGAAATATATTAATGATTGAAAGATATTTTATAATTGGTATTTTAGTTGTGTTTTCAAAAGGTAAAACTGTTTAATTAAAATGTAACATGTTTTAATAAAAAATCAATATTAACAACCGAAAGATATAATATAATCGGTATTTTTAGATGTGTTTTTAAAAAGTAAATGTGTTTTTAATTAAAAGTAACGTGTTTTAATTAGAAAAGACAATTAATTAATTATTATTATTTTATTAATTAGGGTGAAAATTTGAAAAACAAAAATCAAAACTGAAATTTTCAATTTTCCGGCTATAATAGTATTGGATATACAGTATTGAGAATACAAATTCTTTAATTAAATGTTACCGTTCTACCATATAAAAAGCTTAGATTGGCCAATTTTATAAGTAATAATTTGAAGTTTGAATTGGATTCGATAATTATCAGGTCACATTTTGGTGTAGAATATACTTCTGCACAGTATTATAAAAATCGGCGATTAATCAGGATTAATCGTCGATTAATCGCTAGACGGTGGGTCACCGAACTGATTAAGCGAAAATCGGTCAATTAATCATTTTTTTTCAGAAAAACGGTCAAAAATCAGCTGAATTGGATTAATCGATCAAAAATCGGGCTAATTATTTAAAAATAGTAAAAAATAGTTAAAATTTTAAAAAAAAATAAAAATTTAAAAGATAGAAACTTGATTAAACAATAGGAAAAAATAATATTTTTGTACATATAATTATAATTTTAGATGCCTAAATCATAAATTCTCTTTATTTTTCCTCTTAAATTGATTTCTAATTGAAAAGTTAAACCTTCAAAATTTTATTTATTACAATTATATAACATTTTTAACATATTTGCATAAATATATGATAATAACATATGTTTAGTTGAAATAACGAAACAATTATATATATGAATATAATTGTATATAAAAAATATTATTAAATTTATTCCGATTAATGATCCGATTAATCCCTGAACGGTGCCTTTACCGATTAACTCTGATTCCCGCTTTTTACGACACAGATTCTACATAGTTAAATTTGTATCGACTAAGTTGACCATAACTAGGCTCTTTTTTTAAGAATTCTGTTATGATATACTCCCTCCGTGTTCTATCCATTTATTTACGCATCCTTTTGGGATGTTTATCGATTTCTCTCCTTTCCAAATTTTTGTAAAAATTTTAAAATTTTATAATGTAAAAATTAACTATTTTCACTACTTTTCTCCACTTTACTTACTTTTATATCTTAAATTAGTGTTTTACCCGTGCTACGCACTGAAAGTATAATCTTAAAATTTTTAAATATTAAAGTTTTTAGAATAATTATAAATTAGTTATATAACATAACTCATATTAAATTTTTTTTCCACGTAATTTTACTAAATATACACATGCATGTATTAATAAATATAAGTTATATTATTGGTTGCAAAGAAAATAAATATTTATAATTAAAAATTAAATATTCAACGCATGAAATATTGACTGAACAAATATATAAAATGCTACCATCAGAACAAAATAACATAAATACAATATTAGAATTGTTTGAAATGTACCATCAATTTTTAAATTAATAAGAATGTTGAACGCTCGTAACCCATTTTAGAATTATATTTCTTTTTAACTCCAACATCATTTACGTGAATATGCGTTTATTTGTTCTCGATTTTGATTCTAGATTATCATCAATAAAATTATCATTATTAGCTGAATCATGCATCTGCTTCAAAAGAAACTAAACAGCTGAGTTATTAAGAATGAGAAAGACAAATTTGATGTTGGACAAATTTCACAATTAAATATTTTAATTGAAAATTTTCTGCTCACCACGACAGAATCGACATTGTATGAGGGCGTTGAAACTCTAGAGTTTGAACTAATTTTACCACATTCGAGGCAAAGTATATTATATTTCTATGAACTAAGTTTCAATTGTTCAAATATATAGTGAATGTTTCAATTTTTCATGTGACGATTTTCAATTTTCTAGGATATTGGTTTTCAATTTCTTCTTATGATGAATGTTTTAAATTTGTTAGAATGAATTTTAAACTTACATTTAATATGCTATATTTTTAGAATTTTGTATTTAATATGCTATATTTTTATGATTTTGTATTTAGTACGTCATTACCTTTGATCGCAAAAACAGCCGTCAACATTTGCTGATATTGACCGCATCACTTCACAATCTTTGAACTACTTCACTTCAATTAATAATGTAGATGTGTACACTAAACCTAATAAATTATATATATTTATGGTATAGAGGATAAGAATAACAATATTTTCGAAGAATTTGATTTATTGAACATGATGTTTCTTATTCGGGTTTGAGATAACGATTTTACCACATTTGCATTTGTATGTATGATTAAGGATACAGAGTTTCCCGGTTTATATGTTTGACACTGCAAACTCATAAATGATATATCGTCTTCATCTACGTTGAGATTTTAAAAGTTTAACAATGAAAAATTGATAAGTCTAATGACTACACGTAACTGATAACGAAGTAAAGAAGAAGTAACCTACCAGTTTACTATCTGAACTTCAGAGATCCGTAATATGCTTATATATAATATATTATCAAGTTAATGTAAACATATGTATTATTAATAAATTGAAAGTACTTAAAAGGATGATGTAAATTACGTACAATTTTAAAAGTTATTTATCAATTAAAATAATCTAAAAATTTATGTTATTAATCGAATTTATATTTTTAATATTATTTTTAAATGACGTGAAAAACAGTTTAGCTGACCCTACATGTAAATTGTGTAAAATGGGTTTAAATTATTTTTAAATTAGTAAATTTAATTTTTGATACTTCGCCAACATATTTTGTTCTAAAATTAATCTCTTTTACTTTTAAGTTTTTATTTTGTTTAAATTCAAAATATTTATACTTACGAATGGTGATGTGTTCATTCAAGTTTTTTTTTACAGCGTGTTCTTTCAAGTATGATTTTAAAGTTACATGTGAATTAAATAATTCAAAATTTTAAATTTAATTGAATGTAAATAATTTATTATTTCAAATCGACAGCCAACATTATTTAAATCTAAATAGTCTATTATTTTAATTAAATCTGAATAGTTTATTATTTTAAAAGACGGCTTAGCTACAAACCAATAGGGGTGTTCATGAGTTCGTTAACCCGATCAAACCGAATCAACATGGTCCTCTTTTCAGTCGAACCAACCCGACGAAAAAAAAACCCAATATGTGATTGGGTTAAAAAACATTTAAACCAACTTAAAGGGGTTGGGTATGAGTTTTATGTTTTTTCGGTCAACACAATCCAACCTGATTTAAGTTACAATTTTGTTCCATAATTTAAAAATATATCTATATATCATAAATAACGATACATTAAACAATGTAATATACTTTCATTTATAAATATATAATTATATCTTGTGTTTATATATATGACTTAAGGCATAATTTACTTTACTAAAATTATAATGTTAATCAAAATAAAATATTAATACTAAATACTTAAATTATACGTATTTTATTTTTACTTAGATTTTCAAAATTAGTGATATCGTATAATATTTAAGTTTTTAAAAAAAATTATTTAACACGTTCAAACCGACCCAACTCGACCCAAACCGATAAACAATGGGTAGGGTTGGGTTACGAAATTATTTTGTGTAGGTTGGGTTAAAAAATTTCAAACCGATTTAAATGGGCCGGGTTGCAAAAATGCCTCTAAACCGGTCAATCCGACCCGTGAACACCCCTACCAACCAACATGTCTTCTGAATGAGATAGATTTAAAATGGTTTTATATTGATAAATAGAGGCGGACATCGTATTAAAATGTGTTCTCCACTTTTAAAATTTTAACATTTATTTAAAGCATACAATAATGTCATTGTTAATCTATACAATTAATGTGATATGTATGTAAATAAATGAATAACAAATAGTTATTAAAATTATGTATAATAAATTTTATACTTGAAATTGAATTATTAATATAGTATTTAATTTAAAATAGTAATCAAATTGTTTAATTAATAAAATTTATGAAAATTTAATTATAAATATATTGGTATAATTGTGACTAATTTTAATTAAAAAGTGATTTATTAACAAATATTTTTGTGACTTAAATAAATATGTAGGACATGGATATTTTAAATCAAGTAATTAATGGATTTGAATTTGAACCGTCAACTAATCATGATTATTAAAATATGATGAAAATAGGATGAGAATGATAAATGAGAAAAACTTTTTCTATATTATGTTTGGTCTAAAATTAGGAGTGGTCTAAAATTAATATTTTTTAATTGGTAAACTATATAACACCTAGACTCAAGCATTATAATAAAATATTACAATAATTTTTATACACAGGTCTACAAAATAAAATCAACCGTTTCAAGTATCTATTGATATATTAAGTAACATTTTTTTTAAATTTTTTAATATAAGCAATTAACATTGATTTTCTTTAAATTACAATAAATAATATTAATATTGGATAATTACCCTCACATCTCTCTGTAAAAACCGTAAATTACGACATTTAACAATTGAATAATCAAAACTATACATTATAGATTAAAGTTGTAAAACTTATACATATACTCATAATATTTCCTCATTAAGTATGTTAGATCATTGAGTGTTTTTAGAAGTTTATCTATAAAAAAATGATTCTATATTGAACACATTGTACCAAGGATTAAATTATAATTAAAAATAAAGTTATTTTAATTGATAGCCAAATTCTCGAAATATAAAAATATAATAGTGAATAGATTTAATTTTTTTTTAGTATAATCAATTCACATCGAATTTTTTAATTACAATAAATAATATTAATATTGGATAACTACCCTCGCATCACATCTATGTGTAAAAATATTAAATTCCGACCTTTAACAATTACACAATAAAAATATAAATAATTGATTAAATTCGTTAAAACTATACATATACTCGTAATGTTTAGCCACTCAGTGTTTTGGGTCACATGGTGGTATTAGAAGTTTATCTATAAAATAGACGATTTTATATTAAATCGATAATACAATTGGTGATCAAAATCTCAAAGTATATAATTATCATAAACGAAGTATATTCTAAATCAAAAATAAAATAATTTTAATTGATAACTGAATTCTTGAAATATATAAATAAAATAGTTAATAAATTTATATGTTAATTAAAAACAAATTAATTTTTGATTATTATAATAAAGGATATTGACGTGTCACTCTTGTTACTTTTTCCCATACTTTAAGGAGGGGTAGTTTAAACTCATTTTCGTTGATAGAACTAGGTTATTGAGCCGCGATTCGCAGCGGCATTAAAATATATTTATTAAGAAAAAGAATAATAGAATAAAAATTGTGAAATAAATATCTATAAAATTATATAAATTATCAAATAAAATATATTCTGTAAAATTTGCATTTTGGGTAAGTAATATTATAAATTATTTACATATTCCTTTTGTTTATAGAGTTTGATTTTTTATTTTCTTGAACCGATACCATTGTCATATATATATTAAAAAAATTATATTGATAAAAATCAATATAAACATATAATATTACTATTTTCTCAGGGATGACACATACGGTGTATCCAAATTTGTATAAATTTTACTATTTTTTGTGGTAGAAAAGCTAATTGTATCTGCATATAAGAGTAAATAAATGGTTAAAAACTAATATAAGAATTAAATCAATAATATCAATGAAACAAATATTTGTATAATATCTAATGATATCCGTTCAATCGAGATAAGATAGATTTATATATGTGCAATTTCTAAAACTATATATTATAAAAACATTAATAAAGATAATTACTTTTAAATTTTTTAATCTGGGTAGATGTGAAAATTATTATATAGGGTCCACCATCCTCCTTGTATAAATTTGTATCAACATCTCGGCCAACTTTTCCCACAAAGATATGGTACTGGTGATGGAGCTGTTTAAGAAAAAAATTAGAACAAATTAAAAAAGTAAAACAAATAAATTGGGGTAACCAAAGAAGTAATATAAAATTACAAGAACAATAAAAAACAATTAACAGTTATATTAAAATTAATATAATGCATAACTTACTAATTTGTGACAATTTTGAGATCTCTTTTTTTCCAACCGCCTTTGACAACTTCAATGCCCCCAAGTAGGTCAAGCAGCCTACAACATTTAAATCAACGTAGAAAAAATAAATATTACAACATGATAGTTTGAATTATAACTTATATAATAGTATTACTTATATATTACTATAATATATTACTGCATCAAAAACCTGAGAGTATGTTGGTGTCATTAATACGTGCATCAATCATATCCGGACATATGAACTGAAATCCATGCAGTGATATGTTGACGATGCCTTCTTCCAATCTCTTAGGCAACATTATGCGTATGAAGAACAATTTAGACCCATGTGATACTGGTCTATATTTCCATGTACTTGAAATAACTTTCAGATTTTTGATGTTGTACACGGAGCCTTCCTCTAAAAAGATTTTTGAACCGAGAGACCAGAATCTTCGGGATCGTAGCATGGATCAAATTTTCCTGTCATACAACATATCTTAGAAAAGTTAATAACATCATACAATTTGACAAACTAATAAGTTATAAGTATATATATTGATTTATTAACCTTTTCATCGATCAAAATCATGTTAAGACTGATCAGTTCTTCAGTATTTGGATTGACAGATTCCCACATTCTACAAACTCGTACTCTTATCATCCAGGTATAGTTGTTGTCGTTCAAAGCATCCAACATGATGTAGGCCATAGTTGTATTGATGGTAAATATGGTTGTAAAAATTTGAAGCTATGTAAAAAAATTCCGATATAGATTTTTTGTTATGAATGACCTTTAGGCCCTGTTTGGCATTGCTGTTGCAGACAGCAACATCAGCTTTTTTCTCAAAAGCAGGTAAAATACTGTTTGGTAAATATCAAAAGCAGCTTTTCTGAAAAGCGCTTTTGACTGAAAAGCTGCTTTTAGAGAAAACATGTTCCCCCATGCTTTTAAAAAAACTGCTTTTTGGCTGTTACGGAAAGCAGCTACTGATTTCAACATCAAACCTTACCAACAACATTAATTTTTTATATTATACCTCAAAACATGCACATATCAAAAATATTACCAAACAGTTATCTGATTTTCTTAACAGCACTTATTTTAACAGCACTTTTTTCAACAGCACAACAATTTTTAACAGCAATCCCAAACAGAGCCTTAATTTATAGGTGTTTGTAAGGTGAATAACATGGAAATCCATTATGTTTAAAAGTCAAGAAGTATTATAAAAGAAAAGTTCTATAAAGTTTGAAAATAATAAAAGAAAGTTCTATCAAGTTTGAAAATAATAAAAGAAAGTTTTATCAAGTTTGAAAATAATAAAAGAAAGTTCTATCAAGATTGAAAATAATAAAAGAGAAAATTACAATTATTAACATAATATCCTAAAAATTTGAAAATAATAAGGAAGTTGTAATTTTCTAAATCAAAGAAAGTTCTATCAAGTTTGAAAATAATAAAAGAAAGTTCTATTAAGATTGAAAATAATAAAAAAGAAAATTGCAATTATTAACATAAGAGCCTACAAATTCAAAAATAATAAGGAAGTTGTAATTTTCTAAATAAAAGAAAATTCTATCAAGTCCTACAAATTCGAAAATAATAAGGAAGTTTCAATTTTCTAAATCAAAGAAAGTTCTATCAAGTTTGAAAATAATTAAAGAAAGTTCTACCAAGCCTACAAATTCGAAAATAATAAGGAAGTTGTAATTTTATAAATCAAAGAAAGTTCTATCAAGTCCTACAAATTCAAAAATAATAAGGAAGTTGTAATTTTCTAAATCAAAGAAAGTTCTATCAAGTTTGAAAATAATAAAAGAAAGTTCTATCAAGTTTGAAAATAATAAAAGTGTAATTTTCAATTTCCTTCCTACAAAATCGAAAATAATAAAGGAAGTTGTAATTATTAAAATTAAAAATTGTGAAAATTAGAAAAATAGAACGGAGCGATTCTAGAGGCGACACCTCACCGCATCCGTCTTCTACTTTATATAAGTATATTGATGATTGATGAATTTAATCTCATAATCTAATCTACATTCATGTAGTAACTAACTAATAGGGAATTAAACTAACTATTTATGAGGAAGATGAAAAACAGAAAGAGCTTAAAAAGATCTCACATGGCAGGGAAGAGCAGTTGGGTCTGCCTTAACCACCTAACATAAACTCCGGCAAGTCAAGTTTGGCTGCTCTAAACATACGCTTGTCTTGTGCTGCATGTTTTCTTCTTTATGTTCCCCACATGCATTCCCTCCCTCCTTTTTTTCCTTTTCAAAATTGATTTTTTAATTTTACTTCAAACTTCAAACAGTTTACATTAGTATATATGTGCATGATTATTATTTTAAGATTTACACCGTAGTCTCTTTTTCTGTACAAGTAAATACATTGATTTTACGATTCTACTTTGTTTGTTACTACTAACCTTTATTTACCGTTGCGTGATTCACATGTTTAATTAACTGTTTAACTACTACTTCCTCGATGTTGTAATTTTTTGCAATTAACGTGAAACGCATACGATGCACGGGAATTTAAATAATTGTACAATTCGATCAGCTAAAATATGCATGGTGATGAGGACATGACAAAGAGATATGATTGGATAATTGTGATGACTCATTCCAAACTTTCGAACAAAATTGAAAATTAAATATACCACATGCTTAATTTACATATTTTTCCAAACAAAAGAGCTAAATAATTCTTTGATATATATTATTGGGTACAGATATGCATGGGACGTGCCTTAAGGATGTTTTGAACGAAACGTCTGAAATTAATTAATTTCTTGGTTTGGTTACCCATTGCATGCATAAAACATTGTACTGTGACTTGCCTTTTAGTAAAACTAGACTGTACAAAATGTTACTCTCCCCGTCCCCCTCAATTTTTTACATTGAGGGAACGGCACGGAGGTTAAGAAAAAATATAAATTAATAGAGAAAAATAAGAAAAATGAGTACAGTGGTGGGAACAATCAATATTTAATACTAGGATTTAAGCCCGCGATGCTGGGCCTTTCAGTTTATTAATTAATTTTATTTCTATATCTGAATTTTGATTTATTAATTTATTTTTATATTTGAATTTTATGTTTTGAGTTATATCATGATATAAATACACATAAATCTGTTTATATATTTAAATTATTTGGTAAAACTCCTCGGTCCCGCCTTTGGCGGACCCTCGAACTCTATATTTAAAAAAGTATGTCTAAAAAATTAAATTATTTTCAAAGATTAAATATATTTACTTTTATATATTTAAAATTAAGTAGAATTTAAATTAGAAATCTATAAAAGGTAATTTATAAAACAAATTCATCCGTTAACTAATAACCCCGTCCAGTGAAAAAAAAATCTGATCACATAAACCAACTATTCTACTCACAGGGAAATCTAATTTTTTTTTTATAAATCATAAAAACAAATTTTAAATATTCTAATTTTAGAAATTATTATTTAATAAAATTCCTCGACACCACCTTTGGTGGCGCCTCGAACCCCCTGTATTAATATACTAACACAGTCATATTTGTAAGTTAACTTGCATCACTTCTTAAGAACAGATAGACCTAAAATTATTTCAATATACTATCCAATTATTTTTGTTGGAGGATATCGCTTGTGTTATGGAATGAAAAGTAGATTTAGATATTGACGGTTGTATCCAATGAATGAGGGTGGACAATCGTGTCTTTATGGCTGCTCTCGTGGTTCGTGACTAATACAGGTCCTCACAAGATGCCTACGTATCTCTGTTATGTAGAGAATCAAGCCAATAAAACGTAGTTCTAGAATGAAGGACGAGGGGTCCTTATATAGGCGTTAGGAGCCTTGTATTTAGAGTAGAAGAAGGTGACTTGGAGGCCAAGTAGCCTTCTTAGATCAGGATTGTGAATCCTATTTTGTGGGAGGCTGACTCCTAGTTGATTTGTGTATCTTGATTGCTGATTCTTGAAGAGTTTAATATGTGTTGGACTCATTTAATGAGCTGTACATTTTCCCTATTTATTAATTACGAAATTAATAAATAATTAGGGTTTCGGGCCTTTTTATCGGGACTAATTCTTGGACCAAACTAGGTCTAATTAATATATCATTAATTATCTCTAGGGTTATATTTCAGCCCATATCATTTGCCCCCCAATTTCTGGAAAAATCATTCAAGATTTTTGTAGAAATTATTTCATTTTTTTTCTCGGAATTTTCCATTTTTTCAGGGTTTTTTCGACCAGAAACTAAGCCAATTTCGACCAGGAATCCTGGTCATTTTCGACCAGGATTAGGAACGAGGTCGACATGTTCGACCAGAAACTTCAGTGTATTTTCGAACTGAAATTTTCGAACTCAAACCTGAATAATTTCGAACAGGTTTTCGAACAGGATTGAGACGAGGTCGACATGTTCGACCAGAAATTACAGTTCATTTTCGAACTGAAATTTTCGAACTCAAACCTGAATAATTTCGAACAGGTTTTCGAACAGGATTGAGACGAGGTCGACATGTTCGACCAGAAATTACAGTTCATTTTCGAACTGAAATTTTCGAACTCAAACCTGAATAATTTCGAACAGGTTTTCGAACAGGATTGAGACGAGGTCGACATGTTCGACCTGGATTTCTAGTTCAATTTCGAATAGGAATATTCGACCAGAAACCTTGATGCAAAATCGACCTCGATTTTTTTCAAACTTTATTTTTTGTAATTTCGATTTCAACATTTCGACTAGGATTCTGTATGATTTCGAACAGAAATTCGATCAGGAATATGGTTGAGGTCGACCACTTCGACCTCATTTTGTAGTGCAACTTCGAGCTCAAAACTTCGACCAGGATGCAATGTAAATTCGAGCAAGAGTCCTGGTCGACATTGACCAGAAAAGGATGGCGAGGTCGACTATGTCGACCATGAATCCTAGCTATTTTTCGAACAGGATTTTTCGAACAGGAATACAAGATATTTCGACCTGGATTCTTTAATCAGGAATCTCTAGGTCATTTTTTCGACCCGGATTCCGCAGGCTTTTTTCGACTTGAAATAGGAACAAGGTCGATTATGTCGACCAAGATTTTTAGCATGGATTCGAATAGGAATTTTCGAACTCAATTTCCCATTTTTGGTATACTTGAACTCGCTTTATTGCCTTAGAATTATTTCTGAAATTTTAAATTTCCAACCTTTTGGGCCTTGATTTTATATTGGACCCTAAGCCTAGTTCTCAAACCTTTTTTAGGTTTAATTTCTAAGCCTTTCATTTATTTGGGCCATGGGCCTTGTCTTTTATTGACTATAACACTTTGGGCCTTGATTCCAAAAGCCCAATAAGTGATTGTGGGCTTTGACTGGCTACAACCGGTTAGACTTCCCTAACCGGTTGAGTTTCCAGTTACCTTGCCTATAAAAGAGTGAGGTTTCACTTCTTACTCTCCACTCAAATTTTTCCAAAAATTACTTTCTAAATCTCTCTTCTCTTTCTCCGTAGTCAGGCGATTTCCGGCGAGTTTTTGCGGTAGCACTCTTATTTTTCTGGGTTTTAATCTCTCTCCCAAGAAGATTCTGGGTTTCAATCTTCATAGGTTGAAGATTTTTCTGGGTTCGATCTCCTTCCCAAGAAGATTCTGGGTTTCAATCTTCATAGGTTGAAGATTTTTCTGGGTTCGATCTCCTTCCCAAGAAGATTCTGGGTTTCAATCTTCATAGGTTGAAGATTTTAAAAATGGCCGATCGTTCTGCTAGCCGTCTTCAAAGAATGAACCAAGCGTCCAAAAGAGGTATCATCATTCGTTCTCCCACTATGTCTTTACAAGATATGATTTTAGAACGTAGTGATGAATATCCTTCAGTGTCGCATTTAGATGCATATAACCATAGTAATAGATTTAACGATGCTGATGCAATTTCTAACTACAAGAATATGTACAAAATTAGGCCACCTTATAGGCTAGTCCTTGCTGGTCCAGGGGATCGTTCCTGCCATTGGCGCCCAGATGCTCTTTGCATTTACAAGGGGGTCATTGCCGCAGGTGTTCGATTCCCATTCCATCCTTTCATTCCTCAACTTTTAGCTGATGTAGGAGTCAACCCTTGTCAACTCCCTCCCAATGCTTGGAGACTTATTATGTGCTTTATCGTTTTGTGCTTAAAAAACAACTTTCCTCTTTCAGTTGCTCTCTTTAGAAAGATTTTTCAATTTAAAAATAGCTCCTCCAAAACTTTGGGTTGGGTATATATTAGTCATCGACCCACAACACCCCCTATCTTCCACCCAAAATCCATTCCCGACAACAATCCCAAGTGGAGAAATGAATTTATGTATTTGGTTTGGGATGGAGGGGACTGGGGCACCTTATTCCAAAGCTCATTTAGTAGAGTTTCGGATGGTAGTCCTGGTGACATAGTTCTAACTGAGGAGGAGGCCTTTGCCTATGCTGAACTCACCAAGGATGACTATGCCACTAAGGCTTGGGAGCTCCTGGACGAGTTTCTACTTAAGTCTCTGGGACTTTCAAGGGTTTCTGACAAGGGTAATTCCTTTTCTTATTTTCTTATTGTTGTATTAAGATTGCCTTATACCAATTATTTTTCTTGACTTTTATTTGCAGCTGCTGAGTTTATCAACAAGCAGAATGAGCCAGAAGGCGGGCAGACAGCCAGGATCAAGAGGGCTTGCTTGACTGATCCTAGGCTGGTCGAGAAAGGTCCTGCCTTTTTGAGGCCTCATGCGGCTGAGGTAGATGAGGTCGAGGGCTCAGCTAAGAGTTCTGTATGGCGCCCCAACTGGGGGATAAGGAAAAAGGACACCATAGTGGGGGTGTCTACTCATGCTGTTGAATGGTCACACCATTCATTGACTCCTTGTGATTACAAGGACTTTGTTTCCAACTCCACCATCGAAGGGGTGGAGCATGCTGGATCTCAAGCAATGGCTGTTGTAAGTATTTTTCTCTTCTTTTCTTTGTAGTTTAACCATGTATTTCAAGTTTAAGTATTTGACTTGTAACTTGCTTGTAGGTCAATGCCAATTATCAAGGGGCTTTGTTCCAAGCCAAAGCCTGGCGTTCATCTTCTGAGGCCAACAAGGCTAAGTATGATCAAGCCCTGCTGGAGGTGAGTTCACTTAAAGCTTCCTTGAATCGAAGGGATAAGGAGTTGTTGGATGCTCAAGCGGAGCTGGTGGAGCTTAGGAAGGGGAAAGAACTTATCATTGATGAGTATTTTGATTCTGCCGAGTATCAGGATATCATTACTCAGCATGATGATCTCCTTTTCCCTGTCCAGTTCACCAAAGGATGGGACGAGGCTTTAGATGAGGTCTCGAAGAGAATTCCTGGATCTCTCACTATCTCAGACTTCCCCAGTCCCCATGCTCCTAACCAGTTGGAGAGGGCCTTGGCTGGAGAGGATGTTATGGATGAGGATGCTAGGATTCCTAATCCTGAACCTGCTCCCCAACCTGGTGAAGAGTCAGAAGAATCCAGCTCCGGCGAGGAGGAGTCTGGTGAGGAGGAATCTGGTGAGGAGGAGGATGCTGAGGAAGAGGAGTCTGAAGAGGAGTCTGGCTCCGAGGACGAGCATGGAGGGGATGGCACCCAGCCATAGTTGCTTTTAGTTTATATTTATTCTCTGTAATTCTGCCTTCGGGCATAACTTAAACTTTATTTTAAGTTGTTTAATTTATTTGCCTTTTAATTTCTCGCATTTGCATACTTACTTAGTACCTTGAATCATATATAAACATCAATACACAATGCATGTGGAATTATTCTTGATATTTCCAAATAAATTCATAACTTGAAAAATGGGTTCAACCCTTACATAATATACTACTTCTATCTCAAGTCTAAAAGCTTGGATTGGTTTTATCAACCTTATTTCTACTTGTCCTAACAGTGAGTCCAATTAGGACACCCTTAAACATAATAAACTTTCAAGTTTGCAGCATGCCAAGTTCTAGGCACTTCAACCCCTTCCAGAGTTTCCAGCTTATATGAGCCTCGTCCATAAACATTTTTAACCCGATAGGGTCCTTCCCAGTTTGGGGCTAACTTTCCCTTTTGTCCAACTCCAGATGCTTCAATCTTTCTGAGTACCAAGTCACCTTGACGAAAGAATCTTTCTTTAACCCTTAGGTTATAGTAGAAAGATGCTCGTTTCTGATGTTCCACCATCTTGGCATTTGCCTCATCTCTAACTTCGTCAATTAGATCTAACCCTAACCTCAAACCTTCTTCGTTTGCCTCTGATTCATATGCTTCAACTCTAGGAGATGCATGAGTGATTTCTACAGGAACCACTGCTTCTGCTCCATATGCTAATAGGAATGGGGTTGCCCCAGTAGTGACTTTGCAAGTAGTACGATACGCCCATAGAATGGGGAGCAATTCATCTACCCAAGTATTTCTGGAGCGTTCAACCCTTTTCTTCAGTCCATCTAGGATTATCCGATTTGCAACCTCGGCTTGCCCATTTGCTTGAGGATGGGCAACAGAAGTGAAGCGCAACTTAATATCATTTTCATCGCAATATTTCTTGAACTCATCATTGTTGAACTGAGTTCCATTATCCGTTACAAGGACTCGTGGAATTCCATACCTGCATATTACACTTTCCCAAAAGAATTGCATCACTTGCTTGGTGGTTATCTTGGCTAATGGCTTAGCCTCAATCCACTTAGTGAAGTAGTCAATCGCAACTATCAAGAATTTTCTTTGAGCACTTGCCATTGGAAATGGCCCAAGTATATCCATTCCCCACATAGCAAAAGGGATAGGAGAGTTAATGGACGTCATCATCTCAGGTGGTTGTCTAACCACGGGTGCATGTTTCTGGCATCGTTCACATTTTCTCACATAGCTCTTAGCATCAGCAAGCATGCTTGGCCAATAGAAGCCTAGACGAGTGACTTTATGTGCAAGGGCTCTGCCCCCCAAGTGTTGCCCACAGATGCCTTCATGTACTTCTTTTAGGGCCAACTCCGCCTCTTGGGGTCTCAAACACTTCAGATAAGGAATGATGAAAGATTTTTTGTATAGGATTCCCTCAATTAGGGCATACCTTAATGCTCTGACGTACAGTTTTCGTGCTTCTGAAGTGTCGTCGGGCAGCCACCCAGTTTCCAAATGTGCTTTGATGGGATCTATCCAACAGCTGGTAATACCAATGGGTGCTACCAACTTTCCGTTGATGCTCGGGGTCTTCAAGACCTGAAAGTATACACTCCCTGCATAATTTTCAATTTCAGATGAGGCAAACTTGGACAAGGCATCAGCCTTCACGTTTTCCTCCCTCGGAACATGCTCCACATAACATTCATTAAACTGAGTCATGATGGCCTTAACAAGTTTCAAGTACTTGGCCATGACTTCATCTCTTGCTTCAAACTCCCCATTTACTTGATAAACCACCAGCCTTGAATCTCCACATACTTTCAAAGTTTTGACCCTGAGGGCTCCAGCCAGCCCTAAGCCAGCAATCAAAGCTTCATACTCCGCCTCATTGTTTGTTGTTGGGAAGTCAAGTTTTAGTGCATACTCTATTATGAATCCATCGGGACTTTGTAGCACTAAACCAGCTCCACTCGATTTTGTTTTTGATGCTCCATCAAAATAGAGCACCCAGCATTCTTTGGACACCATGTCCTCATCTTTGCTATCTTCCACCAATACTTCCTGCCCCCCGACTTCTTGGTTGTCAATGGTACATTCAACCATGAAGTCAGCGAGTGCCTGAGCTTTTATGGCCGTTCGAGGCTTATACTTGATGTCGAATTCGCCCAATTCAATAGCCCATTTGATCAGCCTTCCACTAACTTGAGGACTGTGCAAGATGTTTCTCAGAGGTTGATCAGTCAAGACCTCTATCTTGTGTGCCTGGAAGTAGGGACGTAGTTTTCTTGAGGCCATTATCAAGGCTAAGGCAAACTTCTCTATATTAGAGTAGTTTATTTCTGCTCCATGCAAAATTTTACTCACATAGTAAATGGGTTTTTGAACCTTCATTTCTTCCTTCACCAAAACAGCTCCAAGGGCAGTGTTGGAGACAGCCAAGTATAGATATAGAATTTCTCCCGGCTTTGGTTTTGCCAACAGTGGTGCTTCAGCCATGTATTTCTTCAGGGCCTCAAAGGCTCCTTGGCTTTCAGATGTCCACTCGAAATTTTTCACATTTTTGAGTGCCTTGAAGAAAGGTAAGCACTTTTCTCCTGACTTGGAAATGAACCTTCCCAATGCTGCAACTCTTCCTGTCAATTTCTGTACATCCTTAACAGACTTGGGCGATTCCATGTCTAGGATTGCCTTGATCTTGTCAGGATTAGCTTCGATTCCTCTTTTGGAGACCATCAGGCCTAAAAACTTCCCTGAGCCTACCCCGAAGGCACACTTAGCTGGATTTAACATCATTTTGTGGTGCCTCAGCACTTCAAACGCTTCCTTGAGATGTTTTATATGGTCTGCCTTATCGAGGCTCTTGACTAGCATGTCATCCACGTAAACTTCCATTGTTTTGCCAATCAGTGGTTCAAAAATCTTGTTTACCAACCTTTGGTATGTTGCCCCTGCATTCTTAAGTCCAAAAGCCATGACTAAATAACAAAAAACACCAAAGTCGGTTATGAATGATACCTTGGGGATGTCGTCCTTGTGCATCTTGATTTGGTTGTACCCACTGAAGCCATCCATAAAACTTAGCATCTCGTGCCCAGCAGTGGCATCTATCAATGCGTCAATCCTTGGTAAGGGAAAGCAATCCTTAGGACATGCATCGTTCAAGTCTGTGAAGTCCACACACATTCTCCATTTTCCATTAGCCTTCTTGACCATCACAGGGTTAGCCAGCCATTCAGGAAACTGAATTTCTTCAATAAAGCCTGCTTCCAAAAGTTTTTCTACCTCCTGCTTAATGGCTTCTTGTCTTTCCGGGGCAAAATTTCTTTTATTTTGTTTCACTGTCTTCCTTTCAGGATCCACGTTCAATTTGTGGGTTATCAATTGGGGATCAATCCCTGGCATATCAGCTGCTGTCCAGGCAAATACATCACTATTTTCTTGAATAAAGGATGTCAACTTGCTTTTCATAGAATCAGGTAGTAGAGCTCCAATATAAGTGACTTTGTCTGGTTCTCCTAGAATGAGGGGAATGGGAACAAGATCCTCAGCTGGCTTTCATCTCCTTTCTTCCTCGTTTCTAACATCCATGTCTTCAATTGGGAGAACCTGCCCCCCGACTCCGTCTGGCCTTAACGCGGCTACATAACAGCTCCTGGCTGTCTTTTGATCACCTCTTTCTTCTCCTACACCATTCCTGGTTGGGAACTTAATTTTTAGGTGGTAAGTTGAGGCCACAGCCTTAAAAGCGTGAAGGCCAGTCCTTCCAAGGATGGCGTTGTAGGTCGAAGATGCCTTAATTACCACAAAATTCAACATTTGAGTTACCTCCTTTGGCTCCTTACCAATGGTTACAGGCAACAGAATTGTGCCTTCTACTTTAGACTCCACTCCATTGAACCCGTAAATGGGCATGTTAGTTGGGGTTAGTTGAGAATCATTATATCCCATTTTCAAGAAGGTGTCATGAAAAAGGACATCAACAGAGGCCCCATTGTCTATCAAGACTCGCTTTACCTCATTATTTCCAATCACTGGGGCTATCACCAGAGGATCATCATGGGGGAACTTCACCCCTTCCAGATCAGAATCATCAAACCCAATTGTTACCTCGGTTTTTGCACGCTTGGGTGCTTCTCCAACAATATGCATTACTTCTCGTGCATAAGCCTTCCGAGAGTTTCTTGTAGTTCCAGCTGCGGTTGGTCCTCCTGAGATCATATTGATCACTGGTCCTCGGGTTGGCGGGTTACGACCTTGATCTCGGTCATCCCTTCGATCATAGTCCCTCCTAGGGAGGTTCCTGTCTTCATCTTTGGTGAATTTATTCAACTTCCCCTTCCGAATCAGAAACTCGATCTCATCCTTGAGTTGTCTGCAGTCATCAGTATCATGTCCTGAATCTTTATGGTACCTACAGTACTTGTTCTTATCTCTCTTTTCTGGATCTCCCCTTAGTGGCTTCGGCCATCGGAAGTCCCTATCCTTCTCAATATCATAAAGAATTTGACTCCTTGGGGCATTCAATCTTGCATATTCAGTAAACTTTGCGCTTGGAACGTTCTTCCTTGGAGCAGAATCAGAGTCTCTAGTCGTACGAGGATATTTGTCCTTGACATCATACTCTTGTTCCGCTTTTCGCTTCTTCCACCCACCATTATTTCCACTTCCTGTTGCGAGGGTGTCAGTTTTCTTCATGCTCTCTTCAGCTTTTATGTACTTTCCCACCCTTTGTTGGAGCTCAGCCATGCTCTCGGGGGGGGGGGGGGGGTGTTTGGCCAATGACATCTTAAAAAAGACATCCGTGGTTCCTTGTTGAAGAGCTATCATAGCTACCTTATTGTCCAGATCAGGTATATTCAATGTCTCCTTGGTGAAGCGCTTGAGATAATCTCTCAACGTCTCATTCTTTCCTTGAGTTAAGTTCATGAGTGAAGCAGAGCTTTTTTCATGTACCCTTCCACTAATGAACTGACTGATGAAGGCCGTGCTCAACTCTCTGAAACAACTGATAGAGTTGGGTGGCAAGCGGCTATACCATCTTTGGGCCATGCCAGCCAAGGTTTGTGGAAACGCCCTACATTTAAGAGCATCAGTGACTGGCTGCAGCAACAGTGCATTCGAAAAAGTTCTCACATGGGTTGCGGGATCGCCCGTTCCATCATATGCCTTGATAGTGGGCATCTTGAATTTCCTTGATACATGAGCGTCCATTACCTCTTCAGTAAAAGGTGGAATAGGATCATCTGGATCACCCAACTGTGTTAAAACACGGGGGTCTGACCTGGGAATCTCCGTCCTTCTAGCTCCTTCCTGCCTTCTTGAAGGTGTTCCTAAATCAATTAAGGGGATTTCCCCTGTCCCTTGATTTGAAGGCTGAGTCTGCTTCCTTTGTTGCTCCATCTCCATGCTTCTTTTTAATTTCTGGATCTCGGCCTCATGAGCCTTTATCCTATCCATGGCAGTCATAGGTGCCCCTCCAGTTGCCCCCCGAGTCCTCCTTCCAAGGGGCTCTTTGCTAGCTCTTCTTCTTCTGGGTGCTCGATCTTGTCCTTCATCAGACGAGTTGTCTTCAGAGTAGGGCCCAGAATAATCCAAGTATCTTCCTTCAGGGATAGGTCCCAATCCTCGAATGTATGGTCCCTGATTTGCATGGCCACTCCCTCCGGTTTCAGGGGGATAGTTGGGCAATCCGTAAGCCGGATTTGTGCTCACAGGAAGCACAGTAGTGGAGATCTGTGCTCCATGGGGAAGGTTATAGTCGAGGGGTGAGACAACCATTTGAAGAGGGTTCGTCTCATTCTGAGGTATGGAAGTTTGGGGATTCGTCCCTTGTGGCTGTGAAACCATCTCCGCGGTGAGTGGTGTCGTCCCTGCTGGTTGAGAAACCACCTCTGTAGTGAGGGGTAACGATCCTAGTTCCGTGGTGATTGGAGTAGTGGTGGTGACAGTTGATTCAGTAGCGGTTGTTCTTCGTGTTCTAGCCATGGTTGATGTAAGGATTCCCACAGACGGCGCCAAATGTTATGGAATGAAAAGTAGATTTAGATATTGACGGCTGTATCCAATGAATGAGGGTGGACAATCGTGTCTTTATGGCTGCTCTCGTGGTTCGTGACTAATACAGGTCCTCACAAGATGCCTACGTATCTCTGTTATGTAGAGAATCAAGCCAAAAAAACGTAGTTCTTGGATGAAGGACGAGGGGTCCTTATATAGGCGTTAGGAGCCTTGTATTTAGAGTAGAAGAAGGTGACTTGGAGGCCAAGTAGCCTTCTTAGATCAGGATTGTGAATCCTATTTTGTGGGAGGCTGACTCCTAGTTGATTTGTGTATCTTGATTGCTGATTCTTGAAGAGTTTAATATGTGTTGGACTCATTTAATGAGCTGTACATTTTCCCTATTTATTAATTACGAAATTAATAAATAATTAGGGTTTCGGGCCTTTTTATCGGGACTAATTCTTGGACCAAACTAGGTCTAATTAATATATCATTAATTATCTCTAGGGTTATATTTCAGCCCATATCAGCTTGGTACATTTTTCTGCTATTTACATGATATATTATCTAGTGTTTTGGTGTTAAGGGCATTTTCTAGTGCTTAAACAAAAATCAAAACTTATTTCTCAAATGAAGCGAGTATTTGAGTAATATTTGGTTGCATTGACAAAGCTATAAGTTTCACTTCATGTATGATTTCTATCTGGAGACTAATCTTTAGATTTGTTAGTGAAGAGCTAGAAAGCTAGTTGTGGAGCTGCCACAACTAAATGATTGATATGTTTGCTTTCTAAATGTTCTTTATCAATTCTCCACCAGAAGACAACATTCAATTGAAAACTGAAAAGGAATATTGTTCTTCAGTTTGGAAAAAATTGTACAATATATTATATTCATATGCTCTATCTATTGCAACTATTGAACTAAGTGTAGAATGTTTCATTCCGTGTTTCTAAGTTTTGGACAACTCAGACATGAAATTGCCCACGTGTAACTCTAAGGTTAGATAGTTAGCATTCTATATGGAATTTTTCTGTCTCAAGACTTCCACTGCCCCATTAAATCTTCTGCAACTCTTCGTGCATCAATTGAAATTCTTAACAATCCTTGCTGGCTGAAACCAACACTGTATATTCCATTCTCTCCTTTCCAGACTTTAGGAAATGTGTTTCCTGAATTCCCATCTTTTTCGCTAATGAAATCTTCTTACTGGAATAAGAACAATAGCAAAAAAAATTTAAGCCAATGCACCATTTAAAACAATATAAATACAAAATTATGTACCGGAGAATCATATACGTTCAGCCATGATGCTACATTGTTTCTATACCCTGTTCCCTGTTGCTAGGATAACTGTTTCAAACCCTTTCGTTTCCCCACCCATGAATTCAGCACCTTTGGGTGTGAATTTCTTAATGCCTCGAACCACCTGCAAGTTAGACTATGTTTTACTCTATACTTTCTGCATTTTATGCCAGTAGATCTACCGAGTATTTCTTTAGGCAAAACGTGCAGATGCAAATACATGAAACTATATCAGAATATTCAAAAAAAAAAGGAATCTGAAGTATATAGCATGGAAAAGGACAGATTGAACTGCAAATGTAGTTTGTAGAGTAAGATAGTACCTCATGTCTCACTACTAAAGAAACTTGAGCATCATAATTACAAAGGTCCAAAATGATCTCCATGCCTGAATTTCCACAACCCACTACCAAAACCTTTTTTCCTTTATATTCATCTCCATTCTTGTAATCACTTGTGTGTAGTATTCTTCCATTAAAGTCTTGCAATCCAGCTATATTTTGGCAGTACTGGAACTGCATTCTCCCCTGTTGCCACAATGAGCCAACGACACAAATACACAACTTCATTGACACGCACATGCCATCGACATTTACTCCCTCACCATATCTTGGCGTGATCGAGAAATGACTGGCATAAGCTTCCAAGTAAGTTATAAATTGTTTTTTGTAGGGTATGCGGGAAATAATCACATCTTTTTCTCCTGCACAAATAATCAAACAGTTTGTATGCAATTATAGGCTATCAAAAATATCAACTTGTAAACATCAAACAAACATCAATTACTAAATTTTTAAAAGTATAAACGTGCCTTTGAATCATAAGAATTCAACTAATAACATTTATACATACAAATCTAAAAGACAATCACTTATTTCAAACCTTAAAATTAAATTCTCCGAGTTCATCTCGTCATCTACAACAAAAACAAACACACTATTAAAAATAGTGAGACACACATTAGAGAGAAAATAACTCACATAAATACAAACATGAATAGAAAGATAAGATGAGACTAATCGGAAAAGAGATAAAAAATTATTCGTATACATATGTAATTTGAATTTCAAATTCGAAATTTGAAATTGATTGTATAAAGTGAAAACTTTAATAAAGCTTCTCTAAGAAGCTAGTATATGTTGGGTACATATGTTCTCATTTTGAATTATTGATAACCGCGTCTGTATGTATATTACTTGTATTGTAGAACCCAAGAGATATGTATCACACATATAAGCTTCGGGAAGAAGCTTTGCCTCTACATATTTTAACATTATAAGGACATCATAACACGTGCAAGGAAGATAAGTCAGCAGGGTTTAAGACAGAAGGCTGTGGCATTTTTGAAAATAAACAAAAAAGTAGTGGCAAAGATTTAATTTGAGAAGTTACTGTACAAAAGGGGCAATAGACACTATTATAAAATCAGACTGGAACAACTCGTATGAAACAACTTGTATTTCTCCAAAACCAATTTCATATGATCATGCCAAGAAACATAAACACGCCACATATTGTTGATACACAACCTCCACCACCAGCAACACATAAACCAGCAAAAACATAGTAGCAATGACCACCTCAAACTGAAATCAAATAAAGTCTAATTATATATATTAAAAACATAAGAATGTATTAAGATGATACGTAAACTATATACATGTGCATTTTTCTACATGATTAAAAAGTAACTTGCTCTGTATTTGTGGGGTTCTAAATAATGACTATACAATATTATAATTAATTATCACCACTTATCAAAAATTATTCATTTCCATTAACATAAGCATATGCTTAATAATTCATCACATCAGTACATATGGAAGTAATGTATAGTATATGCTCTTGATCTGTATTATAATATGGAACCAATGGAAGTGAAACACATTAACATTCAAAATTTTTTATTCAGATCACCAGCTAAATTCATCTAAATTGTGAGTCTTATGACAATCTCTATAAATTTCTGATATCAAACTATAGACCAGCTTCAAGAACTTTCACAACTTCTTTCTTTAAGTGTGCATAGTTTGTCCAAATACGAAGATTGAATAAATTGGTTTGCCTATTTCAGTTGCTTTTAGTTACTAATGACAATCTTGGAAATCAAGGTTTCACTAAAATCAATTAACTGAGCAGAACAATGCTTACTGTACTGTCTAGAACAACTAAAAATAAAGATTAAACCAACAGAAAATAAAATTAGAATCACGAGGTTTAATGTGGTCAATATGTTTAACGCGTACCATAGAAATTACAGTTATACACATTACAATGATAGCATGATTACAACTAATATCTTAATCAACAACTAATAAGACACTTTTGCTTAAGCTAGGAAATATGTCCTATCAACATTCTGATAAACTTTTATTTTGGTCGCATCTCGATTTCAAATAAGGTACACATATCAATTCGTACACCTGAACACAACAAATACAATCATTTTAGAAATAAAGTCAAATAAAAATTTATAATACCTAGAAGGATAATTAGGTTGATTCTCAACTATCCTTTTCTCCTTCGCAAACCATCAAACAGTTTGTATGCATCTATATCCATCCTGATTGATTTTCTGCGACCAAGATTCTTATTAACCAATCATGTATGTATAAACTTCACATGCAAAATCTTCCTTAATACAACATTTTGAGACCAATGAAAGCTACAATGAAAGAAACTTGCATATACATCAAACTTTCGATAAGAAAAATACTTATAGTTGGTTAAAATTCCAAACCTGCACAAGATATATACATACATAGATCAGCACATACATACACACATAATTCAAAGTAATTAACTTTTTCCCAATGAAAAAATTTAACATTAAATCAGATTTCATTTAAGCAATATATCAAACACTTGCAAGGTGTATACTAACAAATACCTAAAATAAGTAGTCATATTGATCTTATCAATCTCTTTCTCCTACACAAATCATCAAACAATTTATATGCAATTATAGTCTCAAAAATCCGATAAACATTAATTATAATATTCTTGAGAACAAACCTAAAATTAAAATTCATACTTTAAATATGATTACAGGAAACACATCTTCATCAAATATGAACAAAAAGGTCCAGAATAATAACGACTACACATACATATACCAGAAACAATAAAAAAAATTGTAACTATTTTCGTACCTTAAAACTGAATCGTCGGATTGGATGTGTTTATATCTTTTGTCTCGTAGTCAATACATCAAGCAGTTTGTATTTTTTATTCAGATCACCAGCTAAATTCATCTAAATTGTGAGTCTTATGACAATATCTATAAATTTCTGATATCAAACTATAGACCAGCTTCAAGAACTTTCACAACTTCTTTTTTTAAGTGTGCATAGTTTGTCCAAATACGAAGATTGAATAAATTGGTTTGCCTATTTCAGTTGCTTTTAGTTACTAATGACAATCTTGGAAATCAAGGTTTCACTAAAATCAATTAACTGAGCAGAACAATGCTTACTGTACTGTCTAGAACAACTAAAAATAAAGATTAAACCAACAGAAAATAAAGATTAGAATCACGAGGTTTAATGTGGTCAATATGTTTAACGCGTACCATAGAAATTACAGTTATACACATTACAATGATAGCATGATTACAACTAATATCTTAATCAACAACTAATAAGACACTTTTGCTTAAGCTAGGAAATATGTCCTATCAACATTCTGATAAACTTTTGTTTTTGTCGCATCTCGATTTCAAATAAGGTACACATATCAATTCGTACACTTGAACACAACAAATACAATCATTTTAGAAATAAAGTCAAATAAAAATTTATAATACCTAGAAGGATAATTAGGTTGATTCTCAACTATCCTTTTCTCCTTCGCAAACCATCAAACAGTTTGTATGCATCTATATCCATCCTGATTGATTTTCTGCGACCAAGATTCTTATTAACCAATCATGTATGTATAAACTTCACATGCAAAATCTTCCTTAATACAACATTTTGAGACCAATGAAAGCTACAATGAAAGAAACTTGCATATACATCAAACTTTCGATAAGAAAAATACCTATAGTTGGTTAAAATTCTAAACCTACACAAGATATATACATACAGATCAACACATACATACACACATAATTCAAAGTAATTAACTTTTTCCCAATGAAAAAATTTAACATTAAATCAGATTTCATTTAAGCAATATATCAAACACTTGCAAGGTGTATACTAACAAATACCTAAAATAAGTAGTCATATTGATCTTATCAATCTCTTTCTCCTACACAAATCATCAAACAATTTATATGCAATTATAGTCTCAAAAATCCGATAAACATTAATTACAATATTCTTGAGAACAAACCTAAAATTAAAATTCATACTTTAAATATGATTACAGGAAACACATCTTCATCAAATATGAACAAAAAGGTCCAGAATAATAACGACTACACATACATATACCAGAAACAATAAAAAAAATTGTAACTATTTTCGTACCTTAAAACTGAATCGTCGGATTGGATGTGTTTATATCTTTTGTCTCGTAGTCAATACATCAAGCAGTTTGTGTCCTATATTCATCTGCAACGAACAACAAAAAATAAAATTCAAATAAGAAAATCTCTAAAGAAATAAAAAGAAGTTAAATAAAATAGAAATAAAGAAAGAATAAGAAAGAAGAGACTGATAGGAGAGATGAATAGATTTTTTGAATTTTGAATTCTTGGAATTTCAAAACCAAGCTTTGTGAGGAAGCTTCAATTATAGTAGGCAATGGCATTTTTGAAATTAAGGCAAGGCGTACAAAGCAAATATGTAGGCAATGGCATTTTTGAAATTAAGCAGAAAAGTAGTGGCAAAGTGTTATTTTAAAAGTTACTGTACAAAAGGGGCAACAGACACTATTATATAGTTGATTCATACTTTAAATATGATTACAGGAAACACATCTTCATCAAATATGAACAAAAAGGTCCAGAATAATAACGACTACACATACATATACCAGAAACAATAAAAAAAAATTGTAACTATTTTCGTACCTTAAAACTGAATCATCGGATTGGATGTGGTTTATATCTTTTGTCTCGTAGTCAATACATCAAGCAGTTTGTGTCCTATATTCATCTGCAACGAACAACAAAAAATAAAATTCAAATAAGAAAATCTCTAAAGAAAGAAAAAGAAGTTAAATAAAATAGAAATAAAGAAAGAATAAGAAAGAAGAGACTGATAGGAGAGATGAAAAGATTTTTTGAATTTTGAATTCTTGGAATTTCAAAACCAAGCTTTGTGAGGAAGCTTCAATTATAGTAGGCAATGACATTTTTGAAATTAAGGCAAGGCGTACAAAGCAAATATGTAGGCAATGGCATTTTTGAAATTAAGCAGAAAAGTAGTGGCAAAGTGTTATTTTAAAAGTTACTGTACAAAAGGGGCAACAGACACTATTATATAGTTGATTCATACTTTAAATATGATTACAGGAAACACATCTTCATCAAATATGAACAAAAAAGTCCAGAATAATAACGACTACACATACATATACCAGAAACAATAAAAAAAATTGTAACTATTTTCGTACCTTAAAACTGAATCGTCGGATTGGATGTGTTTATATCTTTTGTCTCGTAGTCAATACATCAAGCAGTTTGTGTCCTATATTCATCTGCAACGAACAACAAAAAATAAAATTCAAATAAGAAAATCTCTAAAGAAAGAAAAAGAAGTTAAATAAAATAGAAATAAAGAAAGAATAAGAAAGAAGAGACTGATAGGAGAGATGAAAAGATTTTTTGAATTTTGAATTCTTGGAATTTCAAAACCAAGCTTTGTGAGGAAGCTTCAATTATAGTAGGCAATGACATTTGTGAAATTAAGGCAAGGCGTACAAAGCAAATATGTAGGCAATGGCATTTTTGAAATTAAGCAGAAAAGTAGTGGCAAAGTGTTATTTTAAAAGTTACTGTACAAAAGGGGCAACAGACACTATTATATAGTTGATATAAAGTGGTTATAAAGTAGATATAGTAGAGGAAAGTAGTGGATGTGATTGGATTTTATATTATAAAATGTTACTATTTTTGATATGTAAACAAATGAGAGAAACATACCAAAAATGAAAGTGTAAAAAAATGAGAGGAACATAGAGTAGTAATTTTCTGGAATAGGAACGTTTCTTAGCTGGTTTCCATTCCAAACATTGAGCGGGTCATTGGTAGTTTGTAGTTCTATCGTTATTTGGGTGGTGTTCCGCTATAGGAATGCTACGTAAGCCAAAGTTATTTCAAATATGTTCTTAATTAAATGACTAGCTTATATCCTCCGGGAATTTAGTGACAAGGAGGCTTCATTTTTATGAAAAAGTTTATAAATTTCTTGTACTTCTCAAACATACATGACGTGAATGTTTTAAAGGGTGGACTAACATAACAACAACTCTCTTAAACTTAAATGGTAACTAACATGATTTTAGAGGTCAAGGTGGGCTCAAGCCCCCTCAGCCCGGCTTAATATTTTGTTTTTTTTAACTTAGATTTTTGTAATTATATATAATTTGATGAAATTTTAATATATATATATATATAATAAATTGAATATATATATTTAATAATATAAATATTTTAATTTAATATATTATTGACGTAATCTTTAGTAGTATTTTAAATATTAAAATATAAAATATTTTTAAATGATAGATCTAATGTCCTTAAAAAGACAATTCGTTACTTATTAATAATTATATAAAATCATATTACATTTTTATATATATGTTGCTCGTGTTACTTTTAGAAAATTAGTTGTTTAAATTAGAAAATATAAAATTATATTACCTTTTTAGATATATGTTGTTCGTGCTAATTTTAGAAAATTAGTTGTTTAAATTAGAAAAAATAAAAAAAGGTTATGTGTTTAACTGAAAAGGGTAATTGGTTATTTATTAATAATTACGTATAACAATATTACTATTACATATTTATTTTGCATGTGTTATATTTAGAAGATGAGTTATTTTAGTTAGAAAATGTAAAAGAGATAATGTGTTTTAGCTGAAAAATATAATCAGTTATAAATGTGTAATAATATTATCATTTTATTTTTAGAAGATAAATTGTTTTAGTTAGAAAAATATGTAAAATAGGTAATGTGTTTAGGTGAAAAAAATAATTGGTTATAAATAATTTAGTTGACCTCATAGATAGGTCCGGCCTAAATACCAACCGACCAACCTAACTTTTAATGTTTTGTTTTTAATAATATAGTATAGATATGTGATATATTTTTATTTGTGAAACTCATATTTATGCATAATAAATTTATTTTATTTATGAGAAAAAGTTGAATAATATTATGACTGCTCAATAATTTGGAACAATTTTCTAAATGAATTTGGAAATTTAAGCATTTATATTCTGTTAATTGGGTCATATTTCACTGCAAATTATCATTCTCAAAATTTTTCCCAGATTACATGATATAATACATGACATTTTTTAGTTTGGTGGACGCATATGTATGCATGGAGGGTACATTATTTTATTAAAAAAATTATTAATTATGCAGCATTTCATACAAAATTTGGGAGTTTTTTTTGGGATATCTAGCATTTTTTAATAGATATAGAATTTGTTGTTTCAACTATTCAAAAAAAAAAAAATATACTTCACATATTTAAAATTGAACAAATATAAAAATTAAACGTGTTACTTGCGGCATTTGTTTTATGGTCATTCCCGAACTTAAACGGAAGTTATAAGCTAAAATAGCCATATGTACAATTTTAATAACAGGATTTGCAAGAGGGAAGGCTGAGATTGCAACTACTATTTTAATGCAGCTTATAAAAATAAACAAGAAGGATGATAATAGTGAAGACAAAACAAAGTCGGTAAGGTCGGTATTTTAGTTATAGAAATGACAGACTCACGTGAGGACAAGCTGATCAGCTCGGAGCCAAAGGCTGAATTATCACGTTATGGACCGAGCATGGCTCTCATCACGTGTTGCCCATAAGCATACAAATAACTAGGGCTCTTCACGAACCGAGTCGAGCCGAGTTTTGATGTAAACGAGCCGAGCTTTATTTTTTTCTCTGACGAACCGAGCCGAGCCGAGTTTTCTTATCACACAAAATTCGTGTTCGAACTCGAGCTCGTTAACTAACGAGCCGAACACGAGCTTTTATCGAACAAAAACGAGCTGAGCCGAGTCGAGCCGAGTCGAGCCAAGTCGAGCCGAGCTCATTAGAACTTACAATTTTTATAGATAAAAAAGCCCAATTTTTCTTGACCCAACGAATTAAAACATTTTTTTTTGGCAACCCAGCCCAATTTCCCAATCAATTCTCAATAAACCTAAAATACATGTACTATAAATTGAAAATTTAATTTAAATGTTTGAAAATACAACAAATAATATAAAAATATGTCGAATATATCTTAATTTTTTCGAGCTTTATCAAGACGATCTCGAGCCGAACGAGCTCGAGTCGAGTTCGAGCCGAGCTCGAGTCGAGCTCACTAATAGCTCGGCTCGAGCTCGTTTTCTTAACGAACAATTTTTTGTGTTCGAGTTCGAGTTCTTAACGAACCGAGCTGAGTCGAGCACTTAACGAGCCGAGCTCGAGCTTGTTCACGAACAGCCATGTTCATGAACAACCCTACAAATAACTAATCTCTTTGCATGAATTTATAAATCACTGTTGTAATATACTAGCCATATGCTAATATAAAAATTACTAAAAACTATTAATATGCCAGAAAAAGATAGAGAGAAAAGAGCATAAGAGCGTATTGCTCGGTGCAAACTTTTCATTCAGAGATGCAAGCTATTTATAGCAAGTAAAATGGGACATGTAATAAATGTTGGTTGTAATTTCTTTCCCTAAATGCTAGCTTCACTATTTCATGTTTGACAAAAATGGCAATCACTTTTACAACATTCCCCTTTGATTGTCATTTAGTACGGATCTTCAATTGCCTCGTTAAAACCTTGTTAAAGAAAAACCCAATGGGATAAAAACTTTGACGAAGGAAAAAGAGTACAATCTCCCTTTGGAAGAAACTAATCATTCACTCAAGTTCTGTTGTAACATATCCTTGAGTCGACGCATTCCAATGTTATGTCGTAACTTCCCAAATGTTGAATTCGGTAATGATTTTTTGAATAAATCTGCAAGGTTGTCGCATGATCGAATTGTTGTACATCAATTTCACCGTTCTTTTGAAGCTCATGTGTATAGAAGAATTTTGGTGAAATGTGTTTCGTTCTGTCTCCTTTGATATATCCTTCCTTGAGTTGATCAATGCATGCAGTGTTGTCTTCAAACATAACAATTGGATTTTTCGTGATGCCTGGTAATCCACATGATTCCTGAATATTCTTGATGATGGACTGCAGCCAAACACATTCTCTACTGGCTTCATGTATTGCAATTAGTTCTAATCCTAATAATATTGGCAGCGTGAAGTATTGCATGGCCCCAAACAGATGTAGGTCATTTTGCTTTCAACAATAGTGGTCTTGCAATAATTTGAAGTCTTTTGATAAAGGACTCGGCTAATCCATTTTGTGTATGTACATGGGGAACTGGGTGTTCAACGGAGATTCCTACAGACATACAATAGTCAACAAAAGTTGCAGATGTGAATTCACCAGCATTATCTAAACGAATTGACTTAATGGAATGATCCGGGAATTGAGCTCATAATTTGATTATTTGGGCAAGTAATTTTGCAAAAGCATCATTACGAGTTGAGAGAAGATAAACATGAGACCACCTAGTTGAGGCATCGATTATTACCATGAAGTACCTTAACGGACCAGAAGATGGATGGCTAGGTCCACATATGTCACTTTGGATCCTTTCAAGAAACATTGGGCTTTCAAGCGGAACGTTAGTAGGAAATGGTCGAGTAATCAATTTTCCTAAAGAACATGTTGAACAAGGAAGGTCGTTCTTTGAAAGAACTTTAAGATATTTTAGAGGATGTCCAGTAGAATTCTCTATAATGCGACGCATCATCGAGACACCGAGATGACCTAATCTTTCATGCCAAAGTGTAAATGATTTTGGATCTACTAGTTTAGAAGCAATGACATTGTGTGACTCAATTGCCCTAATTTTCATTATATATAATCCCGAAGAGAGTGAGTGAAACTTTTCTAAGATTTTCTTGTTGCTAGAATTAGCTGAAGTAATAAGAAGATATTCTTTACCATCCTCATAAGTGGTTTCGATGTGAAAGCAGTTGAGTCGGATATCCTTAAAACTAAGAAGATTTCTAGTGGACTTACTAGAAAATAGTGCAATTGGAATACATATGTGTGTACCATTAGGTAAGATAAAATTAGCCTTTCCAAAACCCTCAATTATATTAGACACACTAGATATAGTTCCAACTTGTGCTTCGATTTTGGTTAGATGTGTAAAATATTTTTGTTCTATAGAATTGTATGAGTTGTACAACAATCAGCAATGCACGTGTCTTCGGAAATCAGTCTGTGCATAATTAAGAAACACGCTTTATTCGATAGAAACATAACACACTACATAGTTCAAACAGACTAATGTACACAATTATAATAATTTTATGAAACTAATCTTCAGCCTCCCATATGGGAGTTTCGTTAGGTTCATTCGGGCCATTAATGCTTATTCCTCCAGTTGTGATTATTGAGAAATCATCTACGTTATTGTTGGTGAAATTTGTTTCCACCATTTTTCCTTTTGATTTCTGAGATGATTGGAATAGATCAACGAGATGTTTTGGGATATGACAATTACATGACCAGTGTCCCTCCATTCCACACGTATAGCATTTACTGTCCATTTTCCCTCCTTGTGGTGTCTTTCTTTTGCTCTGTCCAGATTGCCACTTCCGATGACCAGAGATGTTATAAGGACGAAAGTGTCCGTGACTTCGTCCTCGTCCACGGTATCGACCTTGGCCTCGTCCTCCTCTATGCCCTTTTCCACGTACATTCTGCTGGAATGACATGTTATTTACTTCAGGTAAAGGAGCAGATCTCGTTGGACGGGATTGATGATTATTAATCACCAATTCATGATTCTGTTCAGCAACAAGGAGAGTTGATAGAAGATCCCCGAACTTGGTGAATTTGCGCTCCCTATACATCTTA
Organism: Heracleum sosnowskyi; assembly: GCA_030848705.1. Classification (NCBI taxonomy): domain Eukaryota; kingdom Viridiplantae; phylum Streptophyta; class Magnoliopsida; order Apiales; family Apiaceae; genus Heracleum; species Heracleum sosnowskyi. The sequence continues at coordinate 111,514,412 of CM061244.1, read as the reverse complement.
GCTAAGTTGATATTATTTGGGTGAAAAATTGATAATGTTTTATCGAATTTTCTTTTCTCAGTCACTTTCTCACCGCACATAATGAGCCTAGAACTTATCTTGAATAAAGCACAACTATATGCCCGAACACTCTTAAAATCCTGAAGTCTTAAATTAGCCCAATCATTTTCAGCTACGGGTAGATAAACAAGTTTTTGGTGATCGAACCTATCTTTTAGACTTTCCCATAAAATATAAGGGTCCTCGACTTCTAGGTATTCAGATTTTAAATCTTCATGCATGTGGTGTCTGAGAAAAATCATAGAGGTAAAATTTTCTTCAGTCGTGGCTGTATTTCCTGCCTTTATCGTATCGCTTAATTTCTGTGAACCAAGGTGCAGTTTTACATCTTGTACCCACGACAAATAATTATCTCCAGAAATGTCCAATGCAACGAACGATAAGCTTGTAAGTTTTGTCATACTAAATCTTCTCAGTTTCGGCAGGGCTTCGTGCTGATAACGTGTTGTAATATACTAGCCATATGCTAATATAAGAACTACTAAAAACTACTAATATGCCAGAGAGAGACAGAGAGAAAAGAGCATAGAAGTGTATTGCTCGGTGCAAAGTTTTCATTCAGAGGTGCAAGCTATTTATAGCAAGTAAAAGGGGACATGTAATAAATGTTGGCTGTAATTTCTTTCCCTAAATGTTAGCTTTACTATTTCATGTTTGACAAAAATGGCAATCATTTTTACAACAATCAGCAAAATATTGCTCATTTTTTCACTTATAGAGCATCTCCAATAGAGGCATTCTTTAGGGGTGCCAAACATTGCTAACACATTAATAATAATAATATTTTATTTTTACTTCATCCATGTCATATTCAGCACTCTTCTAGTTTCAATAGTTAGCCCCATACAAGATGCCTAAATGGTCTCACATAAATTAAATACTTGACAACAGAAAAAATTAGATAAAACAATGTAGGTATAGGTCATATATACTTTCAATACTAGGATTTGTGTTTTTCCAAATTGAGGGGGTGCCAAGAGGGTGTCAAAATTTGGCAACTTCAATAGGGTAGCACCCAAGAGTGCCATGCCACATAGATCTTGACATCCTTCTTAGCACCCATATTGAAGATGCTCTTAAATGATTGCTTGTTTATCTTATTTTTTTCTTCGAAAATACTAACGTGATGAAACGGTTAGATGAAGATAAATTCGTACCTATGTTTTAAGAGTCGATCAAATTATGATTCAAAACTATAACAACGATGACATAATATTTCACAATTTTTATGGCATGCACAAAAGAATTCACCAATTTTTGATTACTAGAACTATATGTACGTCCTTGTTATTCATTTTTTTTGTAAAACGTCCTTGTTATTTATTTGGATGTAAAATAAATTACAAAAAAAGTAATTATGCGAACATCAACATCACAATTCACAAACGATTCAACACACTCTTGGAGACTTGAACTACACACAATTCGTATTATAACCATTTTGTAAATTGTAGAACAAATGGACCACGGGAGATCCCACTTTTCCACTCCATCCCCCTTCTGAGTGCCTCTTCGCAATACTCAACAGACACAGGTGTCATCACAACTTCCACGTAGAAATAGTACACTGCTAGCTGGATTTCTTTTCAATATATATACAGAAAAATAGTTACTTAGCATAAAAAATTGAAATCTTTAAAAAAATATGACTTCAGTTTTTTACCATTAGTAGATACACACATGATGATAGTTTCTGTGAAGAACTCATTTCATTCATTGAGAGAAACTGTACAATTTGTTAACTGACTATATGTACAATGCTACAACTATATATCTAAGCTATTTGATACTTGGAGGGAAAATCTGTTATTCTAACAAACTATGATAGCTAAGCTTACAACTGGATAATGATATGTCATAAATATATGATATAAGCAACAACCCCCCTCAAGTTGGGAAGGAAGAAACCGAAGGTGAATGCAATCCCAACTTGGATAATAATTCTTGAAATTGAGCCGAAGGAAGAACTTTTGTAAAGACATCAGCTAACTAGTTCTGAGTGGGGAGATAAGACAATTCGATGAGACATTCAAGCACCTTATCTCGAGTGAAATGGCAGTCTATCAATATGTTTCGTACGCTCGTGAAATACTGGATTCTTGGCTATATAAATTGCAAATTGATTATCACAGTGAAGCTGAATAGGTTTTAAATTTGTCACCCTAAGTTCCTCTAATAACCTGACTGTCCATGTCACCTCAGAAGCTACAGAAGCCATTGCTCTATATTCTGCTTCAGAGGAGGATCTGGAAACGGTAGACTGTTTTTTTGATTTCCATGTGATAGGAGAATTACCAAATAAAAGGACATAGCCAGTCACAGATCTTCTAGAATCGGGACAAGATGCCCAATCTGAGTCTGAAAATGCTTGCAAAGTTAAAGAATCGGAAGCCTGAAGAAGAATACCATGTCTTACAGATTGCTTGACATATCTTAAAACATGTAACAAAGCATGATAATGTGGTATCCTTGGAGTTTAAAGATACTGGCTTAGTAACTGAACTATATAGGCTAAATCAGGCCTGGTGTTGGTTAAGAAATTAAGTTTCCCAACCAAAGACCTATAGAGTTCTACATCACTCAATATTTCACCATCTGTAGAATTGAGTTTGAGATTTAAAGGAAGTGGAGTTACTGTACCTTTTGAAATATCATCATAAACAAGACTAAGTAACTCTTTTGTAAACTTGCCTTGACTGAGAACAATACCTTCTGGGGTATAAGATATTTCGATGCCAAGAAAATAATTGAGAGCACCCAGATCTTTAATACTGAAGGTAGTATGCAAATGGTCTTTTAAAACCTGAATCTTAGATGCATTGCTACCTGTGACAATAATGTGATCAACATAAACAACTACCATAGTTATATCTTCGCTGTCTTTATGTATGAACAAACTGTAGTCATTTTTAGATTGACTAAACCGTTGAAAAAGAAGCTCAGTCATCAACTTTTCAAACCATTTCCTAGAAGCTTGTTTGAGCCCATATATAGTTTTTTGTAACCTGCAAACTTTATTAGGAGCATAAGGAATGCCTTCTGGTACTCTCATGTATACTCCTTCATCCAGATTACCATGAAGGAATGCATTGTTTACATCAAGTTGATGTAGAGTCCAATGTTTACTTGCTGCCAAAGCTATTATACATCTTATTGTACTCATTTTTACAACTGGAGAGAAGGTTTCTTCATAATCTATTCCATATTGTTGTGTAAAACCCTTGTCCACTAATCTTGCTTTACATCTCTCAAGAGACCCATCAGCCTTCAATTTCACTTTGTATACCCACTTGCAACTTATTGGCTTCTTACCTATGGGTAAATCAACTAAGGTCCAGGTATTATTATCAGTAAAGGCTTTGATTTCTTTATTCATAGCTTCCTGCCATAAAGGAAGACTGTCAGCTTCTAGATAGGTTTTTGGTTCAGTAATTTGTGTAATGTTACTAAGGAATGCAAAATGTGATGTTGGGAATTGATCTTTCATAAAGAAATTACACCAATGTTTAGAAGAATTAGCAGTAGGAATGTGACTACAGTGGTAATCTTTGAGATATGAAGGAGGTTGAATAGTTCTAGTGGACTTTCTAATTGGTATAGAAAAGTCAGTAACATTGGAAGGAGAAAAATGGTTGGAGATAGAATTGTTTGGGGCAGAATCAGTATGAGATGATGAAGTTGAAGTATGTGAAGATGAAGATTGGGTATGTGTAGATGGAGCTAGTATGTGAAAAAGAAGGTATAATAGGAATATCATTGGATATATCATGATCAGATATATTAGATGTAGAAGAACCAACTAGGAAGGAAGATGTAGTATCATTATAACCAAAATTAGACGTCATAACAGGCAAGAACAAAGATGTATTATAAAGATTTGTACTATTGGAATGAAGTAAATGAAAAGGATAATGAGATTCATGAAATGCAATATCTCTAGAGATGAAAACATTATCAGTTGCTATATCAAGAATTTTATAGCCTTTTTTATGAGGAGGGTAACCAAGGAAGACACAAGGAATTGCCCTACTATCAAATTTAGATATGTGGACTTTTATAGTAGAAACATAACATAGACATCCAAAAGACCTCAAATGTTTTAAAGAAGAATTTTATTTGTAAAGTCTGTAATAAGGAGTGTCCAAATCCACTTTTCAGTGGCATTCTATTAACCAAATAAACAGAACATAATACACAATCACCCCAAAACCTAGCTGGTACTTTAGATTGGATATACAAGGATCTGGCAATTTCTAATAGATGTCTATGTTTTCTCTCCACAACTCCATTTTGTTGTGGAGAATAAACACAAATGGTTTGATTTATAATACCTCTCTGTTGATACAGAACTTTAAGATGTCCCTCAGTCAATTCCAAGGCATTGTCAGATCTAACACATAAAACTTTGGTGTGAAATTGAGTTTCCACATGATTGAAGAAGTTTTCCATAACAGAGCAAACATCAGACTTATTTTTAAGTAAATGAAACCAAGTGAATCGACTGAAGTCATCAACAATTGTCAAGAATTGATTACAACTAGTTCTAGTCTTGGTCTTATATAGACCACAAATATCTATATGGAAAAGTTGAAAAACACAAGTAGATTTGATACTACTAGTAGAGAAAGGTGACCTGGTTTGTTTAGCAATAGGACAGATGTTACAAATATGATCTTCAGTGAAGGAATGTAGAGTTGAAGAAGGCATCAACAACTTCATTTGAGCAAATGGTAGATGACCTAGTCTGGTGTGCCAAAACTTAGTATTGTCAACATCAGACATCAAGCAAGAAGATTGGGAAGAGGGTAAAGAATTCTGCATCTTTATCTGGGATTCCTCAACACTATACAACCCATTAGTAATCTTACTGTTAGTTCAGAATTCAATGATCGTCAGGAGCTAGACTCAACTGATCAGGATTGCTGACATCATCAGGATTACATGGTCGTCAGGATTGAGATACATATCAGGACTGGGATCAGGATTGATCATCAGGACTGGAAGCTGATCAGGATTCCTACTTCGAGTTATATTTGGAGTCTAGTTAAACATGGAAGTTTATTCTGTCGGTTCCTGGTTTGTAGAATGTAGCTATCAATTATGGATAGGTTTCAATCTTTGTAATTGATTAGGACTTATCATTGATAGAGAAGCTGTGTAGTATATAAACACAGTTTTGGTTTCGATTTATGTACACAACGCATAGGGGGATCATAATCGAATAGAAGCTCTTAAGAACATAGAATTTCTTGAGAGAGTTTTTGTAAGCTAGCAGCTCTCAAGAACATCAAAATTTCTTGAGAGAGTTTGTAACAGTTTTATATCAGATTTAATAAAGCTGTTATCTTTCTTTCATATTTGTGATATATACATTAAGAAGTCGATTATCTTATACTATTGTATTCAACCCCCCTTCTACAATAGATTATTACTGGGCAACAATTGGTATCAGAGCAAACTGATTTAATTCTGAATCAGATACGATCTAAAGATGTCGACAACCAAGTATGAAAGCATGAAGATTCCCATCTTGAAGAAATCAGAATATCCAACATGGAGGGTAAAGATGCTGATGTACCTGGAGGCTATGGATCCTGACTATTTGGATAGGATTCGTGATGGACCATATATTCCTACAAGGATTGTAGAACGAACAGATACAGTACCTGAACATTATGTGGTCAAGGCTAAAATTGAATGGACTCCAGAAGAAAAAGCTCATGTACTCAGGGAACCAAAGATAAAGAATATCTTACACAGTAGTCTTGATGCTGTCATGTCAAACAGAGTGATTGCATGCAAGTCTTCAAAAGAAATCTGGGATACTTTGGAAACTCAGTGTCAGGGATCTGCATCTGTCAAGAAAAACAGAAGGACTCTTTTGATTCAAGAATATGAACAATTTGATGCAAGACCCGATGAGAGCCTAACTGATCTATATGATACATTTCTGACACTATTGAACAGTTTATCTTTAGTTGACAAGGAATATGAAACTGAAGATTCAAACACCAAGTTTCTAAGAGCTTTACCTGAAGAATGGGACACTCAGACATCGATCATTAGACATCAGTATGATCTTAACACTGTGTCTCTTGATGAAGTCTATGGGATGCTAAGAACTCATGATCTTGAAGTTCAACAGAGAAAGAACAAGAAAAGCAGCAAGGCAAAATCAATTGCTTTGAAAGCAGAGGCTAAATCAAAAGGAAAAGCTTTGGAGGTCTCTAGAAGTAAAACAAGAATAGTCGAGTCAGATCCTGATGTCTCTTCATCAGATACTGATGGCAATGCTGATGCCAATACTGATGATGATTCTTCTGACTCAGACATGGAAGAGATGGTTTCTATGATTGTCAGAAACTTCAGAAGGATGAAGTTCAGGAAGAGTAGAAGACAAGGCAACTTTCAGAAAAAGGCTTTCAATGCAAACAAAGATAAGTATATCAAAAAGGACAGTAAGGGTAGCAAATTTGACAAGTCAAAGGTTAGATGCTACAAGTGCAATGGTATGGGTCACTTTGCTTCTGAGTGCAAGAAGACAAAGGCACTTATCACATCAAGCAAGGATTGGATGGACTCTTCCTCAGAATCTGATACTGAGGTGGTCAACTATGCTCTAATGGCCAATGCTGATGTAACTGCTGCTCCTGATGATAACACTACACGAAAAATGACCTATTGCAACCCCATCATATAGTTGTGTTGCATAAAATGTTGCTATAGACAAGAAACATGCATATCTATTGTAATACTTCCAAAATGTGTTACTTCAAATTAAAAGTGTTGCAAGCCTAAGAAACATTTTGACAGTTTTAGAACTATAGCAATGCTTGAGAAAAGTGTTACAATAACATGATACGCTTTTGGTCGATTTAACCAAAATATGCAGGCGGGAGTTTAATTTTTCATTGGGCGGGCATCTTTAGTACCAAATATTTGGTACCAAAATTTTTATTACACAAAAATAAGTTTTATTACACAAAATTATTCATCCCTCTCTCACACTCTCACACTCTCTCGACCTCACTCTCTCTCAGACATCTCTCTCTCTCGACCTCACATCTCTCTCTCGTTAACCTATGTCTGTGTCTCGTCTCTCCCCTCTCTCTCTATGTCTCATCTCTCTCAGACTCTCACCACTCTCAAAATCCTAAAACTGAAAGCAAAGATTAGAGAAAAGCCCCAAAATTGGTTAGAGTTTTAATTGATTCAATTGAAGCTTCGATTTAGGGTTCGATTAGAGGTAACGTACCCAATTTATTTCTATTATATATGTATATGTATAATTTTTTTTAATCATAATTAGGGTTCATTCTCCAAAACCGATTAGGTTCGATTAGAGATATGTGCACAAATTTGTCCAAGTATTGATGTCGTTCGATTAGATTAGATTAGATTAGTGTTATTTGAAATTTTCATTTTGTCTAAGGTAATTTTGTGTTAGATTAGACAACTATATTGTTTGACTATATGTGTATGTATAGGTAAGGCAAGAGTATGCTCGATTTTCTATGTATATATATGTATGGATGTCAAATTTATTTCAAGACTTTTTGTTAGGTCCTGATAAGTTTGTAGAAGGGGGGTTGAATACAAACGATACCGTTTAATCGAATTTGTCCTTTTAAGATTTAACAATTTAGAACAAATTATTGCGGAATAAAACTGAAACAATATTCAAGTTAAATAAAACTCTATTAAACTTGAAGGGTGTTACAATTTTGATCACTGATTACAAAGAACTTGATAAAACAAATCTAGAATAAATTCGACATGAATTTATCTATTTTTGTAATAAAAAGGATCGAATACTAAAAAGTAGTTCGATATAAAATCTAGGGATTATGATCCGCTAGAAAGTCAAGGTAGTACAAGAGATACAATTCTTATGGATTAAATGTTTAAGAACAATCAAGAATTAATTTCTCCTGCAGAAATGAAGCTTGACAGTTGAAGAGAATTGAAGACAGTGCTTTTAATTTGATGATGAATGTGCTGTGTCTTTTTCTTCTTTTTGAGTTGTAATGAATTGATAAGTCTTCGACTTGTCTTCTTTTCCTTTATATAATAAAACCACAGCCTCCTTCTTTTAATCCCCACGTGCAGTGTATTTGATACATTGTAATTGCCTTTGGAAGACTAGCAGAAAAACAATCACTTTGCCTTAGAAGACTCTCGGGAAGACAATGCTTGTGAAGGGAAGACAACCGGGAAGACAGTCCTTTGGCCTAGGAAGACAATCGGGAAGTTTTTCTAAGTCTTCCTAGTTCAAACCTAAGTCTTCCTAGTTCATTTTTATTCTAATTTAAATAATTAACTAAATAAATTATGTATTAAATTAATTCTTTACAGAATTAATTTAATAAATAATATACTTGATAGTATTAATTATTTATAAGAGAATAAATAGAATTAGGTGACTTCTCAATTAATTACTTTTTATTCTAATTTAAATAATTAACTAAATAAATTATGTATTAAATTAATTCTTTACAGAATTAATTTAATAAATAATTTACTCAATAGTATTAATTATTTATAAGAGAATAAATAGAATTAATTGACTTCCCAATTAATTCCAGAATCAATAAAAACTTAGATAAATAACAAAGACAATAGTACGTTGACACTCGATGCACTGTCTGGTTCATGAGTGACTAACGACAATGTTTGTTCTTTATCTATTTGACTTTAAGCAGTGATTCACTTCCTTCTCATTCAAGAACTCCGTAATCAGTATCTTTTTCTGTCACCACTTGAAATCTCCGTCACTTTAATAAATCCACTGAGCTTGAATACTTCATTGAGGCTTGATCAATAAATTGAGCTTCTTTCAATGTAGAATAACTTCAAGTCTGTAGATGACTTTAATCTTCATTCTTTGACAGATATAATCTTCTGAGATTCCTGTGACATCTGATCTAATATTTACTTATTACATTCTTGTTTAAGTTGAGTAGAATCCTCGAATTACAAATAGGCTATAGCATATGCCTTTCAATCTCCCCCTATTTGTTTGTTAGAAAATAACAACCAAATACCTAGAGGATCACTCAACTAAAACCAAGAAAAAGATAAGACTCTTAAAACTAAGTAAATACTAGAAAGTTCTGGATCAAATATGACATTTCCAGATTTCACCAGTAAAGATAAATACAAGACAGATGTTCCTCTAGACTGAACATATGATAACATTGAACCTGTCTTGATTTACCTAAGCTCTATACATATAACATTTACAAACACTACGCCATAAGTGCTCATATGCAATGCTTTTTTAATGTGGCTATAGACCAAAAAAGCGTTGCATTCAGCTTGTTTTTCAAAAATGCAACACGAAATGGGCGTTGCATCCGCGGGCGTGGCCTTAGATATGTAATGCAACACTTTTGGTCATCTACTGCAACGGAGAGAAAGTATTGCATTATAAGTGTATTGCAACACCAAAATCAAGGAAATGCAACACCAATGAGTGTTGCCTTAAAATAGGGCCACTAGCATGCCACGTCAGCAGTGGGGCCCACTTAAAGGCCATGTCAGCACATGGTCCCACTTGCATGCCACATCAGCAAGTGGGTCCCACATGCCATAATGCAACACTTTTCATTTGCTTTTGCAACATTAATATTTTACTTAAGGCAACTATATATGCGTTAATGCAACACCAGTATATTATGTAATGCAATGCCATTTTGTTGAAATGCAACATTAGAAAAGGTAAATGCAACGCTTCAATTAAAAGTTTTGCAATATCAGTTTTATACATACAAAACCCATCGAAAACATTTAACATCCTATCCATGCCATCCTGTACAAGTGATGTACTAAACGGCCAACACCAAGCACATACAATCAAGTCTTTAGTTTAAAACACTACGCCATAAGTGCTCATATGCAATGCTTTTTGTGAGGGTTGCAAGCAAAGCGTTGCAAAAGCTATGCTTAGTTTTGGTCTTCTGCAACACTACACAAAAAGCATTGCATTTCATGTGAATGCACCGTTGCAGAGTGAATGCTAGTGTTATGACGTGCAACACCATTAAAAAGCGTTGCATTATACTACATTATTTTTAGAATTCTGAAAAATATAAAAATTATCAAAATATATACAATGTCTTCAAATTTAAATCTTTTTTTTACTTTAAATTTTGAAAAATAATATATTTTAAAATCAAAACTATTTTATATAAATATCAATCATGTTCTTATATTTTCTAATTAAATTTTATACATTTCAAAATTAAAAAATTAAAAAAAGAAATATATAATAAATCATATTATAGTACACACTGGACAAATTTGGGGTCCCGAGCTGAAAATTTTAGGCGGCTATTTTCCCCCCAACAAATCTCAGACAAGAAACACTACACTTCCCCCCTCCCTCCCAAAACACTCTATCTCTCCACAAACTCTCACGGTCTCATTTCACTCTACACATTTCTGACTCCAAATTATTGGTAATTAGAGCTTTTTTCGGGTTTAATACACATTTCTCACGTATATAACTCCAGATTTTGTTTTGAAATTGCAGGTAATTAGGGCTTTCTTCGGGTTTAATTAGGGCTTATACTTTGGGGCTTTCTTTCTCAAGTTCAATTATGGTTTCAGCTTTTAGGATTTCATTCTCGGATTTAATTAGGGCTTTCATTCTTGGATTCAATTAGGGTTTCGATTTTGGGGCTTTCATTCTCAGGTTTGAACTCGATTTATAATTCAAGATTTTGTATTCAAATGTTTGGGGATTTTTATATTTGAAGTTTTGTATTTGTATGTTTTGACTTGTATTTGTAATTATATGTATAAACTTGTATTGAGTCCATGTAGTACAGGGCCCTGTCTGTGCTATTTTCTCTGTTTCATTGTTCAGTGAGTTGTTAGTTCTTTTGAGGTACTTAACATGTTAATTGACAAATCGGAGTAAGGGGAAGTGAAGTGGAATTACAACTATAGTTTTGATTTGGAGTGGGTCGCCACCAATTGCAGCGACTGCACGACTAGTGGTGGGTATTGTGGATACAAAGGCGCGCCTGACAACAAATTCCAGTGTTTATGTGATGATCGACCCCATTCTCGGAGCTGTAAGCCCAGTAAGCAACCTCTTTGTTTTTGATTTTTTTTCCCCAAGTTTTGATCTTCTTGTTGACTTGGTTAATGATACTTTATGTATACAACTAGTATAATAGCAACTAGGCTAGGTATTGGCTGAATGGAGTTTACTAACAGATTGGCATTGTAGAACTCTTTGCTTCCTGCCCAGATATGAACAGTTTTATGTTGCACATTTGTAGTAGTTTCCATGAAGCTACACATTTTATTTCCCAGATCTGTTGATTTTATTAATATGCAACTTGTAGTAATTTGTAGTAATTTGTTTGTGTTAAATTAGAAACGCAGTACTGGCAGGGTGGTGCTTTGTTGAATAAGTAAGTTATATATTTAGGATACTTGAAGTTAACATTATAACTTATCTATTCAATAACGGCACCATTTTGTCATCATGACATTTAGGGTTGAGGGGTGCCAGGGCTTTGAAGGGCCAGTAAACATGATAATGTAAATTTAAGATACCCTGAAAAGGTAACCATTCTCAATAAGATTAATTAATCAGTACTTCATCTTTCAAGTACACATAAAGTATCTTAACTGTAAGAAAGTGTTCTTAATTGATTGAGTTGTGTATCTGACAGAACATGCTACATCCCCCCCTTTTTTCAGATACGCACATCTACTTCCAAGGAATGAAGATGCATTTGAGCATTATAATGCTTTCATTGCCAAGTGATTAGAAGAGGTACTTGAAAATTTGTTGCCAAGATGAAAGCTCTTCTTGTATGAATATTAATCATTTCTTTTTATCCAACTTCTATCTTACTTCTTCAGCTATATTTATTTCTTTACTGCTGCCGAAGCACTTAACCTCTTTCTTTCTCTCTGCTCCCCTCCTTTTACCTTACCTTTCGTTTTGTTTTTTATTTGTAAACTAATCCGCCATTTTAGTTATGTCACTATTATTATTTCATATAGTTAAAACAACCTCTCATTTGTTGTGTTAAGAAACTGTATCTTTCTCCTAATCCAAAGTAAGGTTGTGTTTCATTTTCTATGTGTCACTTTGTGCTAGGAAAAATGTCTACAGCTGAACAGTAATTAGTTTATTCGTAGAAGTTGCATATTAATAAAATGTGTATTACTTGGTGATTTCATCAGTTTCTTTCTATTTCCCAGATCTGTTGAACCTTGGGATTAAATGCCTGATATCAATTTAAAATGGCATTTTAGCTTTTATATTGTTAAATTAGGTACATCAGCTGTTCTGATATCAATTAGGTGCTTTGGCTCTGGCGATAATTCCATCTGGTATAAATTTGTCAAACCATATTTTTACTGTCATATGTTGCTACTTATTGACCACTATCAGCTTCACGATAAGTTTTGCCAAGTCATGATACTGAGTATAATATTTGATAGGCGCAGGTGCCTCATCTTCTGATCCTTCACCTTTGCAAGCTAAAGATCTGGATCCCACCGGATGGGAACTTGCCTTGGTCAGCACTCCCGGAAGCAACATTTCTTCAGTTCAGGACAGGCAACTGGTAGGCAATATTTTGTATTAGTATTCTTTTAAACTTATTTTCACAAGATTATTATTGGTTGTATAGCAACATTAAGATCTCACTGTCTTAGATAATAGGTATTTAGTTCACTTTGGAATTTAGTCGCTGTAGTTACTATTTAATTTTACATTTAGCAGAGTCCTTACATATGGCGAGCATAACTTCTTGTTAATATTCCATCTTTTATTCTAAATAATACCAGGCTGGTGGGTTGGATACTCTCACTCTGAGCAGCTTGTATTATTATTGGGTGATTGGGGCAGGTTAGACCATGTGTAGTTTATTGCAGTACCTTGCGTGCCCGAGACTTAATTTTTAATCATACAAAAGTAATTTGAATTCATGTATGATTCCAAATATTGATATAGCCATTTCTTGTAGATGAAGATTTAAGCGATGGTAGATGCTGAAAAAATTGTTAAGGCAAATGCAATTGTCTTCAGTGAAGCCGGTCAAGATCTCAAATTCGATATTGGAGACTTTTGTGCCACCGCATCAAGTATCAAAATGACAATGTTACTCCTTCGAGGCTAAGGCGGCATGAAAATTTAGCAATATCACTATGTTATTATTCCTGTTACTATTCCTAATATCTAAACTTGGTCATTTTGTAAGTAAATTAGTCTTCAATATTTCCTTGAGCAGTCCCAGCTGATTGTTGACAGAGGTGGAAGAAGAAGACCGTTCAACCACTTGTGCTTGCAGAATTTCTTTATCAGCCTGGGTTTTGAATAGATGTTCCTGTAGATCAGCTATGTGAGCTAACTACATTGCAGTGTATGTGACTGTGTGTGCACTCACTTGAATTTCTCTTGTAAGTGTATCACTCATCTCACGTGCATGTGTTTCACTCAGTGTTTGACTCTAATCACTCAACATTAGCTGTCTGTTTGCTCCTTTTTGATCAGTACCTGCATTGAAACTCACCCTAGCCTCTTCAAGAGAGGTCAGTGGTGGTGCAATGAGAGTTCGCAAATCCCGATCCTCAATCATGTCTATCAAATCACTTGGATTTGAAATCTGAATTGCTTCAGTGATAGACTGACCAAGTTGCCTTCCACTTTCTCCAGATAAATCTGCGAGTGGAAAATCCCTTAGGGAGCCAGAGGTGTTCACTCTGGGAGGGGAGAAAATGATTCTATTTGATTTGGCAAAGAATCAAATTTTCCCTCAGATGCCTATGAATGCACTTCTACCGTAACAAAGGTAGGCACTGTAACCAGTTGCAGGTGCTCTGCTTTCACTGTGTCCTGAGTTTCATCTAATGGAATTGTCTTCTCCCATTGTGAGTAATGAGAGTGTGCTTGACTCAGTACAAAGTGCCATGGCCCTATGGCAAATTTCAATAGATTCATCCTGTTGAGAGAATGTCTCTAGAAACAGTTCATTGGCCATTTCAAAGTCCATATCCTATTGAGAGGATACAGATGGGCTGACAGATGCCTCAGTATATATTGAATTTCTTTAGAGGAGGCAGAGCTGTGGGATCACTCACTGTTTCAATCAAAATACTTCTTTGTTTAACATTTGATTTCTGTTTAGGCTGAGAGGTCTAGTAATTAAGTTGTAGACTCATTGTTTGGCTCTAAGACCTGGGATAGAGATTGTGGATCTACAATCCCTTGGTCAGCCCTAACAACCACTTGGGTTCAGCAACAATAGAAGAAGTGGATTGAGAGATAGAAAGTAATACCTGAATTGGATTTGGCACTGAATTTCCAGCTAAGCAAGAGCTGATATCAATAATAATATATACAATATATTTACAAAAATATCTAAGACAAATAGAAAATAAAAGATAATAAATAATAAGCAATAAAAATAATAATAAAAAATATTTACAGGAAACTATTTACATGCAATAACTATACAGAAAAATATAGAGGTGCATAAAAATAATATAAACTTGCATAAATATTTAAACAACAATATTTACAATCTGAAACTAACTTAAATGATTCTAAATAAATAAATTTTTAATAAAAATAAATTTCTCCATTTTTTAAAAAAAATGAGAAAAATATTTTTAAAGAAAATAAATTATTCAGAATATTTAACTTAACTAGCTTTACTCTAAACAAGAATTGGCAAAATATATCATTCAATATCAGCAAGAGAAAATGATTTTGAAAGAACAAACATGACAGAGATATTGTTAATCACTAAGACTGTTTAACATACCCAATTTACCAACTAACTTGATAAATGTGGATTCGTCAACAGATTTAGTGAATATATCTGCAGTCTGTTCTTCTGTGGGTACAAAGTGTAACTCCACAGTTCCATTCATGACATGCTCTCTGATAAAATGATACCTGATATCAATGTGCTTCGTTCTCGAGTGCTGCACAGGGTTGTTGGAGATTGCTATGGCACTTGTATTATCACACAAAATAGGAATTTTGTCTAATGCAAAGCCATAGTCCTTTAATTGATTTCTAATCCATAAGATCTGAGCACAACAGCTTCCAGCAGCAATATATTCAGCTTCTGCTGTTGAATTGGAAACTGTTTGTTGTTTCTTGCTATACCAGGAAATCAACCTACCTCCTAGGAATTGACAACTCCCAGAGGTACTCTTTCTATCCACAACACTACCTGCATAATCAGAATCTGTATATCCAACAAGATTAAAACCAGAATCTTTAGGGTACCAGATACCTAGATTAGGTGTACCCTTAAGATATCTCAAGATTCTTTTCACAGCAACGAGATGTACATCTCTAGGGTCCGCTTGGAACCTTGCACACAAGCATGTAGCATACATAATATCTGGTCTACTTGCAGTAAGATAGAGTAAGGAGCCAATCATACCTCTGTAACTTGTAACATCTACCTTGATAGATTTGTCAGAAGCTCCAAGTTTGACGGCTGTTGAAGATGGAGTCCTTGCTGATGCTGAATCCTCCATGTGATACTTCTTGAGGAGTTCTTTGAGATACTTGGATTGACAAATAAATATACCATTTGTCCTTTGACTTACTTGCAATCCAAGAAAGAACTTCAGCTCACCCATCATACTCATCTCAAACTTACTCTGCATAAGCTCAGCAAATCTCTTACAGAGATTATCATTAGTAGACCCAAATATGATGTCATCCACATAGACTTGGACTAATATCATATCATTTTTGTGTTTCTTTGAAAAAAGAGTTTTGTCTATGATACCTCTAACAAAACCATTTTCTAAAAGAAAACCAGAGAGAGTGTCATACCATTTTCTTGGGGCTTGTTTGAGACCATAGATAGCCTTGAAGAGAAAGTACACAAAGTCCAGCAGCTCCTGATTTTCAAAGCCAGGGGGCTGTTCCACATACACTTCTTCATCAAGCTCACCATTCAGGAATGCACTCTTAACATCCATTTGATAGACTTTAAAATTAGAATAAGCAGCAAATGCTAAGAACATCCTGATGGCCTCAAGTCTAGCCACTGGTGCATAGGTTTCATCATAATCAATGCCTTCAGTTTGAGAATACCCTTGTGCAACCAGTCTTGCCTTGTTCCTTGTAACAATGCCATCCTCATCTAGCTTGTTCCTGTATACCCATCTTGTGCCAACTACTTTCTTGTTCTTTGGCCTGGGTACCAGCTTCCAGACTTGCTGTTGTTCAAACTGATTGAGTTCATCTTGCATAGCAATCACCCAATCTGGATCAGTCAGTGCTTCCTCAGTTTTCTTTGGCTCCATTTTAGATAGAAATGCTGAAAAATGACATTCATTCTGAGTTGCACTTCTAGTTTTAACTCCAACATCTGCATCACCAATGATCAGCTCAAAGGGATGAGCTCTATTCCATACAGTCTGTCTTGGAAGATTTGATCTTGATGATTCGCCTTGAATTTCACTTTGATGTTGTGAGTGACTAGTTGATCCTTCATTTGCTCCCCCTGAGTTGTTGCTTGATTGCCTTGATGATTCTTCTCCAGTGTTGATGGTATCTCCATTGTTACCAGTGTTTCCACCACCATCACCATGATCATTATCATCATTGTTATTATCATTACCAGCAATAACTTCAGGTGGGGCTTCATCATCTGAATCTGAGTCTGGCAAGTTATCAAACTTCATTTTCTCAGATGAATCTGCTGTTTGGATATTAGGGAATATAGTGTCATCAAAAGTAACATTGACACTTTCCTTTACTGTGTGACTGCCAACCAAGTAGACCCTGTAAGATCTTCTGGAATAACCAACAAAAATAGCTTCTTGTGTCTTTGCATCAAACTTGCCACGTTTCACATTGTCATCTAAAAGCACAAAGCATTTTGCTCCAAATACATGAAAGTATTTGACAGTTGGTTTCTTGTTGTTCATGATCTCATACGGAGTCTTCATTAAGTCCTTGTTGATTAAAGTTCGATTCTGAGTATAACAAGCTGTATTCGCTGCTTCAGCCCAAAAGTACGTTAGAAGTTTGGACTCACTTAACATAGTCCTTGCTGCTTCAATCAATGTACGATTCTTTCTTTCCACTACTCCATTTTGTTGAGGAGTTCTAGGGGCAGAATACTGTCTTGTTATTCCTTTATCAGCACAAAAGTCATTTAGAATGGCATTCTTGAATTCAGTACCATTATCTGACCTTATGGCTCTAACAGGGAATCTAGAATCCAGCTCAATCAACTTCACATGGCCAATCACCAGGTATGGGGTCTCATCCTTGGAATGTAGGAATAAAACCCATGTATATTTTGAAAAGTCATCAACAATCACAAGTGCATATTGTTTCTTTGACATGGACATCACATTAACTGGACCAAACAAATCCATGTACAGTAGCTGAAGTGGTTCAGTTATTGATGATGTGTTAGTGCCCTTGTGAGAAGCTTTCTTTGACTTTCCTTTCTGACATGCCTCACACAGTCCTTCCTGTGTAAATTCCATCTGAGGCAAACCTCTAACCAATTCCCTCTTGACTAAAGAGTTCATGGTTTTGAAGTTAAGGTGAGACATCTTCTTGTGCCATAGCCAACTATCATCTGATGAAGCTTTAGCATAAAAACAATTAACTTCATCTTTGTATCCCGAGTTCAGATCAACTATGAACAAGTCACCTTTCCTTACTCCTTGAAGAGCAGGCTTTCCATTCTTCTTGTGAAGGATCTGACACTTCTCTCTTTCAAAGGAAACAGCATATCCTCTGTCACAGAAATGACTGATGCTGAGAAGATTGAACTTCAGACCTTCCACAAATGAAACATCTTCAATGATAACATTTCCGTACTTCAAACAGCCATATCCTTTCGTAATACCCTTGCTGTTATCTCCAAAGGTAACTACTGGGCCAGCCTTCTCAACCAAATCTGATAGCAGGGCTCTATCTCCGGTCATATGCCTTGAACAGCCACTGTCAAGAATCCACATAACACGGTTTACCTGTTTAACTCCCTGCAATACCAGATTGATTAGTCCTTCCTCGGAACCCACACTTGATTGGGTCCGGCATACTTAAAGAATTGGCCTTTGTCAGGCAAAACAACATTTTTAACTAAAACTACTTCAACCTCTTTCACATAAGAGCGTTTCCATTTATAGCCAGCCTTAACACATTTCTGAGTAGGCTTAGGGATAAATGAATCCACTCTAGTCTGAGGAGGACTAGTAGTCTTTGCTTTAACATGCTTCTTATTATTAACATGTTGACGTGGAACAGTCTTATCACTAGATACATGCTTACTATTAAAATAAGCATACATAACATTGAAAGCACAAGACATGCAATTAATCACACCACATGCTTTATGAGAAGAATTAACAGCAGGCATGTTAGTTCTACAGTTGTTTTGATCCAACTTATGGATATCTGATTTAGTCTTTTTAGTTGAAGCAACTTTGACTGGAATATCAGATATACACTTTTTGGACTGTGCAACTTCCAAAGCAATATCTTCTTCACGAATCTCCTCAGCAATAATGATAGAGTATTCATTCAGAGGATCTGCCTCGGACTCCCTACAGAAGGGTGTTTCAATACCCTTAAGCACATATGGAACAACCTTTCCTTCAGATTTGAATCTACAAGGGGAATTAATTCCAAGCAGTCCAATAGCCTCATTATAATCATAACCTATACTGACATGATTACCCATAACTTGTTTATTCATAATCTCTTTAGCCGTCTTACAAGAGTTGTAATAGGCATTAGCTTTGGTATTAAGCTCACTAATCTGATCTTTGAGAATGGTTTCCAGTTGTTGATACAATTTAACCCTATTCTCAAGAACTGCTACATTTTTAGTGAGTTCATCTTGATTAATATGCACTAGTTTTAATTCTTTTATCTCATTTTCAAGATTTGTGTTCAAAAGAATTATTTTATCATTTTCAGTGCGTGCACAACTTAAAGTATCACCAAGATGACGAATCATTTCAGTATCAGTGAACTTTACCTCAGACATGTTGGGTGAAGATAACATGGACTGAAAGAGTTTGTCTCTTATTGCCATGAGTGCAAGATTCCCAATCTCACCTGCTTCTTCATCACTGTCAGTGTCATCCCAACTCTTTCCTTCAGCAACATACGCTTTCCCAATCTTATTCTTCTTGCTAGAATCAAATGAGTTCCTTGTCACTTGCTTTGGTTTTTTACATTCAGTAGCAAAGTGACCCAACTCATTGCAATTGTAGCATCTGATTGTGCTCCTTTCCACAGTTCCAGTTTTGTAGCCACCCCTTGTGCCACTTGAAGAGGAAGATCCACCTCTCTGAAATCTGGGTCTGAACTTAAGATTGGGATTCCTCTTGAATCTGAACTTCCCAAACTTCCTAACTATCAAAGCCAAATCACCATCCTCCAGCTGATCAAGTTCTTCTAAAGAATAGAAGTCACCACCAGATTGATCAATGGATGTTAATCCATATTCAGCATCAATAACATTCATGTTAGAACTGGAAGGTTGAACATGCTTCACTTCCAGTTTCTGTGGGACTTCAGCAGCCAGTGCAGTAGAAGTACTAACAATCTTCCCAGTTCCATATAGCTCCCTTTGTTGAATCTGCTCCAGCTCATAGGTCTTCAGAACACCATACAATCTCTCCAAAGCAATCTCATTCATATCTCTTGCTTCTCTAATGGCAGATATTTTGTGCTCCAAATGAGGTGGAAGTGTAAGAAGGAACTTCTTGTTAATCTCCTTGTTGGTGTAGTGCTTCCCATTGAGATTCAGATCATTGATTAATTTGTTATATCTCTCAAAAACCTGAGAGATACCTTCACCAGGGTTTGATCTGAAATGCTCATATTGTGAGGTGAGAATTTCCAGCATATTCTCCCTAACTTCCTCTGTCCCCTCATTGATTATCTCTATAGTTTCCCAAATGTGTTTGGCAGTATCACAGTTTAGGACATGATTATGCATGATAGGATCAAGACAATCAATAAGGATCAGCTGTAGACTGGAATCCAAGGTAACATCCTCTTTTTCACCAGGAGTGAAATCCTTGGGATCCTTAGGGTACATCCTAGAAGCCCTAGTAACAATGTTATCCACTTTTAGCTCTTCCTCAATAATCATAGGGATTTTGGGACCACTCTTCATCACATCAATGTATTTAGGATTTGCAACCTTAAGAAATATGAGCATTTTCTTCTTCCACATTGGATAATGCTCCTTGCTGAACATTGGGATTTTGACTGTACCCACTTTCTGTGTAGTAGACATCTTTTGAGATTTTTAGGAAAAATAAAAATTCAGAGTTTAAGAAAAATCTCAAAACAATTGGATCTTTGATTTGTATATCAATCAAAAGGCTCTGATGCCAATCGTTAGGTCCTGATAAGTTTGTAGAAGGGGGGTTGAATACAAACGATACCGTTTAATCGAATTTGTCCTTTTAAGATTTAACAATTTAGAACAAATTATTGCGGAATAAAACTGAAACAATATTCAAGTTAAATAAAACTCTATTAAACTTGAAGGGTGTTACAATTTTGATCACTGATTACAAAGAACTTGATAAAACAAATCTAGAATAAATTCGACATGAATTTATCTATTTTTGTAATAAAAAGGATCGAATACTAAAAAGTAGTTCGATATAAAATCTAGGGATTATGATCCGCTAGAAAGTCAAGGTAGTACAAGAGATACAATTCTTATGGATTAAATGTTTAAGAACAATCAAGAATTAATTTCTCCTGCAGAAATGAAGCTTGACAATTGAAGAGAATTGAAGACAGTGCTTTTAATTTGATGATGAATGTGCTGTGTCTTTTTCTTCTTTTTGAGTTGTAATGAATTGATAAGTCTTCGACTTGTCTTCTTTTCCTTTATATAATAAAACCACAGCCTCCTTCTTTTAATCCCCACGTGCAGTGTATTTGATACATTGTAATTGCCTTTGGAAGACTAGCAGAAAAACAATCACTTTGCCTTAGAAGACTCTCGGGAAGACAATGCTTGTGAAGGGAAGACAACCGGGAAGACAGCCCTTTGGCCTAGGAAGACATTCGGGAAGACAAGGCTTGGCCTAGGAAGACAATCGGGAAGTTTTTCTAAGTCTTCCTAGTTCAAACCTAAGTCTTCCTAGTTCATTTTTATTCTAATTTAAATAATTAACTAAATAAATTATGTATTAAATTAATTCTTTACAGAATTAATTTAATAAATGATATACTTGATAGTATTAATTATTTATAAGAGAATAAATAGAATTAGGTGACTTCTCAATTAATTACTTTTTATTCTAATTTAAATAATTAACTAAATAAATTATGTATTAAATTAATTCTTTACAGAATTAATTTAATAAATAATTTACTCAATAGTATTAATTATTTATAAGAGAATAAATAGAATTAATTGACTTCCCAATTAATTCCAGAATCACTAAAAACTTAGATAAATAACAAAGACAATAGTACGTTGACACTCGATGCACTGTCTGGTTCATGAGTGACTAACGACAATGTTTGTTCTTTATCTATTTGACTTTAAGCAGTGATTCACTTCCTTCTCATTCAAGAACTCCGTAATCAGTATCTTTTTCTGTCACCACTTGAAATCTCCGTCACTTTAATAAATCCACTGAGCTTGAATACTTCATTGAGGCTTGATCAATAAATTGAGCTTCTTTCAATGTAGAATAACTTCAAGTCTGTAGATGACTTTAATCTTCATTCTTTGACAGATATAATCTTTTGAGATTTATGTGACATCTGATCTAATATTTACTTATTACATTCTTGTTTAAGTTGAGTAGAATCCTCGAATTACAAATAGGCTATAGCATATGCCTTTCACTTTTTTAAAATTTATCATAAATTTACAAAATTATGTTATTGATTGGTCTTTGTTAATTGTATTGATTAAATGGGATAAATGATGTCTTTGATAGTTTTGGATTGATAAAGAAGAGGAGTTTACTTCTAATGGCTTGGCAAGCTATTGTTTCTTCACCCCACGTTGCGAAAGAGAATAAATATCATATTATTGGAGCAGAAAAGTAGGAGGATTGTATTGTCATTTCCGTAGCCTTCATATATTTTGTTGAGCTCTTTCTGTGCAGATTGGATGAAATGTTCTACGTAATATATTTTTCCTGTTCATTTTTCTACTGCATAAGAAATTTCCTCTATATGTACCTACAGATTCATATCAGAAACTACAACTAATTCACGTGTAGTCATCACAAACTCATCAGTGAGGTCGAGGATTTCTTGACTGTTTGATTGAAGACAGTGGCCTAAGCGAAAGGTGCTCTCGTAATGTATGTCAGCTACTCCAGCCAGGGCTGTTTTTTCTACCACTTCCTTAAACCTACGTTCCATACATTTTCTACAATGCTGCTTTGTTAAACTCTTGATTGTGTCTAGTAGTTCTCATCAGAGTGAGATCCCATGACTAACTTAGCTGCAATGTTTCTGAGTTAAGACGTTTTCTAAAGTCATTACATATTAGCTTTAGAAGTCAAACTGCTGAAAATACTAGGATCTTATCTGAGATGTCTGAACTTAGAAAAAGGAATGATATATTAGAAGCTGAATTTTCTCGTATGCAAGAAGTACAAATAGAATGTGATAATGTGAATCACATGTATTTAGAGATGAAATCCAAATGTACTGCTCTTGAAAAGGAACTTGAAAATGCTAATGAGAAAATCAGAACCTGGACAGACTCTGGTAGGAAATTTCATGAGATTAATACCTCTAAGAATTGGAAAGAGTGTCTAGGATATAAGTTAGATGAGGATAAGAAATTGAAAGAGAAAATTGTCATTGATGAGACAGTCAGTCCAAAGACCTATAGACATGTTATAGATGCAACCAAATCTAAGATTACTTCTGTTAATTTTGTTTTTGGTAAGGATTCCAATTCTACTTTTGAAAAGGGATCTACTTCTACTCAAGGAATTAAAATCATAAAGTCTAAACCTGTCTTGAATAAAGTCATTAAGAATGTAGGTCTATTGTCTCAGAAACAGCTTAAGGATAAAATCTGTGAGGTGACAGATAAGAAAAAGGAAGCTACTGTTAAGAGAAACAGGAATGGTAAAGTTGGGATCAACAAAGAGAATGGTTACAAATATATCCCAAATGCACCTAGAAAGTGTTGTTTTAACTGTGGTAACTCTAATCATCTTGCTATTGATTGTAAGAAGAGTAAGAAGAAGATTGCTGATATTCCTAAGTCTGATGTTAGGAATAGATCAGTATTTTATAAACCACAGAAGTCCTGTTTTCATTGTGGTAGTATATGGCATTCTATTTATACTTGTAAAGATTATCATGAGTTGTACTATAACTTTTATGATCCACTGCCTAAAGTTGATAAAAATAGTGCAAACTCTGGTAGCCTTAAGAATGTCAAGTTGGAACATGTTTTTGTTAATACTGATACTGACAAAGCAAATCCTGATGAAGTAAATCATGTCAGGACTGCTAAGGTCAGAAAGTCTTCTGCTGTGAAAGTTAATAAATTGCATGGAAAAGGAACCCAACAAGTATGGGTTCCTAAATGTTCTAACTAGTGTGTTTCTATTCTGATTGCAGGGTAAAAAGAAAAATGTGTTAGTCATGGATAGTGGATGTTCTGTGCACATGACTGGAAACAAAGCCCTGTTATCAGAATATGAGGAAAAAGCTGGCCCAACTGTGTCTTATGGAGATGGCAACATTGGACAAACCTTGGGATATGGCAATATAATCATTGGAAATGTCATCATTGAAAAAGTAGCTCTAGTGAAGGGACTAAAACACAACCTGTTGAGTATTAGTCAAATCACTGACAGAGGTTATCATGTCAACTTCTATTCCACTCATTGTGAAGTAGTCAGTAAGGCAACAAGCAAGATAGCACTGACTGGCTACAGGCATGGTAACATATATGAAGCCAACATTCAATCAAATACTGATGACTCCCCTACCTGTCTGATCAGTAAAGCTTTAGTAGATGAAAGTTGGAATAGGCACAAGAAGCTTTCTCATCTCAACTTCAGCAATATCAATGAGTTGGTTAAGAAAGATTTAGTGAGAGGATTACCAAAAGTGTTATATACTCCTGATGGACTCTGTGATGCATGTCAGAAAGCAAAACAAAGAAGGACATCATTCCAGAGTAAATCAGAATCCTCTATTGGAGAACCATATCACATGCTACATCTTGATCTATTTGGTCCAGTCAACATCATGACCATCAGTAAGAAAAGGTACACTCTTGTAATTGTTGATGAATATTCTAGATTCACCTGGGTGTATTTTCTGCATAGAAAAGATGAGACTCCTGAAGTTCTGTTGGATCATGTAAGAATGATTGAGACAACCACAAAGTACAAAGTCAAGATACTGAGAAGTGATAATGGTACTGAATTTAAGAATTCAAAGATGGAAGAGTTCTGCAAATACAAAGGAATCATTCAACAATTCTCTGCTCCTGGCACACCTCAGCAAAATGGAGTAGTTGAAAGGAAAAATAGAACTCTTATTGAAGCTGGCAGAACTATGTTGGAAGAAGCAAAATTACCTACGTATTTCTGGGCAAAAGCAGTCAACACAGCATGCTACACTCAAAATCTCACATTAATAAACAGACATGGCGTTACTCCTTATCAGTCACTCAAGGAAAAGAAACCAAGTCTGAAGCATCTGCATGTGTTTGGCTGTAAATGTTTTGTTCTCAGAACTCATCCTGAACAACTAGGGAAATTTGAAACAAAGGCTGATGAAGGAATTTTCATAGGCTATCCTGCATCAAGAGCCTTCAGAGTTTTTAATTTGAGGACAAGGACTGTCATGGAGTCAATACATGTATCTTTTAATGACAAGAAGATAGCTGGAATCAATGAAGACTCTCATGATAGATTGATTTTTGAAAATGAAGCTACCAAGGAACCTGAAGAAAGTGAATCAGATCCTGTCCATACATCAGATCCTGATGGGTCACCAAATCCTGATGACACACCAGATGCTGATGGTGCAAATACTGATGATGCAATCAATAGTAATACTTCTAGTAGTGCTAATGTTGAGGGGGAGCAACATCATTCTGCTACAAGTTCAGAGTCAACTCAATCATCAGGACAAAATTCTTCAGATACTGATTCAAGTGATGATCCTGATAACTTATCAGGAGGACATAGCAATAATTCAGGGGGAGCTTCAAGTCAAGCAAGTTCTTCAAATCAAGATAACACCAATCCAGGGAGAGCATCTACTTCAAGAAACAATTTAACACCAGCAAGGAAATGGACTGCAAGTCATACTCCTGATTTGATCATTGGGGATCCTGATGCAGGTGTTCAAACAAGAAGTGCAACTCAGAATGAATGTCTATACAATAACTTTCTATCCAAGGAGGAGCCAAAGAAAGTTGAAGATGCACTTAAAGATGCTGATTGGGTTACTGCAATGCAAGAGGAACTGAATGAATTTGAAAGAAATGAAGTCTGGAAACTAGTACCAAGACCAAAGAATAGATCAATTGTTGGTACAAAGTGGATTTTCAAGAACAAGACTGATTCTGATGGAGTAATAATCAGAAACAAAGCAAGACTAGTTGCAATGGGGTATTCTCAACAAGAGGGAATTGATTATGATGAAACTTTTGCTCCTGTTGCAAGACTAGAAGCCATCAGGATATTTCTTGCGTATGCAGCACATAAGAAATTCAAGGTTTTCTAGATGGATGTTAAAAGTGCTTTCTTAAATGGAGAACTGGAGGAAGAAGTCTATGTTGAGCAACCTCCTGGTTTCATTGATCCTAAATATCCAGATCATGTCTACAGATTGGATAAGGCACTTTATGGACTAAAGCAAGCTCCAAGAGCATGGTATGAAACTTTAGCTCTATTCTTACTGGAAAGTGGATTCAAAAGAGGTACTATTGATAAAACTCTATTTTATTTGAATCATGGTAAGGACTTGTTGTTAGTTCAGATTTATGTTGATGATATCATTTTTGGGTCAACAAACAATAAGCTTTGTGAAAAGTTTTCCAAGCTTATGCAGTCAAGATATCAAATGAGCATGATGGGAGAAATGAGTTACTTTCTTGGTCTTCAAGTTAAACAGACTGATGAAGGGATTTTTATCAATCAGTCTAAATATACAAGGAATTTATTGACAAGGTTTAACATGCAAGATAGTTCTCCTGCTACAACTCCCATAGCTACAGCTACCAAACTTGATCTTGATCAAGGTGCTGAGGTAGATGTAACTCACTACAGAGGAATGATTGGCTCTTTATTGTATCTCACTGCAAGTAGACCAGATATCATATTTGCAACCTATCTGTGTGCAAGATTTCAAGCAAAACCTAGAGAACCCCATCTGATTGCAGTCAAAAGAATTTTCAGATATCTCAAAGGCACTTCTTCACTTGGCCTTTGGTATGCAAGGGAATCAGATTTTGGGTTGTGTGGTTATTCAGATGCTGATTTTGCAGGATGCAAAATAGACAGGAAAAGTACTTCAGGAAGCTGTCAGTTTTTGGGTGGAAGACTAGTTTTATGGTTCAGTAAAAAGCAAAAATCCATTTCCACTTCAACTGCAGAAGCTGAGTACATTGCAGCAGGAAGTTGTTGTGCTCAGATAATGTGGATGAGAAATCAGTTGTTAGATTATGGCCTGTCATACTCAAAGATCCCTATCTATTGTGATAACCAAAGTGCTATTGCAATGACATGAAATCCAGTTCAACATTCTCTTACTAAACACA
Organism: Heracleum sosnowskyi; assembly: GCA_030848705.1. Lineage (NCBI taxonomy): Eukaryota > Viridiplantae > Streptophyta > Magnoliopsida > Apiales > Apiaceae > Heracleum > Heracleum sosnowskyi. The sequence continues at coordinate 111,487,578 of CM061244.1, read as the reverse complement.
TCAGTATTCGATATCACTTCATAAGAGAACAAGTTCTGGAAGGAACAATTGAACTTCACTTTGTTCCTACTGATCAACAACTGGCTGATATATTCACCAAGCCACTACCTGAAGCTACTTTCAATAAATTGGTGAATGAACTTGGAATGATGATGAACTTTGAGAATTTCTGAGGAAAGCTACAGAGAGGAAATCCTGATAATTGTCAAATCCTGATGGTTATTCAGAAAGGTATGTTTTCTTTGATCAAATCCTGATAGGATGTTATCCTGACAGGAAGTCAACTGGTCAAATCCTGATGCTCAGATATTGAAGCTGGTATGAAAACCAAAGGTTCTATGCTAATTTGTCATCAACACTTCTGGTGAACTCTGGAAAATAAGATTTTTACTTAGTCTTTGATTAAGTTTTCAGTCTTAATTCTCAATTTCAATTATATTTTTATCAGAGTTTTATATTCGTCATTTTATATGTCAAATGCAGTGTTACTAACAAATTGTGCAGGAAAAGTAAGAAGGACAAGAACAATTGAGCAAATTGATAGTTTTCATTAAATCTTGAAGATTCTTTACAAATGAAAATGGAAATTACATATTCTTTTCCTAGTCTACTTTTCTACTCTGGAACACGTGCCCTGCAAATAAGCATGAACACTCCTGATGGATCATAACCAGGCTTTGATCCATCTAGGGCTTCTCTTGTTCCATCCTTAAGAGACAAGAAGAGGAGCTGATTTACTTGAAGGCGGATCGTCACCGTGACCACCGGGACGCTTCCGTGCCTCCAACTTGCATGACATACAAGCATCATGGATTCTCTTCTTTCTTTTCTCAAGATCTCGGACTAGCTCTTCATCATCTTCATCCTCATCCTCTTCATCATCCTCATCCTCTTCATAGATGAGGTTATCAAGCGGATTCTAGTCAGGATTGGCCTGCTGGAAATTGTGCCAAAGCACATCGGCCATTGCGTTAACAAAGGCTTCGTGTTCCTGAGGGTCAGGAACTGGTTGAGGCTCTTCATCTTCTGCAATTTCTGCAAGCACCTGATCCAACTCCTGCCAGATTATTTCTAATTCATCGAGTTCTTGATCAGGTAAGTCGTTTTGTTGTTGGTTGGCAACCATTGAAAAACAAAGAAGGTGAAAGGTTTTCGTAAGTTTTTCTCTGGAGAGGGTTTGTGTTTTATAGATATATGATGTTTATGCTTAACGGTTCTATTTTATAGAGAATGTGTGTTAAGGATGCAGGTCATTTTTGTTTATCGAGGCGATTGTTCAGTTTCTCATAATTACTTTGCCTCGGTAATTGGTAAGAATGGTTACATGGGTATTATGCTATTTGTTCTGTAATCATTTTTTTTTAAAAACAGCATTTATCAGGATTGTCAAAATAAATTTTGTTTTCTAAATAAAATTTTATTTTACTTCATATTAAATTTTTTGCGTTTTTCAATCCTGATAAGGCAAATGGTTTCATAGGAAATGCTTTTATTCCTGATGAGGTTAGGTTTTTCTTGCATAGGAAAATGCCTACTTGTTATGGTTTAATTTCTAATGCTATGGGGCAAGGCCAATCACACCTTGTTCCTAACCCAAGCATTCATCCTAAACAGTCTAAACAGTCAACTGTCACCTCTAATGTCTCTCAAAAGACTTTAGTTGTAAAAGCAAAGAAGTCAGCTAGAACTGATGTGTCAGGAAGGCAATCAGGTTCAAAGGACTTTACCTCTACACCTATCACTAAAAAGAAGTTACAAGGGGGTGTACAAGGGGTCCTGGTGAAGAAAGCTGCAAAGAGAGGTGAGGCTGTTTCTGTTAAAAGAAAGTTAGTGCTCAGGGATGAGACTGACTCAGAGGATGATTTACCTATATCCTCTGTGATGAATGTGAATAAGGAAGTTGCTGATACTGCTACTGCAGCTGTGGTTCCATTGTCTACACCACAGAAGAAAAGGAAGTTATCAAAAAGCAGGTATCATATTCCTTTAGAAAAGAAGCAGGATACTGATGTACAGGACACTTCTATTCTGAATGAGCAATCAGTTTCTACTGCTCAAGCAAATCCTGATGTTAGTATTCCTGATGCTGCACCAAGTCACGTGGTTAATATTTCAGACTTTCCAGCACAGGACTCTCCAACAAAAAGACATGTTGATATTTCATGGGAGAAGTATGGTGCTGCTGCTTCCAATCTTGGGATAAAACATCCAATGGAAAAGCTAAGGAAGGCAGAAGAGTTAGTCTATCAGAGACAGAAGAAACTGAAAGGATCAAGCCCACAAGAACCTGAACCTCAAAGTGGTTCAGCAGCTCTTTCTGATAATCCAGCCACACAAGAACCACTCAATCAAAGTTTGAGTGAAGGCTTAGCTAGTGGAATGGTCCCACAAGAACCATTTTCTCAAAGGGAGAATGCAGACATCAACATTCCAGCTACACAAGAACCATCTTCTCAAAGTGAAGATGCAGGCCAAGCTACAGTTTCTGAGAAATTTCCTGACAATGCTCAAGGGATTTCTGGTACAGATGAAGTTCAAAGATTGGTCGAGGACACTGTCAATGAGGGAAGCACACAAGAACCTTTGACTCAAAGTGTTGAAGAAGCTTCTGAACCTCAAGCTCCACAAGAACCATTGGTAGCAAATACTGATGTAAGCATATCAAATCCTGACGGTGTTCATCCTGACGCTAGTGGTGCTCCTGATGTTGAACCTATCCTGATTCAGCCACTTCGTTCAAGACCAATGGATCATCCTATCACAGATTCACAGGATAAAATGAAAGGTATAGCTATTCCTGATCCTGATGATACTCATAGTACTGATGATGATGACTCTGATGATAGTGATGATGATGAGAATCGAAAAGAGAAGGAACAGCTTACTACAGCACTCAAAATTAGTCTTGGAACTAATTTTGGTTCATCAAGTACATATATGGCTGGCAAAGCTTCCACTGGGAAAGATCAGAGACAAGATTTTTCTATTCCTTCCTTTAATCCTGCTGAGGCACTTAGACAGAATGAATGGAACAATTCATGGCACAGATCTGCTGAATCTGTAAGTTATTCTTCTGCTTTGGAACATGCCTATGATGCAGTGAAATCTATAGAGAATCAAGACTCGAAGAATCATTTGAAGGCTACAACTTTGTTATCCAAAAGTCTAAAAAGTGAGATTGATTCTATCAAGAACTCAACTGAGTTGGTGAGGAATGATATTTCTCAAAATTTTACAAAGGTGCCTACTGCTTTTCAGCTAAGGGTAGTAGAATCCCAAGTGAAATCTGTTATTTCTGAACAAACCTCTATCAACAGAAGGATTGATTCTCTGGATACCAAGGTAACTGACATTCAAGCCTCTCTTTCCTTAATTTTGAATTTATTGTCAAATCCTGATGTCAAAAAGGGGGAGAAGGTTAGTCGGACAAAATGCACACCTGATCTAGTATTAAGGAATAATGATGATGATACTGGAGATGATGGTTGTGACAAAGTGATACAAGGAGAAACCTCTGATGTTGCTGTTATGATGTCTACAATTCAAACTTCACAAAGTCAAACAACGCAGTCAACTCATGTTTCTGATTCTGGAGTTAAGACAGTAAGAACGTTGGTGCAATCTCAGATCCTGACGGAAGAACAAATCCTGACACCTGGTCATGGACATACTCTTGCTACAATTCCTGAAGGTGATGAAGATATTTTTATTGATAATCCTGAAGATGCATCAAATTTATTCCAGAAGTTTTCTACAAAAGATGGCAGAATTGTTACTCTATATCACACTGATAAAATAGTTCAACAATTATATGCAAGAAAAGCACTCTCTACAGCAAGTGAAGAATATCCTGATCTCTCACATGAAGAATTCTTAAGACAACAGAGAGAAATGATGGAAAGCTTTAATAACCTTGTTTCTGCTAGAGGTAGAGGAGGCAGAGGTAGGAGAGGAGCTAGAAGAAGTAGAAGAGGTTCTTCAACTCAAACAATACCTAGACAAACAAGGTCTCGAGGGTTAAGAATTGAAGAAATTCCTGAACCTATTCAAACTCTAGTAGTTCCTGACAGATCTACTTTTGGTGATGATGGAAATATTGAAGAAGAACCTGAATTGAGAAGAAAATCAAGAAAATCAAATCTCTGCAATACAAATCAAATTGAAAAATCTAATCCTGATGTTGTTCCTGATGATATTCAAGATCCTGATGATTCTGAAATTCTGCAAGAGATTGACTTGATAATTTTATCTACTGTGGTTGATTCTCACAACAAGGAAGTAGATGAAGAAGAAGAAGCCAGAAGAAGAGAAATTACAAGATCAACAAATAGAGATTTCAATCTCTATGTACAAAGGCTTAAACTCTCAAACAGAAGAGTGTGGAGGAACCCAAGCAGACAAGAATCTTCACTGGAAAGAAGCTATGCCTTTGAAAAGGAAAAGGATAAGAAGTGGAAACATATTAGCACATTAAGTTGTGATACACTTATCAATTTTCAGTCTGGAGGAATTATTACAAGCGCTTCAAGTGTTGTTGATTTATCTGGGATGGTTAGATCAAAAGCACTCTGGTTAAAGATGTTTTCAAATCTGAAGCAATTGACAAGTAATTCAAGAGGAGGTATTGGACACAGGGATGCTGAATATATAAATATGTCATATGTTGATTCTTACTCCTTAACTGAAATTGTAGGTACTTTAACTTCTGAAAACCTGAACAATTTACTAGCTGTTGATATAGTTATAGATTGTCATGATGGTTTTGACAAGAAAGAAAAGCTTCTGTACTTCATGAAAGATGGTAGTGTGAAGATTTTATCTATTCAAGATCTGCTGATGAAAACTACACAGGAACTGAAATATGTTCATTATCTTTTGAGATCGAAGAATCAAATATGCAAAGAATGGAGTGACATGATTTTGTCAACAATAAGAAGAAGACTGGATGGAAACATTAATTTCAATGGTAATTATACTCCCATGTACTTAAATCAAAGAGGTCAGGATGTGGAAATGCAAAGGGGTACTGCTGTTAAAGAAGTAAATTTTGGCATGACTCATCTTACTCTTAATCCTGATGGGAAGGAAATTACTTATCTTTTGCTTGAAGAGCATAGTCTTCAGAGAAACTCCATATTGAATCTCAGAGCAGCTATCTACCAGATTAATGAGGAAGATGAAGAACTCAGAAATCTTAAGGAAAGACTGATTCAAATTCTTGAAGAAAAAGAAGAAAATTTGTTATCCAACTTCTTGAAGATGAATCTGTTCTATCAAAGAATTTAAACAGATAAGTTGTTGCTGCAGATTCTGTACATTTTGTATATATGTTTTTGACATCATTGAATCTTAGGAATCTATACTTTATTTCACAAAGTATGAGATTGGGGGAGATTGTTAGTTTAAAATTCAATGATCGTCAGGAGCTAGACTCAACTGATCACGATTGCTGACGTCATCAGGATTACATGGTCGTCAGGATTGAGATACATATCAGGACTGGGATCAGGATTGATCATTAGGACTGGAAGCTGATCAGGATTCCTACTTCGAGTTATATTTGGAGTCTAGTTAAACATGGAAGTTTATTCTGTCGGTTCCTGGTTTGTAGAATGTAGCTATCAATTATGGATATGTTTCCATCTTTGTAATTGATTAGGACTTATCATTGATAGAGAAGTTGTGTAGTATATAAACACAGTTTTGGTTTCGATTTATGTACACAACGCATAGGGGGAACATAATCGAATAGAAGCTCTTAAGAACATAGAATTTCTTGAGAGAGTTTTTGTAAGCTAGCAGCTCTCAAGAACATCAGAATTTCTTGAGAGAGTTTGTAACAGTTTTATATCAGATTTAATAAAGCTGTTATCTTTCTTTCATATTTGTGATATATACATTAAGAAGTCGATTATCTTATACTATTGTATTCAACCCCCCTTCTACAATAGATTATTACTGGGCAACACTTACCAAGAAGAATTGGAGGACCTATCTGTAAAGGGTCCTGAATAAAACAAGCATAAGAACTGATCATTAATTGACATCCAAGATCTTTACACAATTTATGTGAAAATATAAGTTTGAAGTGAAAATTTGGTACATGTAAGACATTGAGTAAAATGATTTTATTATTAAGAATCACAGTACCAATGTGCATAACCTGTATTTTGGAGCCATCATGTATGGTAATAGTATTATCAGAATCACAAGTAGCTGAATAAGTGACAAAATCTTCTAGATTAGGACTAATGTGGTCTATAGCCCCACTATCAATTAACCAAGCAGATTTAGAACATGAAAGCAAACATGCTTTACCTTCCAAGAGTGCAGTATGTTTAGTAATTTCAGTATCTAAAGAAGTAACAACATTAGATAGTTTCTAATTTTGAAGCAAATCAAACATCTGGTTATACTGGTCAGTAGAAAGTTGAGTTGAATGAGGAACATTAATATCTGAAGTCTGTGTTTGATCTGTGATCTCTGAGTTCTCATCAATATGAGCAAAAGCAGCTACTCTATTTCCTTTGAAGTTAGATGGAAAACCATGAATTTTACAGTATCTGTCTACACTATGCCCTGGTACTTTGCAGTATGTGCAGTAATAATGTGAACCAGGTTTTCCAGACATTCTTTTGTTTCCAGTTCTAGACATCATTGGCTTAGCAGTATTATTCCGACCAACAGTGAAATTTGAATTCACATTCCTAGTGTCAGTTGAGTTGCAAAACCTTCTTCTATCAGCCATAAAAGCCATGGATTCAGAATTAGTGACTTGAGAAATTTCCTTGTGTTGGTTGCTCTTATTGAGCAAATAACCTGTAGGCTTGTGACACATTAGACAATTGATGCATCATAAGAATATTTCCTCGAATAGCAGCATAATTCTCGTTCAATTTCATCATGAATTAGATTAATTTCTGCTCTTGTTGTCTCTGAACTATCTTCTGTGAAAGATTGCAGGTGCATTTGTTGCAGGTACAATGAGGTAAAGGATGTGTGTCCGACAAGCTATCCCAAACTGTCTTGATAGAAGTAAAAAACTCATAAAAACTCTGATTGCCTTGAGTTAATTCTGATAGTTGTTGTTCAAGTGAATAAACCTGAGTCATTGAGGCATAACCAAACCGATCTTCCAAATCAGACCAAATCTCTCTTGCAGTCGGCAAGAAGAGTACACTTTTTGCAATTGTTGTATCCAAATTAAAGATAAGCCAGGAAATGACCAAATCATTGCATCGAGACCAAAATTTGTATTCAGTAGACGTGATATCAGGAACAGAAACTGTACCGTCAACAAAGCCGAGCTTATTCTTAGCAGATAGTGTTAAAATCATAGAGCGTTTCCAATTGTTGTATCCAGTTCTATTAAACTTGACAGATACGAGTTGCGTAGAAGACGCATCAGAAGGATGAATGTAAAAGATGCTAGAAGGATCTTGATTGGCTTGTACAGTAATAGTATTGTTTCCAGATGTAGACATTGTTTGATGATTTTAACAAGTTTTGTGAAGAATTTTTGAAGAAACAAATTATCAAACAAGTTGTTGGCAGAAATTTAGAACTTAATTTTCAGAAATTGTAAAGAAAGCTTGATGCCAGTCAATCAATTAATGATTGAATCAGTCAGAAAAAGATTCGATCAAGAACACAATTTAGAAAATTACGCAAGAAACTTCAAGATTTGCACAAAAATTTTGAGAATAAATCGATTCAGCTAAACTTGTAATCGATCAACACAGATTAATGAAATTAACAATGGAGATGACGATCTTACGCATATTATGCAGAGAAATATTCAATGGAGACGACGATCTTACGCGGATTATGCAAAAAAATATTAAAGACGACGACGAAAAGTCGAAAACGAGTGTTAGCCTAACTCTGATACCATGATAGTTTCTGTGAAGAACTCATTTCATTCATTGAGAGAAACTATACAATTTGTTAACCGACTATATGTACCAATGCTATAACTATATATGTAAGCTATTTGATACTTGGAGTGAAAATCTGTTATTCTAACAAACTATGACAACTAAACTTACAGCGGAATAATGATGTGTCATAAATAGATGATATAAGCAACACATGATTACTAGAACTTTTATTATCATTTTTAACAAGAATTAAGCATTTTTGCATCATCTAATGGTTAGACGCTGCTTAATCAACGGGCTACACAGATTTTTGGAGCACCTGTGTCTATTGAGTCCATGATTTAGCAGAAAAGAAAGAAAATTTTCTATTGATTCCCTAGTGGTAACATGCTTAGAGTACGTAAGAGTGACTGCCCCCCACTTGAAGGTGTCTTGTAAAAGTAAAAACAGTTGAGATTTGGCAAAAAAAAAGAGAGAGAGAAAGAAACAGCTACCCACGTTCCCCTGCTTGCTTCCGGTCGTTGCATTATCTTTAGAAAGCTTGGTATCTGATATATTCGTATTTGGGCTGAGGGATTTCATGACAGAGATCTTACTAGCTAAGGTACAGATCTTAGTAGCACAGAGAAAAAGGACCACGAAATTAAGGTCTCAGATTATTTCCTAGACATGTCTCGTCTAATCACTTGCTCAAGTGACGGAACTGTGCATAGTAATATTAAAACAATTGTGAAATATTTAATTTATTTTCTCTTTTTAAACATAATTTTCATGTAAAACTAACCCTATAGGATGCATGGATCCGGTCACCTTCTTTTGCAACTTGATAGTTCCTTCATGCATATAGCATTGATGCCTCCATGTTGGGCCGGTACCTTGTCCATTCCATGCACTTCAACATTTCTACGCATACACATACGAAGGTATATATATATATATCTTTTTGATTTGCGAGTTAAATACATTCACTCACACCCCATAAATGTTATATTTGATAAAATTCGAACCTTTGATTTTTGTAAAAAGTTGAAAGAAATACCGCTACACCGAGAGGTGTTAGGTATATTCGCAACAACATGGTGATTGACTGATTTCCCCGTCAAAAGCCACTTATTCACTGTAATGTATATCTGCAAAGTAATATACTCTGCAATAGTCAAGTAAATAGTTTTAAAGAAGGCCAGTGTGAATGGTTAAAAAAATTTCTGGAACTGTCTATAAATTTATCTTAAAGGATGCTTTCCTATTCTCCATAATTAAAAATTCAAAAAATCATCCATGCGTAGGCGAAAAACAAAAAAAATCTAGAACTCAGGGTTGATAGCGAAGTTGTAAAAAGTTGGCAACCAACCATATCTAAAAATCTAATCAGTTCACTACTTTTATTTTTTTATTTATATTCACCGAACTAACTGATCCAAAATTTTGTTTACGACCAAAGATTGCTTCAAGAAATGGGCTGTACTCGAATATGTAGGTCAAATAATAAAAATAAAGCATGCTATGCTTGATAAATAAGACATGAATGTTTATATCAAAGTTATAGCTTTTTAACCAAATCTCAAACCTTTCTGGTATTGGGCCTACCATGATTTCTTAGTTGTAAAGGTAAAACTATACATATTTCATAATCCCGTTATATCTACGTATACAATCACTGTCACCCTCGTCTCTTTTTTTGTTAACTAGGTGTCAGGACTCGACTTAGCACAACAACCTATCGTCATGAACCCTAACTTAAATCCGAGCATTATACTGGGCCTTCGCCTCTATTTGTTTGCTTTGAATTTTAACAATTTTGATCGTAAGCTACATTGGCCGAATTTTGCAAAACCTAAACGTTCTTACTCGGTTAGTGCGTAGGCACCGGATTACCTTATTGTCTAAATCGATTTTTAGAACACATATTGTACCCAACATTTTGTTGGTATTGGTTTAGCATAGTGTTTATTTCACCATGTGCGTTTACTTACATTAACCATTTTGGGCCACTTTTATTGTGATCAATGATCACATTAATGAAATTTTCAGTACAGGGCAGGCCCAAATAAATTTTAATTTGGGCCAGGTTGGTTCATGATGATAACTAGCAGTTATCTTCCGTGTTCTCAACAAGATTTACCACCACCACCGATTGTTAGTTGAGTAATTATGAGTTGTGAGGACCAATAGCTGCTGGACCAAATGTATTGTCTGCAGCTACAAAGCCTACAACAATAGTAAATTCTAGTTCCATGATAATAAATATAGTAGCATATCATTCAAGGTCAGGCATCAGTAAGGGTAGCTGGGGATCCTTGTGTCTTGCACAAACCTGCATATCTTTTTAGCATATTCAAGCTCTCTGTCACAAATTCTTCCCATTGCCAACCTCATCAGCTCTCCTGTTAAGTCAGCAAGCTGCACCAGAACATAGTGGAATCACTTCGGCAACATATAAATCAAAAGAAAATGATTCATTGCATGAATATCAAGAGCACAAAATTATATATATGCATAATAATCTCGACAGGCGTAAAATAAATTTAATTACCCCCGGTATATAATCAAGGACATTAATCTGAAAGGGTTCAACAGATGAACCACTTAATGGCAACAATGCAGCATTGATCTCAGCAAGCTTCAAAAGGCTCCCAGTTCTGCAGAAGTTGCAGCCTCTACATATTCTTGATACTCTACAACATCGGTAAGGGTTAACACATACAACATAGTTTTAAAAATAAGATTCTAGATTGATAGAACAGTATATATTAGATGGAAGAAAGTGTAGGAGGTACAGCATAGTCGATCGTTATAGAATCTAATCACTTGAACACTAAAAAACGAAATGCTTAACAGATGAAAGACAATTTGAGACGTATACCAGTAAAGAGGTGAGACACATTTAGCAAAAGAAAAGAAGAAAGGTGAGACTCGGCATTATCAAGGGTGAAGAACTATGTCCATACCTGTGCACCTGAAATATGACCTTTTTGCTATTGACTGTGATATCCCGACTTGCTTTCACCACCCTTTCCCTTTTGTCATTCTACAGAGTTGTAGAGATTAATTAGTATATGAACTATACTACGATTAACAAATTCAAAAAAATCTGTGAAGGAGCATGCATGCTATATGAATATATTTGATCCTCAAATTTACAAGTATTTCCGAATCATTTTGTTGATCCAAATCTTTACCAACAAGAGTATGAGCTGATATTACTTAGCTCTACCAAATCTACTCGTGATGTATTATTTCACCTACTATGTTCAAACTACTGGCATTCCTCCTTTCTAAGTCAATCCATCAGCTCTAAGCATCTTCATATTACAGAAAACTTCACTCAGTACAATAACCAACAACCCTGAAGAACGTAAAACTAGCTAATTCCCATTATACTAATGCAAAGAGTCTGGAAAGCAATATTTCTACATGCTGAAATATATTTAGGAAAAACACAAGCATACTAACAATATAAATCACATAATTGCAAGGTGGATCAATTGGTTTATACAATGCTACCAATTATGGAAGTCTAGACTGGAATTATCCCGACTCCAAGACAATGCCAGTAACTGAGTATCTTGTATGGACATTGTAGAAAGAAATACTTAAAGCATCTAGTTCTTGAAATGAATGCGGTATGACGGTACACAATTCTCAATGCTGAAACTAACAAGTCCTTTACGAATAATTTAGGCAACCCTTTTTACTAATGAAATTCAGCACTAACAAGGAAAGATTGTGTTTCTCCATAGAAATGACACTGAAAAAACAATAGTTACTGCAAATTCATAATTCTAATTGCTAACTAAATCAAACGTATCTATGTTTTCCCGCTCGTAGAACATGGTTTGGATAACTGTTAAATCTCTATATGTAATAATATAAACATTACTATGTATGAAACAGAGAAATGTTTATAAAGAAAAGGCCTAACTAAATGATTGAGGTAGTCAGCATAATTGGAGAAAGCATCTGCCATTGGGTTTGAAGTCAAACATGGTGATGATTCACTGGCCATTGTCCCAGCCTTCTTCAATGCCGGTCAAGCAGGGGCGGCGCAGGATGAGCGATCGCACAATAACTCTCTAATTAAAGGGTCGTGGGTGGCGCAAGATGAGCGATCGCATAATAACTCTATAATTAAAGGGCCGTGCGCAACTATACAGGACCTCCAAAATAAAAAGGACCCAATAATATAATTTGATATATATGTTTACAGATAATAGAATTTGATAAAAATATCATTTAATTTATTTTCCTGTTAGAGAGTGATCCACTAAATGAGAAATGTCGAGGTTTAAGGATGGAATCCATCCAAGGTACCAATTTATATCGTTTAAGAGAGGGTTAAGGGGTATAGCCGAATATTAAAGAAACAAAGTTTTTGATGAGCTTGAGCTATATTCAGGTCACCACTCACCAGGGTGTGTTTTATAAAATTCATGCTTGAGAGGTTGAAGATAATGTTCCACAGCTGGCTGCTGTTACAGAAGATATGAGATGTTTATAGATTAAACGGCAAAGGTGCAAACCCATGTTTAAATTACATATCGAATGTTGTTGATATGTTTTTGTTAATACCCTCCCGGAAGAAATCTCTTAGCCCGGAAGAAGTCTCTTTGCCCGGAAGAAGTCTCTTAGCCCGGAAGAAGTCTCATTTGCCCGGAAGAAGTCTCTTTGCCAGGAAGAAGTCTCTTAGCCCGGAAGAAGTCTCTTTTGCCCGGAAGAAGTCTCATTTTCCCGGAAGAAGTCTATTTGCCCGGAAGAAGTCTCTTAGCCCGGAAGAAGTCTCTTAGCCCGGAAGAAGTCTCATTTTCCCGGAAGAAGTCTCTTTGCCCGGAAGAAGTCTCTTAGCCCGAAAGAAGTCTCTTTGCCCGAAAGAAGTCTCTTTGCTCGGAAGAAGTCTCTTAGCCCGGAAAAAGTCTCTTTGCCTGTCAGGTACGACTACGTCCCGAAAGTATTCAATGGACAACTTGTCACACCCAAAGTGGACTAAATAAAATAAGTGAAGACAATATTTTCTCTTCCGGACCAAAGATAGTTCCTTCCTCCAGCACCTTCCACCTCTTGGGCAAAAGCAGCTCCCTTCTCCAATACTCTTACATCAACTCACACCTGTCACAAGGAAGGGAGCATACTTCCGGACCAGGGGACAAAGGAAGGTAACACTAAACCTTATAAATACTCAAGCAGTCTCACATATGCACAGGTTCTAATTTTTACATTCATTCACACACTCTCACATTTTTCACAACAACTCTCTAAATTCAGTCACCGGTAATACACTTTCCGATATTGTTTCTTGTTATTCTCCACCACCAAGTTACTTACTCTCACGCCGGAGGTGCTTGACGGCCACCACCCCCGATCAAGCATTGTTTTGCAGAGTCTCGACCGACAGCACACCACATTACCGACCAAGCATTGCCGGAAGAGGGACAAGTACGGTAGAGTGGAGCAAGGAGCATTATTATTTGACGCTAGAAGGAGGGGTTTCTTCTTTAAGAAAAGCCTCCACCAGTTCAACGTCACATTTCAGCAAAATTGAGGGTGAATCTTAGTGAATCAACCTCAACTCAAGTCATAAATTAATTGACATGTATTTACTCAACAAACATTCCCATGGCAACATCATAAATTTCAACATTTCAAAAATGTTGCAACTCTTTTCCTCTTATGAGTAACCACCTTTTTAGTTGAGCAAGGGTGGCATCATTCAAAAAAAAGCGTTACTATCTCAAAAAATTTCTAACTCCTTTTCTCACCTTCTCATCTCATTAGCAGGTGAGGAAGGAGCATCTGACCAAAAAAAATACCACCTCAAAATTTTTCTAACTCATTTTCTCACCTTATCGTCTCATTAGCAGGTGGGGAAGGAGCATCTGTCAAAAAAAAATATTTACCATCTCAAAAAAAAAATTAACTCATTTTCTCACCTTCTTCGTCTCCTTGGCTAGTGATGAAGGATCATCTTAAAACAAATATTTATTATCTCCGAAATATTCTGACTCATTTTCTCACCTTCTTCGTCTCCTTGGCGAGTGATGAAGGATCATCTTAAAACATTTTAACTCCTTCTCTCACCCTTGTCACTTCCTTGGTGGGTGGGAAGGGACATCTCAAAGCAAAATATTTAGTATCTCAAAAAATTTCTAACTCCTTTCTACCCTTGTCGTCTCCTTGGCGGGGTGAGGAAGGGTCATCTCAAAAAAAAAAAAATAACTAGATCTAAAATTTGCCAACTCCTTTTCTCACCCTTGTCTCCTCCTTGGCGGGGAGGAAGAGTCACCTCCAAACAAAAAAATTTACTATCTTAAAACAATTTCTAACTCCTTTTCTCACCCTTGTATAAGTCTTGGCGAGTGAGGAGGGTCCTCTCAAAGCCAAATATTTACCATCTCGAAAAAATTTGAACTCCTTTTCTCACCCTTGTATCCTCTTTGGCGAGTGAGGAGGGTCCTCTCAAAGCCAAGTATTTACCATCTCGAAAATTTTCTAACTCCTTCTCTCACCCTTGTCGCTTCCTGGTTGGTGGGAAGGGACATCTCAAAGCAAAATATTTAGTATCTCAAAAAATTTCTAACTCCTTTCTACCCTTGTCGTCTCCTTGGCGGGTGAGGAAGGGTCATCTCAAAGAAAAAAAAATAACTAGCTCTAAAATTTGCCAACTCCTTTTCTCACCCTTGTCTCCTCCTTGGCGGGGAGGAAGAGTCACCTCCAAACAAAAAAATTTCTAACTCCTTTTCTCACCCTTGTATAAGTCTTGGCGAGTGAGGAGGGTCCTCTCAAAGCCAAATATTTACCATCTCGAAATTTTTTTAACTCCTTTTCTCACCCTTGTATCCTCTTTGGCGAGTGAGGAGGGTCCTCTCAAAGCCAAGTATTTACCATCTCGAAAATTTTCTAACTCCTTCTCTCACCCTTGTCGCTTCCTGGTCGGTGGGAAGGGACATCTCAAAGCAAAATATTTAGTATCTCAAAAAATTTCTAACTCCTTTCTACCCTTGTCGTCTCCTTGGCGGGTGAGGAAGGGTCATCTCAAAGAAAAAAAAAAATAACTGGCTCTAAAATTTGCCAACTCCTTTTCTCACCCTTGTCTCCTCCTTGGCGGGGAGGAAGAGTCACCTTCAAACAAAAAAATGTACTATCTTAAAAAAATTTCTAACTCCTTTTCTCACCCTTGTATCCTCCTTGGCGAGTGAGGAGGGTCCTCTCAAAGCCAAATATTTACCATCTCGAAATTTTTTTAACTCCTTCTCTCACCCTTGTCGCTTACTTGGTGGGTGGGAAGGGACATCTCAAAGCAAAATATTTAGTATCTCAAAAAATTTCTAACTCCTTTCTACCCTTGTCGTCTCCTTGGCGGGTGAAGAAAGGTCATCTCAAAGAAAAAAAATAACTAGCTCTAAAATTTGCTAACTCTTTTTCTCACTCTTGTCTCCTCGGCGGGGAGGAACCTCCAAAAAAAAATTTACTATCTCAAAATTTTTTAACTCATTTTCTCACCCTTTTCGCCTCCTTGGAAGGTGTGGAGGGTCCCCTCAAAGAAAAAAAATTTACTATCTCAAAAAATTGTCCAACTCCTTTTCTCACCTTTGTTGCCTCATTGGCAGGTGAGGAGGAAAACATTTTCTCAGAAAAATTAAGTGATTATATTATCTCATGAGCCTCATACAGACACAAGACGGACATAAAGCGGGGAAAGTACTTCAGACACAATTGCAACACCTCAAACACAACTATATCAGACAAAATTAAGTGAATTATATTATATTATGAGTTTCATACAGACACAAGGCAAGTAACTCCATCTCAGAAAATAGTAAGTGATTATATTATTTCATGAGCCTCATACAGACACAAAACGAACACAATGCGGGGAAAGTACTTCAGACACAATTACAACACCTCAGACACAACTATATCAGACAAAATTAAGGGAATTATATTATCTTATGAGTTTCATACAGACACAAGGCAAGTAACACCATCTCGGACACAAGTTACATTATATTAGACACAAGTAACATTATCTCAGGCACAATTGTATATATGGTACTATCTCATGAGTTTTATACAGACACAAGGCGGGTAAAATCGATTCGGACATAAGTGATGTCACCTCAGACACAAGTAACATCTCAACAACAATTAAGCATACTATATTTATAACAAGGCCTCTTTATCAATTCTCACAGGGGCGTGGGGAAAGAGAGAAGTAACATTTGGCCAAGTCTCATTTTGGTGTAACAAACTCGTTACAATCCTCGTATTGATTTGCTCGTGAGAAGTACTAGCTCCCGCCATCTATCAACACACAATAGAAACAAGTTAGAAACTTCTCAGCAGCATATGAAATCAACTAAAAACAAATACTACAACGAGGCGGTGCAACCAGGATAAACACAAAAGTTGTTAATATGAGCTTGCAGTCAAGACGAAACTCACAAGAACTACGTCAAAAAAAAAAATTCTTCCTCCCCAGACAGTATTTTGTCCTCCTCCAACTACTTATACAAATTTCCACCAAAAATTCCTTGGTAAATATTTCAGGGGGGCACAAAAAATTCCTTCTTCCCCAGACAGTATTTTGCTCTTCCCCAACTACTTATACAAATTTTCACCAAAAATTCCTTGGTAAAAATTTCAGGGGGGCACAAAAAATTCCTTCCTCCCCAGACAATATTTTGCCCTCCTCCAACTACTTACACAAATTTCCACCAAAAATTCCTTGGTAAAAATTTCAGGGGGCACAAAAAATTCCTTCCTCCCCAGACAGTATTTTGCTCTCCTCCAACTACTTATACAAATTTCCACCAAAAATTCCTTGGTAAAAATTTCATGGGGCACAAAAAATTCCTCCCTAGACAGTATTTTGCCCTCCTCCAACTACTTATACAAATTTCCACCAAAAATTCCTTGGTAAAAATTTCAGGGGGCACAAAAAAATACCTTCCTCCCCAGTCAGTATTTTGCCCTCCTCCAACTACTTACACAAATTTCCACAAAAAATTCCTTGGTAAAAATTTCAGGGGGGCACAAAAAAATTCCTTCCTCCCATACAGTATTTTGTCCTCCTCCAACTACTTATACAAATTTCCACCAAAAATTCCTTGGTAAAAATTTCAGGGGGCACAAAAAATTCCTTCCTTCCCAGACAGTATTTTGCTTTCCTCCAACTACTTATAAAATTTTCACCAAAAATTCCTTGGTAAAAATTTCAGGGGGCACAAAAAAATTCCTTCCTCCCCAGACAATATTTTGCCCTCCTCCAACTACTTATACAAATTTCCACCAAAAATTACTTGGTAAAAATTTCAGGGGGCACAAAAAATTCACCCCTTCCCAGAAAATCTCTTTTCCTTCCTCCAAACACATAGAAAATTTTCATTCTGAGGTCATTGCTAGCGGGCACTACCCACCAGCAATGTCCCGAGGGACAACACGAGATAGGACAACAAAAATAGCACAAACAAGAAACAAACACATTTCATTCATTGAAAAAGGTTACAGGACAAAGAAGATCAATGAAGGACAAGTCTGTCAAGATCTCAGTACAATATCAAATAAAAAGTAAGAACACTAAACTAAGCAGAGACATCTTCATCATCGGTCTCCTCGCGGTCTACCTCACCCTTCAGCTCCTGCAACTTCATCAACACAGCTTCACGCTTGGCCATCTCCCAATCCCTCAAGCGGTCAATATTGTTCATGTAGAAGCGATGCAGCTGGTTTTTCTTACGGACTAGTTCTTCAATAGCATCACAAGCTCGAGCACCAAGAGGCTCGTCATTCCAAACGTCATAGTGACATTCCCTAGTTGCACAACGCTCAAATCTCCGACCAGCATTGTTCCCAGCCCATACGGTATTCATGACCACCGGCATGTCGCAGTAACAAGTAATTCTCCTACCTTCCATGAGGGAGCTTTTCAATACCTGCACAAAGGAGAGAAGAGATAAAAGATTTCAAGAAAACAAGAAAATCAAATACTTGGATACAACACAGGTATTTATAGGGCCTCACCAGCTAGCCGTTTTAAAAGAGCCGTTGAAGTCATTAATCTCAAGGATCCCATCAATGGTATGAATTTACTCCTCCAACCCACTAAAGTAAGTCGAAGAAGTGGGGGGCAATGTTAATACCCTCCCGGAAGAAGTCTCTTTGCGCGGAAGAAGTCTCTTAGCCCGGAAGAAGTCTCTTTGCCCGGAAGAAGTCTCATTTTCCCGGAAGAAGTCTCTTTGCCCGGAAGAAGTCTCTTAGCCCGGAAGAAGTCTCTTTGCCAGGAAGAAGTCTCTTAGCCTGGAAGAAGTCTCTTTGCCCGGAAGAAGTCTCATTTGCCCGGAAGAAGTCTCATTTTCCCGGAAGAAGTCTCTTTGCCCGGAAGAAGTCTCTTAGCCCGGAAGAAGTCTCTTAGCCCGGAATAAGTCTCATTTTCCCGGAAGAAGTCTCTTTGCCCGGAAGAAGTCTCTTAGCCCGGAAGAAGTCTCTTTGCCCGAAAGAAGTCTTTTTGCCCGGAAGAAGTCTCATTTGCCCGGAAGAAGTCTCTTAGCCCGGAAGAAGTCTTTTTGCCTGTCAGGTACGACTACGTCCCGAAAGTATTCAATGGACAACTTGTCACACCCAAAGTGGGCTAAATAAAATAAGTGAAGACAATATTTTCTCTTCTGGACCAAAGATAGTTCCTTCCTCCAGCACCTTCCACCTCTTGGGCAAAAACAACTCCCTTCTCCAATACTCTTACATCAACTCACACCTGTCACAAGGAAGGGAGCATACTTCCGGATCAGGGGACAAAGGAAGGTAACACTAAACCTTATAAATACTCAAGCAGTCTCACATATGCACAGGTTCTAATTTTTACATTCATTCACACACTCTCACATTTTTCACAAAAGCTCTCTAAATTCAGTCACCGGTAATACACTTTCCGATATTGTTTCTTGTTATTCTCCACCACCAAGTTACTTACTCTCACGCCGGAGGTGCTTGACGGCCACCACCCCCGGTCAAGCATTGTTTTGCAGAGTCTCGACCGACAGCACACCACATTATCGACCAAGCATTGCCGAAAGAGGGACAAGTACGGTAGAGTGGAGCATTATCGGTTTTCATTTCTATTCACATACTGTACGTGATCTTCATTTTTCTTAGCATTACAATACGCGATTTCCATTTTTTATTTTCAAGTGCACACGTGATTTTGTCGGCCGCACATATTCTTTGCTACGCCTTCTCCCTCACCACCAAAACAAAACAAATTCTACCAATACTACTTGTTGGACATTTATACCAGTAAAGCCAGAAAACAAAATTATATTTTTCAGAATCAACTTTCAAATGATATATGATAGTTGATACCGATAACTATTTACTCCTTCCGTCCCACTTATACGGTCTACAATCAAAAATTCATCATTGATTCAATTATATTAAATAAATAGATAGTTATTAATTGTATTATTTTTTATAAAAATTAACATAATTAACACATAAATTATCATATTAATCAAATGTAGACAATTATTTTGGGACAAACGAAATTTGAAATAGTGAACAATAAAAGCGGAACGGAATGAGTATTATATTTTTATTTAGAGTAGTGCTAGAGGCACAAAATTTGATACAAAAAATTGTTAACAAATGACATGGCATGACAGATATGACAATTTGGAATGTTTTAATTGATGTTGATGTTGTGAATGCAGGGGGTCCACTTATTATTACAACGAATCAGGAGTTGTCATGTGTATTTGGGAAGAATTTTGGGAACAAATTTTGTGTCTCTACTATTTTTCTTTTATTTATGAACGCGTATTTATATATGCACTGTTCAATATTTTATTAAAATATTTATAACACATAAATACAAATTTCAAGACAAATTTCAGGTTCTCTACCATTTTTCCTATTATACCCTCCCTTAGTACAGATTCTTGTTTGCATCAAGTGTTCACTGCCTAGGTTTATTAATAGTGTCTCGAAATAGAACAAATTATGTTGAATCACAACCTAGAAGCATGGTTGTAGATTTCAGAAATCGGAACAAATTGGTTGAGCTATCGCATAGTGATTTATCGACAAATCAGGAATTTATCGGAATGATAAATCGGAACAAAAATCGGATAAATTATAATATTTTAAATATATTAGCCTTATATATAATATAATAAACCATTTAAAAATAATTCATAGCGATATATCGGATTTCAAAAATCGAATCGGTCAAATATTTTTAAACGATAAATCGACGATTTATCGACGATTTTTGAAAAATCGAACGATTTTTAGAACACTGCGTAGAAGAATCAATTAACTCAATCACTACCGCCTTAATTTAATTATAAATGACCAAAAAAAATGAAAAGTGCAAATAGCCGCATATTGTTTGAATAAAATCTGACAATAACAAAAATATATAATATGTACTTGTCTTACCCTTACATCCGTTCGTGAAGCTAAACGTGTAATGGTATAAAGAGAGAGTGACAACAAATACGTGCAGATGAGATATGCCTTCTGCCGTCGACCTACTTAATACTTTTGTTTTCACAATAATTAGTGCTTCATGATCAACTTGATCAACCTAAAGTCTTTAAACAAAGTAGAGTGTGATGAGATATTGAAATGATTAAGAGTTATCTTTTGTCGTGTTCTTAGTTTCGGGAGTTTTTGAGTTCGATTCTCGATTCTTTTTGAAATTTGTTAGAAGCCTAATTATTTCAAAGAAAAAAATAAATCCACAAGTATACACTTTTTTTTCGGGTTAATGAGTTATTTCAGCACTGTACAGTACATAAACTTTCAGTTGGGTTACCAGCCCAAAAAGTTTTCAGTCAAACACTTGAACAATAAAAATATTTCAAACAGATTACTGCCGTTTCGTTCCGTTAAATGCACTAACGGACTGCTGATGTGGACGCTGACTTGGCTGACGTGTACTACAATTCTATCACTTAACTTTATATCAATTTTCAGTTGGGTTACCATTCAATTTATATGCTTATAAGTGTATTTTTTTTTTTGAATTTGTAATTTTGTTCGGATGATTAGAATTTAATTTAATTTAAAATTGAACATACTCCTTCAATTTATATGCTTATAAATCGATATAAGTGAACAATTTTTTTTAAAAATATCACGTTTTTTTAAATCTAAAGTGTAATTTTTTCAATTTGTAATTTGTTTAGGATGATTAGAATTTAATTAGATTCAAAATTGAACATACCCATTCAATTTATCTGTTTATAAATCGATACCTGCGAACAAATATGTTACGATATTATATATTTTTTCAAACCAAAATGTATTTTTTTTTGAATTTGTAAATTTTTTCGGATGATTAAAATTAAATCTTTCTCTATATATTAAAAGCCAACAAAGGGCAAAGTTTGCCATTTTAATGGCTGTGAAGTTACGATTTTACCCTTATATTTTCTAAAATTACAAAAATACCATTCTTTAATGAAAATGTAAAAATTGTGAAATTATGTTAATGATGAGAATCGAACCCTTAACATATCCATGTCAAACTCATGTCATAACCAACTGTGCTACACTTTGTTTTGAGCTTATATTCAAACTCTTATTAGATAAACCACCTCTTCTTCCAATTTTTTTATTTTTTGAGTTAATAAACATTGATTTATATTATTTTTAGAATATTGCCCAATACATAGTTATAATAAATATTTTTAGCAATTGAACATAATCTACAATTCTGTTTTATCAATTTAAATTATTGATATATGTCATTTTAATACCTTGAATTTATGATTTTGCCCCTACATGTTAAAAAATTACAAAAACGTCAACACTTTTATATTTATGCAAATAGTAGATAAAATTATGTTAGTGTAATAAATTGAACCATTAATCTTCTCTAATCAAGCTCATGCATAAGTAGCATAGTACATTTTGTTTTAAGTTTTCTTTAAAATCTTATTAATGTTAATTTCTCTTCTTCTCTCATCTTCTTTTTTATAATTTTTTATTTTTAAATAAATCAAATGTTGGTTTATATTATTTATAAAATATTGCATTGTATATAATTACCAAAAATATTTTAATGGATTGAGCATACTCTACGATTCTCTTTCTTTTATTTTAAATGATTGATATAAAAAATAAAATTTTAAAAGAGTATAAGATTATAGATAACGTATAATTTCTACATAATAATAAGATTATAGATAACATATAAGATTAGAGTATAAAATTTTTATAAAATTTTAAAAGTAAAAAAATTGAGTGAGACGCCGCATGGATGACTTTTAAATAATATTAATAGATTTTGTAATAAGTCTCAGCCCTACGTTTATATCTGACAATGTTAAGACTGCATCGCCTATGTTATATACCGACAATTTTGTAATTTACACCGCAAGATAGTCTTGTGAGAGTGTGCAAAGATGCACCAACCTTCAGCTTCTTTTTAAAATCCTCTATCTCATTCACATGTGTTCGATTATATTACAACAACATTGTGTGCATTTAACGATTTATATTCTAGACTGCAAAAAAATAAAAAAAAAACAAATCAATTGATCGCTGAAAAACAAACAATAACTACTAAGGCAAAATACCTATTTACAAATTATACTTTCTCCAACATAGAAAACTCCGGTAAACCTGATTATAATTGCAACAAGAATAATAGTTCGACCGTGTTTCAAATTTTACATTGTTTCTATTTGTTCTTAATATCAATAATACTCACTATGAACAAGTCCCAAAGCCTTGGGTTTGGCACAGTTACGTTATCATATTAATTTACATACACTAATGTTATATACGGACTTTAGACTAAAAGATTTTAAGATGTGATCACGGTGTGTAGTTTTACGTACCTGACCAACTTTATATTTTATTTACAAGTATATTGTCATTTCGTTAAAAACACATTAGTTTAGATACATCCATATCATAAACAACTATACTAAAATAATCATTTAGATTATATTTAATTGTTGAATTTGATAAAATGCATTTCACGACATTTAAAACTAAATTAATATTTTGTCAAATGAAAATAATAATTTGATCTTTATTTTATAGATTTTTTTCCAAATTTTGTGAAATCTTATTAAATATTAAAAAAATTAAATTTTTTTTATACAAATATAAGATAAATTCAAAATTAATTTTAATTACAAAATTGTTTCGATATATATACATTTTCGTGCGAAAAATTATTTCAGTAAATAAGCAGGCCCGTGCTTCGCACGGGTTTTTAGGCTAGTTTAATTTAAAGTTGAACATACCCATTCAATCACATAACATACCCCTTGAAAGTTTTCTTTGAAATGGTAATTATTTTTGAATGATTAGAATTTAGTTTAATTTAAAATTTAACATACCCACTCAATTTATATCTTTATAAATTGATACATACGAACAAATATTTTAAGATATCATATTTTTTCAATTCAAAGTGTAATTTTTTTAATTTGTAATTTTTTCGGATAATTAGAATTTAATTAAATTCAAATTTTAACATACCCATTCAATTTATATGTTTTTTCAACAAATATTTTTAAAAAATTCAGTTCAAATTTTAACCGAAAGTTTTTTCGTTCAGTGACCTAATTGAAAGTTTTTTCGTTCAGTGACCTAATTGAAAGTTGATCAGTACTTTAACGGCGCTCCGTTAAAGTCAAATCAATTTTAACGGCAGTGAAAATTTATGTCTGTACAGTGTTGCGATTGAAAATAATTGTTACTTAAATTATGCGATTGAAAGTTTTTTTGGGCTGGTAACCCAACTGAAAGTTTATGTATTGTACAGTACTGAAATAGCTCGTTAACCCCTTTTTTTTTCCTTTATAATTCGGAAGTATTTATTTCTTCGAACCACGGCCTTATGCTAAAGTATGTAACACGGGCGCACCTAATCGGCTATTTCACCATTTATTTTGAGTTTTCTACGAAGCTATGATGCAATCATCTCAAATTACTCGTGCTTGACCACACCATTTGTGTTAAACTAACACTAATATTTTTGTTTTTGTAGATGATTATGACATACTTAAAGCGACTTAAGAATTCTGGAAAAGATTAGCACCGTTGAGACTTATTGTTGCAAAAAGTTTATCATATTTTGCATTTGAAGAATTAAAAATCTCGCTATATTGTATTAGAGTTAAAATCGAATTGCATCATCCTCGGGATTATTAAATTGCTTACTATTTCCTATCAACTAATTTTCTATATTTTGTAAAGTCAACATCGAGGAACAAATAGATACATTAAAATTCTTTACCGATTTCATTTGTAGACGGCATGAATATTTGTATTAATAGAAAATTAGCTTCTAAACAAATTAGTGCATGCATCTCTAAGTTTTTAAAGTTTATATCTACTGTAAACATCTCTAAGTTTTTAAAGTATCTATCTACTGTAAACAGTCAGTTTAGTGACGAAAGTACCGTATGTATGCGTATAAATATTACTAACCGATAACCCCTGCGGGTTTAGAATAAGTTAATAATAAAATATTAATAATAATAAATTAATAATATATATTATTAAAAAATTTACTTGTACAGAATTGATTAAATGATAAAAATGTACACTAAATAAACATTAATTAATTTTATAGTTATAGGCAATTGAGCCCGAATGAAACTGTTGTGAGGGAAATTTGGTAACAACACCGAGAGAGAATATCGCTGGAATATCCATAGAATGCGTCCTAGGTTGTCGGACATAGCAGCAGCTTCACACGTCCACAGCTCTGCTAGAGCTTCAAGTTTCCACTGCCGGAGCAGATGGTGATATGTGGTGTTTTTGGGGGCTGAGTTGACAAAATCACCGGATGAATAGGGCAGAGTAAATCCTACACGGCCAGCCAATTCACCGGAATATGTATCACAGAGAGTACACGAGCCTTATGCGTGTAGAGAGTGAAAATCCGAATCCTTTAGTCAAGTGCCTACATATCCTATTTATAGGAATCAAGCCCCATGTAGTTCTATTAGGTTTATACTTCTCAATCCTTGCGAATTCAACCACTTTAAGATAATCCATCTTAGAGTTTTAGTCGAATTATGCACCTGTAGCTGAGCTTTCCAGTGTCCTAGTCCATGTCCAACTCCAAGTCCTATTAAACCTCTTTACATCTAATGTTTATCCGAATAATCAATATGAGTCTCATACTGATTATATTTTATCTCATCCATCTTGTTCAACCGAATTTAGGAGTCCTTTTCCAAGAGTAATTCCGTGCTCCTAAAGTATAGGTAGCTGAGTCCTTGTCCTACTAGTATTCTGCCTTCCAGAGGTCCTGGTCACTCGTCAGCTGGTAACAGTCTCGAGGTTTAGACCACCTGAACCTCAACACCTTTCTCCTGCACCTCAGTACCTTCCCTGCACCTTAATACCTTGAGGCTGCCTTGATGCCTCAGACCTGTCTCAGTACCTCGAACCTGCTCCAGAGTACCTGTTGTGGCACTTCGAACCTATCAGGATACCTTGAACCTACACCACAGCATCATGGACTTGCTCCTTGGTGCTCACCATCCTAGCTCAATACCCTGCTACTGGACTTATAACAGATATGGGCCTTAAATTGAGCCCATGTGAGATTTTGGGCACAACAGAAACTAATGATTTTGGAACCGCACATCATTTAAACATTATTTTGAATATAGAGTATAGAAGTTATAGACAATTTTAATGATATTAAAGTAAATAAATAAATCATGTATAATTATGTAGTTATAAGAAATCGAACCCTGGGTGAAACTAAAGAATTTAAAATAATAAATCTTATATAATTACTTATTTGCGAAAAATCGAACTCGAATTTAATGATAACCAAATTTAATACTTTGATATTTTGATATCATGCGTCACTTATCAATTATTATTTTTATTAATAAAGAGTATAGATAGATGATACTCTAATATTCAGGTTGATAGATAAATTACTCTATTATTCAAATTACTTGTACATCTTAACGTTTTCATGTTGGTTAAATTGTATACAAATATGAAAAAACAAGTATTGATAGAGTTTTTTATGTGAATGTAGGGAGATTATCATTTATACGTATTGCAAAATTTTTTTACAACATATCTTTCTCTGATAAATGTTGACAAACGTTTGTCACTAACCATCTTCCATAAATTTATATCTAAAAAACATGTGACATGCTCAACTCTTTAGCCCCCTCTCTAGCATTTCTGTTGAGAAATTAAGCAACCATACAGTGTGCAATGACAGTGTACGGCGTATTCGCGCGACTAAATTCCAAATTCATTGCTCGACCAACCTTAGGGTCTGTTTGGCAATGCCAAAATAAGCCGACTTATGACTTATAAAGTCATAAGAGCTTATGAGGGGTGTTTGTGTACTCAGCTTATTTGATAGCTTATAACTTATAAATTGATAAGTTGAATGTTAGAAATCACCAATATTTTACTTAAATTATCAACTTATTCTTTGATTTCTTTATTTTTTAATACTTTAAATTTTTACCTTTGTGTTTTTAAATATTTTTTTAATTTAAAATACAAGTGTTGAAATCATTGTATTTAATAATTATTTTTTCAAATTTAATTTAGCAAATTATTCATTAACTTATAAGTAAATTTATCTAAACACCCGAATAACTTATAAGAATCCATCAACTTATCACTTATAAAGCACTTACTCATTTTAAAGTATAAATCAACTTTTTTGTGATACCCCAAACCACCACTTAATTGCGAAGAAAGAATATAGAACTATATATTATAGACAGGAGGGCAATGTACATTTGCAACACAATCAAAGGGCATGTCCATATCTTCATTGCACTTTAAATATCACCGCTTTGTCCTCTTTTGTCGACCATATCTTCATCTGTCCACAATTTTAAAGCACATCAGCCCACATAATATCAAATTATCAATTGTTATCCTAGGATTATGAGATGCAGTTGTATAGTGTAATCTTATGAAAATCTATTATCTCTTATATTCTTAATAGTTTCTAGTGAATAATATGTATATTTTCGCATTTTACTCTTAATTAGGGAATTAGCCCGTGCTACGCACACGGGTGAAATTTCATGAATTTATATAATATTTTATAATATAATATTTATATAGAATATTATTTTATTTACATTAGATAGTGTTAAATGATATTTAATATTTATATAAAATATGTAGGTTTTATCTTGTTTACAAAATACGAAAATATCTCGAATATAAATTTATATAATAATCATAAACCACCTAAAAATTAAGTTATACAAAAATTTATATTATAAAGATGAAAAATAGTATTTAGATGAACAAATTATAGTATTTAATTATAATTTAGATTTACTTGTGAAATTTATAATAATTTTTGGATACATGAAATAAAATTGAAATATATTTTATATAGCTAAAGTAAGTTAAGTTATTAACACTATCTCTAATCCTCAAACAAATAAAATGTCTCAAAATTTTATTGCAGGTATTTTTCAATTCTACGTAAATTGGTTACAAATTATACAAAATCTTTTTTCATTAAAGTAAAACATAGATAAAACTTGTGTTATTGACCATCTTTACAATTTAAAATAAGAAATTGTGAATAAAAAAGAATATAAAATTTGAAGAATAAAACTTAAATGCATATGTAAAAGGTTGAATATTTTTCGCAACGCGTCCGATTCCGATCCAATTCACCCAAATAATTTGGGGTCAAAAATATTATAAAATTTTTGAACTGACATCGTCGTTAGTGTCAACATACTCCAATCTATGTTTTTAATCTATGTATTCAATATTAGTAATATACTGTAATATGTACGTCAAAAAAATTATAAAAATAAGTACAATTTCTACATATTCAGTTTTATTTTTAAGATATTATAAATATTTTCTTATTATATGCTATATATTACTGAAAGTAAGTAATGTATTATGATTTTCTATTAATTTTATAATGAAATGTTAATTGGCGTCGCGATTGGCGACACCTTGCTTCATCTATTCAAATACATAAGATTTAATAATAAATATTTTAATTAAAAAAATATTATTCTAAAATCTAATTATAGTTATGTACACTATATCAAGAATAATTTTTAAAAATAACTAAAGTAATAATTTAAATAGATAATAATTAGATTATAGAAGAAATTAAGATGATATGACCATTACAATGCTGAAAAATATATAATTTTGTGCAAATAAATGTTTTCGTAGTATAATTAAGAAAATCTCTAAAAGTTTTGGGCAATCAGTATAATTAAAATATTTGATATGTTAATATTCAATTTTAAGCGTTATGATATTTTCTAATCTTCATCATAAAACATGAAACAAATTAATTAATATTGATTGATTATGTATTAACTAATTAAATGACTCATAATATGGGTCAGAATCGTATATAACGATTGAATATTTATTTTTGAATTTGTTGGTCGACAGAATTTTTTGGTACTTCGTGTATGTACTTAATTATCCTTACTTATTTTTAAAAACTTATTATTAAAATTACAGTGAAAGGTTTCTCGGCGTCGCCTTACGGCGACACCTCGCAATTCGAACACTATACAATTAAAAACTCAATAAAAAAAGAAAAGAAAATAACTAAATACTTAGGACGTAAACTTACTATATGTGGCAAATTATCATTCAATAAAAATATGTGTGTATAAGATCTACTAATTTGTTTTTAATCATATTTTGCATACTTCTGTAATTAAAAAAAATTAAAAAAATATAAGTGTACTATAGAAATCAACATATTAAATTACAAATATTAAAATATAAGTGTACTATAGAAGTACAAACTACTAAGAGAAAAAAAAAACACTAAAATTACAAATATCATAGGTTAATCCAAAAAAATATAAGTATAAACAAAATTTATTGAATTAAAACCTGATTTCTTTGATGAATTGAATTCTACGGATACTAAGAACGTTTGTAATTAAGTGGTACAACAAATCCGATTTTTGATAAACCTTGTCATTGATACACATGTAAATTAGTTTGCAATTAACGATCCAGTTCCTTAAAAATATACAAACAAATTCATGAAAATACAAACAGAAAAAATCCATCATGAGTAAGTAAAACAAAGAAAACATGACTAACGAAAAAGAATAAATTTCACATACAAAACAAATTAACTAAACACGTCAAACATATATCAGGGGTCGTTTGGTTCGAGCTTTTCTGGTATCAGGTATGAGTTTCGTTCATTCCAACCCCATACCCGGTGTTTGGTTCAGATTTTTTTTTTAAAACCCATTCCTCAAACCCCCAAGGTATGGATTTTTGATACCCTAGTTAAATTAGTCAATTAAAAATACCATAAATACAATATATTCATTCCAACACTGAACCAAACACATGATATCAGAAATGAGAAATTTTCGTCGTATATTCAGTTTAGCAAACGACGTCGTTTTCTCCTACACAATTTTTTTTTTATAATTAAATATAATTTCGAAAAAATAATAAAATATTCAACTTTCGACGGAATTGCAAATCCGTCATAAGAGGATACGTCGTCGTTTTAGTTGGCGCACTGTTTTTCCTTTTTTTTAATTTCGAAAAAATAATAAAATATTCAACTTGCGACGAAATGTATGATTTTCCGTCATAAGTATTTGCGACGAAATGTTCATTTTCGTCGTAAGTAAGGCGCGCCCAACATTCCGTCATAAATTTTCCGTCATAATTACCCGTTTTTCTTGTAGTGTTTAGTAATTATCTTTAAAAATTAAAAACGGTTAGGGAAAAAAATGGTTTGTTGTGAAGAGAAACAGCTATACATGGCTACATATAGAATGTCATTGTCCCCACGATCCGTAACATCTGTCCAGTTGAAAGTTGAAACAGCAAAGAGGCGACCTAGTAATAGCTGCCTAGCTAGTTGGCCGTTTAGTAGCTTTCATGCTTATTTATGTCTTTCTTGCATCAAGGTACTGTATTTCCATCTATCATGTTTATTATTTTGGGATAATTTTGTTCGAAAATTGTTAGAATATCCGAAAAAAATCTCAAAATTATTCTCAAATAAGTTTTACTTAGTAGATAACTTTAAAAAAAAATAACCGGAACCCTCGTGCATTGATATGTGTTCACAAAAATATTATTACGTGTCATTTAATAATACAATTTTTGTAAATAAATTTGGAATATATACTATTACTTGCATTTTCACATTTACATAATTTTCAATATGTATTTTTTTTTATTTTATAGAAAATACCAGGAAGTCAAAAGATGTTTCCAGAAAATAGGTTTTCTGTTATTAATAACAAGAGTTCAAATTTTCGGTTAATTTATTTATTAATAAAAGGTTAGTGGGTACTTGATCCCAGAATGACAGAATATATTACGCACAAAATAAAATTTGTAGCAAAAGCATGGGGGGACAATCAGCGCCCACCAATACAAATTTAGAGATGTTTATGGTAAAGTTCTGACCGTGTCTTCCAGAAGAAGTCAGCAAAGCTAATCAAATCATCAATTAAATAAAATTATTAACTAACACGATCCGCCATTCTCAATCAAATAAAAATTTGAACAAGTTTTAGCTGCTAATATTATATTTCCGTTGCTAGGCCAAAGCCAATATATATTTGGTGAGATGCACGAAACTCGTAGCGAAGTTAAATTGTACTCCCTCCGTCCTGTTTATATTGGTCATAATTTTTTTTTGTATGTTCCAAAATTATTGGTCATATTTTCTTAAAAAGATAAAATAATTGTTAAATATATTAATTTTTTCTAAATATATAAATAATTAAGATTAAGTTTGATAATGTTTACCTAATTATTTTTTGATTGATGGACAATATAAAGAGGACGTAGGGAGTACTTTGTTAATAATTATTTAAGTAGTGCTACGTATACAATTCTATTTTTTCATATTTTAAAATATGAGTTAATTATTACTCCCCCGTCCCATTCATTTCTATACACTTTCCATTTTGGGATGTCCCTCTCATTTCTATACATTCCAAAAATAGTAACTTTTAATAATATAAAACACTATTACACCTACTACTTTCTTCACTATCTCTATTCTATAATAATATAAAACACTATTACACCCACTATTTTTCTCCACTATCTCAAATCTATTATTAAATATTGATAGCTCTCATCACTTTACCCACTTTTCATCTAATTTTACTAATTTTTTATATTTGTTCTCGGTATCCGTGCCCAGCCTCATGTATATAATTCGTTGAGACGGAGGGAGTAATATTTAACTTGTAACATACGTGGAAAGAAAATTATTTTTTTGACAACAGAGAGAAAAACTATTGCAAAATACCTTTTTGAGAAGAATGATTATGAAAATGTATGGCTACTTTGTAGCACTATCTTTTTTACTTTAAAAACATGCATTCCAGCACCAAGGTTAGATGTTTTACTTTACGATCTTAATAATAAAAAGGAAAGAACCGCAATATTTTATTGCTTCGAAGATCAGTAAAATGGAAAGTAAATCCTAAAATACTTTTGACTTTTATATTATTCCACTCCTAAAATATTTGAGATCCAAAAAAAAAAAGGCCTTCTATCCGTTATATTTTAAGTAGATATAAACATTACAAGAGTAACATTCTAAATAGAATTTCTTAGGGTTCGAGAGGCGATCACTATATAAATATATTTAAAATATA
This sequence comes from Heracleum sosnowskyi, assembly GCA_030848705.1. Taxonomy (NCBI): domain Eukaryota; kingdom Viridiplantae; phylum Streptophyta; class Magnoliopsida; order Apiales; family Apiaceae; genus Heracleum; species Heracleum sosnowskyi. The sequence continues at coordinate 111,456,074 of CM061244.1, read as the reverse complement.
TATTTATTTTGTTTTTCATTAAATATTGAAAATTACTAAACTTTTTTATTAAAAATTATTGAAAATTAATGAAATAGTTCAAAATGATTTTACAGTAGAATCACACTTATTCAAAATGATTTTACAGTAGAATCAAATTTAAAATCAATTTTTTGTTCAAATTTTGAATGTTTAATTTTTTAATAAAATTATATGTAATTAATATTTTATATTAGAATCAAATTTTATATTTTGTGAAATTTTGTTTTTAAAATATTTGAGAGATTCTGTGGTAGAATCAAAGAATCACACTTATTCAAAATGATTTTACAGTAGAATCAAATTTAAAATCAATTTTTTGTTCAAATTTTGAATGTTTAATTTTTTTATAAAATTTATATGTAATTAATATTTTATATTAGAATCAAATTTTATATTTTGTGAAATTTTGTTTTTAAAATATTTGAGAGATTTGTGGTAGAACCGTCTGATTTTCTATATAAGATGGTTCTCCTTGAACCAGTGTTGTAAAAAGCGCAAAGCGCTCCGAAGCGGTGAGAGGACCTTCTAGCGCTTAAGCGGCTAAACGGACTCTTAAGCGACTAAGCGGACGCTTAAACGGAATTTTAAGCGGGCCACTAATCGGATTAATAATATATATTTATAAATTTTTAAATATAATATTATTACATGTAAAATTAAAATTATGTAATAATTAAGTAATAAGAATTTAAAGATAAAACATTTTTAATCAAAAAATGTATTTTAAAATTTTATGATAATTATAGTCATATTATAATAAACATTATTATTTTAAAATTAAAAAAATAGCAGGTCAACATCATTTTGACCGCTTAAATCCGCTTAATGATCGCTTAATCCGCTTAATGATCGCTTAATCCACTTATTAGACCGCCTAAACTTCATTAACCGTTTTCCAACCCGATTATACACTAATCGCTGCGTTTTTATCCGATTCCACATAAGCGGCCGCATAAACTGCTTTTTAGAACACTGCCTTGAACAATGACCAACATTACAAACTCGCTAACATCATTTTTTACTCATTTATTTTTTAACTCATTTATTTTATTTTCCTATTTTGATTTTCATTAACTTGGTAGAAAATAATAGAAAAATGAATAAATAGTTGCTCTTAAATACCAAGATATGCACTTTAAATTTACAAAAATAAAAACAATATATCCTCTTTTTAATAATTTAAAGAAATAAACGATTATTTTTATTTAAAATATTTAATTATTAAGATTTAACTAAATGCTTGTCGTGACTAATTTTCCTCTTTAAATTGTTTTTTGCTAAAATGACTAATTTTCGATTGACTTTTCCTTTTTTATGGCTTTACAAATAAAATTATATCTTAAAACAAATTATTTATATGTTATATTTACATTATTTTTTTATAAATTTATTTATAAAACAAACATAATTTTAATTAGACCTGGCAATTCGTTGGGTCGTGTATTTTCGTGTCGTGTACTTTTCGTGTAATTTTAATTAATAATAAAAATAAAAATAAATAAGTAAATGTATTGAAATATTAAAATTTTCGATAATATTATTACTAATATGTATTAACAATATATATTTACAAATAATATTATAAATTTATGTATAATCACATAAATAAATGTTAAATATCTTATTAAAATATCTAATATTAATTTATAAATACTTATTTATTTATTTTGTGTATTTCGTGCAAACCGACACTAAATTTTGATCTTATTCACATACTAAAAATGCAAATCCAAATATTAAATTTTTGTATCATTTATTTTCGTGTGATGTCAAAAATTACCAAATCTAATTTTAAGTAAAAATTTGGTCAAAAGAAAGTTAAGGCAAGGATACTAAATTTGAAACTATAATTTACCGGATATTAAGTACGTAATTAAGACATGAGGGGTACTTTATTATAGCTTATCCAGTGATTATACAACCTTCTTTCAAATCTCTCCCCGACACCATTTACTGACACAAACATACACAAACATACACTTATATTAATCTCTCTCCCTCTCTCTCTCTCTCTCTCTCTCACACACACACACATAATCTCTCCGGCTAAACTCCAACCCCCAGAAATGCCCCTTTGACTTCTTCACACATCCCCCCTATTTCATTTTTATTCCCCATCATCATCACCCCACCACTTAACACACACACACACACACACTTCTTGATATTCCGGCCATCACACTTCATTTCCGGCCTACTTTTCTCATACCCTGATCCATATAACACATATATACATATTGAGACATATGTAGAGATATATATAGATTTATATTTGATAATCTCATCTATCTTCTCACCGGATCTACACTGATCAGCTACTCATTCATTCTCCGGTGATATCCCGTTGTTTCGATTTTCCGGCGAGGTGGTCTATCTGTTTACAGGTCAGTGTTTTTTTTATTTTAATTTTTTTTATGAAAAAAATGATGTTTTATAGTACACACACCATTAATGTTTTCAACTGTCTCCATTTATGAGGTTATGTGCTGTTAAGCAGTTTCCATATATGCATACTATAATAATACATCTATTTGTTTGATACAGTAGTAAAGACAATTTTTACACACAAACAAAATTTAAAGTTATTATCTGTTCTTGAAATATTTGGCTGTTTATAAACTGTAGCAGGTACTATTTCTTCTGACTTCTCTATGTATGTATCTGTAACATTTGATCATGCAATTGCTTGTATTTATCATCTGTGTTTTTTTTTCCCATTTGTTTTAATGATGTTTGATATTTTTTGTTAGTGAGGGACATCTAGTATGTTTGATATTTTGATTGAACTGTTATAATCTTGATGTTGTTGTACCTTTCTTTTGTTTTTCTTTTAAATTTTTAGTTAGTTTATGTGGATTGGTTTTAATCTTGGAATTATCTGCCAAACTTCTATGGATGATTGTAAGCCACTTAGTTTTGAATTTTGAGATGTTCAGTGCAAAATGTTTGGGCCCCAAGTTTAAATGCGGAGAGCCAAAGAACTAAAAAAAGGAAAGAAGATGTTAGTCGGGAAAAAGATTGAGGCCACTGAAAAATTTACTTGTGAAATTCATCCTGATTAGGGGTGTGGTTTAAGTGTAAATGTTGTTTACATAAGTGTGTTGACTGTTATGTTTCTTACTTTGTTCTACTGAGATGTAGAGACATTAGGGTATATAGCTTTGTTTGTTCAAGTAATTACTTTGAAAATTGTATACCATGAACAAAAAAGATATGCTTAGCTGAACAGAGGAATCAATAAATATTCCTTTTAGCGGCGTTATGCTTAATTTTTAGAATACAAGCCAATGAAATGATATTTTACTATCAAACAAGGTGAGGGTGTATCAGAGAATCATGATCCCATTTCATTAATCAACCCAGGAAACACACATTAATTACACTACACAATTGAACTGAGATGAAAAGGGATAACTGAATTTCTAATAAATACTGTATTAAGGTGTTTTTGACCTAATCTATTTTCTGTAATGAAAACTGTCGATTTGTAATTAAATGATGTGTTTTCTTCGTGAATTTTTTATATGGTATTTAATCGAGCAGATTAGATTCTGTCATTGTACCAGATTATATCTAATCTTAAATTAGGTGACAGCAGTAACAATCATCTTACAGTTGTCCAAAATAGTCATTCTTGCTAAATAACCGTCAAATGCTTAATTACTTAACCTTGCCTTTCTAGTAGGCTGAAACCCTTCAAGCCTTAAACTTGGATACATCTTCACCTTGTGTACTTAAACTCTTTGTTTCCTCTCGTTTCCCCTCTCTCAGCATCCTTCCCTGTGTAATTTGTTCATCAGTCATGCTTGTATATGTTCAACAATCAGAAGCGAGCAATCATTTGGTGACTGCTATTGTTTTAAAAATGATATTTTCATAATTTAATGCTATCACGCATTATGATGTGTAGGCCACTTAAGCTGGCTCTCTTCTAGCCAGGTGGATGTCCGCATCGCAGCTGTTAAGAATTCTCCAGATTGTACAAGAACATGCAAATAATGAATCCTGGTAATGCTTTCGATTGCTACTTGCCCCCCCCCCCCCCCCCCCCCCCCCAATTCCTATCCTGCTACTTCTGGATGCTATTAGCTTAAAACTCTTGCAAAGCTTTATGAAAATTGAACGCCTTCGACAAGGACACATATAAAAATTGTTCACTAAGAATTTTTTCGGTCTAAATATCTTACATTTATTTTTGTGTGCGTTTGTAAAAATTTCACAAATATCACTAATAATAATCAAAGAACAGCAATTCTTGTGATGCAGCTCAACCTGGCCCTACAATGAATGATCAAAATGGTATATCCAGTCATCCAAATGGCTATGAGAGGATAGCTCCTCTTTCAACAGAGCTGAAAAATAAAAATGGCTATCGAAAGGCCCCAGAACATGATGTATATGCAGATGTGGATGATTTCACCAGTTGTAATGAAGAAGAAGCCAAAGAATCAGTTGCTGCAAGTGGGGTGCATACAGAAATGTCTCATGAAGACTCTACCATCTATACGGATAAAAATGTTTTGGAATCCGACCTACCAGAGTTGATTGTTTGCTACAAAGATAGCATTTTTCATGATGTCAAGGATATATGCGTGGATGAGGGTATGGCTGCTGAGAGCAAGTGCCTGACTGAGAATGTTGTGGGTGGACGTAGCACCTTTCCATCTAATAATTATAAGCATAGGGATGTGACTGAAGAAGCTGATACTGATATTTCGTATGAAGATGACTTCAAATCTTCATCGTATAAAGATTTCAGAGAGAATGGTGCTGCTCATGGTGTGAATAACAGGGAGGTAAATCTCGACAAGGATACTGCTTATGATAGTGATTCTGTTGAACTGGAATCTTCTTCAGAATCCGACAAAAATCAGGATTCTGCCAGCGTCCAATTTCCGAAGAGTCTGATTAAGACAAGTGAAGAAGAGTGCGCAGTTGAGAAGATAACTGAAATTGTTTGTGATAGCACGCTTTTAGGTGATGACCTTCACAGTGAAACCTCACTTGAATCTCTGCTCAAATCTGCGAGGTCTGATGATAATAACAGCACCCAACAATCTGATCAGGTCAGTGATTCCTTTTTCTTTATTTATTCCCTATTTACATGATTATATTGGATATTCCATTTCCACTTTCCTTATTTATACATGTCTACACAACTTTACAATTCACTTCCAGTAGAATTTGGTAGGTGTTTCAGAGTCTAGGTACCAAGTTTAACAAGGTATTTTGAGAGTTGGAAGCTGAGTTGATTTATTTCTTTTTTGCACATTGTAATTCCTTTAGTCATGAAACTATTTCTGAAAAGAAGTAGTTGTATTGTAAGGTGATATCCGACTTTCAAGAGGCACCCTTTTGCCTCGTTGGGTTGCCCGTTGCCCCTTTGTGTTTGGGTCTATTACAAAGAAATGGCCATGCAGTTAACTTAAAAGCTTTTCTCTTTGAGTTGGTACAATTATATTATGTAATATAGTATGTGATGAAAAATATAATAGTTATGTAATATAGTAGGGCGTGTAGTGTTACCTTATTTGCGCACTTCAAAATTGATAAATTACTTGATTTGCAGATATCAGTATGTGATATAGTATGTGATGAAAAATATAATAGTTATGTAATATAGTAGGGCGTGTAGTGTTACCTTATTTGCGCACTTCAAAATTGATAAATTACTTGATTTGCAGATATCAGGTGCACAGGCACCGAGTCCTGTAATGACCGAAGAACCAAACACAAGCAGTTCAGATAATCTACTTGACAGTGGGGTTATCTCTTTAAATGTTGTTTCCTCCAAACTTGCCCCGAGTGCCAGAGAAGAGATCCACGGAAATGCTATTGGACAACAGCTTAAGTCGGACAAGAAGCTTTTTCATGATGATGGGATTTCTGATAATCGTCTTGTCATCAATAACCAACTGAAACGTGACCAAGGAGAGTCTAGTTTCTCTGTTGCAGGTCCTTTACCAGATCTAGTTCCTTACTCGGGGCACATACCATTCTCTGGCAGCATTTCTCTTCGATCTGATAGCAGCACAACCAGCACTAGATCCTTTGCATTCCCTGTGTAAATTTTAGCAAGCCTAAACTATAATATTAAAAGCTTTGTTGCTATATGGTGAATAACATTAATCTGACTATAAGATTGCTGTTGTGGACTTGTGGTACAGGTTACCAAATGAATGGAATAGCAGTCCGGTAAGAATGGCGAAAGGGGATCGAAGAAATCTCAGGAGGCGAAGAGGATGCAATTTGGGACTTCTCTGTTGTAGATTCTAAATTCTCCTAATTTATTTATTCATAGCTTTTAGTTCAGCTATATACAAATCAGCGTCAATATTACGAAGTACCGTAAATATATACCTCAATTATCTCTTTAGGTTTGAGTTGATGCCTATAGTAGGTTCAGAAGACTATTTGAAGTTGTGAGTTGTGATCCTAAGCTTATCTGGAACTTTTTTTTCCTTCCCCATTTTACATTTGATATGGGTTTTGTTTTGTTTTCACTCAGATTCACCAACATAATTTTTTCCGAATGGTAGATTAGTGATTGTCATTAATAGATGGATTGTGATGTTTTTTTTTGCAATATGTATGACTTACTATTGGAGTGTTTAGGACAATCGGGAACTGTCTGAAGATGTGCATGGAAATAGCTGCACAGTTTCTATTTAAATACGGACGTAATTACATGAACTCCTCACTTACGTAATTACATGAACTCCTCACTTACAAGTTACACCTTTCAAGTATTTGAGATCAGAAAACTAGAAACTTGAACAATCAATCTAACAATTCTTTGGGAAAATTTTGAGACACCAATGAAGTTATACAGTAGTGAACATGCATTCTATTTCCATCACGATTGCCATCTTGAATATCTATTTGCATCCATATGAAACTACCACCATCCATTCACAAAAGTTTTCAGAGGGGAAACTGAGAAACAACAAAAGAGAGCGAGGTGGATAGAAATAGCCTCTACCTCTGCAGTTTCCATGGCTATGCCAATAACTTCTGCAAGCCATAAGAAGGTGCCAAGCTCTGAAGCCTTTTTGATCAAGCCATTGTCAGAGAGGTCTTCTTAGGCAGTTTTGGCATCAAAAGCTTCTGTAATCTGAAAGTTAATCTTTCTTTCGAGGAGAAAGCAATCACAGGATTTACTGCTGCTGCACTGACTGCCTCAATGGTGGTAGCTGAAGCTGAAGCTGCCTCAGGTGTTTCTCCATCGCTCAAGAACTTCCTGCTCCAGCATTTCTGCTGGTGGAGTTGTACTGGTAGCAATCGTAAGCGTTGTAATTATTGGTGTTTCCAATTTCGATCCTGTCAAGCGGATCTGAGCTGCATTTAATGTTTTTCTTGGGCTAATTATATTTCATATTCTTTTCATCTTTCTAAAGTAAAATTTAAGGTAAACCATTTCTTTAAGTTCATTTAGACTTCATTAAAATTTAGTCAAGCAAAAAACGTCAATTATTGTGAGAGCAAATTATTGTAGGAATTTAAAAAAAATTAAAAAAAATTACACATATTTTCAACTTGATCAAATAGTTTTGAGTGTGAGTAATGCTTGATCCAAAAATAGATCAAGATAATCATTATGTGATATAAAGTACATTGAGATTAATATTTTAATTCAATAACTATGTGATTATAATTGAGTGGTATAATAATACGACTATAATATATTTGAGATTAAAGATATTTTTTAAAACAATATAAAATTCTGTGATAGAAATTTCTAGGTGCAATGAAATTTTATTTATTTTAGAACAACATTGAATTCTATGTTTTAAAACAACATTAAATTATATGTAAGATATGATTCCTACATTAAATAGGATTTTAGGATGAAATCAAAAAAAATGTGTAACCAAATTTGGTACAAAAAGTATCATTGATTTGTCTTTCTTATAGATGCCAATAATTGATCGATGATTCCATAGATTAGGCTTTAAATTTTTCAACATAATTTTTTTTTGGAAAGTTGTCAACATAATTTTTTTTTTTTTTTTTGAAGAATATTGGAATTAATTCATTAATGAAAAATCATACGACATCTACAAAGATAGTCGAGTCGAACAAACATAAAATAGAAACAATCGTCTAAAGAGATAGTCAAACGATATGTTGAAAATGATATATTTACATGTATCCGCTTCACCGCAACTTGTTTCACCGTAACCTGTTTGAGCTACGACCAAAATTGCAATTCCATACAAACTTTTATCACTAAATCAAGACCAGCCCTCACAATCACAATAAAAGAGAGAAAACAACACTCTGAGAGAAAAACAAACCGAAATTGCAAATTAAAAAACAAAATTAAAGAACTTAGATCTGAAAAACCCCACCCAAATATGAAGATTATTGAAAATTATTGAAGGAGAAAACAAAAAGAAAACATAAAAAAGGAGAAAATGTCTCATGCAATGGTTATGATTATTAGGCAAGAAGTGGAGGGGGAGAGGAGGCGGCGGGTGAGGAGAGAGATGGGAGAGTTGTCAACATAATCTTAATAATTGTTTAAAAAAAAGAAAAACCAATATGTACGTGTTTATCCTTTATTTATTTTCGATTTTCCATTTCCTCCGACATGAAAAGTGAAAACTGATCAGTACGTAGTACGTACGTAGCATCAAGTATCAAGCATGGCCTAAAGTTTGACACACATCACTAAACACAACCATCCTATACAAAAACAACCTCTACTTCGACCGTAACACCTCACAAATCTCGCGCAAACATGTTAACTTCTACTTCCATGGCCTCTCTTAAACTTTCTCAATTCAATTATTTTCAATCTCACTCTTCGCTTTCTTTGCGAAACAAATCATACGTAAAAGTTGGTAATAGAGGTAGTTCGAGAAGTGTAATTAAGGCAAAAATAGATGTATCTCCGTTGTGGATTAGGCCCGGAGGTAATGAGGCCGAAAAGTTGCTGTCCGATTTTCGGAAACTGACGGTTGATGCTTCTGGAAGGAGAGTTACTAGTGGTGATATGGCTAGTCAGGCTGGTATTAAGTTGGATGAGGCTCAGAAGGCTTTGCAGGCTCTTGCTGCAGCTACTGATGCAACAAAATCACTTTTATTACTTGACATGCACTCTTCTTCTTCTTCTTCTTCTTCTTCTTCTTCTTCTTCTTCTTCTTCTTCTTCTTCTTCTTCTTCTTCATGCAAAACCCCACGGAGTACTATGTGTCAAACAACACCTTCTACTGCTCCTCCTGTCCCCATGGAAGTACCCTTCGATGTTTCTGCTCATGGAAAGACGTGGCAAGACCCATACCATTGGATGAAAAAAGGGCATGATCCTGATTTCATTAAGTATCTTGATCAAGAAAACTCATATGCCGATGCTTTTATGGATGATACAGAGGATCTTCAAGACACTTTTTATTCTGGGATGAAAAACAGAGTACACTTTTTATACATTAATATAATTGTTGCAATTATTATGCTAATATAGACGAAGCCGAGCTTCGAAAATCAGTGAACTTTTTATATTGAGTCTAGTCTCGTCCTTAAAAATTAATATAAATTTTTTAAGCTTCATATGATCTTAGATAATCAGTAATGTGTGAAATATAACGAATGGGTGGTGCTCAGCTCAGTCATTGTATTTTTTCTTATGCGTATTCAGATTCATTTTCTGGTTTTTCTCGCTACAACAAATTGGGGCATTTACAACGAAAAACTTACGACAGAATGTTGGGCGCGCCGTACCTATGACGGAAAAGAAAATTCCGTCGTAATTATTTACGACGTAAAACAATTTCGTCGCAAGTTGTATATTTTATTAATAAAATTTGGCACCAGCCAAATAAAAAAAGGAAAAATCAGCGCGCCAAATAAAACGGCATCATTTTATCTTACGACGGATTTGCGCTTCCGTCGAAAGTTAAATATTTTATTATTTTACCGAAATTAAATTTGATTATAAAATAAATATTTTTTTTTCTAGGATAAAACGACGTTGTTTTGAGACTAAATTTACGACGAAATTTTCGTCGTAAATTGAACTTACAACATATTCCGTCGCAAGTTAACAGGGCGGTAAATTCAATTTTTTGCCAAAACGTTTGGCGGTAAATTCAAAATTTTCCAAATTTTTTACATCTAATAACTTATGACGGATTTCGTCGTAAGTTAGCACGTGAATTTTGGTTTTTTAATTTTTTTTTGAAACAATTTCTCAATAATTCAACCATATGGATGTCAAGATCTATATCTTTGAGTGATATTTCAAAAATCTTAAAAAAAATTAATTAATTTGGTTTAAGATTATAGTAGTCAACGAGTGAGTTGACTATTACTCCTTATTAATATTAAGTTCCAGACTGGTGTTCCAATTTTATTTAAAATATTTCACGACGTTCCAACCATATTGATGTCAAGATCTATATATTTGAGTGATATTTCAAAATTTTCAAAATAAATAAATAGATTTGGTTTTAGATTATAGTAGTTAACTAGTGATTTGGCTAGTTTCGTAATTAGTGTTTAATCCCGGATTGGTATTCCGATTTTTTAAAACATATTTCTCAACAATCTAACCATATCGATGCAATCTATATATTTTAATGATATACCAAAAATTTCAGAAAAAATAAATTTATTTGGTTTGAGATTATAGAAGTCAACGACTAATTTGACTATTACACTTTACTAATGTTAAGTTCCGAAGTGGTGTTTCGATTTTTTTAAAAATATTTCTTGACGATCCAACCGTATGGATGTCAAGATCTATATATTTGAGTGATATTTCAAAAAATTTAGAAATAAATGAATAAATTTGGTTTGAGATTGTAGCAGTCAACTATTGATTTGACGGTTACTCGTAACTAGTGTCTAGTTTCCTTGGTATTCCAATTTTTTAATAAATATTTGTCAACGATCCAACCATATGGATGTCAAGATCTATATATATTTCATTTCAGTGATATTTCAAAAGTTTTAGAAAAAAAATTAATTGGTTTGGGATTATAGCAGTCAACGAGTGTTTTGACTATTACTCCTTACTAATGTTTAGTTCCGGATTGGTGTTTCAGTTATTTTGAAAATATTTCTCGAAAGATCCAACCGTATGAATGTCCAGATCTATATATTTGGGTGATATTTCAAAAAAATTAGGAAAAAAGTAAATTAATTTGGTTTAAGATTATAGAAGTCAACTAGTGGTTTGACTAGTACTCGTTGATATTTTGATTTTTTAAAAAAATATTTCTCAACGATCCAACCATATGGATGTCATAATCTATATATTTGAGTGATATACCAAAAATTTCAGAAAAAAATAAATTTAATTAATTTGAGATTTTAGCAATCAACGAGTGATTTGATTAGTACTCCTTACTAATGTTAAATTTCCGAGTTGATGTTTAAATTTTTTTTAAAAAATATTTCTCAACGATCCAATCATATAAATGTCTATATATATATATATATATATATATATATATATATATATATATATATATATATATATATATATATATATGAGTGATATTTCAAAGAATAATTAAAAAAATTATTAAGCGAACAACTATGACCAAGTGTTTCCAGCTCGTTTGGTCTCGGAGATTTATTCAATCGTTCGGTGCGACCCATAAGCGACGAAGAGGCCAATGTACGCATAAATCAACTGCTTCAAGAGAGAGAAGCAAGGTTTCACCTCGCACCGTCTTCTGTTAATCACCCTATTGATATTTCGAAGTCATCCATAGACAGTTCCTTAGGGAGCAAATAAATCTCAAACCAAATAAAAGTCAAAGTACTAATTGACTCTTAAAATCTCAAACCAAATAAATTTATTATTTTCCAAAAATAGATAGATCATCACATACGTACAGTTGGATCGTCGATAATTTAAAAAAAAATCAAAACACCAATTCAGGAGGAAACACTAGTTAGAAGGACAAGTCAAAGTACTAATTGACTCTTAAAATCTCAAACCGAATAAATTTATTATTTTCTGAAAGTATTGAAATATCATTAAAATAGATAGATCTTCACATCCGTACGGTTGGATCGTCGATAAATATGTTTTTTAAAAAATATAAACATCAATCCAAGATAAAATACTATTTAGAAGTATTTGAAATTTTGAAAAAAAACTTTGATTTCTCGGGTGGAAAAACGGGCCGCCTATTTTTTTCACTTTTAATTTAAAACATACGCGAGTCTAAAAATTTCGAGGCTTTGAAACGTCGCCGTTGTCTTCCCCCAATTCTTTGACCCATTCATTAAACCCTATTCTTAACTTTTCACTTAAGTGTTTCTTTCTTTTACCGTCTTTATCTCCCCTCTGCTGCGGCTTGTATCAAACCAATTTCTTAACTTGGATCTATTCAATTTCTTCTCTCAAAACAATTAGGGCTTAAATTTTCATGGTACGCTTTCTTTAGTTCGCCATTTTTGGATTTAGCTTCAATACATCCACAATTCATCAGGTAATTCGTTTTTCGTTCGATTCAGCAGGATTTCGATTGGGGTTTGTTTAATTTGTTACATTTTTTGTCCGATTTGTGCATTATATGAGCCTGTATTTATGTATGTTTGACTTTTATGTATAAAGGTTTTTACTTCAGTTCCTCCATGTTCTTGACAGTTCAAGTCATTTGGTGTGTGTTCGCACCGCACGACTATCCAACTAGTGAATATTTTTAACTCAGGTAGTTGAGTTAGTAGCTTAAAGTTTTGTCAATTGTGGTACCAATTTGGAAGTTGAATTCTAGTATAAAATCAGTAATCGAACACTTTGTAATGGCCACAAGTAGTTTTATAAGTTCTACTTTTACAAGATTATTTTACCTATTAGATGGGTGGTTTTAGGTTCTTTACTCATACTTTTATTTTTTCAGGTGCCACCAAAGCTGTTTACGCTCCAGATTCATTTTATGTTGGTAGAACTTTGCAAGCCGATATTACTACAGACGCCTTTACACTAACGAGGGTCGGGGTGATGTCCCGGAAAAATGTCTTGCTGGTAACCATTGAGGGTGTAAAAGCCGGTGATGTAAGCATTGATGTGATTCACTTGGTGAGTTCTCTTACCTTCTTAAGACTGTTCCTCTTTCTGTAGTTTGTAGTACTATTGTTGTTTAGGTGACACACATTGGGGATTATTTTAAGTGTCACTTGTCATTATACTGAGTTCTTAATCCTTATATGAAAGTAGACAATATATGTGTATTGATTATTGTTTCAATCTCTTCCTACTTGTTCTGCTTGGAAGATAAGGATTATGTTATTAGTTTAAACACTTTGGTGCTTCTGAAGTCAGTCAATTTTTTGGTGACAAGATTTTTTGTTGATTTATGAGTTAAAGGTTCAAGACTCCTTTGTATTGACGTGTTTATACAAAACCAGTAATCATGTTCTTTTACTATTAAAATCACAATCTTCTTTATGCATCAATTATATTTTGTGCCGATGTTCTTTGAGATCAGTTTTAATGCAAATGATGATGGTTCTTATCTAGTTCTTTTGTTGAAGACAATGTGGATAAATTGTCATGTGCTTCATATGCCTTTTTACGGTCTATCTTGACGCTTAAATGTACATGTGTCATTCTGCACTTATCCTGATTGGTGGCTTAATTACTGAATATCCATGTAGTGGTGTTTTTATTCAACTAAGCATTAATATTTTAACTTGTGTTTTTCCTCACTTGGCCCATTGATTGTGTACATAATCCCGACTAAAAAATTTCAGGTCTTCTGGGCTTTTGGATTTGTGCACAAGATTGCTAATTTTGAAAAGGCAACAGGATTTCAGGTCATATTCTAATCTGACTTTGACTTTGCAGAATTTTTGTTGTTGCCATTGTTCTTTCCTTAAAAATGTTCTTGATAATCTTTTCAGGCATTAATCCAGTTTACTGATGCTGAAAATGCTCTTTGAGCAAGGGAAGCTTTAGATGGCAGAAGTATTCCGAGGCAAACAACATTTCTTATAATGATTCATTTCTAGTATAGTGGCTTTTATCGCCTGTTATATGTTTTGTCTTCCTTGTCTGTATTCTTTTTTGCTCTGTTCATAATTGCTAACATATTCAGAAAAATAAGAGCAAGGTTAACATGTTTAAATTTTAAATACGATCCTACTGAAATTAGTGTATCTATAGGACATGATTTGCCTCATATCCCGTTGATTTTAACAAATTTTTTGTATCTTTATATTTAATTGTTTATGTGCATATTGTAGAGGAAGACATCGACCGATGACAATGCTAATGGCAGCGGGGACTAATGGCAGCGGGGACTGTGGTGAGAGTCAAGTCCGACGAAGACAATGATATGAGTTCTATGTCATGTAGTGTTGTCCATGGAGGCTGTACATCAATTAATAGTTAGAGTCTTAATGTTAGATATAATTGCTGACGTTTGTTCATCAGTGTTTAAGTTCCAGGTACATATCAGAGTTTATATAGAAGCCAATCAGAGTTTGATAAAGTCTGACTGGGTGAAGAGTTTATATAGAAGCCGGTCAGAGTTTGATATAGTCTGACAGGGTGATAGTTGAATTAGCTGTCGGTGCTGAATTGAAGATTCTAGAAGCAATATATTCTGAAGATGGAAAGAAGCAGAACATATTGATACAGCTAAGGAGACTGGACAGAAGACTGAAGCAATCCTTAATTGATAATAATTGTATAGCTAATTTATAGGAGTATCAATTAGATAAGGATTGTATGTAGCTGTGTACTATATAAACACAGATAGGTTATCCCTAGAAGGGACACGCGAACATAGAATTATTATTCTTGTAACCTAGTAGCTCTTTGTGATTCATTAACATCACTAAGAGAGAATTATTTAATATAATTCAGTTTGTTGATTTACAAACCTGTGTTCTTGATTGTTATTCTCATACATACTTGATTATATATTGTGTATTCGGCCTAACAATTGGTATCAGAGCCAAGACTGTTTAATATATACAGTTTTACGATTCAAACACAGTAATAATCATGTCTGAAGAAAATCAAACTGCTCCCAAGGCTGAACAGGTTAAGCCTAATTCTGTGAGTCGATATGAAACAATCAGGGTTCCAATACTCAGGCCAGTAGAGTATCCAATTTGGAAGGTGAAGAGGACCATGTTTTTGGAGGCTACAGATCCAGAATACCTTGACAGAATTTATGATGGTCCTCATATGCCGACTAAATTGTCCCCTGTTGTTGATGGTCAAGAACAAAAGACTGTTCCAAAGGAAAAGAAAGATATGACTCCTGAGGACATCTCATCAATTGCAAAAGATGCAAAGGTTAGACATCTTCTCCACAGTGCTTTAGATAATGTTATGTCTAACAGAGTAATTGGCTGCAAGACTGCCAAAGAGATATGGGATGCTTTAGAAGTCAGATGCTAGGGAACAGGTGCTATTAAGAAGAACAGAAAGACAATACTCACACAGGAGTATGAGCACTTTGATTCAAGAACTAATGAAACCTTGACTGAGACTTATGACAGATTTTGCAAACTATTGAATGATCTGTCTCTGGTTGATAAAGAATATGAGCTTGAAGAGTCTAATCTCAAGTTTCTGTTATCTCTACCTGAAAAGTGGGATTTAAAGACAACCACAATAAGAGATAATTATGAGCTTGCTGATACAGATCTTGATGAAATCTATGGGTTGTTGAAAACTCATGAACTGGAGATAGAACAAAGGAATAGAAGATTGAGCAAAAAGACAAAATCTGTTGCTCTCAAAGTTGAGGAGAAGCCCATTAAGAAGGAATCATCAAGGAAGAAAGCCAAGGGAAAGGCTTTAGTCATCAAATCTGAAAGTGAGTCATCAAACTCTGATGATGACTCCAACTCTGATGAAGCTTCTGACTCTGAGGATGATGAAGAACAGATGATGCAAATGGCTGCACTGATGGTGAAGACCTTCAAGAAGATGGGATTCAAGAACTTTAAGAAAGGAAAGAGATTCTCAAGGAAAGATTCAAACTCTGAAAGGAAAAGTTTTAGAAAGTCTGATGGAAGGGAGACCAAGTCTGGCAAGAAGGATAAATCTGAAATCCAGTGCTACAGGTGTAAGGAGATGGGTCACTATGCTCCAGAGTGCAAGAAAGGCAAATCTAAGAAAGCACTCATCTCTAAAGGCAAAGACTGGGCAGATACTTCAGACTCTGATGATGGAGAAAATTATGCTCTAATGGCAACTGTCAGAGATGAGACTGAATCATCTGAAAATAAGGTACCCCTAACTACTTATGCTTATGATACTGATAATATATCTGAATTGAGAGTATATCTGAAAAGCGTACATGTTAGTTATAGGGATCAGACTTTAGAAAATGAGAGAATTAAATCTGAGAATCTTAGCCTTAAAGATAGAAACAAGTTTCTTGAAGGAGAACTTGAAAAGATGAAGCAGATTCAAAAAGAAAGAGATGATGCTGTTTATGTTGAACGGGAGTTGCTCAAAAGATATAAGCAATTAGAATCTGATCTAGAAAAGGAAAGAAAAATAATCAAGACTTGGACAGACTCTGGAAGAGACACTCATCAGGTGTTTCAGACAGATTCTGCAGGTTTAGGCTATTGTGAAAATGATGAACTAAGGTTTAAAGACAAGGTTAAGGTTAAACCACAACTTAAACCTGTGATATTTGTTCCAGAAGCCAATAAGTTAAAATCTGTTGTAATAAGAGAAGCTGATATGGAATCAGATAAAGCCTGTGAAAGACAGGAAAATATTATAACAGAAAAACTTATGGAAAAAGAAGCTGTTAGAAAGCCAGTAAAAACTTGTGAAAAACAGGTTAATGTTGGTTTGATGACAGGAAAACAGTTCAATCATAAGCTGAAAGAGGTAAAATCTGCCATGAAACCAAAAGGGTCCAAGAAGAATAGGAATGGAAAAATAGGCATAAATAAAAGAAATAATCATTTGCCTACTGGTGCTGCTCCAAGGAAAATATGTTATAATTGTGGTAGTTCTAATCATCTTGCTAATTACTGCACACAAAAAAATAAAAATATCAATTCTTTACCTTCTACATCAGGAGTAAAGAATGATTATGTTAGGGTTAGACCACAGACTTTATGCACACACTGTGGGAGCACTTGGCATTCCATTTATACTTGCAAGAGTTATCATGCTATTTATCACAACTATTATGAGCTAAAACCCAATCTGAAGTGGGTTAGAGCAAACTCTGCAAGTGTAAAGTCTGACAATGTTAGTTTAAACTCTGTTGATAGTAATTCCGCTGCAAAAACTAACACTGTTAAGAAAGACAAAGGATCCAAGCAAGTCTGGGTCCTTAAAACTAACACTTAGTGTTTGTTTGTGATTGCAGGGTATAAAAGAGAGCACACTTATTTTGGACAGTGGATGCTCAGGACATATGACTGGAAATAAAGCCCTGCTATCAAACTTTAAGGAGAAGGCTGGCCCAAAGGTTTCCTATGGAGATGGCAACATAGGACACACTCTGGGATATGGCAATATTAATCTTGGAAGTGTCATCATCACATATGTAGCTCTAGTCTCAGGACTCAAGCATAATCTGCTATCTGTGAGTCAAATCTGTGATAGAGGAAACCATGTAGATTTTCATACTGAATACTGTGAAGTTATCAGTAAATCTACTGGAAAAGTTGTTCTAGTTGGACACAGGCGCAACAACATTTATGAAGCAAGTTTGGTAACAAACTCTGATGGAAAAACAGTGTGTCTGACTGCAAGAATGTCAAATGAAGAGAGTTGGAATTGGCATAAGAAGCTCTCTCATCTCAATTTGAACAACATAAATGAGCTAATAAGAAAGGATCTTGTAAGGGGACTCCCAAAATCAATACTCAGTCTAGATGGCCTATGTGATTCTTGTCAAAAGGCCAAGCAAAGGAAGTCATCTTTCAAGAGCAAATCTGAATCTTCAGTAGTGGAACCTTATCATCTTCTACATGTTGATCTCTTTGGACCAGTGAATGTGATGTCTATGGGCAGAAAGAAATATGCTCTAGTAATTGTTGATGAATATACTAGATATACATAGGTGTATTTCTTATCAAAGAAGGATGAAACTGCTCAAACTCTGATGGATCATGTAAATGTACTGGACAAAGGATCACAGCACAAAGTCAAAATTATAAGGAGTGATAATGGAACTGAATTCAGAAACTTAATAATGGAAGCTTTCTGCAAGGAAAGAGGAGTGAAACAAGAATTTTCTGCACCTGGAACTCCACAGCAAAATGGTGTAGTTGAAAGAAAGAACAAAACTTTAATTGAAGCATCCAGAACTATGCTTGAAGAAGCAAAATTACCAACTTATTTCTGGGCAGAAGCTGTTCAAACTGCTTGTTTTACTCAAAATGCTACACTGATCAACAAGCATGGGAAAACACCATATGAGATGGTGAAAAATAAGAAGCCAAATTTGAAATATTTTCATATATTTGGATGCAAATGCTTTGTGTTGAAGACTCATCCTGAACAGTTGACCAAGTTCGAGTTAAAAGCTGATGAAGGAATCTTTGTTGGCTATCCATTGTCAACAAAAGCATTCAGAGTCTACAATCTGAGAACAAAGGTGATCATGGAATCCATACATGTGTCATTTGATGACAAGAAAATAACTGGACTTGATGACTTAGATGGATATGATCTACTGCGTTTTGAAAATGAAGGTTTATTCTCTGATGATGTAAACTCTGATGAAGCAGTACCGACAAACTCTGATGAAGCGGTTCTGATAGACTCTGGCGAAGCATACTCTGAACCTCTACTGGTAAATACTGGAGAAACTGGAAATTCTCAAATTGAACAAAATAGAGAACCAGTTGAGGGGGAGCGTGAAGAAGCTCAACAAGACACAGCAAGTGAGTCAGTTGAGGAAACTGATTCAAACTCTGACAGTTCAAACTCTGAGCCATCCAATTCAGGGGGAGCCTCAGATACTGCAGAAAGTCAACATATGAATCAGGAGAGCATGGATCAAGGGGGAGGATCCAATAATGATGCAAGAAACCACTTACCAACAGCAAGAAAGTGGACACATGCACACACACCTGATCTCATAATTGGAGATCCTGATGCTAGTGTGAGAACTAGAAGTGCAACAAATAATGAGTGGCTGTATCATGCTTTCTTGTCTCAAACAGAACCAAAGAAAGTGGAGGAAGCTCTTCAAGATGCTAATTGGATTACAGCAATTCAAGAAGAGTTAAATGAATTTGAAAGAAATGAAGTCTGGACACTTGTACCTAGACCAAAGAATAGATCAATTGTAGGTACAAAGTGGGTTTTCAGAAACAAGGCTGACAGTGAAGGTGTGATTACAAGAAACAAGGCTAGACTTGTGGCTAAAGGTTATTCACAACAGGAAGGAATTGACTATGATGAAACCTTTGCTCCAGTTGCAAGATTGGAGGCCATAAGAATTTTTCTGGCCTATGCTGCACACAAGATGTTTAAAGTCTTTCAGATGGATGTAAAAAGTGCTTTTCTCAATGGGAAGCTTGAAGAAGAAGTGTTTGTTGAACAACCACCAGGATTTGTAGATCCCAAGCATCCAGATTATGTCTACAGGCTTGACAAGGCATTATATGGACTAAAGCAAGCACCAAGAGCATGGTATGAAACTCTTGCTCAATTTCTTTTAGAAAGTGGGTTCACAAGAGGTACAATTGATAAAACCTTGTTTTATTTCAATTCTGGTGATGATTTGCTTTTAGTTCAAATTTATGTAGATGATATTATCTTTGGATCTACTAATGACAAACTTTGTAAGAAGTTTGCAAAGCTTATGCAATCCAGGTATCAAATGAGCATGATGGGAGAGCTTAGTTATTTTCTAGGCTTACAGGTCAAGCAGAGAGATGATGGTATTTTTATCAATCAAGCAAAATATACCAGAAATCTTCTCAAGAAATTTGGTATGCTTGATAGTTCATCTGCTACAACTCCCATGGCTACAGCAACAAAGCTAGACAAAGACACAGGAGCCTCAGTAGATATGACAAACTACAGAGGAATGATAGGGTCTTTACTGTATCTTACTGCAAGTAGACCTGATATCATGTATGCAACATGTCTTTGTGCTAGATTTCAAGCAGATCCCAGAGAGCCTCATCTAACAGCTGTAAAAAGAATCTTCAAATATCTCAAAGGAACCATAACCTTGGGTTTGTGGTATCCTAGAGAATCAGAGTTTAAGCTAATTGGTTACTCTGATGCAGATTTTGCAGGCTGTAAGATAGACAGAAAAAGTACAAGTGGAAGCTGTCAATTTTTAGGTGACAGATTGGTTTCTTGGTATAGCAAGAAACAGAAGTCAATTTCCACATCCACTGCAGAAGCAGAGTATATAGCTGCTGGTAGCTGTTGTGCACAGATTCTGTGGATGAAGAATCAGTTGCTGGATTATGGTTTGAGGTACTCTAAAATACCTATTTTCTGTGATAACCAAAGTGCTATTGCTATGACAGGTAATCCAGTACAGCACTCCATGACAAAGCACATCAGCATAAGGTATCATTTTATCAGAGAACATGTGGAAGAAGGAAACATTGAGCTTCATTTTGTGTCTACAGACCAACAACTTGCAGATATCTTCACCAAACCTTTGAGTGAAGCTACTTTTACAAGATTGGTAAATGAACTTGGAATGATCTCTGGTTTTGACTAGAGATACGGGTTAGACTCAAAAACTATACATGTTTGATTTTTATGCTCATGATTCCTTGCATGTATTAACTGTTATGTGTACCAGTGTCATAAACTCTGAAAGTAAACTCTGATGCTAAACTCTGTTAGTCATAAAGTGTTGGTCATACTCTGATAGTAAGAGTCTGATGTTATACTCTGATTGTAATTTTGTCTGAAACATATGGACCGATGAAGAAAACTGTATGAAGCATGATTTTCAGTAAGTAATTGTGAATCCTTAAGAGTTATATAGATTCTGATCTCAAATATGTGCAGTAAGTTAACACAGCATGATACTGTCTCTATATTTATAGCATCTCTTAGTTTATTGATCCTATACACTGAGTCTGTATTAGCTGTTTGCATTTTCTCTCATAAATTAATTGTATTAACTGATGAAAAGTCTAAACTCTGATTATTAATTGTAAATAATTCACCCTCAAATCAAAAGATGCCAAATAGAGCACAAATTCCTTTGAGATCATGTTGTGCCTAGGAAGATCCAGGAACTTATTGTATGAAATAAGGGCTAAAATCTTTGATTTTTGGTGACTAGTGCCAACCACTGATTACTGGAAAAATAAAAATAATAAATAAATAAAAAAAAAAAACAAAAACATATATATATAAAGGGGGTGAAAAATAAAAGATATATCCAAATGAAAGGATATCAGTATACAGAGTTTAGACATAAGAATCAGATTTTATTTTATACATGAGAGTTTAGGCAACCAGTTTTTACTACTTTAGTTTATGGATTTTATGCACTTTGAGATGGTCTAAATATTAATATTCGGTAAACTCTTCTATAGCACACACATATTTTCACAACTGTACAGTTTGAGAAAAGAGTTTATTGACAAAGAAGGACAAATGGTAAACACTGATGTATTGTGTGAAATATGCCGAGGTAATTTAATTTTAATCTCTGATGATTAAAATAAATTTTATTGGTTTCAGACATTTTATAATTTTGAGATTAGACATTTGTTTTGAAATTTAAAAGAGTATGATAACAAACGGTTCATATTTGTATTAAACAGAGAGAGAGAGGTTGAGTGTTTTGAATAATGTGATAAGCGGTAATTATGGCTATTTTTACTGCGCATGTGTATTGAAAGTTGTTACATACAGCTGTCAGCGTATACACGTTTGACACCTGTCCCACTCACACACTTTTCAAAGACGCCTGCTGTGTGTAGTAATGATTAAAACGTTTGAGTTTTACTCTTCACAGTTATTATTTAAATAGACTACACATAAACGGTTCACTCTTTTACACACCTCAACTTTTCATAAGCTTTTACTTACACACATTGTCTCAAACACTTTCACTGCATACAATTTATTCTCTGTTTGTTTTCTTCTAAACTGTTCTAATGGCTACAACAATGTTTACTGCTTCTGGTTTAGAATTTGTCCCAAATAACTACTCAGCTCCTTTAGCAAATGAGAACGCACCGGAGGCGTTTCATTTGATTCAGAGTTTCTTGTCAAACTCTGATATCGACACTGCTCTCACCGCACCGTCGAAGCTGTCTGTGTCACAAATAAGGACTTTTTGGCAGACAGGTACTTATGATGATGGAGGAGAGTCTGGATCTCCATCTATCATTTTTGAGTTTCAAGGAGAAGACTTTACTGTTACTCCTACTACTGTTCGTGATGCTTTGGGTCTTGAAGATTTCAATGCATTCACAACTGTTGGAGACTTTGAGTTAGTCAGAATGATGAGGGAGATAGGATACTCTGGACCTTTGACAAAGATTAGGTCAACTCAAAAGGCCATTTTTGCGCAAGGAGTGGAGCTTCTTTTTCGATTGCATTACTCGGGCTTTTGGAAAGAAGTGCACGAATTGGGATGCGATTCCCACAGATAGTCTACAGATCGGGTATTCTCTTCTCTATGGCAGTCATTTTGATGTTGCTAGATTAGTTTTAACTAATATTGGTGAAAAAATGCTAGAGAATAGAAATGTTGTTTACTTCTCTAGATTTTGTCAGTTAATATTCAACTTTTGCTGTCCTAATGTTGAGATTGTAGAGGATGATGTTATTCTCTCATTTAAATTGCATAAACGCATATTTTCTGATCTCACTAACAAGGATAACAAGAAAGGAGATGTTGGTGTGTTACTGTTGCCTGAGTCTGTGCAACAATTTCTGGATAACTTACAACAACAACAGCTAGCAAACACTGAAGCTGGACCTTCTGTGTCTCACCCACAAAGGTCAAAGAAATCTAAAGTAAGGGCTGTTAAGTCTGTCAGGATAAACACTGAAGCTGGGGCATCAAATGCTGATGATATGCCTCAGAAGAGAAGAATGAAGAAAAGAAGAGCCAATAGGGCATAGACTGATGCTATTGATGAAGAGACTGAAACTGATGAAGAAACTCTTCATCAGAGAAAAAGAAGATTGGTAGCAGCACATTTGTTTGGTGCTGAGAATATCTCTTCCAATGTTGTTGATGATCTTGAGATTCCAGATGATGAAGCTGTTCCTGAGGACAGAGTTTTTATGGAGACTGTTTTTCAAGATGAAGCTCCTACATCAAATGCTAATGATGTAGTTGAGGAAGCTACAAATGAAGCTGCAGATGAAGCTCCTGAAATTCTTGTTCAGGAGGCTACAGAAAATGTTGAGGCTGAGATTTTTGAGCCACAGGGATGTGCTATGGATTTTGAAGCTCACAACTCTGTAAACTCTGATCATCTTGAAGTTTTTGATGAAACAGAGGGTTTGGAAGCTGATCAAGACACAGTTATTCTTGAAGATTCTTTGGCTACCCACACAGAGATTCTATCTGTTACTCACCAGGCAATTGAAGAGGGTGAGGAAGTTGATCAGACTTTAGCTGCTACAGCTATAGAAACTGTTGCTAAAAATCATGATGTTGTTGATAAGGATGCCACAGAGACTGTTCCTGTTGAAGCAGAGTTTGTTGTAAACTCTGAGGATGTTATTGTTCTTGAAGCTCTACAACAATCTGTTGTTGAGATTATAACAAAAGAAGCAGAGTTCCTGCATACTGCAAACTCTGAGATTCCAGAACCTGATGCTGAGAATATTCCTGCAGAGAATACAGCAGAGAATGATAATGATAATGATAGTTCTGATCATTCTCAAGAGGAGTTATTTGAGAGTCAAGCAAACTCTGATGAGCTAAGAGAGGTCAATCGAGCTACAGCTGAGCATTTTCAAGATATGTACTATAATAGATGGGCTGCTGCGGATTGTATCTTTTCAGCACAGAGGGCTGCTGATTTTCTTGGAGATTCTGTGAAGACAATTTCAAGTCCTGATATTCTTACAAGTCTGAAGGCTACTGTGATTCAAATTAAATCTCTCCACAACAGATTTGACGAGTCTCATAAGGAAGTCACTGCTTTGAGGAATGAAGTTGGTCTGAGAGATCTCACTCTGAAGAATGATAGAACTTACTACAATTCCATGTTTAAGAAGCAAGCTAAGGACTCTGATGACATTCAGAAGAGGCTTGAGAAAGTTGAGGACAACCAAACTGCTATGTCTGCCCAACTAACATCAATTTCTAATGCTATTGAGTTGTTGACATCAGTACTACTTTCTGATGATGTCAAAAAGGGGGAGAGTGTACCAAGTGACAAATGCAAAGACACTCAAACTCTGAGACGGAGGGATGATGGTAATGATGGTGGAAACAAGGGAGGAGATGGAAAGAGCTTAAGATCAAATGATGATAGAAGACTACTTTCAAGAAGATCAAACTCTGATAAAAGATCAAACTCTGGAAAGGGACATGTAAACTCTGCCAGTGGTTCAAGATACAAAAGTTTGATAATCTCTGATAAGCCATCTACTGATGAGGAAATTGCTGCTAAGATGTTTATGGCAAAACATGGAAAAGGTATTACAATTGAAGATATCCAAGCTGAAGAGCAAATGCTTGCTGAAGAACACAAGAAGAATCTTGAAGCTGGAATCTACAAGAAGAAGGAAATCAAGGCTCCTAGAAAGAAAGAAAAAGGAATTGTTATCAAAGAGAATGTAAACTCTGATCAGAGTTTACAGTACTCAAGGAGGTCTGTGATTAAAAATGCTGACAAAGGAAAAGGTAAACTGGTAGAAGAAGAACAGTTACCTAAGAAGATTTATTCAACCTCTGACATTGCTCAAGTTGAAACAAGATTAGCTAAATCAACCTCTGACGCTGCTCAAGTTGATGTTTCTACTAAAGTTATGACAACCTCTGACGTTGCTCAAGTTGTACAGAAATCTACACAACTTCCAGGATTCAGCAAACCTAAAATTCTTGAAGAATTAAAACTTGAAGCTGTGAAATTCTCAGAAACCAGAACTGTATTGGGAAAAGAAGCTTTTGATAAATCTGGACTGGGATCACACAGAGAGAGAAGAATAAATAACATATCTCAAGACAACATTTCACTGGCAGAATCTGGTATTGGGGTTACACAAGAAAACCTTGATAAGTTAGAATCTGTTCAGTTGATTTTTC
The DNA here is from genome assembly GCA_030848705.1 of Heracleum sosnowskyi. Taxonomy (NCBI): domain Eukaryota; kingdom Viridiplantae; phylum Streptophyta; class Magnoliopsida; order Apiales; family Apiaceae; genus Heracleum; species Heracleum sosnowskyi. The sequence goes on along the minus strand of CM061244.1, from coordinate 111,430,884 downwards.
ACAGAGTATTGAAGAAGCAGTTTTTGTTATACTTCATGAGTGATGGAAGAGTTTATAAAGTTGGAGAATCTGGTGTTAATCTCAAATCATGGGAAGAACTGGAATATGTGCTTTATCTTCTAAAAGTCAAAAACAGACATACTCATGATGTTGCTCAAGTTTTGAGAGAAAAGATGCTGAGATCTAAAGCTATGCTTGGAGGAGGAGTATCAAGTGTTTATATTCCAAAGTATAGGGATCATACTGGAAAGTTAGTGGAGATGAAGAGAAACAGTGCTAGATTTAAAACAGCACTTGGAACAAAAGTTTTAGAATTCAACCTAGAGTCAGACAAAGCTCATTACATTCGGCTAGGAAATGATATGAGAAGAAACAACATATATTCTCTAAGAGCTGCTATCTACCAAACGGGGGAGAGTGATTCGGAACTTAAAGATCTAAAAGAGATTATGGTGGATGAGCTAGAGAAGGCTGAAAGAAGACTGCTGATTGATTATCTCAGGACAGTACCTGATATTGAAGAAGTCAAGTAAAGTCTGACTGTAAGTTGTTATGTTTTCTGTTCTAAGTTAAATTTAAACTCTGTTTTAAAATTAAACTCTGACATATTTTAAACACTGCATTTGTTATATGTTTTGACATCATCAATTATCTTTTTAACTTGTACATTTTGGTATGAACAAGTTGGGGGAGATTGTTAGATATAATTGCTGACGTTTGTTCATCAGTGTTTAAGTTCCAGGTACATATCAGAGTTTATATAGAAGCCAGTCAGAGTTTGATAAAGTCTGACTGGGTGAAGAGTTTATATAGAAGCCGGTCAGAGTTTGATATAGTCTGACAGGGTGATAGTTGAATTAGCTGTCGGTGCTGAATTGAAGATTCTAGAAGTAATATATTCTGAAGATGGAAAGAAGCAGAATATATTGATACAGCTAAGGAGACTGGACATAAGACTGAAGCAATCCTTAATTGATAATAATTGTATAACTAATTTATAGGAGTATCAATTAGATAAGGATTGTATGTAGCTGTGTACTATATAAACACAGATAGGTTATCCCTAGAAGGGACACGCGAACATAGAATTATTATTCTTGTAACCTAGTAGCTCTTTGTGATTCATTAACATCACTAAGAGAGAATTATTTAATATAATTCAGTTTGTTGATTTACAAACCTGTGTTCTTGATTGTTATTCTCATACATACTTGATTATATATTGTGTATTCGTCCTAACACTTAATGTATATGAATTTAAGTTGGCTCGTGGATGATAGTAATATGATGTAAGTTTGGTAGGATGGTTTAAATTAATTTATGTGGGCGAGTATGGATTTATGATGATATTTATGTAAATTCTTCTATTTTGTTTTGTCAGATAATTGTGTATTACATAATTTTGTATTTGATTAATTTAGTTTTAAACAATTAAATTAAATGGCAAAATGGGACCCACAACTAAATTTTCGATAGGAAGTTCTGTCATAACATGAACTTTTTACGGAATTTACTTGTAACCAAAATCATAATTTGTGATAAGAATTAAATTTGTGACCAAATATGAACTTGTGACCCGAATTCGGAACTTGTGACAAATTCAGATCTTGTGACAAAATTCAGAACTTGTGACCAAACTTCAAACTTGTAACCAAATTAGGAATTTGTGACCTAGAGGGGGTGAATAGGTTTTACTACGAGTATATTGAAATTACACACCTAGAGGGGGTGAATAGGTGTATATGGCTAACTAATACCAATTTTATTATTTAACAGAAATGGCTTACTGATTACAAATTATGCAGACTTAAATGGCACGCTGACTGTTACTAATGCAGACATAAATGGCACGCTGATTATAACAAAATGCAGAACAGTAAGTAAGACAGAAAGGTAAATAACACAATAAACTTTTAGCCAGGTTCGACCCCTAATCTCTATGGTCTACGTCCTGGTCCCTTACCAACTTGGTAAGAGAATATATTATTGATCATAGATAATAACTATTACAAGAACAATAATATACCACCCTTCTTCCCGGCTGCTGACAAATGGCTTGCTGAACACCTGTTATAGAACTTGTTCTCTAAGCTATACTTCACAAACAGGTTTAAATAGCTTCACAAACAACGTTCAAAAATCAAACAATCAATTTACCAACGTCTAGAATCCAATTCTAACGTTCAATTGGTTGGAGTGATTTTAGTAACGTTCATGTGACCGTTTGACAAAGGGTTTGGAAGAAATGAATAGATGAAAGCTTAACCCTTCTGTTTTGTATGTATAGAAAACGCGTATAGGAGATTTTGAGGAAAGAAATCTTTTAAAAATGGCAACTCCTATAATTTTACGAAAGTGATAAAGAGAAAGGATTTGATAAAAGATTTGAGCTCTATAATATATTATGTACGAATTATATCATAAAGAGCCCTCACAATATATTTCTTGAAATAAATCCATGAGTATCAACTTTGATCTTTATCTTCAGAAAATCTGGAATGTTGGAATTGGCTTGCTGTTTGCGTACTGACTATATACAACTGGGGTTAAATATCAAAGTGGTCATTGAAGTGAAGATCATATATCATTTTCATCACTGATCTCAACGAGGTATCATTTCAATCACTAAAGTCATCGTAAACATCAAACATATAACTCTAAATATGTGTTCGAAAAGTAAAAATAACTTTTCTTGAGTTCTACACATATTTCTTGAATACTACTGCAACCAAATGAAAATTTATGAATTCTAGTATTTCAGATAATTTATTTAGATTTTAAAAAATTCATTTACTATTTATTTTTAATTAAATCAAAGTAAATAACTATAAAATTAAAAATAAATATTAAATAATTTTTTAAAATCTAAATATAATATCATAAATACTAGAGTTCATAACTTTTCATTTGGTTGCAGTAGCATTCAAGAAATATGTGTAGAACTCGATATAAATTATTTTTACTTTTAGAACACATATTTAGAGGTATCCGTTTGATATTTATGACGACTTTAGTGATTAAAGTGATACATCGTTGAGATCAGTAATGAAAGTGATATTTGGTCTTCACTTCAGTGACCACTTTGATATTTAACCCTATACAACTGGCTTGCCAGACTGTCTCGGTGTAGCACCAAATGGCTTGATGTTTGAATTTTCTGATTGAACAATCAATATGCTGATTTTCCCTTCAAAACTAAGTTAATACAATATAGAAATAACATGATGTTTTATATCAAACTACAAGCAATCAGCTTGCTGAATGTGATCATCAAAACCATAAGAGTATCATATATTCCGGAGGGCAAGGAGTACCCAGTTTATTGTAGAAAATTAGCAACTGAGAAGAAAGGTTGGTTTGGGACTGTAGAAAGTGTAACGGGTGAATCGTCAGCGGTGCAGATTTTACTCGACTTCAATGAGCTTGTAAAACAATATGGTGGTTTTTTTGCCAATACTTTATTATTTTACGATCAATCACAGTCAATTCCTAAATTTTAGACCAATCATAAGTTAAATACTTTCCTCATTATCAAAGTCCAGTTAAGACTCAGGTATGCGGTTAACCAATTAGAAATTTTGAATTATTTTACGACAAATTACAGTCAATTCCTAAATTTTAGACCAATCATAATTCATAATAAGTTAAATACTTTCCTCATTAACAAAATCCAGTTAACCAATCATAAAATATAAATTATCAATCAGAAAATATAAATTATTTTAAGACCAATCAGATTCAATTCCTAAATTTTAATTACTAAAATTTAAACCAATCATAATAATTTAAATATTTTCCTCATTACTGAAGTCCAGTTTACCAATCAGAAAATATGAATTATCAATTAGAAAATATAAATTATTTTAAGACCAATCAGATTCAATTCCTAAATTTTAATTACTAAAATTTAAACCAATCATAATAAGTTAAATATTTTCCTCATTACTGAAGTCCAGTTTACCAATCAGAAAATATGAATTATCAATTAGAAAATATAAATTATATTAATACCAATTAGAGTCAATTCCTAAATTTTAGACCAATCATAATAAATTAAATATTTTCCTCAATTACCAAAATCCAGTTAACCAATCAAAAAATATAAAATGTAAATCACAAAATATGGAACCACACTGTTTCTAAATTATAGACCAATCATATTATATTAAAAAAAAATTCTATATTTACTATTCTAATCATACTATACAAACTATGGCTAGTTAATATTTTAATCTAAATATATTTTTGTGATTTTTTCATAAATATCCAAGCATAATTTATTTATTTTTGCAAAAATACTACGTTTTTTGAATTTTTTACAAAAATACCAAAATATTTGTAAAAATACCAACTTTTTGAAAATATTTGCAAAAATATGGTTTGCAACTAAATGCAACCATATCTGCAACTACAACCAAAATCAACCACAAATGCAACTTATTAAAATTTAATAATTGGAATCATTTTGGTTGCATAATAAATTGCATAAGTTAGTGCCCTGCGGGGCCTTGGGGTCTTGTTGATTAATTAGAAACTAAACTCTAATTGTTGATTTTGTTGAGATGAAACTTCTTCTAAACTGTTAACTACACACATATTTATATATGAATACATAAACGTGTATGTATAGACGAAAGATGAGGGGGATGGAACCTGATATCGCAAGTTATATTCATCTTTATCTTTATTCACCCCCTCTTACTAACATTTTTTTTGAGAATTCTGAGTTGTTTTTAAATTATTTTTTAAAAAGTTGCATCTGGTTGTGTTGGTTGCAGACCGTATTTTTGCAAATATTTTTAGGTTGCATCGGTGAAAGGCATATGTATAGGCCTATTTGTAAACACCGAGGATTCTACTCAACTTTAATTAAGATGTAATAAGTAAATAATAAAAATCAAATGTCACAGGAATCTCAGAAGGTTATATCTGTCAAAGAATGAAGATTAAAGTCATCTACAGACTTGAAGTAATTCTACATTTGAAAGAAGTTCAATTTGTTGATCAAGCCTCAATGAAGTATTCAAGGAAGTGGAACTGTTTAAAAGTGACAGAGATTTCAGAAGTGTGACGTGAAAAACATACAGGTTACAGTATCCTTTGTTTAGTAAAGGGAGAAAAGAACCACAACTTAAAGTCAAAAGATGAAGAACAGTCATTAAAGTTAGTCACTCATGAACCAGACAGTATATGGAGTGTCAACGTCATTCAGTGGAAGTTCGTCATCAATTTAAGTGGTTCTTAGAATTAGTTTTAATTCTCCGTTAATTTTTTCTATAAGATAATTAATTTAATCTATGAATTAATTCTTCTAGAATTAATTCATATATTAAATTAATCAATCTAGATATTAAGTAATTTTATGTTTAAATTAATTCTCAAGAATTAATTTATTTATTGAATTATTTAAGTCAATAACTTAATTTATTTTAATCTATGAATTAATTCGTTTAGAATTAATTCATTTATTAAATCAATTAAGCAGATAAATTAAAATAGAATTATTTCTATTTCTATTTAGTACTAGTAGTACTATCAAATTAATACTAGTAGTACTATCTTAGTTAGTATTACCGATAGTACTACCAATACAATTGGATAGTACTACCGATAGTACTACCAAGTGTATTGGTTAGTACTACCAGTATATATTTGAATTGAAATGGCTGGCGCGTGAGTAATGCATTTTGTGAGTTGTTTAAATACAAGGCAGTGATCATTTACACAAGACACTACAGAAAGAATTAAAGACAGAAAGACACAGAACATCAAATTCACTTCTTCTGCCATTAACATTCAACCAACTGCAAAGCTTTCAAGTTAATCATTGTAATCAATTCTAGACATTAATGTTATATCCAATCCACTAGAATTCAACTACTTGTATTGCTTTGACAATCTAGCGGATTATAATCCCTAGAAATTATATCGAACTACTTTTTAGTAGTCGATCCTTTTATTACAAATATAGATAAATTCATGTCAAATTTATTCTAGATTTGTTTTAACAAGAACTCTGTACTCTGTACACTGATTTGTAACACCCTTCAAGTTCAATAGAGTTTTATTTAACTTGAATCTTGTTTCATTTTATTCCGTAGTAAATTTGTTATTGTATTTGTTAAATCTTCAACAATACAAATTCGATTAAACGGTACTGTTTGTATTCAACCCCCTATCTACAAACATATCAGGACCTAACAATTGGCATCAGAGCCTTTTGATTGATATACTAATCAAAGATCCAATTGTTTTGAGAGTTTTTTCTTAAACTCTGAAATTTTTATTATTCTTCAAAAATCTCAAAAATGTCTACAACTCAGAAAATGGGTACAGTCAAAATCCCCATGTTCAGTAAGGAGCATTATCCTATGTGAAAGAAGAAGACGCTCCTGTTTCTTCAAGCGGCTAATGTTAAATATCTTGGAGTGCTGAAGAATGGTCCAAAACTTCCTATGATTGTGGAGGAAGAGCAGATAGAGAACAATGTTATAACTAGAGTTGCTAGGATGTACCCTAAGGATCCTAAGGACTACACAGCTGATGAGAAAGAGGATGCTACCCTGGAAGCCTGTCTACAGTTGATACTGGTTGATTGTCTTGATCCTGTCATGCATAATCATGTCCTAAAATGTGTTACTGCCAAACACATTTGGGACACAATAGAGATAATCAATGAAGGGACATAGGAAGTCAGAGAGAATAAGTTGGAAATTCTCACCTCTTCATATGAGCATTTCAGATCAAACCCCGGTGAAGGTATCTCTGAGGTTTTTGAGAGATACAACAAATTAATAAATGATCTGAATCTCAATGGGAAACACTATACTATCAAGGAGATTAACAAGAAGTTCCTCTTGACACTTCCAATTAATTTGGAGCACATAATATCTGCAATCAGAGAAGCAAGAGATCTTGGAGAGATTTCTCTGGAAAGACTTTATGGTGTTCTGAAGACCTATGAGCTGGAGCAGATTCAACAAAAGGAGATATATGGAACTGGAAAGATAGTTAGTACTTCTACTGCATTGACAACAGAAGTCCCACAGAAACTGGAAGTGAAGGTTGTTCAACCTTCCAGTTCTAACTTGGATGTTATTGATGCTGAATATGGCTTAACATCCATTGATCAATCTGGTGGTGACTTCTATTCTTTGGAAGAACTTGATCAGCTAGAGGATGGTGATTTGGCAATGATAGTGAGGAAGTTTGGAAAATTCCGATTCAGAAGGAATTCCAATCTTAAGTTCAAGCCCAGGTTTCAGAGAGGTGGTTCCTCATCTACTAATAGCACAAGGGATGGCTATAAAACTAGAATTGTGGAAAGAAGCACAATCAGGTGCTACAATTGTAATGAGTTGGGTCACTTTGCTACAGAATGTAAAAAGTCAAAGCAAGTGAGAAGGAACTCATTTGATTCTAGCAAGAAAATAAGATTGGGAAAGCTTATGTTGCCGAAGGAAAGAGTTGGGATGATACTGATAGTGATGAAGAAGCAGGTGAAATTGGAAACCTAGCTTTAATGGCAAATGAGGGAAGCACTTCATCAACATTCATGTCAGAGGTAAAGTTCACTGATACTGAAATGATCTATCATCTTAGTACTACTGTTTCATGTGCACGTAGAGAAAATAATAGAATAATTCTTTTGAACACAGCTCTTGAAAAGGAGATAAAAGAATTAAAACTTGTGCATGTTAATCAGGATGAACTTACTAAGAAAATAGCATTTCTTGAGAATAGGGTTAAATGTTATATTCAACTGGAAACCATTCTTAAGGATCAGATTAGTGAACTTAAGGTCAAGGCTAATGCTTACTATAACTCTTGTAAGACTGCTAAAGAAATCATCAATAAACAAAGTATTGGTCATATAATAGGAATAGGGTATGACTATAATGAGTCTATTGGTGAATTAAGCATAAACACCCCTAATAGAGTCAGTGCTGAAGAAAGGGGTATACCATATATGCTTAAGGGTATTGAAACACCTTTCTTTAGAGAATCCTTGGCAGATCCTCTAAATGAATACTCTATCATTATTGAAGAGGAGATATGTATGGAGGATCGTGCTTTTGATCTTGATCAGTCCAACAAGTGTAAGTCTGACAAACCAATCAAAGTTGTTTCAGCAACGAACACTAAGTCAGACATTCATAAAGTGGATCAAAACAACTGCAAAACCGACATGCCTGCTATTAATCTTTCTCATTAAACATGTGGTGTGGTTAATTGCATGTCTTGTGCTTTCAATGTTATGTATGCTTATTTTAATAGTAAGCATGTATCTGATAAAAAGACTGCTCCACGTCAACATGTTAATAATAAGAAGAATGTTAGATCTAATACTACTAGTCCTCCAAAGACTAAGGTGGATCCATTTATCCATAAGCCTACTCAGAAATGTGTTAAGGCTGGCTATAAATGGAAACGCTCTTTTGTGAAAGAGGTTGAAGTAGTTAAAGTTAAAAATGTTGTTTTGCCTGACAAAGGCCAGTTCATTAAGTATGCCGGACCCAATCAAGTTTGGGTTCCGAGGAAGGACTAATCAATTTGATATTGCAGGGTGTGGCACAGGTAAACCGTGTTATGTGGGTTCTGGACAGTGGCTGTTCAAGGCATATGACCGGAGATAGAGCCCTACTATCAAATGTGGTTGAGAAAGCTGGCCCAGGATTTACCTTTGGAGATAACAGCTAGGGTATTACCAGAGGATATGGCTGTTTGAAGTTTGGAAATGTTATCATTCAAGATGTATCTATTGTGGAAGGTCTGAAGTTCAATCTTCTCAGCATCACTCATTTATGTGACAAAGGATATGCTGTTTCCTTTGAGAAAGATAGATGTCAGATCCTTCACAAGAAGAATGGAAAGCCTGCTCTTCAAGGAGTAAGGAACGGTGATTTGTTCATAGTTGATCTGCACTCTGGATCCAAAGATGAAGTTACTTATTTTTATGCTAAAGCTTCATCAGATGAAAGTTGGCTATGGCACAAGAAGATGTCTCACCTTAACTTCAAAACCATGAACTCTTTAGTCAAGAGGGAATTGGTTAAAGGTTTGCCTCAGATGAAATTTACACAGGAAGGACTGTGTGAGGCATGTCAGAAAGGAAAGTCAAAGAAAGCTTCTCACAAGGGCACTGACACATCATCAATAACCGAACCACTTCAACTACTGCACATGGATTTGTTTGGTCCAGTTAGTGTGATGTCCATGTCAAAGAAACAGTATGCACTTATGATTGTTGATGACTATTCCAAATATACTTGGGTTTAATTCTTACATTCCAAGGATGAGACCCTATAGATGGTGATTGATCATATAAAGTTGATTGAGCTGGATTCTAGATTCCCTGTTAGAGCTATAAGGTAAGATAATGGAACTAAATTCAAAAATGCAGTCCTAAATGACTTTTGTGCAAATAAAGGAATAATAAGACAATATTATGCCCCTAGAACTCCTCAACAGAATGGAGTGTTGGAAAGGAAGAATCGTACATTGATTGAAGCTGCAAGAACTATGTTAAGTGAATCAAGACTTCCAATGTACTTTTGGGCTGAAGCTGTGAACACTTCTTGTTATACTCAGAATCGAACATTAATCAACAAGGACTTAATGAAGACTCCTTATGAGATCATGAACAACAAGAAACCAACTCTCAAATACTTTCATGTATTTGGAGCAAAATTCTTTGTGCTTAAGGATGACAATGTGAAACTTGGCAAGTTTGAGGCTAAGGCACAAGAAGCTATTTTTATTGGTTATTCCAGAAGATCTTACAGGGTGTACTTGATTGATGGTCACAATGTGAAGGAAAGTGTCAATGTTACATTTGATGACACTAAGCTCCCTAGTATCCAAACTGAAGATTCATCTGAAGAACTAAAGTTTGATAACTTGCCAGACTCAGAATCAGATGATGAAGCTCCACCTGAGAATGTTGCTGGTAATGACAATAACAATGATGATAATGATCCTGGTGGTGGTGGTGGAAATATTGGTAACAATGGAGATACCACCAACACTGGAGAAGAATCATCAAGGCAATCAAACAACAACTCAGGGGGAGGGAATGAAGGATCTACTAGTCATTCACAACACCACAATGAATTTCAAGGCGAATCATCAAGATAAAATCTTCCAAGACAGACTGTATGGAATAGAGCTCATCCTTTTGAGCTGATCATTAGTGATCCAGGTGTTGGAGTTAGAACTAGAAGTGCTACTCAGAATGAGTGTCATTATTCAGGGTTTCTATCTGAAATGGAGCCAAAGAAGACTGAGGAAGCACTGACTGATCCAGATTGGGTGATTGCTATGCAAGATGAACTCAATCAATTTGAACAACAACAAGTCTGGAAGCTGGTACCCAGACCAAAGAACAATAAAGTAGTTGGTACAAGATGGGTATACAGAAACAAGCTAGATGAGGATGGCATTGTTACAAGGAACAAGGCAAGACTGGTTGCTCAAGGGTATTCACAAGCTGAAGGCATTGATTATGATGAAACCTATGCACCAGTGGCTAGAATTGAGGCCATCAGGATGTTCTTAGCATTTGCAGCTTACTCCAATTTTAAAGTCTATCAAATGGATGTTAAGAGTGCATTCCTGAATGGTGAGCTGGATGAAGAAGTGTATGTGGAACAGCCCCCTGGCTTTGAAAATCAGGAACTGCTGGACTTTGTGTACTTTCTCTTCAAGGCTATCTATGGTCTCAAACAAGCCCCAAGAAAATGGTATGACACTCTCTCTGGTTTTCTTTTAGAAAATGGTTTTGTTAGAGGTATCATAGACAAAACTCTTTTTTCAAAGAAACACAAAAGTGATATGATATTAGTCCAAGTCTATGTGGATGACATCATATTTGGGTCTACTAATGATGATCTCTGTAAGAGATTTGCTAATCTAATGCAGAGTAAGTTTGAAATGAGTATGATGGTTGAGTTGAAGTTCTTTCTTGGATTACAAGTAAGTCAAAGGTCAAATGGTATATTTATTTGTCAGTCCAAGTATCTCAAGGAACACCTCAAGAAGTATCACATGGAGGATTCAGCATCAGCAAGGACTCCATCTTCAACAGCAGTCAAACTTGGAGCGTGTGATAACTCTATCAAGGTAGATGTTACAAGCTACAGAGGTATGATTGGCTCCTTACTCTATCTTACTGCAAGTAGACCAGATATTATGTATGCTACATGCTTGTGTGCAAGGTTCCAAGCGGACCCTAGAGATTTACATCGCGTTGCTGTTAAAAGAATCTTGAGATATCTTAAGGGTACACCTAATTTAGGTATCTGGTACCCTAAAGATTCTGGTTTTAATCTTGTTGGATATACAGATTCTGATTATGCAGGTAGTGTTGTTGATAGAAAGAGTACCTCTGGGAGTTGTCAATTCCTAGGAGGTAGATTGATTTCATGGTATAGCAAGAAACATAAAACAGTTTCCAATTCAACAGCAGAAGCTGAATATATTGTTGTTGGAAGCTGTTGTGCTCAGATCTTATGGACAATGAATCAATTGAAGGACTATGGCTTTGCATTAGACAAAATTCCTATTTTGAGTGATAATACAAGTGCCATAGCAATCTCCAACAACCCTGTTTAGCACTCGAGAACGAAGCACATTGATATCAGGTATCATTTTATCAGAGAGCATGTCATGAATGGAACTGTGGAGTTACACTTTGTACCCATAGAAGAACAAACTGCAGATATATTCACTAAATCTGTTGACGAATCCACATTTACCAGGTTAGTTGGTAAATTGGGTATGTTGAACAGTCTTAGTGATTAATAATATCTCTGTCATGTTTGTTCTTTTCAAAAAATTCATTTTCTCTTGTCATTTTAAATGATATTTATTGCCAATTCTCATTTGATATTACATGCTTGTTAATTTAAATATTTCTGAATAATATATTTTCTTTAAAAATATTTTTCTCATATTTTTTAAGTGGAGAAAGGTATTTTTATTGAAAATGTAATTATTTAGAATTATTTAGATAAGTTTCAGATTGTATATATTATTGTTTAAATTTTTATGCAGGTTTATATTAATTCAATGCACTTCTATATTTTTTTGCATATTTTTCTAGAATTTATGGAATTTTCTGTGAATTTTTCTAGACTTGTACATATTTTTTCTGCATTTTTATTCATTTTCTGTAAAGTTTTATTAATTTTCAACATTTTCTTTTTATTTAAAACTGTTTTTACTTTTTATTTTCTATTTTTCGTTAGTATTACTAGTTTTGAACTAGTAATACTATCGGTAGTACTATCCCTTGAAAGTACTACTAGCTCATTATTAATAGTACTACTAGCATTTTTTTTCCCTTTTTAATTCATAGTACTACTAGCCTATTTTTAATAGTACTACCGTGTTTTAGATAGTACTACCAGCGTTTTTTGTTTTGTTTTATTTTTTTTGTTTTTTCCTTTTTAATTCATAGTACTACTAAGCATTTTTTCTATTTTTTTACTGTTCATAGTACTACCGTGTTTTTGGTTAGTACTACTAGGCTTTCTTTTAATTACTTATTTTTGCTTTTCTTTTTAATTGTGTTAGTACTACCGTTCTTTTTACCATAGTACTACTAGTTCTTTTACCTTAGTACTAGTAGCACATATATATATATATATATATATATATATATATATATATATATATACTGTTTCTTTTTAACTTTTTACTTAGTACTACCCCAATTCATGTTTTTACATAACTGATTTTTTTACTCTCTATTTTATTCTTCACATAAACGAACTGCTACCCATTTTTTTTTCACTTTCCGGATTCGATTCTTGTTAGTTTTAAAAATTGAAACCATCACTGGATTCATCTTCTCAAGCTCATTAATTCAAGTGCTTAAAATCCAAGTTTCGTCAAGATTTTGTGTTTTTGAGTTTTTGAATTCCAAAGGTTTTGGTATTCGTTTTTAGGGTTTTAAAAGTGTTTTTTTGATTCTAAAAATTGTTGGGTGTGTGGTTTGTGATAAGGATTAACATGCTAAATTTGGTAATTTTTGGAGAACTTTGAAAATTTGGATGCAAGAGGCAAAGATGGGATTTGTCCCTGTGTCTCATGGGATAGTGATCTCAAAAGAAAACTTTCCTAAATCATTAGATGATAAGGACCATATGAAAAAGGTACCATATGCTTCTGTAATTGGTTCAATAATGTATGCAATGATATGTACTCGACCTGATGTTTCGTATGCTTTGAGCATGACGAGCAGATACCAGTCTAATCCAGGTGAAGGTCACTGGACGGCAGTCAGGAATATTCTTAAGTACCTCAAGAGAACTAAAGATTCATTCTTGGTATATGGAGGAGATGAGAAGCTAGTTGTAAGAGGTTACACTGATGCTAGCTTCCAAACAGACAGAGACGATACTGTGTCTCAATCTGGGTTTGTGTTTTGTCTAAATGGAGGTGCTGTAAGCTGGAAGAGTTCGAAGCAAGAGACAGTAGCTAATTCTACAATGGAAGCTGAGTATATTGCTTCCAGTGAAGCGGCCAAAGAGGCTGTTTGGCTTCGGAAATTTATTGAGGGACTTGGAGTAGTTCCATCGATCGCAGATCCAGTTGATCTTTATTGCGATAACAATGGATCTATTGCGCAGGCTAAGGAACCAAGGTCCCATTCCCGAGAAAAGCATATACTTAGACGATATCATCTACTTCGAGAGATTACAAAGAGGGGGAGATATACATATATCTAAAGTGCATACTAATGATAACGTTGCAGACCCACTGACTAAGGCTTTGTCGCAGCAGAAGCACGAAGGTCACACTAGTTCCATGGGTATTAGATACATGGGTGATTGGCTCTAGTGCAAGTGGGAGATTGTTAGTGCTTGTGCCCTAGAGACAATACTATAATGTTCTTAGGGTAGACATTTTGATTATTAATAAATATGTTCTATGGATTTTCTTTCAATAATTTATTATGTCTTTATTAACTGCGATATAAATGTTAGAATAATAAATGTCCTTGGAATATAAGCATGAATTCTATATCTCTAAGTATGTGACTTAGAAATGAGATTATATGAGTAGTGTTTATAATCCTAAAAGATCCCTAGTCGAGTATTATTATTTGAGGACAATAATAATGCATTAAGACTAGTATGTTTATTGACTGATGACCACATCTCATTGGTCATAAGTATGGTGATACTAAAGTCAAAGACATAAGTGCATGTTAGTAGAACATGGCACTGGATAGACCCACCGTGTGAATTCTTCATGGTAAATGTTATCAAGTGTCATAAGCAATTCTCACAGTGATAATGGTGTAATGATCCTTAGACTTGAAATCATTATATTTCTATATGAGAATTAATATACTTTGATTCTACTCAAAGTTACCTTTGACCGGGTAATGATAAATGTGGACATTGGGTATATTATGAATCATATGAGAAATATGAATGATAGATATAAGATTTAACCCTCCTATTTTAGGAGTGATATTATTGGCCTCTTGATTGAGTGAGACTATGAAATGCATGGCCATGCTCAAATTGTGATTTGTTTAAATAGTCTACTCATCGATCAAGTAAACCAGGATTAAATGTTGAAGATGATGACATAAACCATGCCTCGAGTTTAATCCATAATATAAGGTTTAAAGGATTATATTACATGGAACATTATTCATTAAAGGTTTAATTGGATCATCAATTATTATTATTACTTGGGTAGCAATGATGTATTACTAGATGCCGCTCATTGTTTATAATTTTATTATGAGATATTAAAATTATTGCCAACGTAATAATAACCTAAAGGGTCACACACAAAGAACGTTTTAAACGGAGCATTAATTAAATTTCGAATTTAATTGAATTATTATTATATTGAATTATTGGATTAATTAAGTAGAACTTGATTAATTATATATAATTCGAATATAATAAGAAAAACTACTAATAATCAGATTGGGTTTTGGAAGCCCAATCAGATTAGGTAAAGACCCAGAATTCTCTCCATATAAATACATTAAGATGTATTGTTTTATGACACAGATACATAATTAGTTTTTCTAAAAACCCTAGCAGCTCTACATCAAAGAGAGGGTAGAGAGAGAGAGAGAGAGAGAGAGAGTTCTGAGGGCAGTTATTGGCTAGTACCAACTCCGGTGATCGTTGGACGATCGGGCGTTCGTGTGGACTGATTAGAGACGTGTATCGCAAGGCGGGACACACGTTTTTCCGTTGCCTTTTTATGCCCGAAACCCTACAGATATGGCCATTGAACAGTCTCTGGAGACATCCTCTCAACATGATGAATCTATTGAAATTCGCCATCGGGCCCTGGCAACCTGTAATGAGTCAAGCACTCTCCCATTACTCACAATGGGAAAAGACATCCAAATAGAAGAAACTCAGGACACGTTGTTAGGAGAGCACTTAGGATCTGAAACAGTGCCTACAATTGTCACGGTAGAAGTGCCTTCATAGGCATCAGAGGGAAAATCTGATTCTTAGCCACTTTTAATAGAATCATTTTCTCCCCTCCCAGAGGGAACATCTCTGGCTCCCCTAAGGGATTTTTCACTCGCAGTTTATACTGGTGAAAGTGAAAAGCAACCAGGTGAGTCTGTCACTGAAGCAATTCAGTTTACAATGTCAAATATTTTGACAGACTCAACCAGGGATTGGGATTTGCGAACTCCCATTGCACCACCACTGACCTCTCTTGAAGGGGCTAGGGTGATTTCTATTGCAGGTACACCATCTGAGAACTTGGATAGACAGCTAGTGATTAGAGATCAAAATCAAACAAAGAGTGATACACAAGCACGTGAGTTGAGTGAAACACCACTGAGAGAAATTGAAGTGAGTGCACACACTAACACAAACACTACTTCTTTGTTAGCTCAGATAGCTGCTCTACAGAAACAACTGCAAGAAACCCAGGCTGAGAAGGACATTCTTAAAGTACAAGTGGTTGAACGGTCTTCTTCTTCCACCTCTTTAACAAATCAGCTGGGTATGATTAAAGATGATATTGAAGGCTTGAATACTTCTCTCCTACCAAAGATCAATGTTGTTCAGCAATCTCAAGTACTGGTGGCTTCGGACGTCTCTGATCTTACAACTTCAAATGCTCAGCAGATTGATTCTATTACTACTCAAGTGGACTACATTCAGCAAACTGTTGATGAAAATCAATGGTTTAATGAACAAAGGTTTGCAAAGATTGAAGGTGGAATGACGCATCTCAATGAAGGGACGAAGCACCTGTACTATATGATCAAGAATTCACATCAACCCACGGCTGAACAGAAAACATTCTTTGAGGGTGATGATGAAGATGATGCTGATCAAGGAGGAGATAGAGGAGAAAGGAGAGATAGAGGAGATATAAGGGGAACAAGTGAGGTGAATCATAAAGCTGCTACATTCAAATCTGTAGAGGATTCCTCAACTAAGGGGGAGAAGAAATGAGAAGAAAGAGAAGTTGGAGGAGCTTCTGGAAAAGATAAGGGGAAGGGTAAACAACAAGCATCAATGGAGGAGTCTTCTTTTTATGATGCCTACTACTACCATGGTGAACAAGATGATTTCCAATTTGATATGTCTGGTGATCTGGAGAAGACTATCCCTGAAGAACCTATTGGTGAGGAGGAGGTTTAAGAAGTGGCCAACTTTGATGATTGGGAAGATGAAGTTGATCTATATACACCTGATCCCTTATTTCAGAAAGAGCTAAAGAAACAGCAAGCAGATCTAAGAAGAAATGAGGATGAGAATGCCAAGGTCTCCGACATCATATCTCAAAGGCTAAAGATACAAAAGGCTGAACATGAAGACAAACAACGTCTTCATAGTATTCATGTCAAGGAAAGGAGATTGGATGTGAGGATGAAGCAGGGAAGCAATTGAGATAAGGCAAGGGAGATGTTTGATATCCCTCAGAGAAGCACAAACAATGATGGTACTTTTCTGAAGTTGCTTGAGAAGATCAGAACTGTTAATCCGGACAATTTATTATACATGAAGGCTTTGAAGGAAGATATCTTAAGGATTACATCTGCATTTGATCAAGTGAGGCAAGAATTGTATATCTATGTGTCTAGTGCTCTTGAAGGGTCATTCACCGTCTCTCTTGAACTACTACAAAGAAGATCTCTCTCTGAATTGTGGATTCTTATGAGTCAGGTAAAGAGATCTTCATGCTTGAATGAGCTTCTATATGACCGGCTGAGAGATTCTGCAATGAAGGTCAGCCCTCAAGTTGTACACTTTCCTTATGAAGTCAAAATCTACAGAGGTACAACTTTGGAGACTGTAAGGTTGGATCCTGATTCTTTGAAGCTACAAACTGCAATTGGTGAAGTTGGAGAATCTTTTTAGAACTTCTGGGTTTACCACTGTAGAGAAGTCTGAGGTTGCTGATATGATTTCAGACTACTGCACGGAGAAAGTTCCAAGGTATGCTCAGATGAAGAACAGACTGAAGAAGATCACCTCTCAACCAGTAATGCCAAGTAGAGTGGTTTCTGAAAGTGATCGTGTCCTTGATAAAGATCTTCTAGACACCTTGCAAGAAGCTGAAGAAGGTGAAATTAGAGATTAAGGCATGATGTAGTTAGCTCAGTTTTTAATGTTATATGTTTAGAGCTAGGTAAATCAAGATAGGAAAATGTAATCATTTGTTCAGTCTAGAGGAACATCTATCTTGTATTTATCTTTATTGTTTGAATCTGGAAATTGTTATATTTAATCCAGAACCTTTTATTATTTACTTGGCTCTTAAAAGTCCTATCTTTTCTTGTTTTAGTTGAGTTATCCTCTAGAGGTATTTGGTTGTTATTGTCTAACAAACAAATAGGGGGAGATTGAAAGGCATATGTATAGGCCTATTTGTAAACACCGAGGATTCTACTCAACTTTAATTAAGATGTAATAAGTAAATAATAAAAATCAAATGTCACAGGAATCTCAGAAGGTTATATATGTCAAAGAATGAAGATTAAAGTCATCTACAGACTTGAAGTAATTCTACATTTGAAAGAAGTTCAATTTGTTGATCAAGCCTCAATGAAGTATTCAAGGAAGTGGAACTGTTTAAAAGTGACAGAGATTTCAGAAGTGTGACATGAAAAACGTACAGTTTACATTATCCTTTGTTTAGTAAAGGGAGAAAAGAACCACATCTTAAAGTCAAAAGATGAAGAACAGTCATTAAAGTTAGTCACTCATGAACCAGACAGTACATAGAGTGTCAACGTCATTCAGTGGAAGTCCGTCATCAATTTAAGTGGTTCTTAGAATTAGTTTTAATTCTCTGTTAATTTATTCTATAAGATAATTAATTTAATCTATGAATTAATTCTTCCAGAATTAATTCATATATTAAATTAATCAATCTAGATCGTAAGTAATTTTATGTTTAAATTAATTCTCAAGAATTAATTAATTTATTGAATTATTTAAGTCAATAACTTAATTTATTTTAATCTATGAATTAATTCGTTTAGAATTAATTAATTTATTAAATCAATTAAGTAGATAAATTTTCTATTTCTATTTAGTACTAGTGGTACTATCAAATTAATACTAGTAGTACTATCTTAGTTAGTACTACCGATAGTACTACCAATACAACTGGATAGTACTACCGCTAGTACTACCAATACAATTGGATAGTACTACCGATAGTACTACCAAGTGTATTGGTTAGTACTACCAGTATATATTTGAAATGAAATGGCTGGCGCGTGAGTAATTCATTTTGTGAGTTGTTTAAATACAAGGCAGTGATCATTTACACAAGACACTACAGAAAGAATTAAAGATAGAAAGACACAGAACATCAAATTCACTTCTTCTGCCATTAACATTCAACCAACTGCAAAGCTTTCAAGTTAATCATTGTAATCAATTCTAGACATTAATGTTATATCCAATCCACTAGAATTCATCTACTTGTATTGCTTTTATAATCTAGCGGATTATAATCCCTAGAAATTATATTGAACTACTTTTTAGTATTTGATCCTTTTATTACAAATATAGATAAATTCATGTCGAATTTATTCTAGATTTGTTTTAACAAGAACTCTGTAATCTGTACACTGATTTGTAACACCCTTCAAGTTCAATAGAGTTTTATTTAACTTGAATCTTGTTTCATTTTATTCTGCAGTAAATTTGTTATTGTATTTGTTAAATCTTCAAATATACAAATTCGATTAAACGGTACTGTTTGTATTCAACCCCCCTTCTACAAACATATCAGGACCTACCAATGTGGTTGCATCTAGTTGCGGACCGTAAAATTGCAAAAAAAAAAAAAACTTAGAAAAAATAGTATTTTTGATAATTTTTCTATATTTTTTTACTTAATTTAACATTGCCATATATTACACAATTCTAATCTAAATACAGTAGTATTAATAATTCATTTTTTTAATTTAAAACAAATTGAGTTAATTCGTTATAAATAGATAATTTTATTATTCAATATTTTTTAATAAATAAGTAAGAATAATTAAGTAAAAACACGAAATACCATAAAAAAGCTATATTACCTAACAAACTTATAATTTTTCGTCTTTAATAATATAGTATAGATATATAATTCTAACAACTTTATATTCAATAAAATTTATTTTTTATAAGAATAATATTCAATAGTTTGTTTATTAATTTTACTAGCTTAAAACCCGTGCGATGCACGGATTGTTAATTTGTTATTTTATTATTATTATTTTTTAATATTTTATTAATTGTAATTGTGTAAAAAATAAGTAGGCATGTTAAAATAGCTAAACACTTTTAATTAATTAAAAACATTAAAACAAATTTTAAAATAAATAAGTATGAGTTTGCCCGTTTTATTTTTGGAAAATGAGGGGTTTAATAAGAAAAATAATAAATGTAACATATATTTAGTTTAAAAAGGTAAATTCTCGTGATATTTTTGAAAAATGAGGTTTTAAAATTTAATAGTTAAAATTATTTAAATACGTTTTAAAATAAATAAGTAAAGGGTTTTTTGTTATATTTTTGGAAAAAGAATGGATTTTAGTGAGAAAAATAGAAAAAGTAAATTGTAAAATGCAATTTCCCGTGATATATTTAGAAAAGTATGGACTTTGTTAGAAAAAAATATATAATGTGTTTTAGCTGAAAAGATAATTGATTGTAAATAGGTATTTGATTATTTATATTTTAATATTTTTAGTAATTGCATTTGTTAAGAAAAATAATTAGACATGTTAAAATATGTAAACTTTTTAAAAAATAATTATAATATTAAAATAGGTTTAAAAATAAATAACTAAAGGTTTGTCCGTGATATTTTTGGAAAAGGAGGGGTTTTAGTAAAGAAAAATTGAAAAACAAACATGTTTTAGTTAAAACAAGGTGATTGCCCGTGATATATTTGAAAAAGTAGGGGAATTTGTTAGAAAAAATAATTTATTTTAGGTGAAAAAAGTAATTGGTTATAAATAGGTAATATTATTATTTAATAATATATTTCTATAAATAAGTAAGGTTAATTAAGTAAAAACATGAAGTACAGTTAATTAAGGGCGATTAAGTAAAATCACAACGTACCATACCGACCAACCAAATTTTTAATGTTTCGTCTATTATATAATAGTATTGATTCATTAATTATATTCAATAATTATAATACAATTTATTATTGAATAATAATAGTAATACTCAATAATAATATTAAAATATTATCATTACAAATATTATTGTTGAATATTATTATTATATTCAATAAAATATAATAAGTGTAATTAGGATTAGCAAAAAAAACTTTTTTATTGTAATACTATTATAATACGCCAATACCAGTGGCGTATCCCATGTTTCAAAAATATAGCCTCTAAATCTCTTTATAAAGCTCGTAATTGGTTGTACAGTGTAGTAGGCACTGTCTTGTTTCCAGGTCCCACATAAGAAAGACGCAAATGGACTTTCTTTCTTTGACAATATAAACTGAATGGGCTTCCAGACCAAAGTTTAAAATTATTATAATACTATTATAATACAATTACCAATTAAAATTTTAAAATTATTTTCCAAGCAACTGAAAATAGATCATTACTTTTCAAACAGTCATAGGTACTCAATGATTTGTTTTTCCAATTGTAATAATCTAATGAACATAAAATTTGAGCTATAGATGAATTGAGATATCCAATAAGTTCGTTCGAGTATGACTTGGTCCAAACTCGATTAGTTCGGTTGGGTATGTTATCGAACTCAAGTTTGGGAAAAAAAATAAAATTATCAAACAATATTCAATTCGTTAAATCATTGTTTGATTTCGAAAGATAGTTTATTTGTGAATAAGGTCGAAGAAATATTGAAAAGTTTGATTATTTTTCGAGTTGGGCTCGCTTCAAACTCAATAACCTCAATTTTATATATTTTCGAACTCGAATTTTGATAAAAATATTTGTTTGACAATATTATTGAACATTGTTTCGTTCGAAAAGAAATTACTCAAGTTCAATAAGATATCGTCTGTGTTCAATTTGATACATAAGATACTTTGCAAATCGTCATTTATAAAACGTAGTCAAAATTTAGCAAATTTGTGATTACATTACATTAAACAATTTATAAAAAAAACAACCACCTACAAATCTTCATCTACATATTGAAATAACCACAATAATCACATTGCCATCACTTATCACTGGCCTTTCCACCACCACCGCCACCACCACTACAACAAATATCTACAGGTCATCATTATTTGATTGAAAACCAAATACAAGCCAATATCACCATAAAAATCACAAAACTCGAAAAAAATTACCAAGTCATACATTTGAAAATGAGAAAAAAGACCGAGAAGACGAACTGGAAGAAATAAATAATGTGTCATAGAAACATGTGTTGGTGAAGAGTCGATAAAATCGATACAACATAAATAGATTCGAAAAAACTGGGCGGGATTTAAATTTTAATCATGAATGTCTATATATAAAATAGACCACTATTACAAAATTTATCTAAGAAATGATTAATTACTAATTTAACTAATGAACATAAACTTATATACTTTTTATAATACAATGATGTCTTTTATAATTTGTATACCTATATTTAGGTATTAATGAATATATTAATACAATTCGTGTAAATAAGGGATATGTACTTTTTTTTTAATTTTACATTATAATATGAAGTAAAATTAGATAAAGTGAAACACTTAACATCAACAAATGTTAACAGCTTCATATGTCAGAATGAAAAGGTAATGATGCAATAAATATAGAGTCATTAAAATATAGCATGTTCAATATAACTTTAAAATATTTATGACGAATTTAAAGCCCCCATTGCAGGAAGGGACATGCGACCAGTATCTTGAAAATTTGAAAGTCAACATATAAAAACAATCTGGCACTTACTTTATCTTTGAATGAAAAAAACATATGGTGCATGACAATACTGTCTACTTTGCTACAGACGTGGTTGAGGAAATTCAAACTTCCGGAGGTTTTACACCATCACAAAAATCTGAAATCAACTCATATAACGTTCATTCAGTCATGGTGAATGTACAAATTTTAATTAAAACAATTAGTTGTGAAATATCTATGGGATCATATTTCGTACCCCTTATAATCAATTATTTATTTTTTTATTTTGAAACAGGTGTCTGATTCTTCTAACAATGACAATGCTATTGATGATACTCTGTAGTTAAAACCAGGAACAAATTAACGCATCTGCATAAATGATAATGGAGCTAATAATAAGAATAAATCAAAAATAGTTTAGGGTGTTCAATATTTTCATCCATTTGGCATTGATGTTACGTTCCAAACAGTTTATAACTTCTTATTTTTGTGTGAGTTTGTCATTTTAATTAATTGAGGCATTGGTTGTATCTTCGCATATATAAATTTCGGTTACAAATGTTTATTTTCTAATAAAACTATATTCGTTTAGCATATATCATATTTACTGATACATGTACATGTGTTAGAATAATTCGTAAAGATATGTGGGAAAAAAAATATTGGAAACAGGTTTGATTTTAAAAAATTCCTTAAAACTTAAATAAAATTATCGAGTTATAATATAATGGATTTAGAACTTTTGACATAGTGCTTTCGGTACGTAGAACGGGTAAAATACTAGTATTATATATTTCTTGGTAATGATTCATATGTGTATGGTAACAGTTACAATAACTTGCATGTTAAATATCAGTTTCTATAACTTGGTCTATTGATCGTGTTCAATGACAGGGTATGTTGAGGCCGGTACACTTGAAGTGTCACCAAACCATAATTATCTTGCCTATACACTTGATATAACTGGGGCTGAATGGTACATGCTTCAAGTTAAGAACCTTAACACTGGTATTCTCGAGAATGTCAGAGTTAACTTTTATAACGGAAGGAAGAAAGATTATAATAGACGTAAAGAAAGAACACATATAGGCAGCGAGACCCCCGAAGTCCCAGCGTTTGGGGCATTACTGATTCAAGGCATATTTTAACAAATCTCCACCTTGACTTGAATCCTCTCACAAAAAAACAGATGTACCAGATGCACCATAATAATGCCAGATGTACCAGAAAAAACTCTTCTGCCTCAGATTTTTGCCCTAAAAGGGCAATCAACAACTCCGAACATTTAGAAAGTCCAAACAATGTTGAAACTTGCTATGTGGAACCGGCTTGGTGAGCATATCAGCTGGGTTATCAGCAGTACCCACTTTGTTCACCTTGATTCTCTTTTCACTTCTTAGAAAAGGATATCTTACATCTATGTGCTTAGTCCTCTCATGATGGACTTGATTCTTATCTAAACAAATTGCACCGAGACTGTCACAATACACTGTAGCCTGATCATGATGTAGACCCAAATCACTGACCAATCCTTTCAACCAGATTCCTTCTTTTGCTGCTTATGTCAATGCCATGTACTCTGCTTCTGTAGTAGACAAAGTCACTGTAGGTTGCAGAGTAGCTTTCCAACTAACAATTGAACCACCCAGAGTGAAAGCATAACCAGTCATAGATCTTCTACTGTCAACATCTCCAGCATAATCAGAGTCTGAAAACCCTGTCACCAAACACTCTGTATCACCTCCATAAATGAGACCAACATCAGACGTACCTGTTAAGTACCGAAAAACCCTCTTCACAGCTTGCCAATGCTCCTTGCCTGGTTCACCCATAAACCTACCAACAACACTGACAGACTGTACAAGATCAAGTCTAGTGCAGACCATTGCATACATCAAGCTTCCTACTACACTAGCATAGGGAACTCGAGACATGTACTCCTTTTCCTTAGCAGACTTAGGTGCAAAAGCAACAGACAGATGTGCATTTGCAGCACTAAGATTGTTTATGGGCTTTGCTGTAGACATGCCAAATCTTGACAAAATCTTCTGAATGTATCCCTTCTGTGATAAGAAGAGTTTTCTTTTGCTTCTATCCCTATATATCTCCATTCATAGAATTTTTCGAGCCGCACTCAAATCTTTCATTTCAAACTCAACACTAAGGAGACCCTTCAATTTCTGAACATCAGACTTGTTCTCTGCAGCTATCAACATATCATCTACATACAAGACCAAATAAATCAAAGAACCCTTTGCCGCCTTACTATAATAAACACAACAATCATACAGACTCCTGTTGTAGCCAATACCTATCATATAGCTGTCGAATTTCTTGTACCATTGCCTCAGAGACTGCTTTAGTCCATATAAGGACTTCAATAACTTGCAAACATAGTCTTCATTACCAGGAACCTGAAAACCATCTGGCCGAGTCATGTATATCTCCTCTTCCAACTCTCCATGCAGAAAAGCTGTCTTCACATCTAGTTGTTCAAGCTCCAGATTCTGATGTGCAACTATTGCTAGTAGCACCCTGATGGAAGTATGTCTGACCACTGGAGAAAAAAATTTCATTGTAGTCTACTCCCTCTTTCTGAGTGAGCCCTCTAGCTACTAATCGAGATTTATACTTGATACCCTCAACAGATGTTTCTCCTTCCTTCTTCTTGTAGACCCATTTACAAGTGACGATCTTTCTGTCTCAAGGCCGCTTGACTAATTCCCAAGTCTGATTCTTATGAAGTGACTCCATTTCATCTCCCATTGCAGCAAACCATTTGGTAGACTCAGTACATGTAACTGCTTCTTTGTAGGCGGATGGCTCATCAGAGTTAGGATCCACATCTTCAGAAACCTGTAGTGCATATGCTACCATATCTTCAAAACCATATCTCTTTGGAGGCACCCCATAATTTGCTCTCATTGATCGATCAAGAGCCAAACTGTGCTGATTCACTACTGGTAATGATGAAACTGATGATTCTGATTCTGATTCTGGTTGTTGAACTTCAAGTTGTGGTTCACTCTCATCTTGAGTGACTTGCTGCTACACCTGTTTTTCAACACTACCACTTTCTGGCACAATAGTAGACTTCATAGTAGGGTTAAACATAGAATTTTCATCAAAAACTACATTTCTACTTAGTATAACCCTGTTTTCAGATGGAGACTAGATTCTATAACCTTTAACCCCATCCCCATAGCCTAAAAATACTCCCTTTTTAGCCCGTGGCTCCAATTTACCCTCATTTACATGATAATAAACAGTACAACCAAACACTATTAAATCAGAGTAATCAGCAAGCTTACCAGACCATTTCTCAATATGAGTTTTGAGATGAATACCTGTGTGAGGTCCACGATTTATCAGATAACATGTTGTACTAACTACTTCTGCCCAGAATCTTCTAGTTAGTCCAGCATTAGAGAGCATGCACCTAGCTCTCTCCAGAAGTGTCTGATTCATACGTTCTGTTACACCATTCTGCTGTGGTGTATCCCTGATTGTATGATGCCTAACAATCCCTTCATTCTTGCAGAACTCATCAAACTCAGATGAGCAAAATTCTAGACCATTATCAGTTCGCAGCCTCTTAATCTTCTTCCCTATTTGATTCTCCAATAATGCCTTCCACTGCCTAAAAATCTTAAAGACTTCACTTTTATACTTCATGATGAACAACCAAGTCATTCTTGAGAAATCATCAATCATTGACACAAAATATTTGTGACCCCCTAAAGACTCCACCCGGGAAGGACCCCAACAATAAGAATGGATATAATTAAGTGTGTCTTTTGTTCTGTGTGTTGCTTTAGGAAACTTGCTACGATGTAACTTTCCAAAAGCACAATGTTCACAAAACTCAAGACCTGTGACCTTATGACCACAAAGAAGATCAGCTTTTGACAGAATTTGCATCCCTCTTGCACTCATGTGACCAAGCCTCATGTGCCACAACCTGGTCATGTTTTCCTTATCAATCTCCGAGGACGCGACATCAACAGAACCTGATAATGTAGAACCTTGAAGAAGATACAAGGTACCACGTTTAACACCTTTCAAAACCACATCAGAACCCTTGTAGACATGTAGAACTCCACCTTCACCTTGAAAATTGAAACCCTTGTTGTCTAACATACTCAGAGATATCAAATTCTTCGTCATAAGTGGAACATGCCTAACATCATTCAATGTGCAGAATTTACCATCATGTGTCCGAATTTTAATCGAGCCTATTCCAACCGTCTCACAAACAAAACTGTTACCCATAGAAATTTTTCCACCGTTTACTTGCTCGTAGGTTGTAAACCACTCCATGCGCGGACATACATGGTAAGACGCTCCAGAGTCAAGGATCCACACATCAGAGTGATGCGTGTGCTCATCATCAACTAGAGCAATATCTTCTTCAGAATTGGTACCAGCTACAATAGCATTACCTGTAGCAGCAGTACATGTCAATTTATCCTGTTGCTTCTTTTTCTTGGGACAATCAGATTTCCAGTGTCCCTTCTCTTTACAGTAATTACAGACATCATTAGATTTCAGACCCTTAGAAGCTGGTTTCTTGAATTTATTCTTCCCCGGCTTTCCATGTCCATTACTCCCGCTGGCTACTAACCCAACAGCTTGATTATCTGCACCTGTACTAGCTGCCTTATGGCGCAGCTCTCTAGAATGAAGAGCATATCTAACCTCCTCTAGAGAAATAATATATTTACCAACAATAAATGATTGCACAAAATTCTTATACGATAATGGTAAAGAAACTAACAGAATTAAAGCAGCATCCTCATCTTCAATTTTAACATCAATATTACGCAATTCTAATAAGATTGTGTTTAACTGATCTAAGTGATCTCGAAGAGGCATACCTTCCTGCATTCGCAGATTAAACAGACGTTGCTTCAGAAGCAACTTATTTGTTAAAGACTTTGTCATGTAGAGACCTTCAAGCTTCAACCACAAACTAGACACGGTATCCTCCTCCGCGATTTCAGTAATAATATCATCTGCAAGGCATAACAAAATTGTTGAGTGTGTCTTTTCTTCTAGACTGGCCATCTCAGCGCTTTGAGGATCCGTCGATTTCTTTTTCAACAGCGCCCAGATCCCCTGTTGCTTTAACAAGGCACGCATCTTGATTTGCCACAGACTGAAACTATTCATCCCAGTATATTTGTCGACCTTCACGTTAATACCACCAGACATCTTTCTCACCGAAACCGCTCTGATAAAAGTTTGTTATAACGAAAGCAAGAAAGATTATAATATACGTAAAGAAAGAACACATATATGCAGAAGAGAAAAGTTTTATTGATCTTGAGGATACAGATTACACCATATATCTAGGTTATGACCTAGAGAGTTTATATAGTACTCTCTAGGCGGTTACAGAAAAGCCCAGAAAATAGGCCCATCGGGGACCACGTTGGGTCCCCGAACCCCTAAACCAGGGCGCTTCGCCATTGACCCCGACTCGTAAACAGGTCAGCGAGACCCCCAAAGTCCCATCGTTTGGGGCATTACTGATTCAAGACATATTCTAACATTAACCGTGTTGAACAATTGAAGTGGGCTCAAGATAATTGCACTTTGTTTTATACAAGACCTGTTGATGACACGTACTGGGCTCAGATACACTGAACTTTTCTTATCAATTAATTTAGTCGTTCATTGGGTATTTTCATGGATCTAACAAATTATTAGTTGAACAGGGTGAAATGCTATGCACCAGGACAAGATCCTATCAATAATATCACACTATTCTTTTTATGTGTAAGATACTAAGAGTTGTGTTTGAATTGTGTCTTTTACCAATACCAATGTAATTAACTTGAGGTTTATGTCATAGATGCAACCAACGTTCAAGGTGGTTTGCGTAGAATTCACAAGCGCATTCCTGATGTAGAATACTGTTTGGAACATCATCATCATGGCTTTTTTTATGCTCTTACGGATCAGCCTCTTTCTGAGGATGACTACTTTTATTACATAGTTAGATGCCCAGTGCAGGATGTACATGGAGCTAAATGGGAGGTAAACTTTATTCGCATTTTCATAATTTTAACTTTGACTTCGTAAATCTTTGGTGATTATCTGCATAGAAACTCATAATGACCAGTAAGGAAATACAGGTGGAACAAGTTTATCTTGATCATGTTTTCAAATTACATGGTTGGCCTAGAAGTATAGTCAGTGATAAGGATGCTGTGTTCCTGAGCCATTTCTGGCAGTCCTTGTTTTTTCTTCATGGTATTGAGGTGTTATTGTCTTCTTCTTATCATCCAGCCACTGATGGACAAACAGAGGTAGTTAACAGGTGCCTAGAAACTTACTTAAGGTGCATGTGTGGTGAACAACAAAAGAATTGGACTTTCGTACTGTTACTATCATACTGTTACAAAAGAATTGGCTGAGTGGTGGTATAACACTCACTATCATACTGTTACTAAGAAAACTCCTTATGAATTGGTTTACAATCAACCCCTACCTTTGCACTTACCTTATTTAGCTGGGGAGTCCATGAATAGAGAGGTGGATATGAGCTTACAAAGAAGGGAAGAGATGATCAGTAGTTTGAAGTCTCAATTGCAAAAAGCTCAAGAGAGAATGAAGCATTACAGTGACCAACACAAATCTGAAAGAGATTTTGATGTGGGAGATTGGGTATGGTTGAAGCTTCAACCCTATAGATAACAATCAGTTCAAGTTAGAAAGAATCATAAATTGTCACTTAAGTACTTTGGACCTTTTCAGGTTTTGGCTAAGATTGGTAAGGTTGCATATAAGCTTAAACTGCCAAGCTCAGCTCAGATTCATGACACTTTTCATGTTTCTCAGTTGAGGGCCTTCCATGGTAACTTACCTCTTACTGCTCGCATTTCATCATGGATGCATCACCCTTCTGATTCAAATGTGAGGTTGCATGTTGCTATCTTGGACAGAAGAGTGGTTAAGTTTCAGAACAAGGTTCAAGTCCAATTTCTTATTAGTTGGGCTGGTCTGTCAGAGCATGAGGCTACATGGGAGATTGCTGAAGATTTTGAGAAACGATTTCCTCAGTTTGTGACAAATTCTGCAAACCGTGCTTGATAATCTTGGCTGTTGGCTGTCATTGATTGTTCCTGCTGCACTTATGGGCAAGTTCTTTTGAAGGGGGAATGAATGTTAAAGATGAAAGTAATTTTAGAATTTCTATTTTAGAAATAAAATAGAAATAAAAAGAAGTAATATGTTGGCGGGAAAATCAGTTAGTTTGTTAGAATTGGACAGAATATAAACATTGGGTACTCATTTGGGTACATTTTCATTTCTCATCTTATTCTCTCTCTCTCATTCTCATCTCTTTCTCTCTATATCTCTCTTATCTCTTTCAAACTGTATTAATAACAAACATTCTTGTGTTAGGAGCGTAATACAGTTATGACATTCTTGGAAGAGTTTTTAAATTAGAGGATTGTCATGTGTATAGTTAAAATACAAACTGCTAAAATAACTAATTCAATCTACTACCTCCGCGGACAACTGATCATGGATAATAATTAAATAATCTCTTATTAGATAAGAGTTGCTTGTTTTCCGGTTATGTTTGTAATTGAACTAAAATTGTTGCCTTGTATCCTTCTTTTTTGAGGTTGGGTGAATTTTCTTGGTGATGATTGCATTTAGCAATGCATGTGTTAAATGTAATATGATTGTATGATTTTTATTTGTACTAAGATTGAGATTCTTTTCTTTTCTCCTGAATATTAATTTTGGATTGAACAGGTTTTATTACGAGTACATTCGAACACCCAATTTATTGCAGGAAATTAGCAACTGAGAAGAAAGATTGGTTTCAAACTGCTGACAATCATGTAACGTGTGAATCATCAAAGGTGCAAATTTTGCTTGACTACAATGAACTTGTAAAAAAAATATGGTGAGTGGGGTGGGGGGCGGGGGGGTTGTAATGAATAATGACAATGATGTTTGATGCAAGAGTGTTGTACTCTACCACGCTTGCGGGTTCAAACGGGTGCTTGAGTGTGTTTAATTAATAAAGAAAGTATTGTATTTTGGGTTTCTTCTTTGATAAACAAAATTCACGTAAACATTTGATTGTCTGAAAGAGTAGGAAATTTTGTGTTGAAGTATCTGCTGATGAATCTTAAGTAATGTATGTGATCTTGCATTCTGTATGTGATCTTTAAAGGGTCTTACTTAACTTCTGGCTTTTGGCCATGTGTGCAAGACTACCAAAACTTATTCATGGGTTTTGGTTTATGTGTTTATATGTTCATGTTGACTCATTTACAGACCTATACTTTTCTTACGTGGACATATTAATAATTACTTATTCATGCGTTTTCAGAGTCATGTTTCTTCTATTACTTGGTCTATTGATTGTCTTCAATGACAGGGTATTTTGAAGTTGAGACAATTCGAGTGTCACCAAACCATAATTATCTTGCTTATACACACTTGACACAACTGGAGCTGAAAGGTTCGTACTTCAAGTTAAGAACCTCAGCACTGGTATTCTCGAAAACTTGAGAGTCGATGAAGTTGTTGACTTGGTGTGGGCTCAAGACGGTTGCACTTTGTATTATACCATATCTGATGAAAGCAAACGGCCTTGCAGGCAATTTTTTTAAAGTAATTTATTTAGTCTTTCGTATTGGTATTTTCATAGTTCTAACTAACTGTTAGTTCAACAGGTTGCAATGCTGTACACTGGGACAATATCCTATCATTAGTAACATTTTATTTACAGAAATGGACTCAACCTTCTATGTGGATATCGCTACGACTAAGGATGAAAATTATATTACTGTAAATTCTTT
Organism: Heracleum sosnowskyi; assembly: GCA_030848705.1. NCBI lineage: Eukaryota > Viridiplantae > Streptophyta > Magnoliopsida > Apiales > Apiaceae > Heracleum > Heracleum sosnowskyi. The sequence continues at coordinate 111,399,690 of CM061244.1, read as the reverse complement.
CTCGAAAACTTCATCAGAGGTCTGGAATGAACCCCAATCCTCCTAGGTCCCCTCTTTTTATGTATAAGAGTTGTGATTTCTAAAGGTGTCTTCTACTAAAACTTATGTAGTTGTACTTCAGGTTTATATTTTAGATGCAACCAACGTCCAAGGTGGTTTGCATAGAATTCACAAGCACATCCCTGGTGTGCAATACTTTTTGGAACACCATCGCCATGGCCCTTTTTATGCTATTACGAATCAGCCTCTGTCTCGAGATACGTTCTTGTCACCTGGAAAATATTATATAGTTAGATAGATGCCCAGTGCAGGATGTACAGGAAGCTAAATGGGAGGTAAACTTTATTCTTTGGTAATTAGGCATTTTTATAATTTCAAACCGATTTTGTTAACTTCTGGTGATTAGCATAAGACTCTTAATAATTATATTGTTCCATTTGTATTACATACTTGAGCACTTTCCATCATTACATTCTTATATCCTGAAATTAAACAATCGATTTTCATGGTTTCTATAATTTCTACAACTTTCTTCTTCCTCTTCTTTAGTTTAATACAATTTTTCTCAGACCTCGACTAAAGTGGGCATGGATGGGAACTCATTGTCTACTACCAATATATCTACATTTTGGAATATGACTACTTAGGTGTTGCAAACAAATTTATAAAAGTATATCTAAACAATAACATATATAAATGATTAAGCACTAAATATAATCATCTTGTGATCGGCATCAATAAATCGCTTGTGAAAAAGTACAGATTTAAAATAGGCTCAGGTGTTTAGTCTCAATCCTTATAATTGGATTAAGTTCCCTGTAAATCATAGAAATCCAAATGTGCGTAGACTCATAATAAGTCACATGAAATATGAAAGCAGATGATAATGATGTAATCCATCTAATGTGAATGTGATCCATATCTAAGTGTTGGGCGTCAGGTAAGACAGCTAATGTACCTCCATACTTTCCTATATCTTCCAGCACAACAAGAGACTAAGCTCGAGCATTAAACTACTTGGATTTTACTTCCTACTCACCTGTTATCACCTTTAAAGATTATGTTTATCTGCTCCTTATATTCGATTGCTTCCGTCTTTCTCTTGCTAAAATTCCAAACAAAAAATTGTATGCTTAATTAGCATCTAAACTGATAATATATATACATGATTATAAAACTAAATAAAAATCACATCATGTATGGATATGTGTTTTCACAAATGTACCCCGTCCCATCAATTGAATCAAACACTTTTAGGCAACAAGATCCACTGTCCGATCTAGAGCAAAAGTTGGTAATGACTGAACCACCTCCCTGAACTTGTAACCCCCTACTGGAATCTAAAAATTTGTTTGCCGATTATTATATAACTCTCCCGTGGAAGTTTACTAAATATGTGGTCAGGGTCCAAATTATATTTGCGGTTAAGTGCATCCAGAGACATATTTTGTCAAGTGCAGATGCCCGATGTGATTGTTGATTATGACACGTTGAGACATACTTTTTCCATTGTTCATCATGATGAGGTTGTAAGTGATAACTCGTGGGCATATATTCATGAAAAAGACGGTTCTGAACTTGTAAACACCAGTAGTGAAAAGGGCGAAGATGTCATAGTTAATGAAGGGCAGAAATGGAGTGATTTTTCTGATGCATATCGTTGTGAAGTAAAGGAATTACTTGTTTCTCACGATGGTGTCAAAATTCCTTTAACTGTCTTGTACTCTCCTAAAGCACATTGCAAGGCAGTCTCCTGGACTTCTAGAAGGCTATGGAGCATATGGGTATGTGCTCGATAAAAGCTGGAGCACAGACCGACGAAGCTTACTTGATCGTGGCTGGGTGATTGCATTTGCTGATGTAAGGTATATATCAAGTTTGTTAATATAATGATAAATATCCCCGGAAAACTTTGATGTTTGAGTGGATGTTGAAGGGGTAAGTTTGGTCAGTGTTGCTGTTTTTCGTCCAACATTGAAGTCAAGCTAGTTCAATGTTGATATATCATGGTTCATAACCATTCACTGCAGTCTCACTTTCAATTTCTTAATCTGGCTATATAGAAAGCTATCTACTGATTTGTTCACTGCATATACATTGATGTCATGATTATTGAAAATTGTTCATCAATTTTGGCCTGACTTGTTTTAACTGCGCAGAGGTGGTGACACTGGTGCTCATTGTTCATGGGAGTGGTTTGAATAAATCAAACTCTATAGCTGATTTCGTGTCATGTGCTGAGTACTTAATTAGTAAAGGTTATGTTCACAAGTCTCGGCTTGGTGCTTTTGGAGGTAGTGCTGGAGGTCTTCTTGTTGGTGCAGCCGCTAATAGGAATCCAGAACTTTTTCGAGCTATCATTTTGAAGGTAAAGGCCACTGCAAACTTCAAAAACATACACATCTTGTTTTTACTTGGCTGATTCCTGGTGGGAATATATGGTCTTTAACATTAATTACATATAAAAACAAAAAACGAGGATGATATTGATGAAGTTATCATCCATTATCTTATCTTTGTAATGTGAATAAAGATGTCAGTTGACTCATGTTGTGTGACTTTACTCTTGCATCAGAATCCATTTCCTGACGTTTGTAACACATTATTGGATCCTGGTTTGCCTACCGCAATAAAATCAGACCGTGAAGAATTTGGGAACCCTAAGATACGATCCCACTTCTTATCGATTTTCAGCTACTCTCCTTATGACAACATACCAACTGGAATTTGCTGCCCTGCGATGCTTGTGACAGATTCAAGGTAACTTGCATTTGCGTATTCCATATAATATATCCACACTTGCATTCACAAACATCTGCCAGGGAATGTTATCCTCGTTAACAATATTTTGTTGATCAATCTCAGAGTTGGAGTCTGGGAATCTGCAAAATGGGTGGCTAAAGTAAGAGAAAATGCATGTTCAGATTGTTCTAAAGCAGTGATACTAGAGACAAATATGAAATGTGGGCATTTGGGTGAACCTGGGAGGCTTACAGAATTTGAGAAATATGCATATCAGTATGCTTTTATGATGAAAGCTATGGGCCTAATGAACACGCCTTACGCAATTTGAGAAATTTGTTTATCAGCATGCTTTTCTGGGGAAAGCTATGGGCCTAATGCATAAGGATTTTAATTAATTAAATGTCGTTAACATTATTATTTTACTATACACCTCTCAAATTTGTAAATGCATTCCGTTATCCTCACTTGTAAGGCTATATAATAGTTCGGCATTATGCTTGTTCTTAGTGAAAACTGTTAACCAAAGTAGTTATATCAAAGCTATATATATCAGTTTGTTGTACTATTCTTTATCACTAGTCCTAGAAAGGACCTGTTAGCAGAATTACGAGGCATTATTGTTTCTTCGTCTGTAACCTAAAAAACACTTATTATTAAACGTGTCCAACGAGATCGAGTCTAGTTTTTCAGTTGCAGGTTCTTTACAAGAGTAGTTCCTTATTCAGGGCACATACCATTCTCTGACAGCATTTCTCTTCGTCTTCGACATAATTGCAGCACAACCAGCACCAGATCCTTTGCCTTCCCCGAGTAAATTTTAGGAAACACAAACTATAATATTAAAGAACTTTGTTGCTATATGTTGAATACCATTAATCTGACTAATATATTGCTGTTATGTTAGTAAGTATATACCAAAAGAAAAAATGCCCTAAGCACCTATGAGTACTCATTGTAACAGATTCCATAAATTATGATTTCAAAATTTTATGAGATTTTAATTATACTAGTAGTTGATAAGTACCAGAGCCAAGTAGGGGATGAGAGAAATATACTAATATTAGAATATTAATTTCATTAAATTAATAAGTACTTATTATTTATGTATAGATTTGTAGAAAATTGAATATGAAATCAGGATGAAATTATATAAAAAATAATTTTTACTTCATTATGTAATTATTAAAAATGGAATCTGTGGTAATTTCAAAAAAATTAAACAAAATAAATAAATTCTGATTATGTAATTGTATGGAATTGAAACTCAAATCTAGTACTCTCCTACGCATAAACGTAATTTCCTTTGTATCCAAAGTAATCGATTTAAGTACGAAACTGGCAAACTAAAGAGTTGGCTCAAATACTCTCTCTAAATGAGAGTCGACTAACGTAGCCGCCGCCGCCCCCTACCTCTTCTCCGACCCTCCCTCCTCCTCCCTCACCACCCATCTCCTTCCCCGCCATCAATCCCTCTCTTTCTTTCAATAAAATCGAGTTTTATCCTCGAATTTGTTTCTTGTTTCTTGTTTCAATAAGAAAAGCCATAGATCTAACCATCAGAGCTTCCGTTGTCCTTCTTCTCAGATTCAAGCGGGTGGATTTTCGGTTCCTCTTGTTTTTGTGGTTTCGCTCCGGATCTAAGGATTGCTTGTTTTAGTTGATCTAAAGTTAATTCGGATCTAAGGTTTCTAAGCCTTTTCCGATTGTAAGATCGATTTTGTTTTGTTGATTTTGTCTCACCGCTTGTTTGTGTGAGTTTGTTTTTGTCTCACCGTTTGTGTGAGTTTTGGTGCTAGATTATATTATCTTGGAGGCTTGTACGGATAATATGGATAAACACTTTGATGAAGTGTTAGTGTGTTACACACATAGGTCTGCGAATATTGTAGCTTATTGTTTAGCAAGGGCGACATATTCTATGTCAGGTTTTTCAGAGTGGAATGTTTCTGCTCGAGATTGTATCATCTGTTACTTTAAGATATTTTAATGCAAGTACGATTTTATCAAAAAAAAAACGTAATTTCCTTTATTAATTAAAAGTATAGATCGAATATTTTAAACTTCAGATTTTGCCAATTAATGTTGATCGATCGTGTGTCTTTTTTAGAAGAGTAATGTTGTGCATCCAAAAATTATTCCTAAAATATTTAAAAAATGATGCGGACGACACATGATTTTTTTTAATTCGTGGACGCATATTAATGCACACGGGTCCCATATTATTATTAGGAAACTTACTATTCTAAATTCATTTGGTAACAATTTTTTAGAATAGTTTTGGAATCTTTTGCATTTTTTTTTAGAAAAACAAGGTCATGAATATACAAATTTGACATTAGATTGGGCATATCAATTTAGAGTAATGTAGAACACCCAACAAAATTTTTTTGGTGGCGCATCTATACTCTTTATTAATAAGCAAAACAATGTGAAAATGATGCGCGGTATTAAAGTATCAAAGTACCAAAATACCAAATTTGGTTACCAAAGTACCAAATTTGGTTATCGCTTAACCCGGTTCGATTCCTCGCAACTACATAATTATACAAGATTTATTTACTTTAAATTCTTTAACTTCATCCAGGGTTCGATTCCTTACGACTACGTAATCCAAAGGACCAAAGTACCAAATTTGGTTACCAAAGTAACAAAGTACCAATTTGGTTATCACTTAACCCGGGTTCGATTCCTCGCAACTACATAATTATACAAGATTTATTTACTTTAAATTCTTTAGCTTCATCCAGGTTCGATTCCTTACAACTACGTAATTATACAAGATTTATTTATTTACTTTAAATTCAATATACTCTTTATTAATAAGCAAAACAATGTGAAAATGGTGCGCGGTACTAAAGTACCAAAGTACCAAATTTGGTTATCACTTAACCCGGGTTCGATTCCTCGCAAATACATAATTATACAAGATTTATTTATTTTAAATTCTTTAGCTTCATCCAAAGTTTGATTTCTTACAACTACGTAATTATACAAGATTTATTTATTTATTTTAAATTCAATAGTTTCATCGAGCGTTAGATTCTTTGCAACTTATTTATTTACTTTAATTTCTTTAGCTTCATCCGGGGTTCGATTCTTTCCAACTACGTAATTATACAAGATTTATTTATTTACTTTAAATTCAATAGTTTCATCGAGCGTTAGATTCTTTGCAACTACGTAATCATACAAGATTTATTTATTGACTTTAATTTCTTTAGCTATATGGACAGTTCGATTGTCTATAACTACATATTTAAATAGTTATTTATTTATTATATATTTTTATCATTCAATTCTCGAGAACTACATTTTTAAATAATATTTATTAATAATTTATTAATACTAATATTTTAATGTCGACTCATGCTCGGCCCGTGCTTGGCACGGGTTATAAGCTAGTATATATAAACACAAATTATTACTATATTTTTATTAGAAAAGTTACCAAGTAAAGGAGATTTGAAATTTTTTTTGAAAATTTTTGTATGGTGCTCTACATTTTTCATCAATTTATTAACTTTTAATTTGTATTAACCATCATGTTTCCTTTTATGACCTAAGATGTTTTCATCCCTATATAAAGGGTGTTTCCTTTTATGTACATGCTTTGCTAGCTAGGAACAAAAACCAATCTCCAGCCCCCTAAAATCCCATCAACCTGAACCTAATACATTCTTCTCCATGATGCTCCGGGCAACACTGTATAATGCAAGAAGATCAATAAATAAGACCAGTATATCTTCAGTTTTAATTGTATTACTTGACACACACTCTACTCCTTTTTCGACCTCATGCAAAACCCAACATAATACTAGTATATATCAAACAACAAGACTTTCTACTCCTCCTCCTCCTGTCCCCAAAACAGTACCCTTCAAATTGTCTGCTCACAAAAAAAAATGGCAAGACCCGTACCATTGGATGAAAAAAAAGAACGATCCTGACTTCATTAAGTATCTTGATGAAGAAAACTCATATGCAGATACTTTTATGGATGATACCAAAAATCTACAACATGTTTTTTATTCTGAGATGACTGCCAGAGAACCTTCAAACAAATTTACTTCTCCTCCTCAACTCTCCGGACCTTGGTATGCATATGTATCATGTCATGTATTTCGAATACTGTTGTTAGGGCCTGGCTAAGAAAATCAGTAAATTATTTATATATATTGAGTTCAGGCTCGTCCAGTCGTCCTTAAAAAAGTAGTACAGCCTTTTTTTTATTCCCTTAAGATCTTAGATAACCGGGGGAAAAAAACTTCTGCTATCTGTAATATGTTTTTATTTTTTATGTGTATTGAACATTGAGGTTGAGAGAGTCTTGTTTTTGTATTATTAATTTTATGTCTAAACAGGTATTACTACGAGTATATTCCAGAGAGCAAGGACTACTCGATTTATTGTAGGAAATTAGCAACTGAGACGAATGATTGGTTTCAGACTCCCAGCAATCATGTGACTGGTAAATCGTCGGAGGTGCAAATCTTGCTCGACTACAATGAACTTGTAGAACAATATGGTGTGTTTATTCTTACCATTTTATATTAATGATGCTTGACTCGAGAGTTTCTTTTAAAAGCAGAATTTGCAGCATCCAAAAGAGTATGAAATTCAGTATCTGCTGATAAATATACGAAGTTATGTATCTGCATGCATGTTCAATGGACTCACTTAATTTTACCAAAACTAGACGAGTTTGGTTTGTGATTCATATGTTAATGTCCATATTTAAATGCAGACCTAGACATGATTTCTTCCGTGTGTGATAACAGTCATAATTACTTGCATGTTTAATACTGTCATGTTTCTAATACTTGGTCATCTGTTGATTGTCTTCGTCTGTTGATTGTCTTGGATGACAGGGTATGTTGATGTCGGTACACATGAAGTGTCACCGAACCATAATTATCTTGCTTATACACTTGATACGACTGGAGATGAAAGGTTCATGCTTCAAGTTAAGAACCTCAAAACTGGTATTCTCGAGAACTTCAGAGTTGATGATGTTGATGATCAGTTGGTGTGGGCTCAAGATAATTGCACTTTATTCTACACCGTATCTAATGATTACCAACTGCGTTACAGGCAAATTTTCCTGTCAATTTATTAAATCTTTCACATGGGTATTTTCAGAGATCTAACTAATTGTTAGTTGAACAGGGTGGAATGCTATACACCGGAACACGATCCTATCAATAATATCATGATATATACAGAAAAGGACCCAAAATTCAGCGTGGATATTTCTAGTACCAAAGATAAAAATTATATAACTGTGAATTCTAAGTCAAAAACTTCTTCAAAGGTCCTATATAAAAACCCTTCTTTTCATGTTTGTATGGTGTCCTTTTACTAATATTTATGTAGTTTTCCTTCAGGTTTATGTCATAGATGCAAACAACGTCAAAAGTGGTTTGCATAGAATTCAAAAGCGCGTCCCTGGGATACAATACCGTTTGGAACATCATCATCATGGTTTTTTCTATGCTCTCACTGATCGGCCTCTTTCTCGGAGAAAGTCATTGGCAACCGGAAACCGTTACGTAGTTAGATGCCCTGTGCAGGATGTGCATAAAACTAGATGGGAGGTAAATTTTATTCTAACATATAATTTAAAACCTTGATGTTTCATTAAACGACGACCAGTTACCCTGAACCAGATAACGGGAAGAAGCCAAGATTTAAAGTGCATGCATTAAACTGCTTCAATTTTTCTTCTTACTGTCTGCTCCTTATTCATTTACTTCTGTTTTTGACTTTTTTCTTGCTAGACCGTTCTTGTACCAGGTGAAGATGTCATCATAAAGGACATTGACATTTTTAATGAATATCTGGTCCTCGAACTTAAAAGAAATGGTTTTCCGGTAATGTGTTCTATTAAATTGCCAATTGATGGAAGTTCCAAGGTATAATATCTACTTCTTCAATTTGTAATCTAAAACCTGCCATGTAATTCTGCTTCATGTACCCATTTTTTCCTCTCTTTTAATTGAATTTTGAATCTTTTGATATTGACTTATTTTATGTAATTTAAGTTGAGTTGGTGTTGGTGTGTAGAAAGCAATGAAGAATATTGATGATCTTGACCCGTGGTATTTCCCCCTGCCATCAAATCTCTGTACAATTGTTCCCGGTTCAAACTATGACTTTATGAGCTCCCGGTATCGTGCTGACGTCTCATCTCCAATGGTATGATCAATCTTCGATATAGTTTTGGGAATAAAAAAAGTTTCTACTTGATCAACATCGTTAATGTTAAAATGTTACATAATCAAAAAGCTAAGTATGATTCACATGTTGTATGAATATGTAACTTACATATATACTTTATACAAGTTTCATATATTTACATGTCGCGGAGAGGATCCTGTCCTAGTTCAATGGAATCAAACAATTGTAAGACTCAAGATCCACTGTCCAAGCGTTGTCTGATAAGTAATATGTGATCACCAGAAGTTCCCACATTTATTTATTTAAATTCCATTTGTTCTAATTAAACAGTCTTTCTTTAGAAGCTTAATAAATGCAACGAAGGTGACAAAGTGTACTGATTATGAGTAGACGTGTACTTGTCCTAATTTGTGAGTGCAGATGTCCGATGTGATTGTCGATTATGACATGTCGAAACGTTCTTTCTCCATAGTTGATCATGATGAGGTCGTTGGTACTACCATGGAATCTAACTCATACTCAATTAGTGAAAAGGGTGAAGATATCATATATAATGATGGGCAGAAATGGAGTGATTTTTCCGAGGCATATTGTATTGAAGAAAAGGAAGTTATTTCTCATGATGGTATAAGAATCCCTTTAACCATCTTGTACTCTCGTAAAACACATAACAAGGAACAGTCTCCTGGACTTCTAAAAGGCTATGGAGCATACGGGGATGTGCTTGATAAAAGCTGGAGCTCAGACCGACAAAGCTTACTTGATCGTGGCTGGGTGGTTGCATTTGCTGATGTTAGGTATATATCAAGTTTGTTAATCTTATGATAAGTTTCCCCTGAATATTGAGAAAATTTCATATGGAACACAACCATTTGTAGTCTCGATTGCAATTTTTAACTGCCTATATACTGCAACACAACCATTTGCTTTTTCTCTTGAGCTATATAATGATTACTTGCTGCAGTCTAAATTGATGTTATGGTTACTAAAAATTGGTCATCAGTTTTGGATTGACTTGTTTAAACTGGACAGAGGCGGTGGTATTCGTACTGATCCTTTATGGCATAAATATGGGAGGGGTTCGAACAAATCAAACTCTATAGCTGATTTTGTGTCATGTGCTGAGTACCTAATTAGTGAAGGTTATGTTCACAAGCGTCTCCTTGGTGCTTTGGGAGGCAGTGCCGGTGGTCTTCTTGTTGCTGCAGCCGCTAATAGGCAACCAGAACTGTTTCGAGCTATCATTTTGGAGGTAAACCTCCTGCCAACTCTAGTCGAAACTATAAGTTTACTAGATCGACTCCCGAATTAGTTCATACTAGCTTATAACCCGTGCCAAGCACGGGCCGAGCATGAGTCGGCATTAAAATATTAGTATTAATAAATTATTAATAAATATGATTTAAAAATGTATTTCTCGAGAATTGAATGATAAATATATATAATAAATAAATAACTATTTAATTATGTAGTTATAAACAATCGGACTGTGCATAAAGCTAAAGAAATTAAAGTAAATAAATCTTGTATGATTACATAGCTGCAAAGAATCCAACGCTTGATGAAACTATTGAATTTAAAGTAAATAAATAAATCTTGTATAATTATGTAGTTGTAAGGAATCGAACCCTGGATGAAGCTAAAGAATTTAAAGTAAATAAATCTTGTATAATTATGTAGTTGCGAGGAATCGAACCCGGGTTAAGTGATAACCAAATTTAGTGATAACCAAATTTGGTACTTTGGTACTTTGGTACTTTAGTACCGCGCGCCATTTTCACATTGTTTTGCTTATTAATATAGAGTATAGATAGCACCCCCCAGGAATCTATATATATGTGGTATATTGCTTATATATCAGTAGACTCACGTTGTGTGCCTTGTGCTTGCCCCAGGTTCCGTTTCTTGATGTTTGCAACACATTATTGGATCCTTGTTTGTCTTCCCTAGATTGCGTCAAAGAATTTGGGAACCCTGAGATACGGTCCGAGTTCTTTAAAATCTTAAAGTACTCTCCTTATGACAATGTACCAAAACAAGTTTGCTGTCCTGCAATGCTTGTGACAGCGTCTTTTAACGATTCAAGGTAACTTCAAATGCATATTCCATATAATTCATTCAGCAGCAACAAACATCTGTCAGGAAATTTTATCTCATATATTTGGTAACATACTTTTGTTGATCAATTTCAGAGTTGGAGTCTGGGAACCTGCAAAATGGGTGGCTAAAGTAAGGAAAAATGCATGTTCAGAATGTTCTAAAGCAGTGATTCTAAAGACAAATATGAAGTGTGGGCATTTGGGTGAACCTTGGACTTCTAGCCGATACCAGGAAACTGCATATAAATATGCTTTTCTGGTGAAAGTTATGGGCCTAATGGACACATAAATATATATAGTATACATAACTATTTTACTACACACCTTCCTCACTTGTAAATGTATTTTATTGACTATCCTCACCTGTTAGTTTGGTATCAGCTTAGTTCTCAATAGTTGAATTAGAATACGATATACTCCCTCTGTCCCATTCATTTGTTAACATTTGAAATGAAGGGCTTGTCACGCATTTTAAGTCTTTTATAAAATATAGTTTCATTATTTATTTTTAATTTTTATCTTTTTTGAATAAAAATCCAAAGATTTAATTTTTATTCAGAAGAAAAAAAAATTTAAAACAATTAATGAAACTATACTTTAAAGTAACCTTAAAATACATGTCCAACATTCTCTTCTAGATGTTAAGTTCGTGCTGGGACAGGGAGTAAGATCTTGAAAAATGTCTTACTTTAATACATTAAACTTTCAAAGCGACTGATTACTTAACTGAACCATTCTTTCTTTATCAGTAGTCGTAAAAGCTAAAGGACTTGTTACGAGAGATATGACTTGCGAGAATGACTACTTTGTATATCTTTCTTTAGCTGCTAATCTGTTACCCAGAAAACCTTGATTCACAGAATAATTTGTCTAGGGTTGTTCACCAACCGAGCCGAGCTGAGTTTTGATGTAAACGAGCCAAGTTTTACGTTTTTTTTCTGACGAACCGAGCCGAACTGAACTTTCTTATCGCACAAAATTCGTGTTCGAGCTCGAGCTCGTTAACTAACGAGCCAAACACGAGCTTTTATCAAACAAAAACGAGCCGAGCTCATTAAAACTTACAATTTTTATAGATAAAAAAACCAAAATTTTCTTAGTCTAACGAACTAAAACATTTTTTGTCCGAGCCCAACCCAATTCCCCAATCAATTCTCATTAAACCTAAAATACACATACTATAAATTGCAATTTTAATTTAAAATGTTAGAAAATACAACAAATATTATAAAATCTACCGAATATATTTCATTTTTTCAAGTTTTATCGAACCAATCTCGAGCCGAACGAATTCGAGTCGAGTTCGAGCTAAGCTCGAGTCGAGCTAGCTCACTAATAGCTCGGCTCGAGCTCGTTTTCTTAACGAACATTTTTTTGTGTTCGAGGTCGAGCTCGAGTTTTAAGCTAATCGAGTCGAGCCGAACCCTTAACGAGGAATGCAATCAACTTTTAAAAAATACAATAATACATTTTTATAACAAGTAGTAACACTAAAGTTTAAATACACGGTGGATGACTTTATTAGTACTTTTTTCTTGGCACTATGTAATTCCTTTACCAGATGTACGTAGTTCCTTACACATACCATTTTTTGGTCGCGTTTGTCTTTGATCTGCCAGCACCTAGCAGCACAACCAGCACCAGATACTTTGGCTTCCCCGTCTAAACTATTAGCAATCCCGAGTTTATGATATTAATCCGAGAAAGGGCTGTGGGGTTAAAATGACCAAAATGATGCAATCCAAAAATATGATCCTTAGTAGTCCGAATCCGAATGCAACTTCTATATTATAAAAAAAACTACCCCAATTAAATCTTTAGGTTTGAGTTGATAACGATAATAGTATAATACTCTTTAGGTTGTGATTGATAACTCCAGAATCCGATCGAGCTCTTCCTAGCCGTTCCCACGCCTGGAAGCGGTGTAACTGTTTGTGGGTGTCTACAAAACAACACCGGAGGGGGGTTTGGACCCTGGCGGCGCCTCCGGCGTGAGAGTACGTGTTGGCTTTGGAAGAGAAGATAAGACTATAGAGATATCTAAATATGAAGGGTGTGTGTATAGTGTGTATATTGTATAGGGTGAGTGTGTGAATGAGAGAGTAACCTCAAACCTTTCCTTCTTGGGTTATTTATAGGCCCAGAATTAGGGTTCAGGGGGTGTACCTACAATCATGAGCGTTGGATTCTAGGTAGGTAGGACACCTGGGTGATGTTGATGGGTCACACGTGTCCAGGTGAGAAATTGTGGTGTCGTGTGTCAGGCTCCTGCTGGCGTGTGGTTCAAATAGGACATAATTGTGTCAATCATTAGGTATCCTTACGTGTCGTCATCAGATGTGGCCATCAATGATGACCTAAGCACGTCATGTAACAAGGTGTAGTTTTTCTCACGCAAGTTATTGCCTTTGTCGCCAAGAGTGGGTTAAACTTTGAGCTTGAGCCATAGCTTAACTATGAATTCGGGCTTGGAGGTGAGCCATGACTCAACTATGAGTTCAGACTTGTAGGTGAGCCATGACTTAAATATGAGTTCGGACTTGTAGGTGAGCCATGACTCAAATTTGAGTTCATATTTGTAGGTGAGCCATGGCTCAAATATGAGTTTGGACTAATAGGTGAGCCATGGCTCAACTATGAATTCGGGTTTGGGAGTATGGGTCCAGGCTATACATAGCCTATCATTTGCCCCCCACTCCCTTATTCAGATTTTCTGGATGGGGGAGTAGAAGCTCCTGAATGGGTAACTTTAAGGAAAATTCTGGCTTGATAGTTGCCCCCATCCTGATTGTTGTCAAGGATGGCAATCCGGGCTTGAAAATTAGCCATGGTTCTTTCTCAAGTCCATGGTTGTAAAACCATGGGTAACTTAGAAAAAAATCTGGCTTGATAGTTGCCCCCCAACCCTGATTGTTATCAAGGATGGCAATCCGGGCTTGAAAATTAGTCATGGATCTTTCTCAAGTCCATAGTTGTAAAACCTTTGGTAACTTAGAAAAAAAATTGGCTTGATAGTTGCCCCCAACCCTGATTGTTATCAAGGATGGAAATCCGGGGTTGAAAATGAGCCATTGTTCTTTCTTAAATCCTAAGCTTTGGAGCTTTGGGTAACTTAGAAAAAATTCTGGCTTGATAGTTGCCCCCGTCCTGATTGTTGTCAAGGATGGCAATCCGGGGTTGAAAATTAGCCATGGTTCTTTCTCAAGTCCATGGTTGTAAAACCATGGGTAACTTAGAAAAAAAATCTGGCTTGATAGTTGCCCCCAACCCTGATTGTTATCAAGGATGGCAATTCGGGCTTGAAAATTAGCCATGGTTCTTTCTCAAGTCCATGGTTGTAAAACCTTGGGTAACGAAAAAATTCTGGCTTAATAGTTGCCCCCCAACCCTGATTGTTATCAAGGCAATCCGGGGTTGAAAATGAGCCATGGTTCTTTCTTAAGTCCTAAGCTTTGGAGCTTTGGGTAACTTAGAAAAAATTCTGACTTGATAGTTGCCCCCATCCTGATTGTTGTCAAAGATGGCAATCCGGGCTTGAGACTGAGCCATGGTTCTTTCTTAAGTCCTAAGCTTTGGAGCTTTGGGTAACTTAGAAACAATTTTGGCTTGATAGTTGCCCCCATCCTGATTGTTGTCAAGGATGGCAATCCGGGGTTGAAAATTAGCCATGGTTCTTTCTCAAGTCCATGGTTGTAAAACCATGGGTAACTTAGAAAAAATAATCTAGTTTGATAGTTGCCCCCAACCCTGATTGTTATCAAGGATGGCAATCCGGGCTTGAAAATTAGCCATGGTTCTTTCTCAAGTCCATGGTTGTAAAACCTTGGTTAACTTAGAAAAAAAATCTGGCTTGATAGTTGCCCCCCAACCCTGATTGTTATCAAGGATGGCAATCCGGGGTTGAAAATTTGGATTTTGACTTTGAAGAAGGAATGAGTCCGGGCTGTGTGACATCTAGAATATGAAACGATTTTAGTTTTTCCCCCTTTCTTTTGAAAAGAAATTGCTCCATTTTGCCTCGAACTTTGTGTGTAACTGTTGTCAGTAATAATTGAAGTAACTTGTTTCTTTCCGAATTTCCATTTTTTGTTTATCGTTTTGTTTTCTTGTCAACCAATTGATGCATGCCACCTGTCCTTATAGGGGGTTTTTTTTTTGGAAATAACAACATGCCCAGATTTTATTCATAAAAAGATTATAAGTACAAATCTTCTATTTTTCAATACATAGTGATCCTTCTTTCTGGTTCGGGCTTTGAAATCTTCTACTGATAGAACTTCCTGAGTCTGAGTCCATGCCAAGTGTTGGGGACCTCAGAACCATCAATGTGGGCAAGCTTATAAGTTCCAGGTCAGAGTACTTCCATTATTTTGTAAGGTCCTTCCCATTTTGGCATAAGTTTGCCAGTATTGGTTGGGTCAGAAGCCTTAGTATCTCTAAGAACCAAGTCTCCAACTTGAATGTTCTTAACCCGGGCCTTTTTCCCAAAATACTCTTGAGTTTTTTCCTTATACTTCTCCATTCTTCCAACAGCTTGGTCCCGAACTTCATCAATCAGGATTGAATTAGTCATAAGCCCTTCTTCGTTAGCAATCTATTCAAAATTGATAGCCCTGTGGGAAGGATTTCCAACTTCAATGGGTAACAAGGCTTCAGTACCGTAAGCCAGCTTGAATGGGGTTTCACCAGTGCTAGTCCGGGGACTAGTCATGTGTGCCCACAACACGTTAGTTAGTTCTTCGGGCCATTTATTCTTACTTTCATGTAGCCGTTTCTCAATTCCCCGAAGCAAGATACGGTTTGTGACTTCGACTTGACCGTTTCCTCTAGGGTAGGCAACATATGACTTTTTGTGCTTGATTCCTCTTTCTTTCAGATACCCTTCGAATTCGGACCCCACGAATTGTGGCCCGTTGTCAGAGACCAAAACCATAGGTAGCCCGAACCTCATTAAGATGTTATCCATGAACTTGATGTAGCCCTGCTGGTTGATTGCTCTCATTGCCTTAGCCTCCGCCCACTTAGTCATATAATCGATTGCAACCAGTAAGTACCTCAAGTCTCCTTTAGCCCTGGGAAAGGGACCCATGATATCTATACCCCAAACAGCAAATGGTATAGGAGATAGGACTGAGGACGGTAAGACCGGGCTTTGCCTTGGGACGTTGCTGAATAGTTGGCATTTCTTGCATTTTTTCACAAAATCTAAAGCATCATTGTGGATAGTCGGCCAGTAGTAGCCCTGCCTAATGATCTTGTGAGCCAGGGCTTTTGCAGCCATGTGGTCACCACAGATCCCTTCATGAACTTCCTCCAAACAATAAGTAGCTTCAACCGGTCCAATACACTTCAATATTGGAGCAGAATAGGTCCGGCGATAGAGTATTCCTTCTTCCAAAAAGAATTTTGCCGCTTTGGCCTTCAGTCTTTGAGCTTGACTCTTCTCAAGTGGTAATTCTCCCTTTTCCAAATACAGAATGAGAGGAGTCATCCAGCTAGGTTAATCATCAATTTCCATGACTTCCTCTTGTTCAAATATTGTCTTATCCAATTCCTCAAAGTAGACCGAGCTATCCAAATCAGCCGAGTTCTATACTAGCTTAGATAGGATATCAGCTTCTGTGTTATCTTCTCGATTCACTTGGATGATTTCAAAATGGGGAATCAAAGCTAAGTGACCCTGAACCATTATTTGGTATCTAGTCAAAATTGGGTCTTTTGCAATATACTCTCCTGTCGTTTGCTTGACCACAATCTGAGAATCGCTGAAGATGGTGAGTTTTTTCACTCTCAGAGTCCGGGCTAAGCGGAGTCCTGCGAGGAGAGCTTCATATTCCGCCCGGTTGTTTGTTGCCGCGAACCTGAATCTGATTGTTTGCTTGATTTTAAATCCATCCGGGCTCTTCAGTATCAGTCCCGTTCCAGACCTTTCGCTAGTGGACGAGCCATCTACATGTAAATTCCAAGTTTCAGGGTTAGGTGTGGACTCCTCCCCGGGTTCTGCCTCCATAGGAATGTGGATAGATTCGAGGAATGAGCACTCCACAATGAAATCGGCTAGGTCCTGGGCCTTGATAGAAGTCATTGGGACGAATGTTAAAGAGAATTGGCTGAGCTCGATGGCCCAATTGACCAAGCGTCCGGACACATCTGGTTTGTGGATTATCTTTCTTAGAGGCTGGTCAGTGACGACTTTGATTTCACGACCTTGGAAATAGTGTCGTAGCTTCCTTGATGCAGTAACAAGAGCAAAAGCGAACTTTTCCAAGTTGGGATAACGAGTTTCAGCATCTTTCAACATTTGGCTGACATAATAAACAGGTTCCTGTTGGCCTTCATGATCTCGGATAAGAGCCGCACCAATAGCCAAGGGTCCTGCAAACAGGTAGAGACTTAAAGGTTCCCCAGGTTCGGGCTTGGTTAGGATTGGTGGGATTGCTAAGTACTCCTTGAGTACATCAAAGGCCTTTTGGCAATCCGGGCTCCAGACTATATCTTTCTTTTTCTACGCACCCTTAAGTAGATCAAATAAAGGTAAACAGCGTTCAGCGAGTTTAGGGATAAACCTTCTTAGGGCTGCCAAGGATCCCGCAAGCTTCTGTATATCTTTTTGAGTCCGGGGTGCTTTCATCTCCATTATATCTCTGATTTTCTCTGGGTTTGCTTCAATGCCCCTCTGGCTGATCATGAATCCCAAGAATTTTCCAGCTCCAACTCCAAAGGTGCACTTCTCCGGGTTAAGTTTCATCTCATGCTTTCGCAAGTTGTCAAAACATTCTTTTAAATCAGCAATGTGGTCGTGGACTGTTGTGGATTTCGCTATCATATCATCAACATAAGATTCTAGGTTCCTTCCCAGCTGACTTTTGAAAATTTCAACCATGGCTCTCTGGTAAGTGGATCCAGCATTTCTTAACCCAAAAGGCATGAGTTTGTAAGCATAGACAGCTCGGTGTGTTATAAAGGCAGTTTTGGCTATGTTAGTCGGGTTCATCTTGATTTGTTTATATCCGGAGAAAGCATCCATGAAACTAAGCATGACATGCCCGACTGTGGCATCGATGAGCTGGTCTATGCTGGGTAGTGGGTACGGGTTTTGGGGCACACGGCATTTAAATCAGTGTAATCAACACACATTCACCACTTCCGATTGGATTTCTTGACCAAGACGACATTGGCCAACCAATCCGGGTACGTGATTTCACAAATAATGCCAGCTTTAAGTAGCTTCTCCACTTCTTCATCAATTGCTTTCTGCCTTTCTGGGGCGAAGCTCCTTCTCTTTTGTTTGACTGGTTTCTTGTTTGGGTCTACATCCAGGCTATGCATGGCTACAGATTCCTGGAGCCCGGGCATGTCATCCGGACTCCATGCAAATACATCAGCATACTCTCGGAGTAGCCCAGTGACTTCTTTCTTGAAGACTGTTTCCAAACCAGTTCCGATTTTGACCTTTCTGTCCGGGTTGCCTTCTTCCAATTCTATAGATTCGAGCTCAACAACGGCCTCTACGTTACCCATTTCCGCTCTAGAGACGTATTATTGGACTCGGGCTTGCACAACTTGGTCAAGGTAGGTCTGGGCTGGTGGGTTTTCAATGTTTTGGACCTCCTTGTCGGGCTCTTGTTTCCCGGGTTCTTTTCTTTGGTTGTATCTGTGCTTCTTTCGGCTTATACTTTTCTGATAAGAACTTGCCTTCCTCTTGTTTTCAGGATCAGTTTTGGCCATGACTAGGGCCTGCCCATAGCATCGACTTGCCATTTCGTAATCTCCCCGGACCTCGTCGGTTCCGGCTGGTGTTGGGAATTTGAATTTCAGGTGAGGGGTCGAAGTAATGGCTTGGAGTTTGGTCAGGGCCGGCCGTCCTAGAATAACATTGTAAGAGGAAGGAAAAATGATAATGTAGAACTTAACCATGTTGGTGACTTGCTTCGAGTAAGTCCCAAACAGGACTGGGAAGTATATGGTTCCCTGGATTGGGACCAAGTTGTTCCCAAACCCATAGAGAGGGTCTTCCCTACAATCATTCATCTTTACACTGCCTAGCTGTATTTGATCCATAGTATGTTTGAACAAAATGTTGACAGAAGAGCCATTATCAATCAGGACTCTCCTGACCTCATTATCGGCTATATCAAGACTGACAACCAGGGCTTCATTGTGGTTTGGGTTGAGTCCTTCAAAATCATCTTTGCTGAAACTGATCACCTGCTCCGGACAAGCTTGGACCAGCATTATTTCATCTCCAGAACTCAGGCTCCTTGGTGGTGAGTTGGATCCTCCCATAACAACATTCTTGTCTTTTCCAGAACCTTCTCCTCTTTCGGTGGTTCTCCGGGCTAGATACTGACCCATGTTTCCTTTCTTGATTTGATCTTCAACGAAGAACTTTAGAGATAAACAATTTTCAGTGGTGTGCCCACGAGTTTCACGATAATCGCAATATTTGTGGATGGATCTATTTTCTGGCCCTGTTACCATGGGTTTGAGAGGGTAGTAGAAGGGCTTGTCTCTTACTTCTGTTAGGAATATGTTGTTCTTGATGATAAGCATAAAACACTTAGTAGAATTTGTGTAAAGTCATTTTTGTAACTGTCAACGAAATGGCATGCTTTGCAGCATTCCGTTGACAGGAAGCTCATCAACGAAATGAGTGTTGTAGCAATTGCATTGTACAATACTTCACAGTATGATAGGCATTCTATTATATGTTTTAGATAGGTTTTCTAAGTCATGTTGACTATGTACTAGATAGGCAAAATAGGTTGGTTAATTGTAAATATGTTATGCCTTGTAATTCTGCCTAAGTGAAGACATGTCAACGGTATGAAGATTACTCTGTCAACGGTATGGAGTTTACCCATCAACGAAACGAGGGAAACACCATCAACGGAATGAAGAATGAAGCTATCAACGAAACACATCTCCTTGCTATCAACGAATCAATGTTGCTTTTTGAGCAGTTGACAAAGTGATAGTGACAGTTTACTGAACAGATCTAAAAGGAGATATGGAAGTGTACTTTGAATTGGAAACCATCAAAGTGGATACTGGAAATAAGGAAACATTCCAATTTCCAATAAGGCTCTTGGAAATGATTATAATGAGCATGAAGACAAAAGCAAAGATCTCCAAGGACCATTGGACAAAAGGAATGAAAAGCAAGCTACTGATGGTTACTACATTTATTCTTTAGTTTAACCAAACGTAGAATTGTAAACTTGGGATATATAACCAAGTGTAGCAGTTACTTTAGAATTAAGAGAAGAAACACAAATAGATTGTATTAGCTATTCTTGAGAGCAATTCTTCTCTACAACCTTGTAACTGAGCAGCTGTGTACTTTTGTATCACAGATTATTTCCGCAATAAAAACACTTCAGTTGGATCATCAAACAATCCAACTGAATTATTTATATCTTGTGTTTTTATTTATTCAGTTCAGTTTTATTTTATAAAGTGTTTTAGTTTCAAGAAAATATCAAGAATTGTATTCAACCCCCCCCCCCCCTTCTACAATTCTGTTAGGTCATTTGGGAATAACAATTGGTATCAGAGCGAGCTTCTAACATACAAGAAGTTTAAAGATCAAGACCAAAAACAGAACCCATGGTGAAGAAGGATGCAGGTGTGAAGATACCAGTTCTTGATAAAGACAATTACTTTCACTGGAAAGTAAAGATGCATTTACATCTCATGTCTATGGATGAGAGGTATGTAGACTGCATTGAGAAAGGTCCACACGTTCCCATGAAGCTTGATTCTAGAGTTGGACTGCCAGATGATGCACCTGATGTAGAGATTCCAAAAACTGTCTCAGAATGGACTGTTGAAGATATTGCAGAAGTCCATAAAGACAAAAGGACCATGAACATTCTGTTTAATGGTTTGGAGCAAGAGATGTTTGACAATGTTATCAACTGTACAACCTCTAAGGAAGTATGGGATACTGTTAGAACTCTCTGTGAAGGAACTGAGCAAGTCAGGGAAAACAAAATGCAGCTCCTTATACAACAATATGAGCACTTTCACTTTAAAGCTGGTGAAACCCTAAATGACACGTTTAGTAGGTTTCAAAAGCTTTTGAATGGATTAAAGTTGTATGGGAGGATCTATCAAACCAAGGATTCAAACCTTAAATTTCTTAGAGCTCTTCCAAAAGAATGGAAGCCTATGACTGTTTCTCTCAGAAACACTCAAGAGTACAAAGACTACACTCTTGAAAGGCTTTATGGAACCTTGAAGACTTATGAGCTGGAAATGGAGCAAGATGAAGAAATTGAAAAGGTATAGAAGAAGGGTGGATCTATTGCATTGATTGCATCTGTGAACCAACTTGAAGATGAAAATAAAGAAGCTGCAAAGGCCACAACTAGTCGATCTAGTTGTAGGAGTGATGTTAGCAAGGGTAAAGACAAGATGACAGAAGAAGAAGAATCAGAACCAGCCAACTTGGATGACTTAGATGAGATTGATGAACACATTGCTTTTCTGTCTAGAAAATTTTCTAAGTTCAAGTTCAAAAGAAACTCAGAAGCAAGGCCACCAAGAAGAGACTTTCAACCTAGCAAAACAAACTGGATTGAAAAGTCTAAGTCAAAATGTTTCAATTGTGGAATGCTTGGTCACTTTGCTGGAGACTGCAGAAAGCCCAAGGTTGAGAAGGGCAACAGGAAATTTGAGCCTGTTGATTATAAAAAGAAATACTTTGAACTTCTCAAACAAAAAGAAAAGGCTTTCATGTCTCAGGAGTATGATTGGGCTGGTAATGGTGAAGATTCTGATGATGATGTTGAGTATGTCAACTTGGCTCTTATGGCTGACAATCATGAGCAGGAAGCAAGTTCCTCAAGCAACCAGGTAACAATTACTAATCTTTCTGAGCTTTCTAAAGAGGAATGCGATAGTGCAGTAAATGAAATGTCTACTGTATTATATAATTTGCGTGTTACTCTTAAATCACTTACTAAAGAGAATTCTAGAATAAAAGAGACCAATCTGCTCTTAAGTGATAGGAATGCAATGTTAGAAGCACAGCTCATTGAATTTGAGAAAATGAGATGTGTTAGTAGGGATGCTAAGAAGGAACTTGAGAACGTGTTACAAAGGGAAGAAATTCTTAAAACACAACTTGAGATAGAACAAGGTGTGATTGCAAAATGGAAGGATGCCAGGAATGTTGCTGCCAACATTATTAATGTTCAAGGCGTGGAATCCTTCTGTGAGCAATCATGGAAAAGGAACAAAGAGAAGCTAGGGTATGTTGGTGAAACCTTAGAATCAGAAACTGAGTCAACAAACAACAAGGATCATTTGTTGAAGGTTGATATGTCAACGGAATGCAATGTTTCGTTGACAGATGAACCATCAACCGATCAGGCTGTTTCGTTGACAGAGAAAAGAAAGGATGAACTCACTAGACTTAATAACAAGTATGGTCCTGTCACCAAGAACTTTGTTCAAGGTGAGTCTAGTAAATCAAAGAAAGTTGAGAAGCCTGTTGAGAGAGCTAATGTAGGTAACTTGTCTAACAAGCAATTGAAAGACAAGTTAGAGAAAGTTCAGGTTGAGGCTAAGGGAAATAAAAAGAATAACAGAAATGGCAAGGTAGGGATTAACAAACACAACAATTACACACCTGATAAATATGCACCTAGAAAGTCATGTGTCAATTGTGGAAGTGTTAATCATTTATCTACTAACTGCAAATCTGTTAAGAAATCTGTTAATGTGAAAATGCCCAAGCCTGCAATGAACAGTTCCATGCCTAAAATGCCTGTTATGCCTAACATGTTTGCTCCATATGCACAATTTCAGAATCCATATGCTAGCATGCCATTTGTGCCTAATCCTTACATGAATATGTTTAACATGCCACAAATGCCATGGAACATGAATAACGTGATTGTTCCTCCAACTATGCATGCTATGAATGAAAATATGAGCAACCCTCAGAAATCAACACCAAGGGTAAAGATTGATTTGAATCAATCTGAACCCAAAGTGAAAAATGGTACAAAAGGGAATGCAAAGGCTAACAAGACAGGACCCAAGGAAACTTGGGTACCAAAATCGACTTGATTTGGTTTTATTGTGTGCAGGGAGACAAAAGGAATCTTTGGTACTTGGATAGTGGTTGTTCAAGACACATGACTGGTGATTCTACCCTGCTCACAGAGTTTCAGGAAAGAGCTGGCCCTTGTATTGCTTTTGGAGATGACAGCAAAGGCTACACAAAGGGATATGGCTTGATTTCAAAAGAGAATGTCATCATAGATGAGGTTGCATTGGTGGATGGTCTTAAGCACAACTTGCTTAGTATCAGCCAACTTTGTGACAAAGGATTTTTAGTTACTTTTTCTAGAGAAGCCTGTGTTGTTTCTAAAGGAGGAAACAACAATGTGGTAATGACTGGATTCAGAAGGGGGAATGTGTACATTGCTGACTTTAGTAGCACAAGTTCAGACACCATCACTTGTCTTTTCAGCAAGGCAAGCAAGGATGAAAGTTGGTTATGGCACAAGAAGTTATCCCATCTGAATTTCAAAGTTATGAATGATTTGGTGAGGAAAGATCTTGCTAGAGGAATTCCACAGGTGGAGTTCTCCAAGGATGGTTTGTGTGATGCCTGTCAAAAGGGAAAACAGAAGAAGGCATCATTCAAAAGCAAGACAGAGTCATCAATTGTCCAGCAGCTTGAATTGCTTCATATGGACCTATTTGGCCCTGTAAATGTTATGTCCATCTCAAAGAAGAAATACTGTCTTGTGATTGTTGATGATTTTTCTAGATTTACATGGACTTTCTTTTTGCACTCTAAAGATGAGGCAAGTGAAATCATTATCAATCACATCAAGATGGTAAGCAATCATCCTGATTTCAAAGTAAGAAGGATTAGGAGTGACAATGGGACAGAATTCAAGAATTCAAGCATGAAGGTGTTCTGTGAAGAAAATGGCATTTTGCATGAGTTTTCAGCAGCAAGAACACCACAGCAAAATGGTGTAGTTGAAAGGAAAAACAGAACACTTATTGAAGCTGCAAGGACAATGCTAGATGAATCAAAGTTACCTACATATTTTTGGGCTGAGGCAGTTAACACAGCTTGTTTTACTCAAAATATTTCTTTGATTAATCAGGCCAAAGGAATGACCCCTTATCAGTTACTCAAAAGAAAGAAGCCACTATTGGATTTTCTTCATGTCTTTGGATGCAAGTGCTTTGTTCTGAGAAATCAAGCTGAGCATTTGGGGAAATTTGAAGCAAAGGCAGATGAAGCAATATTTGTGGGATATGCAGCAGGGAAAGCTTACAGAGTCTATAATCTCAGAATCAACATTGTTATGGAATCTGTACATGTTGTTTTTGATGATCTCAAAATCCAAGGTCTCTGTGATGAAGGTTTCCATGAAAGTCTTTCTTTTGAAAATGAGGAAGAAGATCAAGTGAATCATGATAAGGCTACTGAGAAACAGCCTAAAGTTGTTGTATCTAGCACAGATGAAAGCAGCAGTGAGGATGAAATTGTTGCATTGAGATTAAAAAGGATAGCTGCTAGCAGACCAACTGGTCATTTCGTTGACAGTCATGATGGTGGATTCGTTGACAGTCAGAATGAGCGTTTCGTTGACAGCCAAAATGGTCATACCGTTGACAGTCACAGGAATGCTTCTAGAAGTGATCAATTAGGGACAACAAACTCAGGGGGAGTTTCTCAAGGACAAATATCCAATCAAGGCAATCATGATCATGAAGCTACGTCTTCAAGAGCAAATCTACCTCCCTCAAGGAAATGGACTAAAGATCATCCCTTTGAACTTATTATAGGTGATGTTTCTTCAAAAGTCCAAACTAGAAGAGCAACTCAAGAAGAATGTCTATATAGTAGCTTTCTGTCTCAAGATGAGCCAAAGAAAGTTGAGGATGCACTTCTAGATCCAGATTGGGTTTTAGCCATGCAAGAAGAGCTAAACCAATTTGAGAGAAACAATGTTTGGAAGCTGGTGCCCAGGCCTAATGACAGGTGTGTTATAGGCACAAAGTGGGTGTTCAGAAACAAGATGGATGAAAATGGCATAGTCACAAGGAACAAAGCTAGACTGGTTGCAAAAGGCTACTCACAGGAAGAGGGAATTGATTTTGATGAAACCTTTGCTCCTGTTGCAAGACTAGAAGCAATAAGGATTTTCCTAGCCTATGCAGCCCATGCCAATTTCAAAGTCTATCAAATGGATGTGAAGAGTGCTTTTCTGAATGGGGAATTGGAAGAGGAGGTGTATGTAAGTCAACCTCCTGGTTTTGAAGATGATGATTTTCCAGACTATGTGTACTTCCTTCTCAAAGCACTCTATGGTTTGAAACAAGCACCTAGAGCCTGGTATGACACTCTCTCACAGTTCCTCCTTGAGAATCATTTCACTAGAGGTACTGTAGATAAAACTCTTTTTCACAGGGTTGTAAATGGCTCTACTTTACTTGTTCAAATTTATGTAGATGATATAATCTTTGGGTCTACAGATGTGAAACTTTGTCAAAAGTTTGCCAAGCTTATGCAAAGTAAGTATGAAATGAGCATGATGGGAGAATTAACTTACTTTCTTGGTCTTCAAGTAAAGCAAGTTAATGAAGGCATTTTCATTAGTCAAACAAAATACATTCATGATTTATTAAAGAAGTTTAACCTAATGGAATGCTCTCCTGCCAAAACTCCCATGCCTACTGCCACCAAACTTGAATTGAATACTAAGGAAAAATCTGTGGACATTTCAAGTTACAGAGGCATGGTAGGCTCACTTTTATATTTAACAGCTAGTAGACCTGATATTATGTTTGCTACATGTCTATGTGCTAGATTTCAGGCTGATCCTAGAGAATCCCATTTAGTTGCTATTAAAAGAATTTTCAGATATCTCAAAGGAACACCAAACCTTGGCATTTGGTATCCTAGAGAATCTGGTTTTGAACTAATTGGTTATTCAGATGCAGATTTTGCAGGATGTAAAATTGACAGGAAAAGTACTACTGGAACCTGTCAATTCCTAGGAAACAAGCTTGTGTCATGGTTCAGCAAGAAACAAAACTCAGTTTCTACCTCCACAGCTGAGGCTGAGTATATTGCAGCTGGAAGTTGTTGTGCACAGATTTTATGGATGAAAAACCAACTACTTGATTATGGATTAAGAGTTGAGAAAATTCCTATTTTCTGTGACAACACTAGTGCCATTGCCATTACTGAGAATCCAGTGCAGCATTCAAGAACCAAGCACATTGACATCAAGTACCATTTCATTAGAGAACATGTTATGAATGGTACTGTGGAGTTACATTTTGTTCCAAGTGAACAACAACTTGCAGACATCTTTACCAAGCCACTTGATGAATCAACATTCTCAAAATTAGTAAGTGAGCTAGGTATGCTAAATTTCTCTTAATTATTTTTGAGATATTTGCAAGTTAAAATGCAGCCAGAAATTTGCTATGTTTTTCTGTGGATTATTTTTCTCAGGAAAAAGTAAAATTTTGTCTAAGTCAAAATTACTATGTCAACGAAACGAACCATTTCGTTGACAGTCTTAGCAGTTTTCTGGGTGTTTCGTTGATAGCTCTTGTATATCAACGAAACGCAGCTTTATCAACGAAATAAGACGGGACTTTAACCGCCCAATCCTGATTCGTTGATTTAGCGCTTTTAATCTGAACCGTTGGAATTTTGACACGTCTTTTACCACGATCTGTGCATACACCCCTGTAAGTATAAATCATGGTAATACTTTAAGAGTAACGGTTATATTTTTAAGCCAATCCAGTAATTTACATTTATTATTGGATTCATTTTCTGAGAATTTTTGGGGGAGTATTTAAGAAATTTTATTTTTCACTATTTCTTTTTACCTGTTCTCAAAAATTCCAAAGGCTTTTTCTCTCTTCTTCTCTCTAACAAGCAATTCAGTTCGAAGCTTTCCTTTAATCAACAATGGCACCTATAGTCAAGCTTATGTCTGCTGGAGGGTTCATCTATGAGAAGAACAACTCCATCCCTTTTGTTGTCAAGGAAAACCCGAACAGACTGTTCTTCAAAATGATGGATTTCATGAAGAATTGCAAGTTGAGCTATGCAATGTTTCACTCTACACCACTCTACAATGAGATAATCGAGGAAATTTGGACCTCATGTGAGTATAGTGGAACAAACTGCACACTACAATTCACTCTTCAAGGTAATGAGTACATAGTTAATTCTGATGTTTTGCAAGCATGTTTACATATTCCTGATAATAACTGTGATGCTTTGCCTACTAACACTGAAATAACTACCATGCTAAATTCTATAAACTACTCTTTGCCTACTGATAATCTGGGTAGAATAATTAGGAGAGGTTTGGTTAGGGAATACAGTTATTTAGCTGATGCATTCATTAAGGTCTTTTCTGGAAAGATTAGTAATTTTGATGCATTAACTAACTCTATGTTAATTCTCCTAACCATGCTTCTAAATGATAGATATCATAACTTTAGCACCCAACTTATGTATGAAATTGGTGCTAAGTTGGGTGATAAAGCAAATAGGAAGAAAAATATCTATTATGCTAGGTTTCTGATGATGTTGGCTAACCATGTTAGTCCAGCACCATTAGTTATCTCTAACCCTAATGCCAGGTTTGAGTGCTTTGTGCAAGAAAAGAGAGTATTGACAGACATACTGAGGCTGAACCACAATGGTGATGTTCCAGTGGTGTATCTGCCAATCATTGAGGTAACTACTACTATCCCTGTTAGTGTAGCTAACACCTCTACTGTTTTACCTTCCAATGTTGCTATGGAGTCTGTAGCTGTGACCCAACAGGCTCCTACCCTAGCAACAAAACCAAAATCAAAGAAAACCTCCAAGCCAACCTCAGGTGCTTCTCAAAAGGCACCTGTTGTAAAAACTACCACACAACCTAAGGGGAGTGAGTCTGGAGTTGTAAGAGGTGAGGGAAGGGGTGAACATCAAAGAAACCCCAAGGATAAGGAAGGACAGGTTAGTGTGTACCAGCCAAGCCCCATTGTGTCTTCCCAACAAGGCACAATGAGTAACATGGATTTAAACACAAGTCTAATTGCATCCTCCCAAAAGGATGTGATTATTGAAACAAGCTCTCCTCCTAGAGCACAGTCCAAAAGGGTAAGGGACACTTCAAGCCCACAGTCTACATTTTCCCAATACCAAAGGAGAGTGAAGCAAAAGTCCAAGGGTACACAGGGTGCACACACACTGGAAGCAACACTTCCAGTTTCTCAAATTCAGTTTGATGTAACCCCTATCATTTCTCTGGGGTTACAGTCCCATTCTCTAAACATCAATCTTGAATTATCTCCATCAAATTCACCAACTCAATCTTTAGATGTGGACATGATCCATACATCTATTCCTGATTCTCCAACTCTAATCTTGGAGAAGCCCCACTCTGAAGCTGGTGGCCATCACTTGTTAAGTGATTTGTTGGGCCATCAACCAATTTTTCCTGAAGTTGCAAGGGGATCTGTGGACCAATCTTTAAAATCAATCACCACAGACTCTACTGTAATTTCTCATTCTCAAAGTGCTTTCTTGACTTCATCAACGAAACAGTCTATTTCGTTGACAAGTGTTTCTCCATCAACGGTATCCATACCGTTGACAGTTCAAACTACCATTCCGTTGATAGTTCACTCTGCACCTTTAATTGAAAATCAAGTTGTTCCCACAACTAGTGCAGATGATCTAGTGGTAGTTGAGACACTTCTAGGACTGAGAGGGAGTGAAACTGAGAGGCTGGCTTGCAGCCAGGCAAAAGGAGAGAATGTGAGTGAGAGGCTGGCTATTTCTTCCAGCCAGGCAAAATGAGAGATTGAGAGTACCACCTTAGAAGGTGAAGGTGAGGGTGTGAGAGGTGTGAGCCATGGGGAGCCCATGATGCAAGAACAGAGTGGAGAGAGAGAAGGGACTACAGGAGAAATAAGGATGGAAGCAGCCATTGCTAATGAGTTAATGGAGGTCAGTGAGGGAGAAAGGGAACTTACTTTCCAAGAGGTTTATCAGCAAACTCTGGATAGTATTTCCCTGGATCCTGAGACCTTTACTCATCCTGTGTCAGCCTATCAAATTTTGGCTCAACAGGGCAATGTGGAGGCAGAGAGGTCACTACAACTAATTCACACAACTGCATCAATGCAAAGAGCAAAGGATGCCTTGACCAATCTACCTCCAGGAGCTGAAGCAAGTGGAGAATTTGATTTTTCTGATGATGAGGACAGCTATGGTGATAATCTACAGGTGGCCACTACTGCACAGACTGGGACTTCTGTGGTGCCTCCTACACCAAACTGGCTTTCTCAAGATATGCATGGTAGAAGCAATTTGGATGCTGCTATCACAAGGCAGTACAAAGAAGCATATCTAGCTCATGAGTCTGCAGGAGCAAGGGACAAGAAATTCTACAAAGCCATAATGGATTCTCTGGAAATTCAAAGGCTACAAATGTTGCAGACAAGGATTGAGGCTACAGAGATCAAGGATTCAATCAGCAACCTTAGGGATGCTAATGATAGGAGGCTAGATGAAAAGCTTCCTCTTCTCACTGTGTCCAGGATGAACAGGTTTTTCTCTAAAGAACCTGAAGTGGATTCCTCCTTGAAGACTCTCTCTTCTAGAGTGGACAAGGTGGAAGCTACTCTATCACAGATGCAAAAGGAACAGGAGAAACAAACTCAACTATTGGCCCAGCTAGTGGCAGCTCAAGGACTCCCAGCCATCTCTTTTGATGATAACAAAAAGGGGGAGAAATCTAAGGAGCTAGACATTCAGATTACCAAGGTTATGGTCCCAGCCATTTCCCTACCAAAGGAGCCATTAGCAATGGGGGAGCTTGGAAAGCAGCAAAAGGATGGTATTGACCTTATACAAGAAGCTTCTATGAGGATGAGACTTGCAGAACAAATCAAAGAACATTGGTCCAACATAGAAACAAAGTTCAAGAAGATTACTGAAAATAAGGACTCAAATCCATCAACGGAACAGCCATCAACGAATGCCATGGTACTAGCATCAACGGAATGGGAGCCACAGACAAATTCTTTCTATCACCAAGAGCCCCTTCTACATGGAGTCACTCAAGGACCAAAGAAGGAAAAAGGACAAACTTCATGCATTAGGGATGTGGAACAAGCTACAATTCAAAGAAGCCTATCTCCCAAGTCCCCTGCTAAACCAAAGGGCAAAAACATAGCAAGGACTTTCTATCCTGCACCTTATCCAGATGAGCACAAGCTTCTTGGTCTACTCATCACAAAAAGCAAGGAAAGTAATGATTATGAGATAAGGAAGCAAAGGGCAATTGTCTACAGGAATGGACAACAAATCTGTGTTTGGGCTGGTCATCCAAACTTTGCTGAAGCCAAGGCTGAGGAATCAGAAAGAGCAGCTATGCAAGCTCTTGCAGTAGCTCAAGCTCTAGATGAAGAAGAAAGGAAGCAAGAGGAAAGCACTAGAGAGGAAAGGAGTTCAAAGAAGAGCACAAGGCAACCCAAAGAGAGAGCTAGGAGAAACATAGACTTTGAGAGTGCTGATTCTCAGAGTACTGCATCAGACTCTTCTATACCTATTGCACCTCCAACAATTACTAATCCAGTTTTTGAGGGAAAGTTGGCCTGTGATCCTGCACATCCTGTCAATTTTCATGATCAACCAATCATGCCAAAAGAGGAACCAATTGATTTTGATGAGGCATACTTTCCAAAGTTCCTGTTAGAAAAGGACCAACCAATGAAGACAAAGAAGAGGTCTGTCAAAGCAAAGCCTGTTTTTGTGAGAAAGCCACAATCTCAAAAACCCCCTGCAAACCCAGAGGACTGCATGTACATTGCTGACATCAGGGAAGAATCCAGTCTACATCTTGACTTAGACAACCTGGTGGAAGTAAGGGGAATTGCAGCTTCTCAAAAGTTGCCTGAAAGACTAGTGTTCACATTCAAGGGTGGTAGAGAACAAGTGTGGCCTCTCTACAGAATTTTAGGAGAAGACTATCAAACACTACTCTCAGTGTTTAGATGCTTGAAAAAGGACTTTGGTTTCACCAAAACAGCCAAGTCTGAGGTGGTCTCCAAAATCTGTCAGTTAAAGGCTAGCTGGAACAAGCCTGAGGCTCTTCCCAGGATACTTAGAGTTCCCTCAACAGGAAAGAAAATCCATCTTCAACCTTATTGGATGATGGAGTTTAAGGACAAGGACAATTGCAGAAGATTCTTCAGAATGGAAGACCAGCTGGAGAAGGCATCTAATCAAACTCTAAAGCTGATGCAATCCAAGCTTGGTGATCAAGATGAAGAGGAGAAAATCTTCTACAGAAGGCTACAGGTCCAGATTGAGGAAAACAACTCCAAGAGAGGGAAGAAGACTATGCCACAAAGAAGTCACAGATGAAACATTTGCTCAGACTAGAGGAGCACTTGTGGGCATTAGTCTTGTAAGTCTTATATTTTGTCTATAAAGTTTTGAAGCTTAATACATTTTCTACTTTTGTAATTTATGATGTATCTGAGTGTTTTTGTTATCATCAAGTCTCTTGATTTATGGCTGTTATTCTATCAGTCATAAATTGGGGGAGATTGTTAGGAATATGTTATTCTTGATGATAAGCATAAAACACTTAGTAGAATTTGTGTAAAGTCATTTTTGTAACTGTCAACGAAATGGCATGCTTTGCAGCATTCCGTTGACAGGAAGCTCATCAACGAAATGAGTGTTGTAGCAATTGCATTGTACAATACTTCACAGTATGATAGGCATTCTATTATATGTTTTAGATAGGTTTTCTAAGTCATGTTGACTATGTACTAGATAGGCAAAATAGGTTGGTTAATTGTAAATATGTTATGCCTTGTAATTCTGCCTAAGTGAAGACATGTCAACGGTATGAAGATTACTCTGTCAACGGTATGGAGTTTACCCATCAACGAAACGAGGGAAACACCATCAACGGAATGAAGAATGAAGCTATCAACGAAACACATCTCCTTGCTATCAACGAATCAATGTTGCTTTTTGAGCAGTTGACAAAGTGATAGTGACAGTTTACTGAACAGATCTAAAAGGAGATATGGAAGTGTACTTTGCATTGGAAACCATCAAAGTGGATACTGGAAATAAGGAAACATTCCAATTTCCAATAAGGCTCTTGGAAATGATTATAATGAGCATGAAGACAAAAGCAAAGATCTCCAAGGACCATTGGACAAAAGGAATGAAAAGCAAGCTACTGATGGTTACTACATTTATTCTTTAGTTTAACCAAACGTAGAATTGTAAACTTGGGATATATAACCAAGTGTAGCAGTTACTTTAGAATTAAGAGAAGAAACACAAATAGATTGTATTAGCTATTCTTGAGAGCAATTCTTCTCTACAACCTTGTAACTGAGCAGCTGTGTACTTTTGTATCACAGATTATTTCCGCAATAAAAACACTTCAGTTGGATCATCAAACAATCCAACTGAATTATTTATATCTTGTGTTTTTATTTATTCAGTTCAGTTTTATTTTATAAAGTGTTTTAGTTTCAAGAAAATATCAAGAATTGTATTCAACCCCCCCCCCTTCTACAATTCTGTTAGGTCATTTGGGAATAACAACTTCTTTTAGAATATCAGCTCGGGTCCGGTTCAGAGGAGTCCAGTTTGGCTCAGGCCTGGGCTCGGGCTTTGGTTTAGGTTGTCCGGGCTCCCTTTTTTGATTGGAGTCCGGGAGTGGGGCGGGCAATGCAAGCTGAGAGCTCTGAATGTAGTTGCTCTGTCCGTTGGGTTTGAACTTCTTGTCTTGATGGTTGTAGTTGCTTTTGGGTGGATCTTGAATTCGAGTTGGAGATATCCCTTGCCTGGTCATCCTCATGGCTTGGAGGACATCAGTTTCTTTGATGAATCGGGCGGCCATTGCATAAGTAGCTGTCAGGCTCTAAGGCTCTTTATGGATGAGGTCCAAGACGTACCTCTCATTATTATCAGGATCCAGGTTTCTTCGGAAAATGGTTAGGGCCTCTCGTTCATCCAGGTTGGTTATGTTGTTAATGGCTTCTTGAAATCTTTTCATATAGGCAGACATGGCCTCCCCCAGGGCTTGCCTGACAATTTCCAAATGGCACATATGCATTTCATGAGTTTTGTTTACCCGAAAGCGTTTGAGGAATGCATCTCGGAACTGCTTCCAGCTGTGGATGCTGCGAGAGGGAATCCGGCTAAACCACCTCCGAGCTCCGAATTTGAGGGTTGAAGCAAAGAACCTGCATTTTGTTAGATCATTGTAATAATAAATCATGGCAATTTGTTCAAAGTAATTCACATGCTCTTCCGGATCATCCAAACCGTTGAAGGATTCAAAGTTATAATGTTTGATGTTTCTTTGCCTTGATGTTGCCTCCAAGGAATAACTAAACGGTGTGCGGGTGTCCCCAATGTCGAGCCCGGAATCTTGGCCTACTTTTCTTTGTAGTTCATGGATCATGTCCATGAGGTCCTCCCTGGGTTCATCCTCATCTGAGATTATTTCCGGACTAGGAGCCCGGGTTCTCCTTCTATCAGAAGTTTTATCAAGAATCTGGGCTTCTTTCTCCTGTATTCTTTTCTGGACCCTTAGGTCGAGCCTAACTTGTTCTTCTGCTTGAATATTTTCTCGCATTTCGGCCAACTTTTTGAGCTTTTCAGCCTCCTCATCATGGTTTCGGCTGTGAGCTCGGTGAGGCCTCCTTTCTGGGTCTTTCTGCTTGTCCCCAATTCGGTCAAAGACAGACCTAGAGCGATGGGATCCTTCAGGGTGGTGAGAGTTCTCACACTGGTCTTGCTCCTTGTTCCGGGTTTGGTTGTATAGACGGATTGCTTCTGCAACCTGTTCACCAGTCAGGTTCTCCATCTGTCCGGGCTCAAGAGCAAGATCAGTATACCTGTACTTGTTGACCTCTATGTTTACCCGGGCATCGCCTGGCCGGATTACCTGTGAGGCCAGAGTCATGACCGGGGGTAATTGATTACCAGCCTGACTTGTGATCAGGATAGTGGGGTCCGGGGTTGGGTTACTGGGGGTGTGTGTATTCGTGCTCCTACTTCCGCG
The DNA here is from genome assembly GCA_030848705.1 of Heracleum sosnowskyi. Lineage (NCBI taxonomy): Eukaryota > Viridiplantae > Streptophyta > Magnoliopsida > Apiales > Apiaceae > Heracleum > Heracleum sosnowskyi. The sequence continues at coordinate 111,365,552 of CM061244.1, read as the reverse complement.
AGCCATGGTTCAAATACAACAAATGTACACAATATTTGGGGTAACACAATCTTTCAGTAACAAAGTGAATTTTAACTAGATCTGGGTTTTATCAATGAAGGTGAAACAATATATGCATGCACTTTCTGGATTTAATGTTTCTCAAAGCAAGAAAACTGGTCTTTAGGATAGATCTAGCAACGAGCAATATAGATCTAGGCAAAAATAGAGTATGTAAGCTAATAGGTTGTAAATTAATCAATCAATCAAGAACACCAACAGATCTGGGCTAAACAAGGCTAAGAAACATGCATACTTTGAAGAAATGGGCTAAGGAGTTCATTTTCATGGCTAAAATGAAAGGGTTTGTTTAGATCTTACTGGGTTTAATCAGGACTCCTTCAAAGATGAAGGAGATTGTTGAAGATGGTGAGTCTAGTGGCACCGTGACCAAAAGACAAGGTCTCCTCCTTCTAGCGCCAAATGATAACTCCAAAATCTGATCGAGCTCTTCCTAGCCGTTCCCACACCTGGAAGCGGTGTAGCTACTAGTAGGTGTCTGCAAAACAATACCGGAGGGGGGTTTGGACCCTGGCGGCGCATCCGACGTGAGAGTAAGTGTTGGCTTTGGAAGAGAAGATAAGACTATAGAGATATCTAAATATGGAGGGTGTGTGTATAGTGTGTATATTGTATAGGGTGAGTGTGTGAATGAGAGAGTAACCCCAAACCTTTCCTTCTTGGGTTATTTATAGTCCCAGAATTAGGGTTCAGAGGGTGTACCTGCAATCATGAGCGTTGGATTCTAGGTAGGTAGGACACCTGGTGATGTTGATGGGTCACACGTGTTCAGGTGAGAAATTGTGGTGTCGTGTGTCAGGCTCCTGCTGGCGTGTGGTTCAAATAGGACATAATTGTGCCAATCATTAGGTATCCTTACGTGTCGTCATCAGGTGTGGCCATCAATGATGACCTAAGCATGTCACGTAACAAGGTGTAGTTTTTCTCACGCAAGTTATTGCCTTTGTCGCCAAGAGTGGGTTAAACTTTGAGCTTGAGCTATAGCTTAACTATGAATTCGGGCTTGGAGGTGAGCCATGACTCAACTATGAGTTCAGACTTGTAGTTGAGACATGACTCAAATCTGAGTTCGGATTTGTAGGTGAGCCATGACTCAAATATGAGTTCAGACTAATAGGTGAGCCATGGCTCAACTATGAATTCGGGTTCGGGAGTGAACCAGGGTCCAAGATGGGTCCGGGCTATACATAGCCTCAGTGATCATCCCCATTTTACATTTTTACATCATGTTTTATAATTTGTTTACATTTTTACTAAAATTAATCTTTTTATGTGTGTTTGGACATATTTGTATGTTACTTCTGAGTTATAATTAAGCTGAAACTTTTTAACGTTTAAATATTATAAATTTTTTAAGTAAATTAAATAAAAATTAAAAACATTTCTTAATTTAATAAAATTATAAAAACATAAAATATATAAAATTATGAAATATTATTATGTAGACCCCGGGATGAGAATCTCATCACCAACCCTCTAACCCCCCGGTATTCTTAGTAGCTGCAAGCTTCAACCTCCGTATATTTTATTTTTTCATGTAAATTTGAGTATCAGAATATTCTTTCTCCACGATGTTCCGGCCGACACACACTCTACCTCTTTTTCTACCACATACAAAACCCAACATAATACTACTACATATCAAACAATAGCACCTTCTACTACTCCTCTTAACGACTTGTATTGATCAAGAACGGAAATAAAACTGTATATTGATAAGAGAGATTTACATTATTGTTCTACGTAATGTTGAAATGAGATGTACAAGACTATTTATACTAACACAATGTTAATGACAGCTATTGAATCTCTAACAGAATTAGTTACAGATATAACGAGTTGTTTGGCTAAATGGTAATTTTAATTTGTTGTTGCTGACTTTGACTGACTTACTAACTTTAGTAAGTCTATTATTCTCATCAGCCCCCCCTTAACAGTGTTGTCTTGAATATCTGTTGTCTCTGAAATTTTGAAACCAGAATGAACACAATGTATTTTTGCATTAGAACAACTAGCATCAGCATCAGAATCACACGAAACTAGAACATGAGCCCCTCCACAAATTGAGGACGGAGTAAAGAAAGTAAGTCCCAACTTTGTAGAACAAGACCAATGAGGTACTTTACCCAAACCTTTAGTAAGAATATCAGCAGTATTGTCTTTAGAAGAAATCTGAAAGACATTAACCAAACCAGAAGTAATCTTTTCTCGGAGAAAATGGCAATCCAACTCGATATGTTTAGTGCGAGCATGGTAAACAGGATTAGCAGCCAATTCAAGTGCAGACTTATTGTCATAATAAAGAGAAACTGGCTGAGAGATATTAACTCCAAGCTCATTGAGAAGACTCTTCAACCATATAACCTCACAAGACACATTTGATAAGGCCCGGTATTCAGCCTCACAAGTGCTTCTGGAAGTTAAGGAAGTTAAGAGTACTGCAGAAGCGGAGTATCGTGCCTTGCAGATAGTTCTTGTGAAGTAATTTGGTTGAAGAATATATTAGCAGAATTGCAGATATTTTTAGATAGACCGGTTACTCTATTCTGTGATAATAAGGCAGCAATAGATTTGACAGCAAATCCAATCTATCATGCCCGAACGAAACATATCGACATAGATTGCCATTTTATTCGCGAGAAAATTCAGTTAGGATTGGTAAACGTTATTCAGGTGGCTTCCAAAGACAACATAGCTGATATTCTCACAAAAGGTTTGGGTAAAAGTCCACACTGGAATTGTTCTGCCAAAATTGGTATTATGTTTCTCAGCAAACCATCCTTTCAGACAGAAGATGCTGCAATAGATGCAGATGCAAATACTGTCAACCTCATGTATGTTCAAGGGGGACTAATGAGTATATTGGCACACATGCCAAGTCAGCAAAGGTCTGTTTGTTACATAATGTAGTTAGTAACAAGATTACATTACCATTTACTAGAGTCACACCATTCATCCAAATATAACTTTACATACTATTAGTAAGTTAGAAAGTTAGTTACGGAGTAGATTATACATTGTAACTTTACTCTTCTCTTTTGTAACTTTTCAATTATGTGAATATCTCTTTTCTTCATCAATTGATTAATCTCTCTCAATGTCAATACATTTTGTCGATTCACATCTCGTTAAAGCCCATAATCATAATACGTGTCAGAAGCAGTGTGTGACTTTAAAATTTGAAAATCTTAGAAGTCTATCTTATGTATTTTTCAGTCGAACATTCCAAGATTCACAAGGGGCGAGGACATGATTGGTTTGCTCTATATTATCACATATCAAAATCTGCTACCAAAGCATCCACAGTTATTGGACACAAGTAACATCACTACTGAACACACAAACGGAACATAATCCATAACAGATGAAAATGAGGTGGGTTGTAATAACCCCAAATTTTGGACCTAGTTAAAAAAAATTTGATGAATAGTAAAATTTCCCCTGATGAATAGTAAATTTGCTGATGGAAAAATTTTCAGACCACACTATGTGGATGATATGGAATGAATGTTTCGAGGTTATATTATTGATGTATAGGAAGAATAAAAGAATGTAAACGCGATCAGAATCGGGAGATTCCAACTTTAAATTTTGATCACTATTCATCGGACAATCAAGGATGTATTGATTTGATCGTTTTGAGAAAGTATGTAGAATAAGAATCCATGATCATATCTTAAGCCAATGTGAGAAATCTAGGATCATATATTAAGCCAAGGTAATGGAAAGATCAAGGAAGTATCTCCTAACATTGGTACAGAGAAACGTTTTTAAAAATCACTTGAACCTAGCGCGAAACAGAAGCCTAACGAATTATGGATTAAACCCTAACCGAAGGGGAAGTATCATATAATATCATCGAGTGCATCATATAAGAGGATTGATGATACGAGAAATGACATAAGCATGACACAGGAGGATGACATAGGTGTGACAAAGTGATGACAAGGTGATGAATCACCACCTTGTCACCACTTTCACCACAACACCACAACAAGATGACATGTGTCCATGGGGTGACTAAACACATCCTAAACCACACAAATGAGAAGCTGGTCATTAGTATTGTTTTGACAAAAGAAATGAAAAGAAAAACCAAGCAAATAACCATCTTCTCCATTTTCTTCAAAATTCTGCCCAGCTTGACCATGGTGGAAATACAAATTCATAACTCAAGTTCTACTCATTCTAAAATCACCAAATTTGAACCATAGATCCCTCACTATATACCCAAGGTACGTGCAAAATTTCATGGTCATCAAAGAAGTGTAGTATGGTTAAATATTGGATCAAAGTTGAGACATGAATAGTAAAACTCATGAATTCTTGTTTTGTTCTTGGATTTTGAGGTTTGTTAAGGATGATTAAGGATCAAGGGAGAGCATACAAGCTATTGTTAGTCCATATTGAATATCAAGGAAGGTATAAACCTCTCACACCTTTTATTTATGCTTTGATTATGATGATTATGTGATGATGTTTAGTAATGGTATGATATTAAGGATGAATACATGATTATGATGATGTTTAGTGGTTAAATTATGGTTAAACTTATGAACAATGGTATGAACATATTTAGGCAGAAACCTAGAGGATTTACATGAGACAATTGGTGTATGGTTGTTTGGTTGTTGATTGGTAATTAGTTGAGTGTTTAAAACACGGGAATCATGATTAAGCGTCGTTACCATGTCGGATTTTCATAAGATTATTTAGGCAGAAACCTCGGGTAACTTCATGACATGAAAGCAATACACACTGACCATGATCATGTAGTTCTTGTTGTTTATTTTGTTTTGGCGAAAGAATCGCATCGTTTCAATTTACGGTTTAGGAGAAACACTCGTTTTAGTGAAAGTGGTTTCGGGAAACCAAGTAGTCCACTATATGAACTTTGAGCTTGTGATCAAACCCCCTTAAAAATGGAATTAGGACATGATATTAAAATGGATGCTATCATGGACAGTTAGTAAGCGAATCGAGAAGGTTTCGGGTTAAAAAGATAATTGTTCGATTTTATAAAAATGTCGGAACCAAAGCTGCGCGAGGAGTAAGTTGTTCTGCACTCTACTGCCTTGAACCTGCTGTTCTCGGGATTTCATCCCCTTAACCAGAAAAACATTTTCAAGCATTTTGTTCTATTCTTTCTCTAGATTGCTCACGCGAAAACGGTGTACCATTTCGGTTAACGGTTAAGGAGAAATGAGCGTTTTAGTGAAAGGCGTGTGAATAGTAACTTTCCGTAGCTCATCCAAGTTTGAGAATACATTTTACCAAGTTAAACCCTTGTTTTGAGATCAAAACTTTTATGATAAATATTACAAATACTCAAGATGATTTTAGAAGTGGTTTCGCATTTAAATGCAAATTTTCCGATTTATTAAAAGTGTTAGAGTACGAGTCACGTAATAGTAACTCTATGAAAAGTCAACTCTATGGTACTACTTTGACCAACCGTTGTGACTAAGATAAAGGATTATTTCGAGTCGATTAGAACACGAACATTGTTGAGGAATAACGTGGCTACATGATTTGTTTGACTTATGGTTGACTTAGAGTGAATTGTTATGAGCAAATGATTACGCTAGGGACTGGTCGAGTATTTCTTTGTTTATAGATTTCCCGGCAAGTTCTTGAACCCCTAACAACCAAGGATCTGAGGCAAGTTTTCTCATTCCATGTTGTAATTTTAAATTACTTATACTAATGATGCATATGATAGATGCATGCTTTCAAATGTAATATATGCATATGATATTATGCATGCTCTCAAACCGTACATCGTATATGGATGTGGTTGATTTTTTTTAAACTATGGAGATGATAATATGCATATGATAGATGCAATTTTTCAAACCCTACATCATATAAGTGATGCTGTGGTGATTAATATTGTGATATATTCTGCTTTAATGTTGTAAGAAGATTTATAATTGTTTACGCTTTTGATAAAAAAAGCTTTAATAAGATATAAAGTTTATATGCTATGTAAATACTAGATATAAACCGAGGTTTTAAAGGCTCTAATGATAGAGCACTTGTACGGTGATTTTAAAATAATAGTCCGGGAGTTAAATTACTATTTTATCTTGATAATACTGTCAGAAACTGGAGGGTCCAGGGACAGCTGTATTTTATATATGTTGATTAAATATTCCAATATATATATTATTGGATATTTAATGTGAGGTATTAAATAATATTGTTAAAAATATTATTTTGAATATTTATTAAATAAGTGAATATTATTGTGAATATTCACTTAAGTGGTATTATATTGACTAATAATTCAATATTTATTATTTGAATATTTATTAAATATTCCAAAATTGATTTAAAAATCATAGAACCTTGTTATATTATTATTTAAGGTTCTAGTATTTACGCAAATATTTTCTGATATCAAAAGGATTTATGAGAGTATAATAGGGGTTCCCAACTACTTTAATTAGTTATCTCGAATGATGATTTTGATTTGAACTTATCAAAAATTGGGAATCCATCTGAGGAAGTGAACATATGATTTCACTTGCCTCTTTCATTAAAAGTGAATATGTTTTCGAGTTCTGATTTATCAGAACTAGAGGTATTTTACAAAAACTCCCAGGTCGTAATTTCAAAATACGTGGTAATCATTCGTAGTTTCGTTGACTGATGTCAACCCACACTGTGACTTACTCCCTTCAAATATTCTGGAGTAAGAAAATCTGAACTGTTGCAAGGTTTTGACAAGTATTCTGTACTTGGGGGAATCAGGATTAAATTCTGATTCCCGTTTCATTGATTTTTTTCATCTGGGACTGGAAGGGCTTACACGGCAATGAAACAGGTGCCGGGGTAGTGACCATAATTATCAAAGCTTACCCACTGATGAAACAGGCGCCGAGGTAGTGACCTTGCGTGCAAAGGCTTACATGGTAATGAAACAGGTGTCGATGTAGTGACCTTATAGCACAATGGGCCCGAAGGCGGCCAGGGTGATAACCGAATAGGAAGTCGTCCTTCTACTAGTAGAAAAGTTACGTTACGATACAACGGCTGATCACCGTGTATCGGGTGTTCCAGTATATCCCCTTCCCTCCAATTGGAGTTGTGCTGCACATTGTAACGAGAGCCTAGGTGTTGAGTTACTGATAATGTGGCAGTGATGAGTGATGATGTTCCTCATACAGTAGTTGTACTGTATGGCATGTTTCGACGAAAAGAATGTTTAAACATATCGTTCTGTATATGAACGAAATTTCAAAGGTTTTCAATTATGATATCAGCTTACATATATGATTCTGATGCTATATCTTATTGTCGAGTTATAGTGCTCATTCTTGCTACTTTTATATACCACAACACAACAGAGTCGAAAAGGTGTTCATTACTGATATTTTATAGTATTTTGAACCGTATGAGATATCTAAATAGATATGTTTTGAATCTTGGTTCATTATATCGATACCAAGGATTTCTAAATGATTTACGAAGAGTATTGGAGTATGATTATAAGTCATACAGTATTTTGAACGGTATACTATTTTGGGGTCGAACCCTAGTAGTTTTTAAACATGGATCCTATATGGATTATTTACCTTAAAGGTTTAAAGATTTAAACTGGGACAGGTTTCTTGCTGAGCGCTATTAGCTCATTCTTGCTTTATTAAAACTTTTAGCATGAAGAAAACATTGTCGATTCACCTCGTGTTACGAGAGCAAGGGAATGGAGAGACCACCCTTGAGTTAGTTCAGCAGGATGGATACTGCCGGAGTTAGCAGAACAGTTGCAGATGGAATTAGGGAGAATTGTTTTCGAGTAGGTTTCCTTATTAAACCTTGTATAGAATTGTGAGGTCTATTATTTTAACTTCAGGTAGAGGTTGTAAATAATAGATGAGATCCTGGATAGTACATTTGACTTGTATTAACAAGTGTTACTTATTGTTGCTCATTTCCAATGCTATAACTTGTGTGTGTGTGCGTAAGTGATTGGGGTCTTTGGAGTTGTATTATTAGAATGTTGTAAGTAATGCAGGTATTGTATAATTGATGGAGCGTGACAACCCAGATTCCTGACCCCGGATCTGGGGGTGTTACATGGGTGATGATGATTCTAGTGATTCAATAGGAGTAAAGCCTTACAATACTATGAAGGAAGGTACACGGAAAACACTCCCCGCGGATAAAAAAACAGCGAGAAAAGAGAACAAGAAGAGAAGAGAGAGACTCGCAAAACCAAGATCACGAAGTATGTGAAGAAAAAGAAGAATAAACTGTAAAAAAACATCAAAACCATGTAATATTGTGAGTTGGTTCCCCTAAATAATAAGATAGCGTCGCAGAAGCTTGAATGATCGATTCTGGTGAAACTTTTTTGCTTTGAACAAGTGCATGATCTCCGTAAGTTGAGAAGTAATGGCAGAGATAGTTATTTTAGAATTTATTCGTGTTTTACAGCTTTATTTAAGATTTCTGGCCAAGCAAAATGAAACTAAACAGAGGAACAGTCTCTGCAAGAGTAAGGACAAGAAGGTAGAGGCCAGATAAGTGTTGGTGTCTCGTTCCACCATCGATAACCTGTAACAAATCACCATAGCATTACCTTCCCTACAAATATAAGACTATCTATCCTAAACCGATGGCATAACGCTCTAATAACCTGCATCGAGTTCGAGTCCCACCCAAACCTAATGTGTGCATTCCTGTTGATTGCTATCTATAAATAAAAAGACTGTTTATTTTATAACAACCCAGACCTTGAAAGAAATTGAATTATCTGCTATGTAAATAAAATGATATGGGGAAAAACACTTCGATTATTTTAAAGTATTTTATACCGAACTTGTTTATTTTGATATTATTTGAGTTTGTGTAATAAGGAAAATTCCAAAATAAATTATTAAGTGTTTATATTAAATTATGAATAAAATATCCAGTATTTGGGTAACTAAAAATTATTAAGTGTTTAGTACTACAAAATGTCAAAGAACTTTCTGTTATAACGGAAGTAAGAAAGATTATAATAAACGTAAAGAACAAACACAGATAGTGTGATGACCCGGGTCAAATCCCGAGTTTTTTTCGAAAACCGGGTCAAGTCTCGATTCCGAGTCCGAAAATAAGCCGAAGCCTAATGGCCAAAATGCAACCAACTTGGATAACGACAAGCCCACCACAGACTCCCAAAAGATCATGATTTGTTGGTGTTAATTAGTAGTAGTACTTTGCTTTATAAAATGAACAGAAGTCCCAAATCTCCTCGATGTGGGACTGGGGTGTTACAAACTCCCCCCACTTAAACTCCTGACGTCCTCGTCAGACCTGAACGGATAGCCCATAGGTCCAAGATCGTTCCTCTCTAGTCATTGTGGGATAATACCGGCTGGCTTCGTGTCCCCATCTCCGGACCTCTGTCCATTGTGGAATAATACCACCAGCCTTCGTGTCCCCACCTCCGGCAACTCGACGAATCAAGCTTTCGAGAGTCGGCTCTGATACCATATGTGACGACCCGGGTCAAATCTCGAGCTTTTTTCGAAAATCGGGTCAAGTCCCGATTCCGAGTCCGAATAAGCCAAAGCCTACTAGCCCAAATGCAGCCAACTTGGGTAACGACAAGCCCACCACAGGCCCCCAAAAGATCATGATTTGTTGGTGCTTATTGGTAGTAGTACTTTGCCTTATAAACTGAACAGAAGTCCCAAATCTCCTCGATGTGGGACTGAGGTGTTACAAACTCCCCCACTTAAACTCATGACGTCCTCGTCAGGCCTGAACGGATATCCATAGGTTCCAAGATCGTTCCTCCCTAGCCATTGTGGGATAATACCGGTTGACTTCGTGTTCCCACCTCCGGACTTCTGTCCATTGTTGGATAATACCACCAGCCTTCGTGTCCCCACCTCCGACAACTTGAAGAATCATCAAGCTTTCGAGAGTCAGCTCTGATACCATATGTGATGACCCGGGTCAAATCTCGAGCTTTTTTTGAAAATCGGGTCAAGTCTCGATTCCGAGTCCAAAAATAAGCCGAAGCCTGCTGGCCCAAATGCAGCCAATTTGGGTAACGACAAGCCCACCACAGGCCCCCAAAAGATCATGATTTGTTGGTGGTAATTAGTAGTAGTACTTTTCTTTATAAACTGAACAGAAGTCCCAAATCTACTCGATGTGGGAATGGGGTGTTACAGATAGGCAGAAGAGAAAAGTTTTATTGATCTCGAGGATACAGATTACAACAAACAGATACAGATCTAGGTTATGACCTAGAGAGTCAGATATAGATACATTATGCCCTAAATAGTTTATATAGCACTCTCTAGGCGGATAAGTATTATCAGTTCCTTGGAGGATAAGTCTTATCCTGACGGTGGATAAAAATTAATTCTAGATCCTTCCTTGTAGCAATTATTTCCATATCATAATGGCCAATTACTGATTCAAGGCATATTCTAACAAATCTCCGCCTTGACTTGAATCCTCTCACAAAAAACAGATGTACCAGATGCACCATAATAATGCCAGATGTACCAGCAAAAACTCTTCTGCCTCAGATTTTGCCCAAAAGGGCAATCAGCAACTCCGAACATTTACTAAGTCCAAACAATGTTGAAACTTGCTATGTGGAACCGGCTTGGTGAGCATATCAGCTGGGTTATCAGTAGTACCCACTTTACTCACCTTGATTCTCTTCTCACTTCTTAGAAAATGATATATTACATCTATGTGCTTAGTCCTCTCATGATGGACTTGATCCTTAGCTAAACAGATTGCACTGAGACTGTCACAATACATTGTAGCCTGATCCTGATGTAGACCCAAATCACTAACCAATCCTTTCAACCAGATTCCTTCTTTTGTTGCTTCTGTCAATACCATGCACTCTGCTTCTGTAGTAGACAAAGTCACTGTAGGTTACAGAGTAGCTTTCCAACTGATAATTGAACCACCTAGAGTGAAAGCATAACCAGTCATAGATCTTCTACTGTCAACATCTCTAGCATAATCAGGGTATGAAAACCCTGTCACCAAATACTCTGTATCACCTCCATAAATGAGACCAACATCAGACGTACCTTTTAAGTACCGAAAAACCCTCTTCACAGCTTGCCAATGATCCTTGCCTGGTTCAGCCATAAACCTACTAACAACACCGATAGACTGTGAAAGATCAGGTCTAGTGCATACCATTGCATACATCAAGCTTCCTACTGCACTAGCATAAGGAACTCGAGACATGTACTCCTTTTCCTCAGCATTCTCCGAGGGCGCGACAATAACAGAACCTGATAACGTAGAACCTTGAAGAAGATACAAGGTACCACGTTTAACACATTTCAAGACCACATCAAAACCCTTGCAAACATGTAAAACTCCACCTTCACCTTGAAAACTGAAACCCTTGTTGTCTAATATACTCAGAGATATCATATTCTTCGTCATAAGTGGAACATGTCTAACATCATTCAATGTGCAGAATTTACCATCATGTGTCCGAATTTTAATCGAGCCTATTCCAACCGTCTCACAAACAAAACTGTTAGTCATAGAAATTTTTCCACCGTCTACTTGCTCGTAGGTTGTAAACCACTCCCTGCGCGGACATACATGGTAAGACGCTCCAGAGTCAAGGATCCACACATCAGAGTGATGCGTGTGCTCAACAGCAACTAGGGCAATATCTTCTTCAAAATTGGTACCAGCTACAGCAGCAGTACCTGTAGCAGCAGTACCTGTCAATTTATCCTGTTGCTTCTTTTTCTTGGGACAGTCAGATTTCCAGTGTCCCTTCTCTTTACAGTAATTACAGACATCATTAGATTTCGGACCCTTAGAAGCTGGTTTCTTGAATTTATTCTTCCCCAACTTTCCATGTTTATTACTCTCGCTGGCTACTAACCCAACAGCCTGATTATCTGCACCTGTACCAGCCGCCTTATGGCGCAGCTCTCTAGAATGAAGAGCAGATATAACCTCCTCTTCCTGCATTCGCAGACTAAACAGATGTTGTTTCAGAAGCAACTTATTTGTTAAAGACTTTGTCATGTAGAGACTTTCAAGCTTCAACCACAAATCAGACGCAGTATCCTCCTCCGTGATTTCAGTAATAATATCATCTGCAAGACACAACAAAATTGTTGAGTGTGCCTTTTCTTCTAGACTGGCCATCTCAGCGCTTTGCGGATCCATCGATTTCTTTTTCAATAGCGCCCAGAGCCCCTGTTACTTTAACAAGGTACCCATCTTGATTTGCCATAGACTGAAATTATTCCTCCCAGTAAATTTGTCAACCTTCACGTTAATACCATCAGACTACATCTTTCTCACCGAAACTCAAACCCTAGAAATAGAAACAGGCTCTAATACCAGTTTGTTATAACGGAAGCAAGAAAGATTATAATAAACGTAAAGAACAAACATAGATAGGCAGAAGATAAAAGTTTTATTGATCTCAAGGATATAGATTACAGCATACAGATACATATCTAGGTTATGAGTTTATGACCTAGAGACTCAGATACATATACGTTATGCCCTAAAGAGTTTATATAGCACTCTCTAGGCGGATAAATATTATTAATTTCTTGAAGGATAAGTCTTATCCTGACGGTGGATAAAGATTAATTCTAGATCCTTTCTTGTAGGAATTATTTTCATATCATAACGGACAATTATTGATTCAAGGCATATTCCAACACTTTCCAATGTCACGTATTTTGATAAAATTAAAGTCTAGAATCTCTAAAGTATCAAATTATATAAGTCACAAGTTGGATAAAATATTAAATTATTTAATATACATTTATGTTTGTATAAATAATATTTAATAGATATTGAATAAATACATAACACATATTTTATATATAATCTAAAATATATATGTTCATAATAATTTTAATCATCCCGGGAACTAATTTAGTAAATAAATAATTAATTAAAATTTTAGAAATAAAAATACAATAAAACCTCGATAAATTAATACCCTTGGGATCAGAAAAAATTATTAATTAATCAAAATATTAATTAATCGATTAATTAATAATTTATTAATTTATTGATATATTAATAATTTATTAATTTATCGAGATATATCATTTTAAAATTTTATAACATATACAGTTCTCATAATTATAGGTTTTATGATTTTATATTTATTGTGATTTCATCTTTGAATACTCAAAAAGAATCTTAAACTTGAGGAAATAATATTTATGAATTTAAGTAAATTGAATAAATTTATGAATTTATTTAAATTATAGATACATGAATTTAAATGAAGCAGTGACAGAATTTTTGGATGATGAACAAATCATTAGCAGTGTTATGAAAAATAGGAAAGAATATGAAATAGAAGATGATAATACAAAGTTGGAGCCATGAACAAATCATTAGTTGTGTTATGGGAAATAAGAAAGAATATGAAACAGAAGATGATAGTACAAAGTTGGAAATGTATTTGAAGTGACAATTACATTACGTAATTTTTCTCTTTTAGAATGAAGCAAGTTACATTGCAGTCTTTATTTATTAAATTGCATCAAAAATAAATATTTATAATTTTGATATAATATGCAATTATTAATTTATATATTATATGAGACTTGTATGCTTTGATAAAAATATATTATTTTATAAATTTAGTGAATTATTAATTTATATTAAATAACCGAGTTAGGATTATAAAATAAAAAAAATTTATCGAGATTATTAATTTATCGAGATTTTACTGTATAATGAATTATAAATTTAACTTCCTAACAAAAAGTAAATTATAGTATAAATTTGACTTTCAATAACTTCAAAAATTGAAACCCACAGTAGCAGCGACTGCCCCTTCTTCGCCACCACTAAACCCTCAAACCCCACCACCATGATTTCTCCGGCCTCCCTCTACACCGCCGGAAAATCCCTCAAAAAGACCAAACTATCCTCCATCTTTTTTCTATTTTCCATCACTCCCTCTTCACCATTCTCTTCCTCTTGCAAAACCCACCAAAATGTACATCAAACACCACTCTCTGAACCACCTCCTGTACCTAAAAAAGTGCCATCTGAAGTCTCAGCTCATGGAGTGACGTGGCAAGATCCTTACCATTGGATGAAACAAACAAATGATCCTGATTTTATTAATTATCTTCATCAAGAAATTTCTTATGCAGATGCTTTTATGGATGATACAAAGACTCTTCAACAATCTTTGTATTCTGAAATGATTGCAAGAATACCCTCCAAGATTTCTACTCCTCCTGAAAGATGGGGACCTTGGTACTATTATTATTTCTCTATAATCCCGATAAATGAATAATCTCGATAAATATTGTTATCCCGGATGAATGAATAATCTTGATAAATGAATCGTTAGTATATTTATTTATTGTGTAGTGTATGTGTTAAGTAATGTGTGACAGATACTTTAAATCAGACATAAGATTCTCAGTGTATTAGGCTTGATGTGAAAGATGTAATCTTTTGCTTATATGTATTCATTTGTTGCTATTGTTATGCTAATATATGTGCAAGAATGTGTAAAGATATAATCTTTTGCTTTTACGGATTAGGATTATAGATTCTTTCTAGTGTTTCAGTTTTAGTTTACGGTTTAATTTAGTAGCGTTTGCAGTTAGGTGTAAGCACACTTGAATTTATAAATGTATACAAATTTGTTGCTTTTAGTATGCTGATAATGTCAAACTTTATTAAGATATAATCTTCGCTTATATGGGTAAGGATTGAAGATTTCTTTTTGTATTTTTATTAAAATTTATTGTTAAATTGAGTAGAGCTTTCAATTAGGTCTAAGAAGACTTGAACTAATGTATGTATTCACATTTGTTTTTTCTGTTATGCTAATATGTATGCAAGGAAGTGGAAAGATATAATCTTTAGCTTATGTAGGTGGGGATTGAAGGCTCTTTTTAGTGTTTCACTTTTACAAAAATGTTTGATTTAATCGGGTAGAATTTGAAATTAGGTATAAGCACGCTGGAATTGGTCTATAATTTATTTTTCATGGATGATGTATTTGCCTATTTTTGGATCATGTCTATTAATGGGCTGAAATTATGGATTTCATGTATAATGAGTATTGTGTGTATTCAGAGATTATTAGCACTGTATTCAATATGACTTCGTGCGTGTTGAGATTATTGCTTATCTTAAACTAATTGTGTTTTTAACAGGTTTTACTACCAATATATTCCGGAGGGTAAGGAATACCCAGTTCTGTGTAGGAAATTAGCAACCGAGAAAAATGGTTGGGTTCAAACAGTACTTAATTATGTGATGAAAGAATTGTGGAATGTGCAAATTTTGTTAGATTGGAATGAAATTGCAGAACAATATGGTGGGTTCATTTCTACACTTTCTTTATCACTCTAGTAACTGAGTAAGTGATGAGAGTAATGGCACTTAGCATAAGAGTTTGTGCAAATCATATCTATAATATATTTTATCATATCATTTTGTTGTTCTTCTGTTTTTATTTACATGTATTTTTATGTGGTTTTTTCAAATCACAAACTTGGAATTGATGTATTTTTGGTGTACTATTTGAAAACCAAAACAAAAGAAGTATATGTTTGTCTGAAAGAGCATAAATTCAGTGCTGAAGTCTCTAAATATAACTCTATAATGAATAAATGTATCTGTGGATGCACCTAAAGTAATGTATGTGATCTTGCATACTGCATGAAATAACTTTCAGTATCAACAGGCATGTATGTTAAAGGTTACCTAGTTTTAGCTTATCGCTTTGTGTGTTCTATTGTTAAAAACTTATTCATAAGTTTTGATATACGTGCTTACATGTTCATGTTCGGCCATTTGCACACCCTTATGTACTTGAGTTTTTATAATTTGGTCTGTTCATTGTATTTTCATTTCCAGGGTACGTTCATGTGGGTACATGTCGAGTGTCACCAAACCATAACTATCTTGCTTTTACACTTGATATAACTGGAGCTGAAAGGTTCATGCTTCAAGTTAAGAACCTAAGCAATGGTGTTCTTGAGAACTTGAGAGTTGATGACGTAGTTAGCTTGGCATGGGCTCAAGATGGTTGCATGCTATTCTATACCGTATCTGATGAAAACCAACGGCCTCACAGGCAAATATCTATATTACCTTTTTATGTCTTTCATATAGGAGTTCATCTATCTAACTAATTTTTAGTTTAGCAGGGTGCATTACTGTAAAATGGGACAAAATCCTATCAATAAATTTACATTGTATACGGAAACAGATTCCAGCTTCTGTGTGGACATCACTAGTACCAAGGATGGAAAGTTTATAACTGTGAATTCTAACTCAAGGACTTCATCAGAGGAAGGAATTTACCTATTTCACATGTCTTTATTAGATCCCCACCCTGTTTCCCCTCCTTTTATATGTGCAAGATTTTTTATTATTTTTTATATTGGTTTTTACTAAAATATATGTGGTTTCGCTTCAGGTTTACGTCATAGATGCAACCAACCCTCAAGGCGTTCTGCATAAAGTGCACAGGCGCATCCCTGGTGTACAATACTTTCTGGAACATCATCATGGATTTTTTTATGCTCTTACAAATCAGCTTCCACGTGGGAATAATATATTGTCCACCGGAAATTATTACTTAATTAGATGCCGAGTGCAGGATGTACAGGAAGCTAAATGGGAGGTAAACTTTATTTTTACATGGTTACACATGTTCAAAATTTCAGACATATTTAAGCTAGTGATTGCAGATATTCTCCATTGAACCTCGTGATGAGTATATTCTTTGTGTTTCTGACATCTTGTACTAATGCATTTTCCATCAAGTATCTATGTCCTGGAACCAACATTGAACATGGTTATTTGTAATTCATATAACTTCCTTATTTCCTCTTAATTTGTTACACGAAGAAATTTCAGAAGTTGTAGACCTCGAATAAAGTTGGTAATAACTGGAACTCATTGTGTAGCTTGTTTAGTCTTCCTTTAGCTACTGAAGCGATTTTCCTTAATTGCATCCAATCTATATAGTTCTAGCCATTTAGATGGTGGTGATAAATACTATAGATAATTTGAACCCAAAACTTTGCTATTTCATGAAACGATAGCTCACTTGTTATACTAAACCCACTAATGGGAAGATGTACAGATACTGAGGAATAACCTCACATCATGACATATGAAAGCAGATCGCAAAGTTGCTAGTGGGCTTTGAACCATTTTTTAGGCTGATGTCAGTTCAGATGTTTATTTGATCAGTCACATTGCGTGATCCCTAGTTTCAATAAAATTAAAAATATGTACTGCAAATCTCTTTGTGGTCAGTTTAGGTTTCTTTTATAATAATATACCTCAGTAATCTCCTATATTTTCCAGCACAACTGCACAAGGAACTAAGCTGGGCTTGGATTTTAAACTTATGTACAATACTTGTGCACGTATATAGTCCACTTATTTTGAAACACTGTATTTTTGCAAGTATGTTAAATCTATAATGGACTTCAAAACTGTAGAACTTTGTGAGTATTTTATCGGAAATTATCTACATTTGTTTAGGTATTTACTAACTAAATTCCCATAAAATTATCACTAGTTATTATGTAGTACTCCTCATGCTTTTTTCTTTAAAAGTTAAGTTTTCAGTGTTTCAAACTTATGTGACATTAGTATGAAAAAAAAGGAGGAAGTTAGCTATCTATAATCAATTAGTACATTTTTTTTTAGTTTATGTTGCATTATATATGCAATTTTTCTGAGTCGAATCATCTTTAAATCAGCTCTGAAGATAAGTCACTTGTGCATACATATTTAATAAATATAATTAAATAAGCTTAAAACAGCCGGAGAAAAACTCAACTTAGAAACAAGCCAACCAAAGCATAAATTCAAAGAGATAAACTATCCATCAAACATTGATGTACTCCATTACCCACCAATTTACTTCTGTGTTTGATTGTGCTTTACACTGCATCATTCTTCCTTAAAGAAGTATATCTTTTACAACGCATATTCGCCTAGTAGTATAGATATAGTCTCTTGCTCTTTTAATTGTTGAATTAGTTCATCTTATATTCTTAAATAAATAATACAAACCTGTCACAATATTAGTGGATAAGTTAATCTATGGTCTACGCTTTTGTTTTTAGTACTAATTGGCAATAGCAATGATAAACGGGTAAAAGCCATTTCCCACCCAATCTAGCACCATAATCTCATCTTGTGTTCCCGTCACAACCTGGTTACTTAACATCTATGTTGCTCGGACTCTTCATTTTACCTTCAAGTACCGGTGTCGGACACTCGACACTCGGACATGGACACTCGGACTCGGACACTTATTTTAGGCCAAAAACATGCATATTTTTCAAAATCTTGCCGAGTCCGGTACTTGGACACATATCCATGTCGGACACTTCTAGCTGAGTCCGAGTAACATAGCTTAACATGGTTTTGGAGCTAGGTTTTCTTGACAACGACGACAATCAGGGTGTTGCGGGCTGGCATCATGTCCAGGTTGTTGATAGCAACCATCAGCTTTGTTAGGGTCAGCACTGACCTACCATCTTTCATGATGGTTGCTTTGTATTTTTCTAAAAGTCTGTGGAGTGCCATCTGTATGTAGTCCTTTGCATGCGTCTACACATGTATAAATACAGTATTCGAAATTCTAAATATTATTTCTCAGTTTTTCTTTTTTGCATGTTAACTATCTTAAGATATTCTTAAGTCTAAATATTATTTTTTGAACTACTGTTTCAATTCTCTCCAAGACATTTATAGGTAACACTAATTATTAACAGGATGTCACGAGGACATTTTAGTTATTCAGTGTGACACTGTTAGTCATTTATTTTGCTGATAACTTTGTCTAAAATCCCCTTGAAGATAGAGCAGGCTTTTGTTACATGATGCTAGGTTAGGTTGGAATAAGGTTTTCTTTTAGAAAGGTTTTCGCATTCGGTGGGATTGGTCAAATGGGGGTTAGATACTATATGTATTGTAGGCTCAATACATATTGTATACATGTGATCACCTTCGAGGAATATCTTTGTTTGTACCTCATATTCAGTTGCCTCCGTGTTTTCTTATTGCTAGACTATCGTTGTACCAAGTGAAGATATCAGCATACACGACATGGACATTTTTAATGAACACCTGGTTCTTTTCCTTAACAGAAATGGTGTCCCCCAAATATGTTCCATCAAATTACCCGTTGATGATTGCTTCAAGGTATACTCTCCACTTTCTTCATATATGCATGTGTAATATTTTCAACCCGTAATGGATTTTGCTATAATGTAATTAAATATATTCTTGAAAGAATGTTAAAGAGAACTGCATAATCGTAAGCAGCTAATGGAGTAGCACTCTTAATCACATTGTCTGTTGTGTTCACTATTTATTTTGTTTTATTTAATATATTAAGCACAAATATGGAATTTATATCTTTCTGTTTGCTTGTTTTGTGTAATTTAAAGCTGATCTGCTATTGGTTTGTAGAAAGAAATGAAGATTGATGATCTTAACCCATGGTATTTCCCTCTGCCATCAGACCTATGTGAAATTGTTCCTGGTTCAAATCACGACTTCAAGAGCTCTCAGTACCGTGCCGTCATCTCATCTCCAGTGGTATGATCTCTAACCGATATAGTGCTGGGACCTGGGATCTACACCATACTATATTTAATTAGTCTGGAACCAGACTCATCTTTC
This sequence comes from Heracleum sosnowskyi, assembly GCA_030848705.1. NCBI lineage: Eukaryota > Viridiplantae > Streptophyta > Magnoliopsida > Apiales > Apiaceae > Heracleum > Heracleum sosnowskyi. The sequence goes on along the minus strand of CM061244.1, from coordinate 111,345,821 downwards.
AGTACCCTCTTATGTCTCCATTTATTGAGTAAATACATTATGAGTACTTGCACTTTCTCCGGCATACCACCTGCAATACTACACTTTCGAAACTACCATTTGCGAATTGCAACACTAGAGTTCACATTTGGTTACATTTGTGCACATTTCACGTATCTTCGCTTACTTTTTGTAGGACTTTCCATTCGATTCTTATTTCAATAACTATATTTTTGGGCTGGAGCGAAGCATATACTATGGTTCAAATATACTCGCTGAAATGTATATTGGACAAAAAGAAATTCACGAAATTAGCTAATATAGACAAAATGTGAACTTCGATATTGCCGGTTGTAGTTTCATTGATGTAGTATTGCAAACGGTATGGCGACGTGCATGTACACATAATGCACTTTACTCCATATATATGATTGGTTTTCTTCATCTATATACTACACCCTAAAAAGAATTTAACTTGTGCTATGCATTGATTGAACTTCAAATCACTGGGTTTATACAATTTTAAAAATCTTAAATAATAAGATATTACATGAGTAAAAGACTTGATGAAATTTTAATATATATCATATATGAATATGTGATTCACAAATGTACTTTATAAAATTTCAAATAATACTTCTACATGGTGCGGAAAATATGCTGTAACAGTTCAATAGGACTAAACACTTCCAATCCCCTAGAGCAAATGCCTTGTTGGTTAGAAAAGAACATTGCTAATTACTGGACGACCTTCCTGACTTTTTGACACCCCTTGCTGAAATACAACTATTTGGTCGCTCATTATTATTAATCTTCATGGAAGTCTTACTAACTATGTGGTCAGGGACCAAAGTTATCTCGGCAGTCCAAGGCCCTTAAGTTACAACACAACTTACTTGTTTGTCTATCTTGACATTTTATATCATTAGCTCTAATCAAAGTTTAAGGTGCTCTTTAGTTTCACATTTCTCCGCTTACAATGACCAAGCTACACTGACGATGTTTTAGTTTGAAATTGAAGAAGAATTATCTTTAGTTGCTCAAAAATAACAATGAAGATGAGAAAGCGAGTTGGTGATTATTTTGTACACCTTTCTCTTTCATACTGTCCTATTTTCTTTGGTACAGATACCTGATGTAATTGTTGATTACGACATGTCGAGACATACTTTCTCCATAGTGCATCAAGATGTGGTTCTTGACAATAATACTAGTTCTAAGAGTAAATCATGCTCAATTACTTGCAAAAGAGATGGTTTCGAGTTTCTGAACACTCGAAGTGAAGGGAGCGAAGATGTTATATATAATGAAGGGCAGAAATGGAGTAATTTTTCTGATGCTTATTGTTGTGAAAAAAGGGAAGTTGTTTCCTATGATGGTACCAGAATTCCTCTGACCATCTTGTACTCTCATAAAGCACATCACAAGGGACAGTCTCCTGGCCTTCTACAGGGCTACGGAGCATACGGGCAAGTGCTTGATAAAAGCTGGAGCGCAGACCGATTAAGCTTACTTGATCGTGGCTGGGTGGTTGCATTTGCTGATGTAAGGTAATAATCAGGTTTGTTAATATTATGAAAAAGCTGCAATTGGTCATATTGCTGCTTATTTTCTCAAATCATTTTCATTTGGAAAATAATTAATTGGGATTAGAAGAAGTTGTTACAACTTATAGCTACACTGAGTGCTTCTTAATTCTGTCACCTTCCAACTTAACTTGAGCTAGTTCAGTTTTGATGTATCATGGTCAGTGATAATTCACTACAGTCTCACTTTGATTTTAAGCTGGCTACATATAAAACTATATATATGCTGATTGTTGGATACAGTATTTACTGATTTCATGATGATCAAATATGAATCGCTTTTGTGAACTGCGCAGAGGTGGTGGAGGTGCTGATCCTTCATGGCATAAATCTGGGAGTGGTTTGTACAAATCAAACTCTATAGCTGATTTTGTGTCATGTGCTGAGTACCTAATTAGAGAAGGTTATGTTCACAAGTATCAGCTTGGTGCTTTTGGAGGTAGCGCTGGAGGTCTTCTTGTTGGTGCAGTTGTTAATAGCCATCCACAACTCTTTCGAGCTGTCATCTTGAAGGTAAAAACCTCCCTGCAAACTTCAGTTGAACCCACATGTTGTCTTTACTTGGTCGACTCCTGAATCAGTTCATACGGCACTTTTCCCCTTAGGGATCAGTATTAGTGGTCTATTACTTTAATTACTCAATAAAATGATATCGATGAAGTTATCATGCAATTTCTTGTCTATGTAAGATGAAGTGGAAGTCGAAAAGATGCGATTGTATTCATGTTGTGCAACTGATCATCAAATTAAGTTGTAAACTAATGCAACCTTTATGCTTACCCCAGGTTCCTTTTCTTGATATATGCAACACATTGTTGGATCCTAGTTTGCCTCTCACAGTGTTGGACTATGAAGAATTTGGAAACCCTCAGATACAGTCCCAATTCCAATCAATTTTCAGCTACTCTCCCTATGACAATGTACCAACTGGAGTTTGCTGTCCTGCAATGCTTGTGACAGCATCTTTTAATGACTCAAGGTATGTATGTTCAAAAGAATATTTTACATGATTCATCCTCCTTACTCTGCATGTATGCAGCGCCTGTATCTGCTTTGTTATCTGGTGCATTCCCTTCTTCTTCGTAATAGTTACTTCAACTTTGTTTAATCTTAGAGTTGGAGTCTGGGAACCTGCAAAATGGGTGGCTAAAGTTAGAGAAAATGCATGTCCGGATTGTTCTCGAGCAGTCATTTTAAAGACAGATATGAAGGGTGGGCATTTTGGTGAAGGTGGGCTGTACAGTCAATGTGAGGAATCTGCATATGAATATGCTTTTCTGGTGAAAGCTATGGGCCTCATGGACACGGATTGTAAATAAATGTAAGTCGATTATTTTCTCAGACCTCCGAAGGCATTTTGTTATATTAGTGTTGCCTTATCCTAGTTGAAACTATTAACCAAGGTGGTTGTAACTCAGGGTATTGTTGTAAACTTGTACTATCCTTAATTATTAGTTGTAGAAGCTCAAAGAGATTATTTTGGTGCTCATACATAAGAGAGGACTGATGTACCAGGAAATTTCGATACTAGATGGTTCAAGATAGCAAAGATTCTATGATCTAAGTTGTAAAAACTAGGTAATTTTTGGTTGGGTTGGACAACTGTTTGGAAGAGAACTAGGTAATGAACTAGCATCTGCTCTTCATAACATGATATAGGTCTTGCCCCACATGAAAAAGGAAAAGTATGGATACAAGTAGATGTAAGGATTAGTCTAATTTGTATCACATTGATCATCTGTCAATGAATGTAAAGGTTTGAAACTAAGCTGGGCATGCATGTGAAAATCGAACATTTTATCAACAAAGTGGAAGACAATCATATATCACATGTTGGTTAGAATGTTGGGGTATGGGAAGAATCTGATGCTGATGTTAAGTGTCTGCTTAATTACGTTTTGGCTGCCCTTAATAGTCCATTTTGTTTCTTAATCATACTTACGTTATTTTAAAGCACGGACAAAACAATGACTTGCATGATTATATCAATCATCCGCGTGTTACAGATAATTAAAGAATATAATTGATTCCATTTAGGATTGCTTTTTCGACCCACTAAATTTGAACACCTTCAATTATTAAGGTGAGTTGAATATTAAATGCATAACTCTTTGCTAATTCAAAATATTAGAAATTAAGTTTGAACTTCAAAATAATAATTTAATATGATTAATAAAAAAATTTATCTTCCGTGTACAAAATAAGTGGAATAAATTAAACAATATTCATTGTACAAATTTTGTAATTATTGTTTGTACTTTAATTTGAAAAAGTACAGTATAAAAGACATAAAATAGTTACGGTAGCCGGACTGGTGGCCCACTTCTTACAGACAAAGATGCCTTTCAGGTCAATTTTATTTTTTCTCTTTTTTTCTAAATATTTTCGGGTCAAATTTGCACGTAAGCAAATTATTCACTAATAATTACCGTTATCACGGTGCGTAATGATAATTAAACTAAATAATGACTTCATTGTAAAATATTGTATTTGTTAAAGAATATTTAACTTCTGCAAAAATGATATGTAACTAATTAAAATATGAATAATGTTAGAGGTATCGAATGAGGTAAAAATAAATAAATACAAAATGACACGTGTTATTATTTAATTCATTATAAATTAATGAACGTCTAGCATTCATATCATTCTTATCAATTAAAATATTCTAAATTGACATATCATAAACTCTACATCCTTTTATACGTTAATTCTATACCACATTTCAATATCTCTAACATAACTCTTAAAAGATTCGTAATGACGCAAGAAAATGTATTGTTTTCTATCGTAAATCTTTAGTCCTATTTTAGACAAATAAGTAAATAACACGTCTGTTTTTTTATTTTTAGTCCATTCTCTACCGTTTCCCTTTTTCCAAAGAATATTACGTATCGGCGAGTATAACTGCGCGCAACATTTGCTATCTAAATTTTATTAACTTTGTTGCGTTAATATGTTTTTCTCATCCCAAATTGTCAATCCAAGTACATTTGTTGGATGGTTAACAACAATATAACCGATACTAATAAAATATTTATGAGATAACGGACCATTTTAATCATTCCTTCACACAAGTTTTTCTCATACCGATATAAAAATTTTAATCAAGTGAAATAGACGGTTAATATATAATATTTGTTACAAGATAAACATTATTCGCTAAATTAATATCTACTCGCCTATAACTCGTACAAGGGGGTCTTAAAAAATAATAAACTAAAAAATTTAATGTGAACGGAAAATATTAAAATAAAAGTAAAAATTAATATGATAAATTATAAAATGATAAACTTAAATATTAATTGAAACATAAAAAAAATATTAAAAAATACAAATGGGCTGAGAAAGATAAATGAGGTATTATTAATATTATTTTATAATAAAATTATATTAATTATAAGGACAGATAGAAAATCTAACATGTTTTAATTAAAAAAGTAATTACCCGTGATATTTTTAGAAGTGTTTTAATTATATTAATTGTATTTATTAAAAAAATACGTTGACATGTTAAAATAAGTAAGTTTTTTTAATAAGGACAGATAGAAAAAGCTAACATGTTTTAATTAAAAAAATGTAATTGCCCGTAATATTTTTAGAAAACAAGTAGATTTTGTTAGAAAAAAATGTTTTAACTATAAAAGTCAATCGGTTAGTTACTATTTTTATATTATTTTATTATTTATTAAATAGAGTATTAAAATAGGTTTTAAAATAAATAAGTAAGGACTACATCTCATATTTTTGGAAAATAGAGATTTAAGTGATAACAAATATAAAAGATAATATGTTTTAATTTAAAGGTAATTGTCGTGATTTTTTTGAAAAAGGAGTAGATTTTGTTAGAATTTTTTTTAATTATAAAAGGCAATCAGCTAGTTACTATTTTTATATTGTTTTATTATTTATTAAATAGAGTATTAAAATAGATTTTGAAATAAATAAGTAAGGATTGCACTTCATATTTTTGGAAAACAGAGATTTTAGTGATAACAAATATAAAAGGTAATATGTTTAAATTTAAAGATAATTGTCATGATATTTTTGGAAAAAGATTAAATTTTGTTAGAAAAAAAATATTTTAATTATAAAAGGCAATCATCTAGTTACTATTTTTATATATTTTTTATTATTTATTAAATAAAATAAAAGACCGAAAACCGATCGAAAAACAAAAATCAAAACTTTTAATGTTTCGCTTTAATAATATAGTATAGATATTCGGCTCTTTACCGAGCTAATTAACACCCATAAGTTTCGCAAGTACTTGCACTAGCTCACCACAATTTTAGTGCTGGATAATTTGGACCCTTAACCCTTTTTTTTCAAAGAAAAATGGAGATTATTCAATAATAAAAAGTTATACAACATTTATAAAATTGATGAGTTGAACAAATATAAAAATGATCAAATTGTCAATTTTCATCGAGAGACAATCAAGTAATATATTGAAGATGATATATTTACATATACCCTCTCTCCTCTCTGTATAATTGAACTATCAATCATGCAATCTCATACAAACTTTTATCAGTAAATCAAAATCAATACTCATAATAAATGAGAGAAACAAACACATTTTCACAAAGAAGATAAACAAACTGAATTTGCAAACGAAAATTCAAAATAAAAAAATTTAGATCTGAAAAACGAAACAATAATAAGAAAAGTCTGTGCGAAACACAAATGAACCCTTAATCTTATTTAACACAAAACCAGATCTTTGTCAAATTTAAATAAAAAAAAATTATCTTTTTTAAAGCAAGTTTTAAGACGTGATAAACCGAAGTTTCGGGGAATTTTTTTTTACGGATACAGTTTTCAAATATGAAATATGAAATAACAATAATTTAAAACCAACACAATCTGAAGAGACATTATTTGTGGTTAAGTACTCTTTTAGTTCTGGGCACCTTCTTCTAAATTATCTACATTATCATAGCGATCCTCTTTTACAAAACTACAACTACAAAGTAAACAACTTCTTAAAAGAGCATTTCTTTTTTCTGTCAAAAAAAAAGACCAAATCTTTTACATTCATTTCTCCTAATTCACACACAATCATCTAATTTAAACAAAAAAAAATACATACAAAAAGAGCACCTCTCTTCTGTCCTTTTGTCTGGATAAATTTAATTATCTTTTCATCCAAAAAACAATAATCCTCTGAAATAGGCACCTTCATATCATACTACTTTTTATAAAATAAGAATCTAATCTAAACTATAAGTGAGAAAAGTAATAATGATTAAATAAAGGTTATAATTACCTAATTTAACAGGGCTAAAGATTCCATCTTGTTCTTGGGCTTTTTTACACCTCCCATCTTTGGACTCAAAAATCATACTTACTTACATATATACATACATACACACAACAAGTCCATATATATAATTTATCATCTCAAATTACCCAAATTCAATCAAAGTCAACTCATTCCAGATTAATCATGATGAAGAGATCTGTTTAACTATAACCCAACAAATGGTTGCAAAACTTTGCTCTATTTAAACACTTCGACCTGCCCACAAATTTATACACACACCCCATTTTTATTTTGTATGTAAAGATTCAATCTTTTTATATTTTTGTGTATAAAGATTCAATCTTTTTTGTATTTTGTGTGTAAAGATTCAATCTTTTTAGGATTTCCAACATGGGTTTAGTTGATTTCTTGGGCTCTTTTGATTGGGAACAAGAATCTTACCCTCAGTATGAAGATTTTGTAGTTCTTCCTCTTTTTGCCCTGTTCTTTCCCACTGTCAGATTCTTTCTTGATAGACTTATATTTGAGGTACTTTGTCATATTTTTTATGTTTTTTTGTTTAATGTTGGTGTTTTTGTAGATCCATTGTGAATGTATTATTGTTTAGTTCTGTTGATTATCCTGTTTTATCTTATAGTTTTGAGGTTTTCGGGTTTTTCTGAGGTTGGTATTTAGTTAATGTATTGCTCCCTGTAATTTAATGGCATGAAACATTCTGTACAGCACATAAATGTAGAAGAATGTACAATGAAGGCACAGGTATTTATATCTTGTTTTTATAATTAGATGACAGGATGCTTAATACAGTCATTAAGTATACTAGAGCAAACTCCGAGCATAACTCGTAGAAGTAGAAAGATGCCTTCCATAGAGACCCCGACCCCCAAACACCAGGACTAGAGTAGAGTCAATCTTTCTTCACTTGATTTTGTTAATTTTATACCTACACTTAAGACTCTTGTAGGAAGGAATGTGTCTGCTTTGATATTAAGTTATTTGTTAGAAGATGTTGGAAGATTTTGTCCCCCGACAGTAAGATTTTATACCTACACTTAAGATTTTGTTTATTTTTTATCTTGTTTATAAAATTAGATGACAGGATGCTTAATACAGTCATCAAGTATACTAGAGTAACAAACCAAGCACTCTTCTGTATATCCCGAGCACGGGCTGAATGTTTAATTCGTAGAAGTAGAGAGATGCCTTCCATAGAGACCTCCACCCCCAGACACCAGGACTAAAGTCAATCTTTCTTCACTTGATTTAGTTGATTATATACCTACACTAAAGACTCTTGTAGGAAGGAATGTAACTACTCTTGAAATTAAGCTCCACGTTCATTTTAGTTGGTTCTTTGATATTATGTTATATTAAGGATTGTTAGAAGAATCTTGATGATTGCAGGTAACCTCATCACATAATTAAGTTGAGATTTTGATTTTTTTCAATATCAATGGTGAATTTGAATCAGTATGTATTATTTTAATCTTTATCTAGCATAAAGAATAGGGAAAGTGGAAATTTTAATTTGTTCATAGGACTTCTTTTTAGATGCTACATTTCTCCTCAATATTGTAAGTTTAGTGGGTAGCTTTATATGTAGACTTAGTGGCCATTTGGAATTTGGATAATGGGAGTTGAACCTGTTTAACAGGAATGGGGATGAGATCCTAGTACATTATTGTGGTGCAATCTCATTCCCATTCCTCTTATTTGGGTTCAAATCCCATCACCCAAACGGCCTTGTCAACAAACAACGGTCTAAGACCTTTAGGGTAATTCTCGAATGTTTGTATTATTAAAGCAATTTCTCCCATTCAGTATATTCTGTCTGGATCAATGTTGTTAGTACTACCCCTAGAACGTCATATTTATTGTTGTTGATTAGCTGCAAAATCAGAATAACTCTACATTAGATAAGCCATTGAGAAAACTCTGAACCGCAAAGTCTGCTCTAACTTATAGATGAATACTGATATAAATCGAACATAGCATGTCCCGATAGAAACGGCACTCTTTATGGATTATATTTTGCTCAGACTGAAAAAGCGTAATGGAAATTTACATGTTGCAGAGAGTGGGAAGATATTTGATATTTGGGAAGGGACAACAGAATATAGCCATAGAGACAGATGAGAGGAGAAAGAAAATACATAAGTTCAAGGAGTCAGCTTGGAAATGCATCTATTATCTTTCAGCAGAGGTTCTAGCTCTTGCTGTAACCTATGATGAGCCTTGGTTCACTAACACTAGCAATTTTTGGACAGGGCCTGGTGATCAAGTGTGGCCAGAGCTGAAAACAAAGTAAGAATACTAAAAAATAAACACCAACGTTTCTATTACTTTGGAAGCCATGTTTTGTCACTTAGTAATTATATGGTAAACTGTAGCATAATAAGATCTTATTGGCTTACTAACTGAGTCACTGTATAATAACCAGGTTGAAACTGAAAGGTCTTTATATGTATGCTGGTGGATTCTATACGTACTCCATATTTGCGCTGATATTCTGGGAAACAAGGCGGTCCGACTTTGGGGTGTCAATGGGGCATCACGTAGCAACTGCCATACTCATCATATTGTCTTATATATTCAGGTTTGACTAAAATGTATTGGTTTAGATATAATTTTGGTGCTGATAAGAGTTATCCTGATCCTGACATTTATACAGATTAAAATATTTTGAGCAATGGAATCACATCTATTGCTTAATATAAGGCTTTAATTTGATATTCAGCTGAAAGAGGTCTTGGTGCTGATGAGATAATATTACTTCGCATGTCTACCTGCAGATTCGCTCGTGTTGGCTCTGTAGTTTTGGCTCTACATGATGCTAGTGATGTATTTCTTGAAGTGGGGAAAATGTCTAAATATAGTGGTGCTGAGGCACTTGCTAGTTTTGCATTTATTCTGTTTGTTTTATCATGGGTTCTACTTCGCCTCATTTATTATCCATTTTGGATTCTCTGGAGTACAAGGTGGGAACAACTTCCCTAATATCTTTATATTTGTTACTCCTGTAAATTCTTCCATGTTAGTGTCAAGACGTATTATCCCAATATTGATATGTATTCTGAATTTTTGGTTGGGCAGAAAGATTACAATGTAATGGTCCTGACCAGTAAAAGAAGTAATCTTGACCACACTGTTTTGTGTTGGTACGAGAGTTTTGAATGGAGGAAATTGTTAATTTGATATTTAAAGAGGGTTATCACAACCGCACATTCATTTATTGCACAAACTCTCTGACACTGTTCTATGTTGAATTCAAAATCAAGTCCCCAATGACTATGCTTAGCACATGGTAGATCTCATTGAATTATATATCTGGTTTTAGACTTTAGTTGGATTACATACACAGAAATATAACCTGGCTTCTCACATTATCTATTTCCAATATGTTGACAATGAGTTGCTTGGTAACCCATATGTGTAAGGGTATTACTTGGTTTGTTGCATGAAACATATAGCTTATGCCTGGTGTAATTGTAGACACAACATGAATGCTGGATACCTTTTCGTACGATATGTGTATCTCGCTGACTTCTCCACCTGCAGCAGTTGGTTTTATAAGTTCAACTTATGTATAACTAATATTTATGAGGACAAGATACTAAATAACTTTGTCTTGAAATCATATAAAATATCCAGAGGTATTGTGATCAATCATAAAAAAGGCTAAAGACTTACAACTTTAGTAGTTCCAAGGTGCGGGAGATGTGATACTTCTTTAGGGTTGGACTATATTCTTTCAATATTTGGTTGGCAGTCATGACTCTAAACAGATGTATGGTAATATTATGTTTGTGTGGATAGACCTTTGGAAATTTACAAACCATGGATATTGTGTTTTTGTTTTGTTTGTTTTCTTCATGATACTATTTCATTTGCTATCAGTCTTTGTAGTTGTCATGGTTGTGCAAGTAAGATCATGTCATGTTTAACTATCTAGCCGGTCAATCTTCTATCCGAGCATCCTAAAAATCTTCTATCTAGGCTTTTATGCATACTCCACTTGTGCCACAACCCACACCAAATTTGTGTTTCATAAGAATTGGTTGCACTAAAAGACTAATACATGACATGGATACGCTGCACCAACTTGCATATTCCTATTTTCTCATTTTTCTTTCTGTCTTTCTAATTGTTTCATTCCTTTTTCGGTGCAGTTACGAAGTCCTTAAAACATTGGACAAGGCAAAGCATAGTGCTGAAGGACCGATATACTACTATGTGTTCAATACTCTGCTCTATTGCTTGCTTGTCCTTCACATTTACTGGTGGGTGTTAATGTATAGGATGCTTGTGAAACAAATCCAAGCAAGAGGCCAACTCAGCGATGATGTTCGATCGGGTAAGTCGAGACAAGTGAATTGCTTGGATTTTAAATGCTTTATATGTCTGTATATTGAATGCATTTGCATTCATGCAGGTGTGGTATGAGTAACAAACTGAGCACAGTTGGGTTCTCCTCCCTTTGTAACTGATCTTTACTTGGAACTTGTATAATCTTTCTTTGCAGATTCTGAAGATGAAAATGAACATGAAGATTGAAAATGTTTCAGGATTCAATAAATGGCAGAAGGTGATGTGACAATTGTCAAAGTCGTTGATTCATTGTAATGAAATATATTTATATATATATAGAGAGAGATAATTACAAAATTAAATAAGTAAGATGATAAGATCTTTCACAATAGTTTTTGGTGCATTAAAACACATACATGAGCTACCAGGAGACGTCTTAAAATTTGATATGATTATGTTTATTATTTATTTCAACTTCTGGTTTACGCTGATAATAAAAAAAATCATCTTCTGTTTACTTCTGCAGATGGTAGAATTATGAATTATACTTAAAAGTGTTCAATTTAAACACTTGTCATCAGTAATTTCCTTATAACTGGAGGAACAATGTAAATTTATTTGAGAGCAGTTCAGGAAGCACACTTCGGAGGAGGGGATGCTTGAAGCATTTCTGGTAAGAAGGAAAGGTTTGGTTAAGCTAAGGAAGCATGTCGAAGGTTTATTTGAGGTCATGGCATGTTCAATCCATTTGTCGATGTATTTAGGGTTTTTTTGAAAATTTAATACTGAACCTTTAGCAGCTGGAATACTCCTGATAAAACCTATTGTAACCCATGTATTTAACCAAGCTCTTATTGATGTCCGACTGTTGTCTTGCTTCCATTTTGAGTAAATTCACACGAGAAAGGCCTTTAAATTGTAGAATTTTGTTATTCTTAGGTTTCATTTTCAGTTGTGATACTTTGCTGATATTTCTTATGAAAATTGCTAATGAAAGAAAAAAAATGTAAAAGATACAAAAGAAAGTGTGCTCAAAACCTGATTTGATGTATTTCTACGACAAGTATGCATTTCTACGACAAGTATTTAAACCTGTTGCAGTGGTATAAGCATATATATAAGATACCGAGTATCATATCTTAGCTTCTTTCCTCATATCAAGTAACTTTAGGACTGGCGATGTCCATCTTTAAAACATGAATAATAAAACACTTAGCACACAGGATTAGCGTATGGGTGTTGTAGCTTTGCTCTGGTGAAGTGAAGAGACCAACGAAACATATTAACATGTGGCATCTACATGAAAGTTCACGTCTGTGCAAGTTATTTAGTTATTCATCAAAGAATGTTGACCAAAGTGCAAGAAGAAAAAACAGTAAAAAAAAAGGGTATACTGATTGCTACTCTAAGCGTTTTCCTATGATAAATTTCAATCAAAACAAACATTTTTGTACTGCTAACTGTCTCCAGATTCCAACTACAGAAACTTTTTAGAAAAAAAGACAGATACAAATCTAACCATAAATCCAAGTATCCTGAAGATCACAAGTCCTTTCATCATATTGAAGCTGTCTCTAATAGAACACATAGGGATACCTTATCTCAGAACTGGCATGAAGTGCCAAGTCTCTGTCTCTGCTTCTGCCCAAGGGTCACAGATTTCCGCTGAGCGAATGTCGAATCCAAAAGCTCTTGGAACTTCACTAGAAACAGAGCCCACTCTTCATCTTTCATGTCTGAAAATTCCACAAATCTAACACTGGCAGGAAGCTGCTCAACTGCTGTCTTGCGTCCAGAAGATTTCAGGTACTTTGACTTCCCATATAAACTGGTGTTCTCAAGTGACACGGATAGCTTGGAAACATTAGGCATCTCTGCAGCAATTTCCTTGTCTTGTTTTTTACCTTCAACTTCCTCTTCTTCCTCCTCCTGAACGCTTTCCTCTAGCTTGCTAAGTGGACTATGACTGTTAAAATCACCTCCAACTCCAAATTGAAGTGAAGGTTGAATCATGAACACGTCTGATGTACAGTCATGGCCCAATTCTTTACAATCTATGTCAAACTGAAACTCGGTGTCTTCTGCATCAGCCTTGGGGGGTAAAACTTCCCTCTCAGACATCAGTCTTCTTGCCTCTATGCACACAAGCTCAAGCTCACTGGGCTCCTCTTCACCACGGTGAAATTCCCTACTCATCATCTCACCAATCTCAGCAAGGCAGAGTCCAAAAGCAGAAGCTTCTTTAAGAAAAATTGTGCAGAGAATTAGGACCCGGAGACAAGTCTCCCGAATCATGGGAAGTTCTCTTCGTAGCATCTCAGAATCCTGAAATGGATCTAGCTTCTCTATATACTCAAGTTCATATTTAGAAAAGGGAATTGAAGCTTGGGCCCAGTGGATCCATTCAAAATATGGATCCTCTAAACTTTCTGGCAAACAGAGGCCATGATCTATTGGAACTATTTCCACTTCGCCAAACCTCCCTTCGCCATTCAGTTCCCTGACCAGAAGGTTTCCTGCATGTCTGTCTGTATTTAAAATCCTAATATCTAGTATCCCTATACGATGAACAGCGGCAACAGGAAAATTTGATGTCCCATGATCACTGGCATCAAAATCATGGGGAATAAATTGCTGAAAGGATGCAATCTTGCTCACAAGCTTTTTGCTTTGAGATTTGTTTCCATTAACACCATCATTAACATTGAAGATTGAGTGAGTGATCTTTACCAGTGCAGTGGGTGGTACATTAGCAAAGTGGTCATAGTCAAGAATATAAGCAGCAACTTCTCTAAATCCTGTTTCCCCGACCCGTACAGAATGCTTCAAGCCTGGTTGTCCCAGCGCTTTTCCCACGAAGCCTTTAGGGTTATTTGGTGCAAAAGGTTCTTCGTCAGTTGGCTTTACTATGGCAACACTCCCACCTTTACTGTTTCTAAAGTAGTATGCACCCCCAAGCCCACTATAAACAGGAATTGGATCAACCCCAATCTTCATTCCTTTGATAATTTCCTCGACAAGCTGTTCCATTTTGATAAGACTTTTACAATGAATCAAGATCTCGATTGGACCACTCTGATCTCCCTGTTGAAGATCTGCCCTAATGGGCGAGATACAAGGAGTTGACGAACTTCTGTGCATCAAATTTCGGGTAAGAAGAAGAGGAGAATCATTCCGAATGGCACTCAGGTCATTCTTAAGTACCATATCGCCGAATGTTAATGAGCTCTCCTCAACTGGAACATTAAGAGCAATCTGCAACTTCCTCTTCACAGTATGAGCATTGTCACCACGATCCAAATCCATCCCCAATACACAACCAGTTTCGGTCTGCACAAAAACACGCCTCCTTCCGGCTGGTTTCCATTGCATCCTATTTCCCCCCTGGGTTTCTCCACTAACTGAGCTGCTAAAGACTGTCATTGACATCTATATTTTGATCTTCCGACTGGAAAGTTTGATGGCAATGGAAGAGACCTTCCTCACTTTAAAAAGAGTGCTAACCTCAGAAACAGATTGCAACCGAACGAGATAGCATATTTCACATTATATTATAATCAGCTTAGCAAAAGAGCAATGTGCAAAATGGATCCTCGGATCAGTACATCAATATCTGCCAAAACTAAAACACAAGTGAATCAATTGATGTCTGTGAAGTCCATGTGTAAAAAGAAGTTGGTCAACATAAATCATCACAGATTGAAAGCCCTTTCTACAACAAAATCATAAGTCCTGGCCAACAATACAAACAATCAAAAGTTTGGCCCTAAATACCACACAGATACGCATTGGAAACTTGTGTACCGCTAGAAAAAGTGAAATAAAAATCTCACACATGTATTATTTGAAAATTTATCCATCTATATGCATCTTTCCGATGTGTATCTGCATCAAATGCTCTTCGAAACACACATTTGAGAGATGCGTATCTTTTGAAAATTTATCCCAGCTATACGCATCTCTCCAATGTGTTATTATATCAAATGCGTAACTTAAAAACACGCATTTGAGAGATGCACATCTCCCAACTACGCATGTGACATATGCTTATTTCATGTGGCCTTTGGGACACCTGCTTTTGGATTGTGGTATTTTGGTCATCCTTTTTGAACGGTGTTATGTAACACATCATTTCGTCATCACAAAAGAAGAGATATAAAAGGCATCAAGTTATGTTTTGAAAAATTAGATTAATCACTAATCTACAAATAGATTAGATTACCAGATTATCATTTAAGCCAAGTGCATCTCATGTACATTGTCACCAAGTCCGTAAATGAAAAAAGGTATAATCTTTCAAATTATATTTTGTGCATCAATTGGTGAATGTAACAGTATAGTCATCCAAGGATAATCTCAATGCCCATCAGGGTATATTCTGTTGCTCATTAGAGGATACTTGTAATAGTCATCAGCCTATAATCTGAATATTCGCCAGCAGATAATCGCATCAACGAGTATTTCTTACAATTTTCCTTAAAGTCAAATGTAGTCGTTTTCTGTAAATGGGAAGACCTATGTTCATGTAATGCGGTGCCATTCAGCAAGGGAAGGAATCTACTTGGGATCACGCGTAAAACAACGGATAACAGACTCCCAGTCGTAGACATTAATTGCAGATCAGGGAATAAAGCAATGAGCTGCAGGAGATGTAGCTAAGCTCTAGAACGATATCTTCCAATTCCGGTAGCTTTTAATCAAAATTTAATCCAAAAAACTTATATACATGTATTCAATTTTATGGAATAACCCCGAAACATAATCCAACACCACAACAAAGCACATATTTTTTAAAAACAAGAAAAACGACATTCAAGTTACAATGAGAAGATGATCAAAATCAATCAACACATACTACAAGTTCCCACACACACATAAAAACATAATCAAAATCAATCAACATATATTCCAAGTTTCACCAACACACACACAGAGGTTATAAAGTAAAATCAACATCTTGATGCTGAATCCAACAGTTCAATACAAATGAACACCATATCATGAAACCAAACTCGAAAGAAAAATCAAACAACTCACCAAGAGAGGAGGGTAGATCTGGGAAAGTAAAAAGGTTACTCACTGCAAGTAAAAGAACACAGGCCTGAAGGTAGGAGGAAAAAACAAGAAAAGAGGACAAAACCCTCGCACGCTGTCCTTGGGGGGGTTTCTGTAACTCCTAGTCCTAGGCTACACTACATATGTGTCAACACCTGTACTTGGGTTTAAGATATGCATATATACGTGTACATAGGATCGGGTGTCACGTTAAGCCCGTGGCGCCGCCAATGTACATCCATTTTTTTCTTATTTTTTATGATTTTCTCAAATTACATGTTATCATTTTAATATTTTCTGAAACCTTTTTTTTTTCATTTTACATATTTGTTATCTGCAAAACGATTTTGTTACCTTGTGAATTAATTTATTTTTAATCGCTTTAATTTTTCCGAATTATTTTTCCTTAAAAGTAAATGCTTACAGAAAACAAAATCAACTAAATTTTACCCGAATTTTGATCCCGCATCAAACATGGTCAGAACATCCGGTTAGATTTAGAAACTTATCCTTAAGAAAATATCGGATAAACTTTAGGAAACAATCTTTTAATTTTAAATTTTGCCGAATTATTTTTTGAACAATTCAAATTTCTCATTACGAAAAAATGTAAAATTTTGTTTTAGTACGAACAAATGCCTTCTGTATTCCTCTCATAACACCCAAAAATTTACTCCACATGAATGATTTTTTCTTTTTCATGAAATAAACAGTTCATTTGACAACCACAAACTCGAAACAAGATAAGCACAAACAAAAGCAAAACAACATCCCTCCTACATTTTTCCACATCTCCCACCTCAAAAAATGCTCCTCCACCACAACTTCACCACCCCACTCCACTCCTTCCTCCGCCACAAAACACCTCCTGCCACCCACCACACCCTCACCGTCACAAACTACTCCATCTCCGACCAAGACCTCACCACCCGAGGCTTCACTCTCCACCGTACGATCACTCACCTCAACCTCGACGACCTCAACTCCATCTTCGTGGCAGTTGGATTCCCTCGTCGCCACCCTGACAAAATACGTACGGCATTGGAACACACGGACTCTTTGTTGTGGGCCCAGTACGAGAAAACACAAAAGCCTGTTGCGTTTGCACGTGCCACGGGGGATGGTGTGTTTAATGCAATAATATGGGATGTTGTGGTGGACCCCAGTTTCCAAGGGATTGGATTAGGGAAAGTGTTGATGGAAAGATTAGTGGACGAGCTTGTAAACAAAGGGATTAGTAATATTGCTTTGTATTCGGAGCCCCGGGTTCTTGGGTTTTATAGGCCTTTGGGTTTTGTAGCGGATCCGGATGGGATACGAGGGATGGTTTATTCTAGGAAAGGTAAAAAGAAATAGGGTGTGTTTTTGTACAGAGATTGTTATATATCAAATTTTGTGAATGAAATCTTATGAATAAATTGTCAGTCCTTTTTTTTGTATGTTTTGTGAATTTGTAGATTTTATTGGTTTGGTTTTTACTAATAGGCATTGCGCATGATGTTAATTTGGATATTTCGAAATATGTATGATTTTATTGCCGGTAACATTTTTATAGAGTTTGTTGGAGGTCCAAGTATAGTTGGGTCGGATATCAAAATAGGTTTATTCAGATATATAAAGTGCGGTCCATTACTTCGGTCCAGTTTGTTCCACCTGACCGTTACATGGCAAGAACTTGGTCTCCCTATTTCTAAGGCAGATGAAAGTCACGTCCACAACGTTCGGTGTGATCCCGGAGATATCGGAAGTAGACAACAGTTAAGCTTATAAAAGCCTTTGTCAGGTTCCATTTTACACACATTCAATACACACAAGCACTTGTACGTTCTATTTTACTCACCGGAATCGATTAATTTATTTTCACACCAGAAGTGAATCGGGGGACAAACCCCTCACATTCTTTTTTTTTTCAGGTTAACCCGAAGAGCTATTCGGAGTCCGACCCGGCAGAAATTTGGTTCCAACATTTGGCGCCGTCTGTGGGAAGTACAAGTAAGCTTGAAGCAAATCAAACAAACACGATGACTATCGATAATACTGATGGTCGTTCACCTGGTTTTACCGAAACTCCTCGCCAAGGAGCTTCTACCTCCACACCCCCGATAAACCGTGTCGTTAACTTCGATGCCGAGATAGAAGATGGTCCAATGCCCACTCCCGAAGAGCAAAAGGCTATGCTCCTTAAGTGGTGTGAAGAAACGGCCTCAAAGAATGGAAGGCAAAAGGGGTTGGAACAGGAGGAAAAAGAAGCCCAGGCGAGAGCAAAGAAGAGGGAAGCCGATCTGGCTAAGCTGGAGGCAATCAAACGCCGGAGGGCTTGGACACAGAGGAGAAAGCCCTCCAGGACGCCGTGGAAACTGGCGAAAGAACTCTGATGGTGACTGAGCAGAGGAAGGAGAAAAAGGTGTATAATGATGAAGACGAGTCTTCGGATTCTGAATCACACCCCCGAAGAACCCGTCACAAAAGCACGGTTCATTCAGACACTGACGATGAAAGAGACCCTCGCATGAAAGACAGTCTAAGCCAAATGGAAAAGGCCATGTTCGGCGATCGTAGAGTGAGTCATTAACCCGTCATATCTGAGGAAATTGAGCAATATAGGCCTCCACCAGGAAGACAGTTCCCGAAGATGAACGAGTTTAGTGGGAAGGGCGATCCTGAAGATCATTGTGAGAAGTACGAGTCCCTTATGACTGATATGAGACATTGTGACATAATGTTGTGCAAGATGTTTAAGACATATTTGAAGGGAGCTGCTACCATGTGGTATAGATCGATGAAACCAAGGTCAATCTGCTCGTATGACCTGTTGAAAAGGAAGTTCTTGAGGCACTATTCCCACTTGTGCCGAAGAGAGAAAGATACCGAAGCTTTGATTCACTGCCGACAAAGGCCGGATGAAGAGCTGGGAGACTACCTGGCGAGGTTCAAGGAAGAAGCTGGGATGGTGACAAACTTGGATAAGGTGAAAGCAGTTGGATTCTTGTCGTCCGGTTTGGACCTAGTTAAAGGTAAGAAACTCCGATCTTCTCTGTATGATATTCCCCCTAAGTCTTTAAATGATATATATTTGAGGGGAGAAAGTATCCGAAGAAAAATGGAGTCAATTGGGGGCTACAAGGATAGCCGAAGAGAGGATCGAGGGAAAAAAGGCCGTGATAGGTATGAGTCTAGTCGAAGATATAATGATAGGAGAAGTGATGCGAAGGGCCGTGACAAAGGGGTCAGACGAAGAAGAGATAGAGATAGTACAGTGTTCACTCCATTGAACACACTTATCTCGAAGATTCTCCACGAAATAAAAGGAAAGCCAGGTTTCGTTCGCGCAGCCCGATTGAAAATGCCCGACTATAAGAAGAATGGTAGTAAATATTGTGATTACCATAAGGACAAAGGCCATAACACCGATGAATGTTACCACTTAAAGAAGTTGATTGAGAAGATGATCAAGGATGGAAAGTTGAACCGGTTTGTCAAAGACCTAAGGGACAAACTAGCCCCGAGGGAAGACAAGTGGAAGGAGCCCGAAGATGGTGAGAGGTACAGGGGCGAAGTGAAGACCATTTCTGGAGGAAGTACCCTGGACCGGGATAGCAAGACGGCAAAAAAAAGGTATGCTAGGCAGGTATATAATTTGTACCAGTTTCAATCGGCTAAACAAGCAATGCCAATCATGTTTACTGAAGATGATTACGAAGATGTGATTTGGCCCCATGAAGACCCTTTGATCATTAACCCTGTGATCGGGCAAAACAAAATCTGGAAAGTACTAGTAGATGAGGTGAGTTCGGTGAACATACTATACCATCGGACATACAACAAGATGAACCTGGGAGGCGAGCAGTTGGAGCCGTGTCACGAAGCTCCCTTATATGGATTCGGAAACCAACCGGTCCCAATTGAAGGTACCATTACTTTATCTGTACTTTTAGGTAAAGCACCATATACTGTTGAAAAACAGGTAAAGTTCTACGTTGTGCCGGTGGAAAGCCCTTACAATGCAATCTTGGGAAGACCGTCTCTCACCACTTTCCAAGCAATGTCTTCGATTCCTCACTTAAAGCTGAAGTTCCCAACCGAGCATGGCATCGGAGAAATGAGGGGAGATTAGAAGACCGCCCGAATTATAATGCTGGATGACCTGGAGAAGGAACAGGAATTCGAAGTGTCCGAAGGAGGCAAAAAAAAGATAGCTGATGGCGAATCGTGGGAGTCGCAAAATTATGAACATTGAATTAGAGAAGTTTGGGGCAGATCTATCCATCCTGATTGCCGAACCAGCAGTAGAATCAGAAGATGTAGAGTTATATGCAGGTTGTTCGGGCAAGATGGTTCGAATTGGCAAAAACATGGAGCCCGACCTAACACTACGTCATAGATGGCCTATCGCGACAAATTAAGGGGGGGGGTGTTACCATATTGGATGTTACTATAGCTATACAATTTTTGTGTTATTGTAACGTAGTGATTTTGGATGTTACCAAAGCCATGAAACTATGTTACTATACTTGTAAAAGGTGTTACACTGGGCAACACAGTGAGGTGTGTTACCTTAGAGTATAGTCTTAATGAACAAATTAAATTAAATTTTATTTATAATTAATAGTTTGATAATTATTTAAATTTAAAAGTGAATAATTTTAATAAAATCATTGAAGTTATCATTAGAAAAAGTAATATTCCATCAAATTATTGAATTATTTGTATTTCATAAAATTTAAAATATTTTTATTAAATTTAGAAATAAAGTATTTTAAAATAATATTCAAGAATTATTAAATTTTAATTAAAATCATTAACAATTTTATTAGAGAAAATAATAATTTGTAAAAACTGAGAGTTATTACAAAATAATGAAAATTATGAATTTAATAATTACAATTTATACAAACAAATTAAAATAAATTTATAACATCTTTTTAAAAAATAAAATAGGAAAAGTACACCTAATTATTGAAATGAACTGAGCGGCAAATAAAAACACAGAGCAGCAAAACAAAAATTTAGAATTAGGATAAATCACACGTTGGGGAAATAATTAGGGGCAAATACACTTATCTCTTCTCTCTCACTTCTTTCGGTTCTCACGTCTCTTTCACTGATTAGGGTTCAAACTGGGTTCAAGGATTCAATTAGTGTTCAAGCTGGTTTAATCGAAACTTGGCTCAAGAATTCAATTAGGGTTCGAGTTGGGTTAATCAAGGCTTGGTGGAAGGATTCAATTAGGGTTAATGGAAGCGAGGTTTATGTTCGATGGTGTTTGATATGGTATAAATCTCTCTTTATAAGCTTAGATTTGTGTTGTATATAACTCCCCTCTCTCTCTCTCTCTCTCTCTCTCTCTCTCTCTCTCTCTCTCTCTCTCTCTCTCTCTCTCTCTCTCTCTCTCTCTCTCTCTCTCTCTCTCTCTCTCTCTCTCTGTTAGGCCGAATACACAATATATAATCAATATAAGCATGATAATAACAATTGAGAACACTGTTTCTGAATCAACAACTGAATTATATATATAATTCTTCTCTCAGTGATGTTAAAGAATCACAGAGAGCTGCTAGGTTACAGGAATAATGTATTCAGTATTCACATCCCTTTTAGGGTTAACCTATCTGTGTTTATATAGTACACAACTACATAGAATCAATCTCTAATTGATATTCCTATAAATTAGCTATACAATTTATATCAAATTAGGATTGCTTCTGTCTTCTGTTCCGTTTCCTTAACTGTCTCAATATATCTTGCTTCTTTCCATCTTCAAGATATATTGCTTCTAGAATCTTTATATCAGCACCGACAGCTAAAGTAAACTTTTCTCCCCGTCAGACTTTAATAAACTCTGACTGGCTTCCAGTAAACTCTGATGAGTACCTGGTACTTAAACACTGATAAAACAATCATTAGCAATTATATCTAACAATCTCCCCCAACTTGTGCATAATAAAGATGTACAAGTTAATAGATAATTGATGATGTCAAAACATATAACAAATGCATTGTTTAAATATAATCAGAGTTTAACTTTAACTTAGAACAGAAAACTTTAAAAACTTACAGTCAGACTTTACTTAATCTCTTCAATGTCAGGCACTGTTCTGAGATAATCAATGAGTAGTCTTCTTTCAGCCTTTTCTAGCTCATCTACCATGATTTTCTTCAATTCCTTCAATTCCTTCAATTCTTGATCACTCTCTCCAGTCTGATAGATAGCAGCTCTCAGAGAATAGATGCTATTTCTCCTCATCTCATTCCCTAGCCTGATAAAATAAGACTTGTCTGACTCCAAGTTAAATTCCAACACTTTAATTCCAAGTGTTGTATTGAATTTAGCACTGTTCCTTTTCATCTCTACAAGATTTCCATGAGCATCTCTGTACTTAGGAACATAAGCACTTGAAATTCTGGCTCCACACAAGACTTTAGACTTCATCATTCTCTCTCTTAAAACTTGAGCAGCATTGTGAGTACTTTGATTTTTCACTCTTAGCAGATATAAAACATACTCCAGCTCTTCCCATAGTTTTAGATGAATATCAGCTTCTCCAACTCTATAAACTCTTCCATCAGCCATAAAATATAACAGAAACTCCTTTTTGATTCCTCTGTGATAAATCATCTGAACAGACTCTAACTTGTCAAGGTTTTCTTGAGTTACCCCAACACCAGATTCTGCCAGTGATGTATGATCTAAAGGACTGTTATTCACTCTTTTCTCTCTATGTGAACCCAAGCCAGATCTATCATAAGATTCTTTTTCCATTACAGTTCTGCTTTGTAAAATGTTCACATTTCCTGGCTTCAGAGTTTCATCTTTAGATGATCTTCGAAAAGTACCTTGGAGTTGTGGAGATATTAATTGAGTTTGTACAACTTGAGCAGTGTCAGAGGTTGTCACAACTTTAACAGAATCATCAACTTGAGCAACGTCAGTTGTTGATTTATTAGATCTTGATTCAACATGAGCCATGTTAGAGGTTGAATAAGCTTTCTTTGATAACTCAGGCTCTTCAATCAATTTGCCTTTTCCTTTGTCAGTGTTTGCAATCACAGGCCTCCTTGTGTATTGTATACTCTGTTGAGTATTTTCTTTGATAGAAATTCCAATTTCTTTCTTTCTAGGAGCCTTTACTGATTTCTTCTTATAAGTACCAGCTTTAATCTTTTTCTGGTGTTCTTTAGCAAGAAGCTTCATCTCAGCATCTATATCTTCAACTGTGGCTTCACCACCATGTTCTTCCATGAAAATCTTAGCAGCAATCTCTTCATCAGTGGTTGGATTTGATGAAATCACTAGACTTTTAAGTCTTGAAGAAGATTGACTACCAGAGTTTAACCTTTCAGAGTTTGTCTGTCTAGCAGAGTTTGACCTAAGTCGCCCTTGCTCTTGAGAAGACTTTGACCTTTTCTCTGTTTCCCTGCTTCCACCATCATTTGAATCATCCCTCAGTCTCAAAGTTGGAGTCCTTCTGCATTTGTCTTTAGGTATCTTCTCCCCCTTTTTTGACATCATCAGGAATAAAAACTGATGTTAGCAACTCAAGTGATGCAGCAATAGAGTCAATCTTAGTAGATATGTCAGCTTGATTGCTCTCAACCCTTGTTAGCCTCTGCTTAATCTCTTCTTGATCCTTTACCATAGATGTAAATTGAGCTCTATCTTTCTTTAGTGCTAACTCTTTAAGAGCAATATCATTACTCAATCCAAGAACAACCTTGTGAGTCTCATCAAAGCGGTTGTGCAATGATTTAACTTGAACAATGGTCGCCTTAAAATGTGATAATAACTCAGGATTAGTAATCTCTGTAGCAATCTTATGTACAAAATCAGCAGCCCTTTGAGTAGAGAAAATGCAGTCTGCTCCTGACCAATTAGCATAATGCATTTCCCTGAAATGATCTTCAGTGGCATTGTGATTTGCTTTGATAGACTCTGCTGTAGGATCTCTTAGAAAAGGCATAGACTCATCAGAGTCTGAAAGTGCAGCATTCATCCCAGAGTTTGCATGAAGAGAATGTTCAGAATTTTGATTATCATCTGCATCAACATTGTCTTGGATAGGCTCTGCAGCTTCTTCAAATGCATTCTCTGCAGTAGCTTCAGTATTTATCTGTGCAGCTTCTTTAAGAACTTGCTCTGCAACAGCTTCAACATTCTCAGAGTTTACATTTGCAAAAACCTCTGTTTCTTCAGGAACAGTCTTAACCATATCCTCTGCTGTATCTGCATTTATCACCTCTACAGCAGCTTCAATTACCTGATCAACCTCCTCACCCATTTCAGGAATTGAATTATTGACAGAGAGAATCTCTGTATGAGTTGCAAGAGACTCATCTAGAATTTGGGTGGGTTGATCAGCTGCCACATCCTCAGTATCACAAACACTGATACTAGGATGTGCTTCAAGTTCTTTTTCAATATCAACAAAGAAAGTTTCTTCCAAAGGCATCTCAGCCATATCATCAGTATTTGCATGAGCAGCATCAAAGACATCTTCAGGAACTGCTTCAGGAGCTTCAACATTTGTAGCATCAACATTTTCAACATTTTCAGCTTCAATATTTGGATCAGAAACATCCAACTCCTCAAAAAGATAATCAGCCACCAACTTTCTTCTTTTCTGATGTGAAATCTCATTGTCAGCAAAAGATGGCCTATTTTCCCTTCTTTTCTTCCTTGAAGTTCCAGAAGATGTTGACACCCCAATATCAACTGATGATTTAGAAATCCTAGCTGGCTTAGAACCCATATGCTTAGTTCTACCACTAGATTTTGGTTTATTGGGAAGAACAGTATCTAGAGGTTCAGGCTGTGGTTCAGATTGTGGTTGTGGTTGAGTTTCAGATTGTGTTTGGGTAGAATTGATCAAAAACTGTTGAACCAACTCAGGTAATAAGAAATCACCTAGATTACCCTTCTTGACATCCTTGTTAATAAGATCAGAGAATACTCTTTTGTGCAGTTTAAAACAAGGAATAATATCATTATCAATAATATCTACCCCATTAACACAAACAGAAAATAAAATCTGACAAAAACGAGCAAAGTAAACTACCCTTATGTTTTCAGTCATTTTCTCACCTAAATTAGTTAAAACTAATCTAGCAAAATCAAAATGAGTACCATAAAGTAAAGAATACCCAATTTGCAAACTATCAGTGGGTATTGCATCCCAGTTGGTGCACTTCTTTCCGAACGTTCTTGTAATGCAATCGAAGAAAAAGCTCCACTCCTTCCTCAAGAACGGTCGCTTCAGTTGACCTATCTTAGCCAAAGACCCACTGTATCCTATCTCCTTCATCATCCTTACCAAATCAGCATCACCAACAGCAATGGTGTAAGCAGTATGCTCACCAAAGCCCATGGCTACACGAACTATACCAGGAGTAATAAAATACTCTGTTTCTTGAAACTCGAAAATAATGGATGGTGTTCCTGATTCACCACCATCATCATAGACACCAGTCTCCCAGAAGCTTTTGATTTGTAATCCAGAAAGCTTCTCTGGTTCTACAAGAGCACGCCCGATTGGAGATTGGGCAAGAAAATTCTGCATCAGATGAAACGCCTCCGGTGCGTTCTCATTAGCCAATGGAGCAGCATAGTTGTTAGGAACAAATTCAAGATCAGAGGATACAAAAGCAGTAGAAGCCATTAGAACGATTTAGAAATAATCAGAGAATGACTTAGAAAATTTTTGAGAGTGTTTGCAGTAAAAGTGTTTGTGAAAATGTGTGAATTGGAATAAGTTGTGAAAAGTTCAAATGAGTTTGTGTATTGGATATTAATACAAAAGAATTAATTAAAAACTGAACAGTTTCTAATCAATACACACAACTGTCTTACTCCGTAAAACGTGTGAGTGGGACACGTGGCACACATGCAATGACTGACAACAGTAATTGACAGTTTCCAATGCGCATGCGCAGTAAAAACAGCAATAATTACTGCCTTTTACACTTTTCTAGACACTCAACCTCTCTCCTCTGTTTAATACAAATTAGAACCGTTACCAATCATACTCTTTTATTTTCAAGAATGTTTTCTCAAAATTGTTAACTGTCTGAAACAAATAATTAATTTTAATCATCAGAGATTAAAATAAAATTACCTCAGCGTAGAGTACACATTTCATCAGTGTTTACCAATCCTCCTCCTTTATAAATAAACTCTTTTCACAAACTGGACAGGTGTGAGTATTTTTGTGTGTGAATAGCAGAATGTACTGAATATACATATTTAGATCATCTCAAAGTGCATAAAATCCACAAACTAAAGCAGTAAAAACTGGTTGCTCAAACTCTCATATAAAATAAAATCTGATTTTTATATCTAAACTCTGTATTCTGATATACTTTCATTTGGATATATCTTTTATTTTCACCCCCTATATATATATAATTTTTTTTAAATTTATTTTTCCAGTAATCAGTGGTTGGCACTAGTCACCAAAAATCAAAGATTTTAGCCCTTATTTCATATAATAAGTTCCTGGATCTTCCTAGGCACAACATGATCTCAAAAGAATTTGTGCTCTTTTTGGCATCTTTTGATTTGAGGGTGAAATATTTGTAACTAATTTTCAGAGTTTAGACTTTTCATCAGTTAATACAATTAATTTATGAGAGAAAATGCAAACAGCTAATACAGACTCATTGTATAGGATCAATAAACTAAGAGATGCTATAAATACAGAGACAGTATCATGCTGTGTAAAATTTCTGCACATTTTGAAATCAGAATTTATATTACTTAGAAGGATTCATGATTACTTACTGAAAATCATGCTTCATACAAATTTCTTCATCGGTCCATGTGTTTCAGACAAAAATCACAATCAGAGTTTGACATCAGACTTTAACTGACAGAGTATGACTGACACTATATTACTAACAGAGTTTACTATCAGAGTTTACTATCAGATTTTAACATACTGGTACAAATAACAGTTAACACATGCAAAGAACCATGAGCATAAAATCTATCATGTATAGAGTTTGAATCTAACCGGTATCTCTAGTCAAAACCAGAGACCATTCCAAGTTCATTTACCAGCCTTGTAAAGGTAGCTTCACTCAAAGGTTTGGTGAAGATATCTGCAAGCTGTTGATCTGTAGACACAAAATGAAGCTCAATGTTTCCTTCTTCCACATGTTCCCTGATAAAATGATACCTTATGCTGATGTGCTTGGTCATGGAGTGCTGTACTGGATTACCTGTCATAGCAATAGCACTTTGATTATCACAGTAAATAGGTATTCTAGAGTACCTTAATCCATAGTCCAGCAATTGATTCTTCATCCATAAAATCTGTGCACAACAGCTACCAGCAGCTATATACTCTGTTTCTACTGTGGATGTGGAAATTGATTTCTGTTTCTTGCTGTACCAAGAAACTAATCTGTCACCAAGAAATTGATAGCTTCCACTTGTGCCTTTTCTGTCTATCTTACAGCCTGCAAAATCTGCATCAGAGTAACCAATTAATTTAAACTCTGATTCTCTAGGATACCACAAACCAAGAGTTATGGTTCCTTTGAGATATTTGAAAATCCTCTTCACAGCTGTTAGATGTGGCTCTCTGGGGTCTGCTTGAAATCTTGCACAAAGACATGTTGCATACATGATATCAGGTCTGCTTGCAGTGAGATAAAGAAGAGACCCTATCATTCCTCTATAGTTTGTCATATCTACTGAGGCTCCTGTGTCTTTGTCTAGCTTTGTTGCAGTTGCCATGAGAGTTGTAGCAGATGAACTATCAAGCATACCAAATTTCTTGAGAAGATTTCTGGTATATTTTGCTTGATTGATAAAAATCCCATCATCTGTTTGCTTGACCTGTAAGCCTAGAAAATAACTAAGCTCTCCCATCATACTCATTTGATATCTTGACTGCATAAGCTTGGCAAATTTCTTACAGAGTTTGTCATTAGTAGACCCAAAAATTATGTCATCCACATAGATTTGAACTAACAGCAAATCATCACCAAAATTAAAATAGAACAAGGTTTTGTCAATTGTACCTCTTGTGAACCCACTTTCTAAAAGAAATTGAGCCAGAGTTTCATACCATGCTCTAGGTGCCTGCTTTAGTCCATATAATGCCTTATCAAGTCTGTAGACATAATCTGGATGTTTGGAATCTACAAACCCTGGTGGTTGTTCAACAAATACTTCTTCTTCACGTTTCCCATTGAGAAAAGCACTTTTCACATCCATCTGAAAGACTTTAAACTTCTTGTGAGCAGCAAAGGCCAGAAAAATCCTTATTGCCTCCAATCTTGAAACTGGAGCAAAGGTTTCATCATAGTCAATTCCTTCCTGCTGTGAATAACCTTTAGCCACAAGTCTAGCTTTATTCCTTGTAATCACTCCATCACTGTCTGTTTTGTTTCTGAAAACCCACTTTGTACCAACAATAGATCTGTTCTTTGGTCTTGGTACAAGTGTCCAGACTTCATTCCTCTCAAATTCATTTAACTCCTCTTGCATTGCTGTTATCCAGTTAGCATCTTGAAGAGCTTCTTCCACTTTCTTGGGCTCTGATTGAGATAAGAATGCATGAAATAGACATTCATTATTTGTAGCACTTCTAGTTCTTACACTAGCTTCTGGATCTCCAATTATCAAGTCAGGTGTATGAGATTGTGTCCACCTTCTTGCTGTTGGTAATTGGCTTCTATTATCATTATTAGATCCTCCCCCTTGATCCATGCTCTCCTGATTTTCTTCTTGACTATTTGCATTCTCTGAGGCTCCCCCTGAATTGGATTGTTCAGTATTTGAACTTTCAGAGTTTGACTCAGAGTTTCTGTTTGATTCTATATTTGACCCTCTTTCAGAATTTGAATCATTACTTTGAGAAGTTCCTGAAGTTTCTTCACGCTCCCCCTCAACTGGTTCTCTATTTTGTTCTGTCAGAGAAAATTCGTCAGTGTTTACCAGTAGAGGATCGGAGTATGCTTCGTCAGAGTTTGTTGGATTTGCTGCATCAGAGTTTACATCATCAGAGTATAGATCTTCATTTTCAAAGCGAAGTTGATCATGATATTCTTCATCTTCTATTCGAGTTATTTTCTTGTCATCAAATGACACATGTATTGATTCCATGATCACTTTAGTTCTTAGATTGTAGACTCTGAATGCTTTAGTTGATAGTGGGTATCCAACAAAAATTCCTTCATCAGCTTTTAAGTCAAACTTGGTCAATTGTTCAGGATGAGTTTTCAACACAAAACACTTGCATCCAAAAATATGAAAATATTTCAAATTTGGCTTCTTATTCTTCACCATCTCATATGGTGTTTTCCCATGCTTGTTGATCAGTGTAGCATTTTGAGTAAAACAAGCTGTTTGAACAGCTTCTGCCCAGAAATAAGTTGGCAATTTTGCTTCATCAAGCATTGTTCTGGCAGCTTCGATTAGGGTTCTGTTCTTTCTTTCAACTACACCGTTTTGCTGTGGAGTTCCAGGTGCAGAAAATTCTTGCTTCACTCCTCTTTCCTTGCAGAAAGCTTCCATTTCAGAATTTCTGAATTCAGTACCATTATCACTTCTTATAACTTTCACTTTGTACTGTGATCCTTTGTCCAATAGCTTCACATGATCCATCAAAGTTAGGGCAGTTTCATCCTTCTTTGCTAAGAAGTACACCCAGGTGTATCTGGTGTACTCATCAACAATGACTAAAGCATATTTCTTTCTGCCCATTGACATTATATTCACTGGACCAAAGAGATCAATATGTAAAAGATGATAAGGATCCACAACTGAAGATTCAGATTTACTCTTGAAAGATGACTTCCTTTGCTTGGCCTTTTGACAAGAATCACACAGACCATCTAAGCTGAGTATTGACTTTGGAAGTCCCCTTACAAGATCTTTTCGAATCAGCTCATTGATGTTGTTCAAGTTTAAGTGAGAGAGCTTCTTATGCCATTTCTAACTCTCTTCACTGGACATTCTTGCTGATAGACACACAGTTTTTCCTTCAGAGTTTGTTACCAAACTTGCTTCATAGATGTTATTGTGCCTGTGTCCAACTAGAACAACTTTCCCTGTAGATTTGCTGATAACTTCACAATGTTCATTATGAAAATCTACATGGTATCCTCTGTCACAGATTTGACTCACAGAAAGCAGATCATGCTTGAGTCCTGAGACAAGAGCTACATTTGTAATGATGACACTTCCAAGATTGATATTGCCATATCCCAGAGTTTGTCCTATGTTGCCATCTCCATAGGAAACTTTTGGGCCAGCTTTTTCCTCAAAATCTGATAGCAGGGCTTTATTTCCAGTCATATGTCCTGAGCATCCACTGTCCAAGATAAGAGTACTCTCTTTTATGCCCTGCAATCACAAACAATCACTGAGTGTTAGATTTAAGGATCCAGACTTGCTTGGATCCTTTGGCTTTCTTAACATTGTTAGCTTTTGCAGCGGAATCACTATCAACAGAGTTTAAACTAACATTGTCAGACTTTACACTTGCAGAGTTTGCTCTAACCCATTTCAAGTTGGGTTTTAGCTCATAATAGTTGTGATAAATAGCATGATAACTCTTGCAAGTATAAATGGAATGCCAAGTGCTCCCACAGTGTGTGCATAAAGTCTGTGGTCTAACCCTAACATAATCATTCTTTACTCCAGATGTGGAGGGTAAAGAGTTAATATCTTTGTTCTTCTTGCAAAACCTGGCAAGATGGTTAGTACTACCACAACTATGACATGTTTTTCTAGGAGCAGCAGAATTAGGCAGATAATCATTTCTTTTATTAATGCCTACTTTTCCATTCCTATTTTTCTTAAACATTTTCTGTTTGTTGACAGACTTTACTTCTTTGAGCTTATGTTTGAATTGTTTTTCTGTCATCAAACCAACATTAACCTGTTTATCACAGATTTTTACTGGTTCTTTAACAGCTTCTAGCTCAATCTTATTCTCTGTTATTGAACCAATATTAACCTGTTTTTCACAAGTTTTAATTTGCTTCATAACAGCTTCTTTTACTACAACAGACTTTAGCTTACTGTATTCCGGAACAAATTGCACAGGTTTAAGTTGTGGTTTCACTTTAACTTTATCTTTAAACCTAAGTTCATCTCCCTCACAGTAACCTAAGCCTACAGTATCTGTCTGAAAAACCTGATGTGTGTCTTTTCCAGAATTTGTCCAGGTTTTAATTACTTTCCTCTCTTTTTCCAACTCAGATTCTATTTCCCTATATCTTTTAAGCAACTCCTGTTCAACATAAACAACATCATCTCTCTCCTTTTGAACTTGTTGCATGTTAACAAGTTTCTCTTCAAGAAATTTATTCCTCTCTTTAAGACCTAGATTCTCAGACTTGATTCTTTCATTTTCTAAAGTCTGATCCCTATAACTAACATGTATGCTTTTAAGATAAATTCTTAATTCAGATATATTATCAGTATCATAAGCATAAGTTGTTAGGGGTACCTTGTTTCCAGATGACTCAGATTCATCTTTAATAGTTGCCATGAGAGCATAATTGACTCCCTCATCTGAGTCTGAAGTGTCTGCCCAGTCCTTGCCTTTAGTGATGAGTGCTTTCTCAGATTTTCCTTTCTTGCATTCTGGAGCATAATGACCCATCTCTTTACACTTGTAGCACCGGATCTCAGACTTGTCTTTCTTTCCAGACTTGGTATGTTTTCCATCAGACTTTCTGAAATTTCTCTTATCAGCATTTGAATCTTTCCTTGAGAATCTCTTTCCTTTCTTGAAGTTCTTGAATCCCATCTTCTTGAAGGTCTTCACCATTAAAGCAGCCATTCTCATCATCTCTTCTTCATCATCCTCAGAATCAGAAGCTTCATCATCAGTGTTTGAGCCATCATCAGAGTTTGATGACTCACTGTCAGATTTAATGACTAAAGCCTTTCCTTTGGTTTTCTTTCTTGATGATTCCTTCTTGACAGGCTTTTCTTCAACTTTAAGAGCAACAGATTTTGTCTTCTTTCCAGATCTTTTGTTTCTCTGTTCTATTTCAAGTTCATGAGTTTTAAGCAACCCATAGATTTCATCAAGATCTGTATCTGCAAGATCATAATTGTCTCTGATTGTTGTTGCCTTTAAATCCCATCTTTCAGGTAGGGATAGAAGAAACTTGAGATTTGACTCTTCAAGTTCATATTCTTTATCAACCAGAGACAAGTCATTCAACAATTTACAAAATCTGTCATATGTATCTGTCAAACTTTCATCAGATCTAGAGTCAAAGTGTTCATACTCCTGTGTTAGAATAGTCTTCCTGTTTTTCTTTATAGCACTTGTTCCTTGACACCTGACTTCCAAAGCATCCCAAATCTCTTTGGCAGTCTTGCAGCCAATCACTCTGTTAGACATGACATTATCTAAGGCACTGTGTAGTAGATGTCTAACCTTTGCATCCTTTGCAATTGATGAGATGTCTTCAGGAGTCAAATCTTTCTTCTCTTTTGGAACAGTCTTTTGTTCTTGCCCAGTAACAACAGGAGACAATTTAGTTGGCATATGAGGACCATCATTGATTCTATCAAGGTATTCTGGATCTGTGGCTTCCAGAAACATGGTCATCTTCACCTTCCATATTGGATATTCACTTGGTCTGAGAATTGGAACCCTTATAGTCTCATATCGACTCACAGAAGTAGATTGAACCTTCTGAACATTAGAACCTGCATTAGAACCTTCCTGAGAGTTGTCAGTCATGATTATACTTGTGTTTGGATCGATAAACTGTATATACTAATCAGCCTTGGCTCTGATACCAATTGTTAGGCCGAATACACAATATATAATCAATATAAGTATGATAATAACAATTGAGAACACTGTTTCTGAATCAACAACTGAATTATATATATAATTCTTCTCTCAGTGATGTTAAAGAATCACAGAGAGCTGCTAGGTTACAGGAATAATGTATTCAGTATTCACATCCCTTTTAGGGTTAACCTATCCGTGTTTACATAGTACACAGCTACATAGAATCAATCTCTAATTGATATTCCTATAAATTAGCTATACAATTTATATCAAATTAGGATTGCTTCTGTCTTCTGTTCCGTTTCCTTAACTGTCTCAATATATCTTGCTTCTTTCCATCTTCAAGATATATTGCTTCTAGAATCTTTATATCAGCACCGACAGCTAAAGTAAACTTTTCTCCCCGTCAGACTTTAATAAACTCTGACTGGCTTCCAGTAAACTCTGATGAGTACCTGGTACTTAAACACTGATAAAACAATCATTATCAATTATATCTAACACACTCTCTCTCTCTCTCCATCTCACTCTCCCCCTCTTTCTATCTCTCTCTATGTATCTCTATCCCCTCTCTATGTATCTGTTGTGGATTAAAAAACGTACTTGTGAATTTAATGCTAAGGGTTAGTGAGATTCGAGCTTTAATGGCTGCACTTGTGTTTCGAGACTAAATCGGTCCTCACAAGATGCCTACGTATCTCAATTATTGCTGAGAATCAAGCCAAAGACGTAGTTCTGATTGTAGGATCAGGGTCCTTATATAGGCGTCTGGAGCCTCATATTTATGGTACGTTTAGGAGTCTTAGCTGATAAGTCTCCTTTTTGATATTGGATAAACATTGTATTGTTTGCTGAATAAGTCTTTTCTTTGTTGATAAAGGCTATGACTCATTAATTGGGATTCTGGATCCTTCTTTAACTAATTTACCATAGTTTGGACTCTTTTCATGAGCTGTATATTTCCCTTATTTATTAATTACAAAATTAATAAATAATCAGGGTTTTGGGCCTTAATTATGGGCCTTTTCAACGAATCATTAATTATATTTCTATAATTACTTTTCTGTCCATATCATTTGCCCCCCCAACTTTTGGGAAAATCTCCTTGGGGTTTTCGTAGAAGTTATAGCGTGTTTTCCCCCAAAATTTTCTATTTTTAGGGAATTTTCGACCAGGAATTAGGTCATTTTCGACCAGGAATTCGACCAGGAAACAGGTCATTTTCGACCAGGAATTCGACCAGGATTTCGACTTCAAACAGCTGTGAGGTCGAAGCTTTCGACCAGGAATTCCAAGTCTTTTTCGACCTCAACTGTACGACCTCGATTCCGTATATTTTCGACCTCGAAGGTTTTGACCAGGATTTACAGTGTATTTTGGCGTGAGGTCGAACGTTTCGACCTCGTTTTCTAAGCCATTCTCAACCTTATCTCTTCGAACAGGAAGTCGACCAATTTCGACCTCGATTTTTCGACCAGGATTTCTAGGTCAATTTCGAATTCATTTTGGTGTGATGTCGAAGGTTTCGACCTCGATATCTAGGTCTTTTTCGACCTCGTGTCTTCGACCTCGAACCCATACATTTTCGACCTCAATTTAGGTTTTATTCTGGCGTGAGATCGAAGGGTTCGAGCTCAGTTTCTGGGTCATTTTCGACCTCGACTCTTCGATCTAGGGTCTTTTCGACCTCGAATTTTCAATTTTTTGACTTAATTTTGGTGCGAAGTCGATGGATACGACCTCATTTCCTCGTGCATTTTCGACCTCGAGCCTTTGACGTCGTTCTAAGGTTTTTTTTGACCTCAATTTCTTTTCTTTTTGATTTCATTTGAGGTACGAAGTCGAAGGATTCGACCTTGATTTCCCGTGTTTTTTCGATCTCGAGCGTACGACCTTGATCTAAGGTCTTTTCGACCTCAAATTTATTTGATTTTGCCTTGGCTTCAAAATTTTATTGAGCCTTAATTTGGCCTCAAATTATTTGGGCCTTGAACTTTACTCGTTTTTGGGCCTTAATGTTGTTTAGCCTTAAATTCATTGGGCTTATATTTCGCCCAGCCTCAAGCTCTTTTGGGCCTAGCCTCAATTTATTTGAGCTTTAATTTTTTGAAGTCCAATAAGAGGTTTATGGGCCTTAACTGGCCATAGTCGGTTGCCCTTCCTTAACCGGTCTTTTTCGAGACTTGGGATCTTTTTATCCCTTACCTGGGACTTACTACCCTTTTTGGGGATTTTAATATACACTAGTGTTTCACGAGTATCGTCTTGGTGTAAAGTGTGGAGCGACCTACACATTTACGTCGATTTTGCCTTATTCGAGGCTAACTTGACATTTGCATAAGCCTTTTATGTCTTATACCGTCTTGTTTTGGCTTCAAGCCTTTCATTGAGCATATCGAATGATGGGGTTTGGACTGAATGTCTTAGGTTTATGGGGTTTCAACCCTTCACCCTTACGAGTTCTTACTGATGGCTCCACTCGTAGTGATTCATTCTCGAATCTATCATATCAAACTTCTCCTGATCTTGAAATTTTCGCTAATTAACAATAGGCATCTTAGGCTTTCTTTTGTATGTTTATTAGCAACATTCACCCTTCGGGGTTCGTTGTATTCAACTCTATTTGTGCAGTTGAAATGCATATTTTTTATGCTTTCCTTTGCATTCATTTGTAGTTTGTCTTGGCAAAGCGTTGAGGATGTTTCTACCAATCAAAACGGGCTCAACCCTTCATCTGATTTCTAGGAAGCTCATGATTTCATCGAATCTTATTTCTACTTGTCCTACCAGCGGATCCTTTTAGGATGCACTAAACATAATAGACTTTCAAGTTTGCAGCATGCCAAGTTCTTGGCACTTCGATCCCTTCCAGGGTTTCCAATTTGTAGGAACCTCGACCAAATACGTTCTTAACGCGATATGGTCCTTCCCAATTTGGGGCCAACTTGCTTTTTTGTCCGACTCCGGATGCCTCGATTTTTCGAAGAACCAAGTCTCCTTGTCGAAAGAACCTTTCTTTAACCCTTAGGTTGTAGTAGAAAGATGCCTTCTTTTGATGTTCAACTATTTTGGCATTTTCCTCATCTCTAACTTCATCAACTAGATCTAAAGCTAGCCTCAAGCCTCCTTCATTTTCTTCTGGCTCATAAGCCTCAATCCTTGGAGATGTGTGAGTAATCTCCACTGGAACCACTGCCTCTGCCCCATATGCGAACAGAAAGGGGGTTGCTCCAGTGGTGACTTTACAAGTAGTACGATATGCCCATAGTATGGGGAACAATTCATCTACCCAAGTGTTTCTAGAGCGTTCAACTCTTTTCTTCAGTCCATCCAGGATAACTCGATTGGCAACCTCAGCTTGCCCATTTGCTCGAGGATGGGCAACAGAAGTGAAGCGCAACTTGATATCATTCTCATCAAAAAACTTTTTGAACTCATCGTTATTAAACTGAGTTTCATTGTCCGTGACCAGGATTCGTGGAATTCCATATCTGCATATCACATTTTCCCAGAAGAAATGCATCACTCGCTTGGTGGTTATCTTGGCTAAAGGTTTAGCCTCAATCCACTTGGTGAAGTAGTCGATTGCTACTATCAAGAACTTCCTTTGAGCACTTGCCATTGGAAATGACCTAAGTATATCCATCCCCCACATGGTGAATGGGATAGGTGAGTTAATGGATGTCAACATCTCTGGTGGTTGCCTAACCACTGGTGCATGTTTCTGGCACCGTTCACATTTCTTCACGTAGCTTTTAGCATCATCAAGTATGTTTGGCCAGTAGAAACCTAGACGAGTGATTTTATGGGCAAGGGCTCTGCCCCCCAAGTGCTGCCCACAAATTCCTTCATGTACTTCCCTTAGGGCCAATTCTGCCTCTTGGGGTCTCAAGCATTTCAGATTAGGAATGATGAAAGACTTTTTGTATAGGATTCCCTCAATCAGGGCATACCTTAATGCTCTCACATATAGCTTTCGTGCTTCTGAAGTGTCGTTGGGTAACCACCCAGTTTCCAGATGAGCTTTGATGGGATCCATCCAACAACTAGCAACATCAATAGGTGCTACCAACTTTCCATTGATGCTTGGGGTCTTTAAGACTTGGAAGTATACACTTCCAGCATAGTTCTCAATTTCAGAAGAAGCAAACTTAGATAAGGCATCGGCCTTTATGTTCTCTTCCCTTGGAACGTGCTCTACATAGCATTCATCGAACTGAGTCATGATGGCCTTGACAAGTTTTAAGTACTTGGCCATGACTTCATCTCTGGCCTCAAATTCCCCATTTACTTGGGAAACCACTAGCCTCGAATCTCCACATACTTTAAGAGTTTTAACTCTCAAGGCTCCAGCCAGCCCTAAGCCAGCTATCAGAGCTTCATATTCAGCCTCATTGTTTGTCGTTGGGAAGTCAAGTTTTAGTGCATACTCTATGAGGAATCCAGCAGGACTTTGTAGCACTAAACCGGCTCCACTTGATTTTGTTTTTGATGCTCCATCAAAATAGAGCACCCAATATTCTTTGAAATCCATTTCTTGATCTTTCTCATTTTCCACTATTACTTCCTGCCCCCCGACTTCTTGGTTGTCAATGGTGCATTCAACCATGAAGTCAGCAAGGGCCTGAGCTTTTATGGCCGTCCGAGGCTTATGCTTGATGTCAAATTCGCCCAATTCAATAGCTCATTTGATCAACCTTCCACTAACTTGAGGGCTATGCAAGATGTTTCTCAGAGGTTGATCAGTCAAGACCTCTATCTTGTGAGCTTGGAAGTACGGGCGTAGCTTTCTTGAGACCATTATCAATGCTAAGGCAAACTTCTCAATTGTTGAGTAGTTTATTTCTGCCCCATGTAGAATTTTACTCACGTAGTAGATGAGTTTCTGAACCTTCAATTCTTCTTTTACCAGAACGGCTCCAAGGGCTGTGCTAGAAACCGCCAAGTACAAATAGAGAATTTCCCCTGGCTTGGGCTTTGCCAACAGTGGTGCCTCAGCCATGTATTTCTTCAGGGCCTCAAAGGCCTCTTGGCTTTCAGTTGTCCATTCAAAAATTTTCACTTTCTTGAGTGCTTTGAAGAAGGGTAAACACTTCTCTCCTGACTTGGAGATGAATCTTCCCAATGCTGCCACTCTCCCTGTTAGTTTCTGGACATCTTTGACAGTCCGTGGTGGTTCCATGTCTAGAATTGCTTTGATTTTGTCGGGATTAGCCTCGATTCCTCTCTTGGAAACCATCAGGCCTAAAAACTTTCCCGAGCCTACACCAAAGGCACACTTAGCTGGATTCAACATCATCTTGTGGTGCCGTAGCACTTCAAATGCCTCTCGGAGGTGCTCAATGTGATCGGCCTTATCGAGGCTCTTGACTAACATGTCATCTACATAGACCTCCATGGTTTTTCCAATGAGGTGTCCAAAAATTTTGTTCACCAACCTTTGATAGGTTGCCCCTGCATTCTTAAGTCCAAATGCCATGAATAGATAACAGAAAACACCGAAGTCGGTGATGAATGATACCTTGGAGACGTCATCCTTGTGCATCTTAATTTGATTGTACCCACTGAAGCCATCCATGAAGCTGAGCATCTCATGTCCAGCTGTAGCATCTATTAATGCATCAATCCTTGGTAAGGGAAAACAATCCTTAGGACATGCATCATTCAAGTCAGTGAAGTCCACACACATTCTCCATTTTCCATTGGCCTTTTTGACCATCACGGGGTTAGCCAACCATTCTGGGAATTGTATCTCTTCAATGAACCCGGCCTCTAGAAGCTTTTCAACTTCTTGTTTAATGGCCTCTTGTCTTTCTGGAGAAAAATTTCTCTTCTTTTGTTTCACCGTCTTTCTTTCAGGATCCACATTCAACTTGTGAGTTATCAATTGGGGATCAATCCCTGGCATGTCAGCCGCTGTCCAAGCAAAAACGTCATTGTTCTCTTGAAGAAAAGATATGAGCTTGCTTTTCAATGGCTCAGGTAGTAGTGCTCCAACATGTGTCACCTTCTCTGGTTCACCAGGGACTAAGGGAATGGGGATTAAATCCTCAGCCGGTTTCCCTCTTCGGTCCTCATTGTCACTAGTATCCATGTCTTCAATTGGGAGAACTTGCCCCCGATTCCATCAGGCCTTAACGCGGCTACATAACAACTTATAGCCATCTTTTGGTCTCCTCGTTCTTCACCAATCCCATTCCTTGTTGGGAACTTGATTTTCAGATGATAGGATGAGGCAACAGCCTTGAACGCATGAAGACCAGTCCTTCCTAGGATTGCATTGTAGGTCGAAGTTGCCTTTATAACTATGAAGTTCAACATCTGAGTAGACGTATTCGACCCTTGCCCCATTGTCATTGGGAGTTGGATAGTGCCTTCCACCTTTGACTCCACTCCATTGAATCCGTATTTGGGCATATTTGAGGGTGTCAACTGAGAGTCAGTATAGCCCATCTTGATAAAAGCATCATGGAACAAGATGTCCACTGAAGCTCCATTGTCGACCAAAACTCTCTTTGTTTCAGAATTTCCTATTGATACTTCTGTTCGGGCACATTTCGGTGCTTCTCCGACCACAGTCATTACTTCTCGAGCATAAGCCTTTCTTGAGTTTCGGGAGGACCCAGCAGCAGTTGACCCTCCGAATATCATGTTGATGACTGGCCCTCGGGGCTTAGGGTTACGATCTTGGTCATTGTCCCTTCTGTCATAATCATTTCTTTCATAGTTTCCTCTTTGACTCCCTTGATTTCCATCCTTAGTGAATTTGCTGAGTTTTCCTCTTCGTATCAGAAATTCAATTTCATCTTTCAATTGCCTACAATCGTCGGTGTCATGACCGACTTCCTTGTGGAACCGACATAATTGGTTTTGGTTCCATTTGGACATGTCAGCTCTCATTGGCTTCGACCATTTGAGATCTCCTTCCTTAGCTATCTCCATCAAAATTTGACTCTTGGGAGTGTTCAATCTTGCATACTCCGTGAATTTTGGCCCAAAATTGTTTCTCTTAGGTGGAGAATCAGAGTCCTTTGATGTTCTGGGAAACTTTTCCTTGACATCGTACTCCTGAGTTTCTTTTCTTTTCTTTGAGTTTCTACTACCGCCAGCAAAGAAGACTGTCTGTCGCTCGTCCCTTCTTCATATTTTCTCATGATTTCTTCAGCCTTGATGTATTTTCCGGCCCTATCTTGGAGCTTTAACATGCTCTTGGGTGGATGTTTTGCTAACGACCTTTTGAAGTGATCATCAGTAGTTCCTTGTTGTAGGGCTATCATAGCCACTTTGTCCTCTAAGTCCGGGACTTTCAGAGCCTCCCGAGTGAATCGGTTGATATAGTCCCTTAGGACTTCATTCTTTCCTTGCTGGATTGCCATGAGTGATGTAGAGCTTTTCTCATGCACTCTTCCACTAACGAATTGATTGATGAAAGCTTTGCTTAGTTCCTTGAAAGAACCAATAGAGTTGGGAGGAAGACGTCTATACCATCGTTGGGCCATGTCTGCCAAGGTTTGTGGAAACGCCCTACACTTGATCGCATCGTTGGTTGGCTGCAACAGCAGTGTATTGGAGAAGGTCCTTACATGATTTGCGGGATCCCCCGTTCCATCATAAGCCTTGATCGTTGGCATCTTGAATTTTCTGGATATGGTGGCTTTCATGATGTCTTGAGTAAACGGTGGTGTAGGATCATCAGGATCTCCTAGGGGCAACAAAATATTAGGATCATCCTTTGGGGCTTCAGCCTCTTAGTCCTTCTTGGTGTCGGGTCCAAGTTGATTATCGGGGCTCTTCCAGTTGCTCGGCCTTGAGCTTTGGCGGCCTCTTCTTCAGCAAGGAGTTTCTTGAGTCTTGCGGTCTCTGCCTCATGGGCTGCAATTTTCTCCTTAGTAGTTTGGGGTTGTTCCCGATTTGTTTGGGAAGAACGTTTCCTCCTTGGGGCGACATCCCTCTCTTCTCCAGATGTATAATCTTCCTCCTCGGTGTAGGGACCTGAGTAATCTTGAATCAGGGGGGGTCACCGAGTTTGATTTTGGGGTCCCAGACCTTGTATGTAAGGAGGAACATATGCTTCATGGTAAGTGGGGTTAAGACCACTGCCGCCCACCATGGGTCGAGGGGGCATGCCATTGCCTGGCATCCCCAAAGTTTGATTTGCATATTGGGGGAGATCAGTAGTGTGGAGTTGGAGACCACTTGGTGCATTCATGAGCAGCGGGGAGGTCGTGATCAGTTGCTGGTGAACGGTCTCTTGTGGATTAGATCCATGAATGACCATCTGCAGGGGATTCGTCCCTTCAACCGAAATTGGGATCTCCGATCCTTGAGTGTTGGTGGGGATATTCGCCCCTTCTGTGCCAGTAGTTGGCGGTGGTTGATTTCCGTGAGTATCAGCCTCAGAGGTGATAGGGCGATCCTCAGGAGTTTGAGTATCTCGAGCTGTTCTTCGTGTGTTTGCCATGGTTGATGTTGTCTTCCCACAGACGGCGCCAAATGTTGTGGATTAAAAAACGTACTTGTGAATTTAATGCTAAGGTTTAGTGAGCTTCGAGCTTTAATGGCTGCACTTGTGTTTCGAGACTAAACCGGTCCTCACAAGATGCCTACGTATCTCAATTATTGCTGAGAATCAAGCCAAAGACGTAGTTCTGATTGTAGGATCAGGGTCCTTATATAGGCGTCTGGAGCCTCATATTTATGGTACGTTTAGGAGTCTTAGCTGATAAGTCTCCTTTTTGATATTGGATAAACATTGTATTGCTTGCTGAATAAGTCTTTTCCTTCTTGATAAAGGCTATGACTCATTAATTGGGATTCTGGATCCTTCTTTGACTAATTTACCATATTTTGGACTCTTTTCATGAGCTGTATATTTCCCTTATTTATTAATTACGAAATTAATAAATAATCAGGGTTTTGGGCCTTAATTATGGGGCCTTTCCAACGAATCATTAATTATATTTCTATAATTACTTTTCTGTCCATATCAGTATCTCTATATATCTCTCCCGCTCTCTCTTGTTAGATCAGGATTCAATGATCGTCAGCATCTAGACTCAACTGATCAGGATTGCTAACGTCATCAGTATTGCATGGTCATCAGTATTTGATCAAGTGTCAGTATCAGGATTATCATCAGGATCTATATCAGGACTATGATCAGG
The DNA here is from genome assembly GCA_030848705.1 of Heracleum sosnowskyi. Taxonomy (NCBI): domain Eukaryota; kingdom Viridiplantae; phylum Streptophyta; class Magnoliopsida; order Apiales; family Apiaceae; genus Heracleum; species Heracleum sosnowskyi. The sequence continues at coordinate 111,303,688 of CM061244.1, read as the reverse complement.
ATTGATCATCAGGGCTGGAAGCTGATCAGGATTCCTACTTCGAGTTATATTTGGAGTTTAGTTAAAGAAGGAAGTTTATTTTTTCGGTTCCTAGTTTATAGGAATGAAGCTGTCAATTAAGGATATGTTTCAATCTAGTTTGTAATTGATTAGGACTTATCTTGTAATTGATAGAGAAGCTGTGTAGTATATAAACACAGTTTAGGTTTTGGTTTTAATAACCAATAGCATACACGAGTATATTGTAATCTAGAAGCTCTCAAGAACATCAGAATTTCTTGAGAGAGTTTGTAACAGTTTTATATCAGATTTAATAAAGCTGTTATTATTCTTTCATATTTGTGATTTATATCTATTAAGTCGAGAATCTTATACAATTGTATTCAACCCCCCTTCTACAATTGTTATTTACTGGGCAACAATTGGTATCAGAGCAAACTGATTCAAATTTGAATCAGATACGATCTAAGATGTCGACAAAGTATGAAAGCATGAAAATTCCCATCCTGAAGAAATCTGAATATCCAACATGGAAGGTAAAAATGCTGATGTACCTGGAGGCTATGGATCCAGACTATTTGGACAGGATTCGTGATGGACCATATATCCCTACGAGACTAATTCCACAGACAGATATTGTACCTGAACACTACGCTGTCAAGGTAAAAATAGACTGGACTCCAGAAGAGAAAGCTGACGTTCTCAGGGATGCAAAGATAAAGAATATCCTTCACAACAGTCTTGATGCTGTCATGTCCAACAGAGTGATTGCATGCACATCTGCGAAAGAAATTTGGGACACTTTGGAAACTCAATGCCAAGGATCTGCATCCGTCAAGAAAAACATAAGGGCTCTACTTATTCAAGAGTATGAACAATTTGATGCTAGACCTGATGAGAGCCTGACTGATCTGTATGACAGATTCCTGACACTCCTGAATAATCTATCATTAGTTGGCAAAGAGTATGTATCAGAAGATTCAAATACCAAGTTTCTGAGAGCTTTACCTGAAGAATGGGATACACAAACATCAATCATTAGACACCAGTATGATCTAAACACTGTGTCTCTTGATGAAGTATATGGGATGCTCAGAACCTATGATCTTGAGGTTCAACAAAGGAAGAATAAGAGAAGCAGCAAGGCAAAGTCTATTGCTTTGAATGTTGAGGCTAAATCAAAAGGAAAAGCTGTGGAGGTCTCTAGAAGGAAATAAAAAATAGTAGAGTCAGATCCTGATGACTCATCGTCAGATACTGATGGTAATCCTGATGCTAATACTGATGATGATTCTTCTGACTCAGACATGGAAGAGATGGTTGCTATGATAGTCAGAGGCTTCAAGAAGATGAAGTTCAGGAAGGCTAGAAGACAGGGCAACTTTCAGAAAAAGACCTTCAATGATGACAAAGACAAGTATAACAAGAAGGACAGCAAGAGTGGCAAATTTGACAAGTCAAGGGTTAGATGCTACAAGTGTAATGGATTAGGGCACTTTGCAACTGAGTGCAAGAAGGCTAAAGCACTCATCACTTCAAGCAAGGATTGGATGGACTCTTCTTCAGAATCTGACACTGAAGTGGTCAACTATGCCCTAATGGCCAATACTGATGAAACTGTTGTTCCTGATGATAAGGTACTAAATACTGTCTTTGATTTTGATACTGATAATGCTTCTGAATTAAGACGTTTTCTAAAGTCATTGCATATTAGCTTTAGAAGTCAAACTGCTGAGAATACTAGGATCTTATCTGAGATGTCTGAACTTAGGAAAAGGAATGAGCATTTAGAAGCTGAATTTTCTCATATGCAAAACGTACAGATAGAATGTGACAATGCTAAACACATGTATTTTGAGATGAAACTTAAATGTACCGCTCTTGAAAAAGAACTTGAAGATGCTAAAGAGAAAATCAGAACCTGGACAGATTCTGGAAGGAAATTTCATGAAATAAATATTTCTAAGAATTGGAAAGAGTGTCTAGGATATAAGTCAGATGAGGATAAGAAATTGAAAAAGAAAGTTGTAGTTGATGAGACAGTGAGTCCAATGACCATGTCATAGACAAGACCAAATCAAAGCTTAAGCCTGTTAAATTTGTATTTGGTAATGATCCCAATTCTACTTTTGAAAAGGGATCTACTTCTGATAACTCAGTTTCTCATGTAAAGTTTAAACTTGTCAAGGAAACTGGAAAGAAAAATATAGGCTTATTGTCTCAGAAACAACTTAAGGAAAAAGTTAGTGATGCTATTGGTAAACAAAATGCACCTACTGTCAAGAGAAACATGAATGGCAAAGTTGGGATTAATAAAGAGAATAACTATAGGTTTATCCCAAATGCACCTAGAAAATGCTGCTTTAATTGTGGTAACTCTAATCATCTTGCTATTAATTGCAGGAAGAGTAAAAAGAAGGTTACTGAAATTCCTAAGTCTGATATTAGGAGTAGATCAGTATTTTATAAACCACAGAAGTCTTGTTTTCATTGTGGCAGTAAATGACATTCTATTTATACTTGTGAAGAATACCATAGTTTGTACTATAACTTTTATGATCATTTACCCAAGTTTAATAAAAGTACAAATTCTGGTAACATTAAGAATGTGAAGCATGCATTTGTTAATACTGATACTGACAAAGCAAATCCTGATGGAGTTAATCTTGTCAGGACTGCTAAAGTCAAAAAGTCTTCTGCTGCTAAAGTTAATAAAATGCATGGAAAAGGAACCCAACAAGTGTGGGTTCCTAAATATTCTAACTAGTGTTTTGTTATTCTGATTGCAGGGTAAAAAGAAAAATGTGTTAGTCATGGATAGTGGATGTTCTGTGCACATGACTGGAAACAAAGCCCTGTTATCATAATATGAAGAAAAGGCTGGCCCAACTGTGTCTTATGGAGATGGCAACATTGGACAAACTTTGGGATATGGCAATATAATCATTGGCAATGTCATCATTGAAAAAGTAGCTCTAGTGAAGGGACTAAAACACAACTTGTTGAGTATTAGTTAAATCACTGACAGAGGTTATCATGTCAACTTCTATTCCACACATTTTGAAGTAGTCAGCAAAGCATCAGGAAAGGTTGCACTCACTGGCTACAGGCATGGTAACATTTATGAAGCCAACATTCAATCAAATACCGATGGCTCTCCTACTTGTCTCATCAGTAAAACATCAGTAGATGAAAGTTGGAATTGGCACAAGAAGCTTTCTCATCTCAACTTCAGAAATATCAATGAGTTGGTTAAGAAAGATTTGGTTAGAGGATTACCTAAAGTTTTGTATACTCCTGATGGACTCTGTGATGCATGTTAAAAAGCTAAACAGAGAAGGACATCATTCAAGAGTAAATCTGAATCCTCTATTGAAGAACCATATCACATGCTACATCTTGATCTGTTTGGTCCAGTCAACATAATGTCCATCAGTAAGAAAAGATACACCCTTGTTATTGTTGATGAATACTCTAGATTCACTTGGGTGTATTTCCTGCACAGAAAAGATGAGACTCCTGAGATACTGTTGGATCATGTGCGAATGATTGAGACAGGCACAAAGTATAAAGTCAAGATTCTGAGAAGTGATAATGGTACTGAGTTCAAGAACTCAAAGATGGAAGAGTTCTGCAAATACAAATGAATTATTCAACAATTCTCTGCTCCTGGCACACCCCAGCAAAATGGAGTAGTAGAAAGAAAAAATAGAACTCTAATTGAAGCTGGCAGAACTATGTTGGAAGAAGCTAAATTACTTACATACTTCTGGGCAGAAGCAGTTAACACAGCATGCTATACACAAAATCTCACATTGATAAACAGACATGGTGTAACTCCCTATCAAATGCTCAAGGAGAAGAAACCTAGTTTGAAGCATCTGCATGTGTTTGGTTGTAAGTGTTTTGTTCTCAGAACTCATCCTGAACAGCTAGGGAAATTTGAAACAAAGGCTGATGAGGGAATTTTCATTGGTTATCCTGCATCAAGAGCCTTTAGAGTTTTCAATTTGAGAACAAGGACTGTCATGGAATCAATACATGTATCTTTTGATGATAAGAAGATAACATGATTTGAAGAAGATTCTCATGATAAGTTGATTTTTGAAAATGAAGTTACCAGAGATCCTGAAGAACAAGAATCAGATACTGACAATTCATCAGATACTGATGGGTCATCAAATCCTGATGATTCACCTAATCCTGATGACTCACCAAATACTGATGGTGCTAATACTGATGATGCAAATAATGGTGACACAACTAGTAGTGCAAATGTTGAGGGGGAGCAACAACATACTGCTACAAATTCCGAGTCTACTCAATCATCAGGACAGAATTCTTCAGATACTGATTCAAGTGACAATCCTGATGATCCATCAGGAATTGAAAGCAACAATTCAGGGGGAGCTTCTGTTGAAGCAAATTCTTCTAATCAGGAAAACATCAATCCAGGGGGAGCATCTACTTCAAGGAACAATTTACCACCAGCAAGGAAATGGACAAGAGATCATACTCCTGATTTGATAATTGGAGATCCTGATGCAGGTGTTAAAACAAGAAGTGCAACTCAGAATGAATGTCTATATCACAACTTTCTATCCAAGGAGGAGCCCAAGAAAGTTGAAGATGCACTCAAAGATGCTGATTGGGTTACTGCAATGCAAGAAGAATTGAATGAATTTGAAAGAAATAAAGTATGGAAACTAGTTCCAAGACCAAAGAACAAGTCAATTGTTGGTACAAAATGGATTTTCAAGAACAAGACTGATTCAGATGGTGTAATAATCAGAAACAAAGCAAGGCTAGTTGCAAAGGGGTATTCTCAACAAGAAGGAATTGACTATGATGAAACTTTTGCTCCTGTTGCAAGACTAGAGGCCATCAGGATCTTTCTGGCTTATGCAGCTCACAAGAAATTCAAGGTTTTCCAGATGGATGTTAAAAGTGCTTTCTTAAATGGTGAACTGGAGGAAGAAGTTTATGTTGAACAACCTCCTAGTTTCATTGATCCTAAATATCCAAATCATGTCTACAGATTGGATAAGGCACTTTATGGACTAAAGCATGCTGCAAGAGCATGGTATGAAACCTTAGCTCAATTCTTACTGGAAAGTGGATTCAAAAGAGGTACTATTGATAAAACTCTATTCTATTTGAATCATGGTAAGGATTTGCTGTTAGTTCAGATTTATGTTGATGATATCATTTTTGGGTCAACAAACAATAAGCTGTGTGAAAAGTTTTCTAAGCTTATGCAGTCAAGATATCAAATGAGAATGATGGGAGAAATGAGTTACTTTCTTGGTCTTCAAGTTAAACAGACTGATGATGGCATTTTTATCAATCAGTCAAAGTATACAAGGAATTTATTGAAGAGGTTTAACATGCAAGATAGTGCTACTGCAACAACTCCTATTGCTACAGCTACCAAACTTGATCCTGATCAAGGTGCTGAGGTAGATGTAACTCACTACAGAGGGATGATTGGCTCTTTATTGTATCTCACTGCTAGTAGACCAGATATCATGTTTGCAACCTGTCTGTGTGCAAGATTTCAAGCAAAACCTAGGGAACCCCATCTGATTGTAGTCAAAAGAATTTTCAGATATCTCAAAGGCACTCCTTCACTTGGCCTTTGGTATGCAAGGGAATCAGATTTTGGGTTGTGTGGTTATTCAGATGCTGATTTTAATATCTTTGGTAACACAGAAAGTATGTTGCTGTAGAATGTTTATTGTGTTGCTGTAGATATCTTTAGTAACACAGTTTTCTATGTTACCTTAGGTGTCCTCAATATGTTACTATAGACCCCTATAACAACTGCTGAGAACCTAACACGGCTCTGATGTTACCATAGCCCTTTTTGGGGCTATAGAAACGTGAAAATGGGCTTATAGCAACATAGTTTTGTGGTTGCAAAAGGCCATTTATGGCGTAGTGTAAAGAGAAAAATGATTGAAGTGGTTAGACAATACCACGATGTCTTTTCATGGGGACCCGAAGATATGCCTGGTTTAGATCCAAAGACGGCGAAGCATTGCCTCAATGTTAAGCCCGAGGCCAAACCGGTTAAACAAAGGAAAATGACTTTTGCCATGGAGAGACAGAAGATTATTAAAACCGAAGTAGAGAAGCTGTTAGAGGCAAAGTTCATTGAAGAGATCGAATACCCAGACTGGTTAGCTAATGTGGTAGTGGTAAAGAAGGCCAATAACAAGTGGAGGATGTGTGTTGATTACACTGATTTGAACAAGGCTTGCCCGAAGGACCACTACCCTTTGTCAAGCATTGATCAGCTAACAGACGCTACCGCCGGATACCAGGTACTTAGTTTCTTGGATGCTTTTTCAGGTTATCATCAGATAGCGATGAATTCCAAGGACATTCCGAAGACAACATTCATCATCCCGAAGGGAACCTATGCATACATCAAGATGCCCTTTGGCCTGAAGAATGCGGGGGTCACGTTCCAGAGAGTGGTCAACATGATTTTTGCTAAGAAAATCGAGAGGAACATGGAATGCTATGTGGATGATATGATTGTCAAGTCGCAGTTCGAAGACCATATGGAGGACCTAAAGGAGTGTTTTGAAACATTAAGGAAAACCAGTATGAAGATTAATCCGAACAAATGCACATTCGGAGTATCCAGCGGGAAGTTTCTGGGTTACATGGTGAGTGCCCGAGGAATCGAGGCGAACCCGGAGAAGATACAAGCTGTAATTGACATGGAGCCACCGAAGACAGTTCGGGATGTACAGAAGTTAACTGTCCAAATGGCAGCTTTGCGAAGATTCATTTCAAGGTCGGCGGAAAAGGCTTTGCCTTTCTTCGAGGTACTTCGGGGGTCAAAGAATTTTGAATGGGGGCCGGACTGTCAGAAGGTGTTCGAGGAAGTAAAGGAATATCTTACTAAGGAACCCCTCCTGATGAGACCAGACCCGAAAGAAACATTACAGCTATACTTGGCCATAAGCGACCGAACTCTGGGAGCAGTATTGGTGAAGGAACATAAAAAGATTCAACACCTAGTGTTTTATGTGTCATATATGTTGAAGGACGCAGAAACCATTCATGTGAAGGAATCCATTCTGGTCCATCTGCCCAAGGGTGATGCTCATTTCTGCGAACAATTTCTTGATTAGAGGGAGTACGGGAAATAGGAAGCCACATTTGAAAGCAGTTTCGGACACGCCTGTAGCGACATGGCCGTATCCTTCGGGCACAAGGGAGTTGTGCCAGATACGATCGTCCCTCCTTGCTAGGTAGGTGTGCCACGTTCCGGTCGGGATCTCATATTCTTTGGCGAACGTAGACACCTTGTATTTGGTGAGCAGCGAACGAAGATTAGTCGCCGGGAAGTCAGTCACGACACTAAACAGGGACTTCTCCGGGGAGACGGACCTTGAAGACCGTGCCGACTCAGATGTTGACCGATCCATAATTCCTGCATTCGGGAATGGAGAAATTAGCCATGTACTCAGGAAAGCTTTAGAGAAAAAGAAAAGTAAAGACAACAAAACCGAGTACAGAGGGTCAGGATCGGTCAAGTAGATTCTAATGCCTAAGTCAAGGTGGCGAAGAACGACCTGACGGGTTTAACTAGGCTGAAGAACGTTCTAGGGACAAAGTCATCCCGAAGAGTGTTCTTAAGACGCTACTATTATAATGTAACGGGATAACATCTACAAGTTTGCACATATGGATTTATTCCTATAAGTGGTACTCTGAATATCTACGGTTTCATTCCTAAAAACCGACACTCCAAGCATTCATAATTCATAACCAACCAAAACCAACATTTTATGCATACAGATACTTGCTAATTAGGCAGGGAAAAAGAAGAGTTTTGGAGACTTACTTGGGATTAGTGGAGCGAGCGGGTAAGAACCAGAATGCAGGGATTTGCAGACGATTTTGGAGTGTTTAGCGACTGGACTTCTCGATGAGATATAGAGAGAGTTTTGAAATAGGGCGAGGAAAAGTTGGGGGGAAATTGATATTTATAGGACAATAAAATGACGTTTGGACAGAGGAGTGGGAGCGTTTCATATTCAATGGCGTAGATTGAGATGTTTTAAATTCAACGGTTGAGATGTGGCGTAAATCTCGAAAAGCGACAGTTGTCATCATTGAAACGACACGTTTCCCCGTGTGACGTGCCATCAAGATAAATACAAATTTATCAAAAGTTATCCCGAAGAAGGGCGCAGAATTGGGACTTCGATCGAATTGGATATCCGACCGAAGGGGACATGTTGGAGGCCCAAGTATAGTTGGGCCGGATATCAAAATAGGTTTATTCAGATATATAAAGTGCGGCCCATTACTTCGGCCCAGTTTGTTCCACTGACCGTTACATGGCAAGGACCTGGTCTCCCTACGTCTAAGGCAGATGAAAGTCACGTCCACCACGTTCGGTGTGATCCCGGAGATATCGGAAGTCGGCAACAATTAAGCTTATAAAAGCCTTTGTCAGGTTCCATTTTACACACATTCAATACACATAAGCACTTGTACGTTCTATTTTATTCACCGGAACCGATTAATTTATTCTCACACCGGAGGTGAATCGGGGGACAAACCCCTCGCATTCTTCTCTTTTTCAGGTTAACCCGAAGAGCTATTCGGAGTCCGACCCGACAGAAATTTGGTTCCAACAGAGCTCGAAACCATTTATTTCATACAATAAACATGTAACAATATTTGATTGATTGGTTAAAAAGTTTTAACGTATGCTCCGTTGTCATTGTTGGAGATAATTATGTGAACAAAAGAAGATTATTTGATTGAAACGTGAAATTAAGCAAAATTTTGTAAACTAGAGCAGTTTAACAGAGAGATATTTTGATAATAACCGATCAATCACATTATGGTTGATGCCATGCCATGTACATTTATCGAAAATTCGGGTGGGGAATGGATGAATTTTTTGTTAAATTAATAATTCTCCTAAATTTGGAATGTGCTGAGAGAAGAGTTTAATTTCAACATTAGATTTTTATCTTTACATGCAATTATAACATAAGACGGATTCCAATCCATACAGAAGGACTGGTTCATTTGGTTACTTTAAAACTACTATTCAGGTGGATCAATAAGTTGTACAGATGCTCTGCACTATTGGGCTACCCTCTCTCAACCATACTCATATCCTTGGCCCAAAGTTCAAACATTTTGTGTATACTTGGGCTGGGCATCACAATTCACCCATACTGCCTTGTTGAGTTTGTTTTATCAACAAGTCTTGATCTTAATAAAGATTGAACTCTAATTCTTTTACAGTAGTAAATAAAAAAAATCTACCTCTGTTTGTTGGCCACACAACACCCGTTAACTCCACATTAGTATGATATTCATACTAATAGAGTTGTTTTTGGCTGCTGTTAACGGAGGAATTTGTGATAACAAAATTTGAGGTTATATGTCGGAATCAAGATCTATGATGGTGGTTCTTCGCCGAAAAAGTCACCGGAGTGTGGTGGTTGTGATGAATTGGGGGCTGAGATTGCAAGGGTTTTATGGTGGTGGCTCGATGAGCACTTCTCTTCCAACCCCCCACAATGTGCCTATGTATCCCTATTTATAGGGAATCAAGTTCTTGTAGGACAAGGAACCTAAGTCCATTAGAGATAGGTCTCCTTCGTGATAAGCATCAAGCATAGTCCATGTCGGACTAGAACTCTTAACTTATCATGAAATGCATATCCAAGCCCACTAAGGAGAGCCCATACGATGAAGCCTAGCCGATGACCCCAAGGCTCAACTATGACCGTGCCTTCACGGATATAACATTAGCCCTAAATATTGGAGCTAACATCAATCGCTACCAACTACCATATCAGTCATTAGTTGCAGGGAAAAGTCATGACTTACTCCAAATGCACAAGCTGGTCCTTACCCCCCGATGAGGATAACCCACCAGACTACAGGGCAAGTTCTCCAAAGTTATCGTCGCACCAGGTGTATCTTACTCCCCCAACAAGGATAACTTGCTAGAATACAGGAATAGACCCTTTGAGTGCATAGACAAGCTTAATCATACCTTAATTCCCCAATAAGGATAACTTATTAGAATACAGAATCAAGCCTTCATCTTGTAGTCTTCAATAAATCTGCAATACATATCATCAATTAAATAATACTCTATCTCTTCTTCATGGTACCTCCAAGTTGGCGCCCCAACTCGGTCTTCTACAGCATGTTAGCACGCCATATTGTGGTTCGCCCAAGGTTGGCGCTCCAACCTTGGTCCAGCTCATGGTTGGCGCTCCAACACATCCCCACTCCAGTTTTGGAGCTCCAAGTTCACCTCCTGTTTCCTCCATCTATCATTCATATTAATATATTCCTTGGCATGCCCGACATCGGCGCTCCCACCTTGGCACGCCCGACGTCGGCGCTCCATTCATGGCACGCCCGACGTCGGCGCTCCAACCTTGGCACGCCCGACGTCGGCGCTCCAAACTTGGCACGCCCGACTTCGGCGCTCCAACCTTGGCACGCCCGACGTCGACGCTCCAACCTTGGCACGCCCGACGTCGGCGCTCCAACCTTGGCACGCCCGACGTCGGCGCTCCAACCATGGCACGCCCGACGTCGGCGCTCCAACCATGGCACGCCCGACGTCGGCGCTCCAACCATGGCACGCCCGATGTCGGCGCTCCAACCTTGGCACGCACGACTTCGGCGCTCCAACCTTGGCACGCCCGACTTCGGCACTCCAACCTTGGCACGCCCGACGTCGGCGCTCCAACTTTGGCACGCCCGAAGTCGGCGCTCCAACCTCGACGCTCCAACCTTGGCACGCCCGACGTCGGCGCTCCAACCTTGGCACGCCCGACGTCGGCGCTCCCACCTTGGCACGCCCGACGTCGGCGCTCCAACCATGGCACGCCCGACGTCGGCGCTCCAACCTTGGCACGCCCGACGTCGGCGCTTCCACCTTGGCACGCCCGACGTCGGCGCTCCCACCTTGGCACGCCCGACGTCGGCGCTCCCACCTCGGCACGTCCGACGTCGGCGCTCCAACCTCGGCACGCCCGACGTCGGTGCTCCAACCTTGGCACGCCCCACGTCGGCTCTCCAACAGCCATCAACCCCTGTTCTGGAGCTCCAAGTTCATCTTCTGTTATTATTCTTTCCTTAGTCAAATTTCGGGTATAACAACTACCCCCCAAGTCCTTGTAATATCAAGGATGTTACCGGGACTAATATAAAGAGCGGAATTTGACATCGTCTCCCGTTTTCAGAATGTGTCTTCCAAGTGAGAATCCATAATTCCAATCCTCTTTGTATCTTCAAAAATCACCTTCAAATAAAGTGTATTCTTCTCACAGGGAGTAACCTATGTTGTCTTGAAGAAATCTCATGTTGTCGTGCCAAGTGCTCAGATGTAAACATACTGAAAATTGTGTTTGTAGGCGCTCCAACATCACATTGCGAAGGTGAGGTGAAAAAATGAACCTGAAACTTTTAAATATTTGGCATTCTAGGAGAAGTCCCTTGAGAGTAAGAGCATGATCCTAGAAGTTGCCAAGAAAAATCTCATTGTAATTTTGAGAAGAAAGAGGCACGAGTGGACCAACTAGTTTGCCAGTTTTTTCAATGTAGGAGCAGATGATTGCTACAGAGAGAGCAAATTTGGCGCGCCAAGAAAATGAGGAGGCCAATCCTCTAGAAAACAAAGTTGGTGAAGACAATGTCGAATCTTGATTTTCATCATCTCAGATCCTGAATATTTGTATGCAATCCATTTGGCTAAGAAAAAAGTAACTCAGTTGAGCAAGACCATGTAGTTGACGCAACAACTTATTTGGCGCAACAATTGAGTTGATGATCCAAGCTTGTTCCTGTAAATAAAATTTGATCCTTAGCTTGGTGAGGTAGAGCTACTACCCCCCGAGACTAGGAAAGATTAGTTGTTGCTTCTCTGTGTAAGTAAGTGGGAAAGTCAAATAGACTTCTCTATAGATAATATCTTTCATCTCAAGTAGGTGGCTTACACCCCGCACTACTAACAATATTTCTTACTTTCTCTAAGTAGGTGGTCGTAGCCCCGCACTACTTGTATCATTCTTCACTTCATTTAGTAGGTTCCCGCAGCCATGCATTACTTGTAAAATATCTCATAGTTCTTTCGAACATTCAAATTCATTTTGGAGGGTGTACGCATACTACCCCCCGAGTGTAGAAGTATTTTATATAGCCTTCCCTTACCGGGGCATCTCACGAAGATGATTAAATTTAAGAGTGACGATATCACAAATTATTATCATCCCTTATAGGGGCATCTCACGTAGAGGATTAAATTTAAGAGTGACGAAGTCACAATTTATCCAGGAAAACTCCAGGTAGTCTTCGACCAAGTAAACCCTTGGAGGCCTTGACCAAGAAAACTTTTGTTATCTTCACCACTAGAAAGAATACAAATATTAATTTGTTACCTGCGAATGTCTCGGCAGAGGAGTTGGCGTGCCAACTTGGAGTTAAGGGATCGACTTGTCAATGTTGGCGCGACAACTTATTAGAACGCATCCTAGCTCAACTCCTTACAACTCCTTTAGAAAACTTCCTTACATTCACCTGCTATAGAAGGTAGACTACAACAAGAATGTCATATAACATTAGTTCTCTTACCTGTTGGCGCGCCTGGAGAGGACTTGGCGCATCTACTTGCAGTGGCAAATTGCAATCACAACTTCAAACTCCTTCTTGAAGATACATTCAAAGAATCCTTGCATCCTTTCTTCATGTAACCTTTTTGCTGAAGGATACGTTCCAAGAGAACTTAGCGATGTTGTCGCGCCAACTTGTCTAGAGCGCTTACTGATGTAACTTCTACCATACTCTGAACAACTTCCTCCACCTTATCACCTGGTTTTTGCACCCTGAGATGGTTTGGCGCGCCAACTAACATGAGAAGGTAAACTCGGCAAAGTTATCGCGTCAACTTGGTTGAAAAGGCTTCCTAAGAATACTTCTTGTCAGCGCGTCAGGTGAGGAGTTGGCGCGCCAATATATGGGTTGTTCCACTTGTATTTTTCTTATAGGATCATATCAAAATTAAAGAGAATTCCATAAGCTTCGCGTGGACTGTAAGATCATCAAAATCGGACTTCTGGAACTCAAGATATGACCCAAATATTATAGGCAGCCCGTGTAGCCCAGTAAATCCGAATTATTTTCTAATTAGACTCAAAATCAGCTATCCCTTCAAATCCTTTCAAGTTCAGAACTTCCTTGTATCCTGGTGCGCCCTCACATAACTTGAACATGTTGGCGCGCCAACTAAGTTAGAGATCGTTGTAGCTGCTATGTCAACCTCACAGATGTAACCCGAAACTTTAGGACTTTCCAACTATATAGCCTTTTTCCTTGTTTTTAGGACCTCACCATCTTCCTTGTTTTTAGGATCTCACCTGTTTCATATCACCACCAGAAAACCTTGATATTAACTTGAATTCATATCCAACACCTTTCTGATGTCTTTAAACCATGCCCAACACCTTGCTGTTGCCTTGAAATCATGTCCACACCTTGCTGTTGGGGTAGAATTTCGCTTGAAGCTCTCATCGATCTAACAAACTTCTCCATAAGAACCACGTCATGATGAACATCCTTCCTCCTAGATGTAGATCTTGAATTCCCCTCCTTCTAGTGCCAATTTGTTAACGGAGGAATTTGTGATAACAAAATTTGAGGTTATATGCCAAAATTAAGATCTATGATGGCGGTTCTGTAGCGGAATAATCGCCGGAGATTAGTGGTAATTATATTTTTAAGAAGCTGAGATCAAAGGAGTTATGGTGGTCTCTCTGAGCTCTCAACGTCCAACCCCTTTAATGTGCCTACGTACCCTATATTTATAGGGATCAAGCTTCACGTAGTTCTCATAGGACAAGGATACTAAGTCCACTAGAGATAGAACTCATTGGCCGGACTACAAGGGTCCTAAGTCTACTAGAGATAGGTCTCCTTTAAGATAAGTGTCAAGCATAGTCCATGTCGGACTAGAACTCTTAACTAATCATGAAATGCATATCCAAGCCCACTAAGGAGAGCCCATACGATGAAGCCTGGCCGATGACCCCAAGGCTCAACCACGACCGTGCCTTCACGGATACAACATTAGCCCTAACTATCGGAGCTAACATCAACCACTACCAACTACCACACCAGTCATTAGTTGCAGGGAAAAGTCATGACTTACTCCAAATGCACAAGCTGGTCCTTACCCCCGATGAGGACAACCCACCAGACTACTCCAAAGTTATCGTCGCATCAGGTGTATCTTACTCCCCCAACAAGGATAACTTGTCAGAATACAGGAGCAAAACCCTTAGTGCATAGACAAGCTTAATCACACCTGGTCTCTTAGCCAATATCATATTCACCTGTCATATCACCTCCAAGTTGGCGCTCCAACTTGGTGTTTTATAGTTTTCTGGCGCGCCCACCTTCCTTGTGCACAGATACCCCTACTTCTTCCTTGTTTCATCTTGGCGCTCCAACTTGGCGCTCCAAGTTGATCTTGGCGTCCCAATAAGCACTTCAAATATTCCCCATTCTTCATGGGTTCATGGTATTTTTGTCATCAAAATCTTCTAACCGTTTGACCATCGTTGGATAGTCAACCCTTATTTTCCCGTATAAATTTATGATATAACAACTACCCCCCAAGTCTCTATTACATTAAAATGCAAAAAGACTAGAATTAGAAATTTATGCGTACACTTTGTAATCCCTTGGCGCGCCAATATACAGGCATACTGTGGCCCTTCAGCGCGCCAATAATCTACTCATTTTAAATATACGTATACGCCTGACCGTATATTTATACGGTATGCTCCAGGAGTATTTAAACCCCGCACTTCCCCCCTTTTCTACTCCATTCGCCATTTCTCTCTCCTCAAGAACACTCTCAGAAAACCCCAATCGCCTCTTCGATCAGAATAGCCTCAAATCGTTACCATTCATCAAATCAACTTTGACCCATTAATCTCCATCATTCAAGGTATGTTTTGAATCCTTTTTTATAGATTTTCACCGTATATTCTGTTAGATCCAGGTGTTTTAAGTTTTACCCTTTTCGTGTTCCTCATAAACCCAACTGTATGTAATTGTATGTATATCTGTTTAATCTGTTTATATTCCACTCCTTAAAAACATGTTTTTAATGGATAACCAACAATAAGTTTATCGACGCGCCATTGACTTTAGTTTGTTGGCGCGCCAAGCATCATGGCGCGGCAAAACCTTTAAAGGCACATCATACCTATAGGTCGATCCTCTTTTTTTTTTACATATTTTTAAGAAAACCTCGTTGGCGCGGCAACCCTCGATAGGAAAGACGTGCTTCCCTGCTCACCTTCTTTTCTTCTTGGCTTGCAGCTGGCTGAAAAAGGAAACGCATCCTCCTCTCCGTTTCACCCCTTCAAAGACTTCAACAGGAGAATTGGTCTCTCTTCAACACCCTTTCATTACCCTTCCTATCAATATTCTAACACCAAACCCTCTGATTTGGCGCGCCTACTATCATTATACAAGGATAACCCCTCTTTTTTTACGATGTCCTCGTCTTCTAGTCTCAACCAGACCCCTGAATCCTCTGTTGAAAACGCCGCAAACCAATCACCCATTCTTCGCCCAATGGATTATGATTCTGAGTTTGAGACTTGGGCAGAACCTTCGTCCACAAACCCCATGCCGGCGCGCCAACGTAGAAAAAGAAAGAAAATTATTGTGGAGGAGAGTGATTATGAAGATGAGCTACTCGAGGAGCTACATGCTAACCCTTCCGCTGTCGAAGATTTGGTGGATTCTGAAAAAACTGAAAGTATCAATCGTGGCGCGCCAACCGCTGAAGGTACCCAAGAGGATGACGAATTCACCTCTCCTGAATCCTCTCCTGAAGAAACACTACCCTTTCCATTAAAACCACAAGATGTAGATATTGATTGGTCCCAACATGGTCCCTTATCCAAAAGAGAGATGGATGTAGCTAGAAAAAATGCTGGAACCTTTGCTTGTGTAAACATGTCTTCCACGATTCCTGAGAGAGACATAAAAAAAATCATGCATTTTTACTCTCAAGAAGGGAGTTATGCAAAACCTCATCCTGACATGCGTCCCCACAGATTTGATATTGATAATATCAGAGTCCCAAGAGCTGTGGTTACAGATAGACACATTCCCCTTGGGGTTGGCGCGCCACTCCATCCTTGGCTGCATCAAATTGTTGATTGGTACCAAATAGCTCCTATTCAACTATCTCCTAATAGCTACAGGATGGCCCTGGGACTTTTTATAATATATAAAGAACTTAAATACCCTGATCCAACCATGTTAGAGTTAAGTTGGTTTTTTAGCCTCCAATCCAACATTCCTGGTTACTACTTCTTAGTACCTTGGAGGGACCATATGGGCAAAGGCATCAATGATGGCAAAGTCAGTAATATAAAGGACTGGAAAGAAAGATTCTTCTACCTTTACAACACTATTAGACAACCAATTGAGTTTAAAATTGGTGGTAAGTAAACTTTATTGACGCACCAAACAAAGTTGGCGCTCCAACCTTTCTTTCCTTCTTTTAACATCATAGTATACTTACCTTCATCTTATAATTTCTTTTTTTTAGTGAAGCACCCAAAACCTTCACTGGTGGCCCCCTTTTCAACTCAATGCTCTAAAATTCTGACTTTACTAGAATCAGGCAAAAAACTTAATGCTTTGGTAACCTTTGATAACTTGAAGAAATATGGGTTTATTCCTACCCTAGCTGGTCATCCTGACTCCCCTCAACAGGGAAAATCCAAAAAATACAAAAGGAAACAAGTGATTTCGGATAGTGAAGATGAAGGTAAGGTTTCGAGGATTATTGGCGCGCCAATATCCTGCTTTTAATCATCTACCACATGCATATTCTTTGAATGGTTTTAACAACGTCAACTTTACTTCCTAAATTGTTAAATAAACGTTACTTTTATAGCACTTTTTCTTTTTATCTCTATATTGACTTTTCTTTTCACAGATATGTCCGGGGTTCCCAACCTTTTTGGCGCGCCAAGAAATTCTTCTGCTACTCAACAAAGAGGCTCCACAGTTACCATTCCTGTCTCTACAAAGAAACATGCGGCCAGGAAAAACAAGAATCAGGATTCAAACCAGGATGTTCAACCTCCTCCCAAGAAACAAAACATAGGCAAAGTGGGAAAAAACGGGATGGATGCCCAAGTTGATGAAGCTGGTGCGCCTACTAGTGTTGCCGCGCCAAATTGCTCCTCACTAAGAGTGTTTAATGCTTTTGGCCATCTTGGGGATTCTCTTATCTCTGAAAATGAATATAAAAGGTGGATGGCCAGGTCGGACATTGATAAACAAAAAATTGCCACCCGCGCCTCTCTTGATCTATTTATGTTCAACTCCGAGTGTGAGAAGAATAAAGAAGAAAACGTTAAACGTATGAAGGAACTGGAAGCTGAGGTTGGGAAACTCAAAGCAGATGTGAAGTCCCTTAACTCTAAGCTAAATAAGTCTGAAACAGAAAAGAAAGCTGCAATCTCATCCATCTCCACTCTAGAAACCCAGTTAGCGCGCCAAGTTGAACTGGGTGAAGGAAAAATATGCCTTTATACAAACCCTCGAGGAAAAGACTACTGATCTTGAGTTGAAATTAGATGAACTTGAAGAGGAGAAGGATTCTGGCTGGGCTGCTGAAAAGGAGAAATTATCCAAGGAATCCTTTGATGAAGGAATCAAGGCCTACTGCATCACTTTCCTTGCTGGCGAGCCTAATTATGACTGGCGTCCCAAGTTTGGCGCGGGAATGGCTGATTTCCTGGTTGACATTTCTCAAAAGGAAGCCCAGGCCATTGCTGAGAAAAGAATAGCCCTTGAGGAAGTCCTTTCCACAGAAGACTTGGCGCGCCAACCTGGTGAGAATGCCAATCCTGAAAAGAGTGCTCCTGAGGATAACGTGGAACACACCTCCACAGACGCGCCAGCATCCGACCACCCTGGAGATCAAGCTACTTAATTTTTCAATTTACCCTAACATTTCAAACTTTTTATTCGTAAGTCTTTTGACTTTGCAAAGCTGTATTCCTAACTTGCTTTCGCTCTTTTGATGGGTAACATTTTTTTTTATGAACTTCATATTCATGCATTATAACAAAGCTATATACTTGGCGCGCCATCGGTCCAGGCGCGACAATATCCCTTCAAAAAGGATCCTAAGTAGGCGCGGCAAGATAATTGTAAAACAATCATAAACAAGTAAATATATCCAGAAAAACTGAAAAAATTTTATAATCTTGAAAATAAAACCCTCACGGCTTATAGCACGATGAGTACTAAAAATGAATTGTCCTCGGCATTGCCGGTATAAAGGCTGATAGCCAAAACAGAAAAATAAAGAACATGGCAATCACTAGCTCAAAGAGGCGTGTTACTCACTACCCCCCGAGACTAGGAGCAAATTTATTTGTTGCTAGTTTTAATAACTGCATGAGGCTTAAAAGCTCTCTTTATTGATAGTACTTCTTTAAATGAATGACATTCCAAGCTTTTGGGATTGGTTTGTCGTCCAAATCTGAAAGATAATAAGCTCCTCCCCATAAAATGACTCTGACCTTGTAGGGACCTTCCCAATTTGCTCCAAATACCCCATGAGCTGCAACCTTGGTATTTGGCATTACTTTTCTGAGAACCAGATCACCAACCTTGAATGAACGAGCCTTTACCTTTCCATTGTAGAACCTTGCCGCCCGTCGCTGGTAAGCTGCAAGCTTGACTTGTGAACTCTCCCTTTCTTCTTCCAACAGGTCGAGAGACAACCTTTGATTGACCTGATTTGCTTCCTCATCAAAATTATCTCGTCTGAATGATCCTGCACCTATTTCCACCGGAACCATAGCCTCAGAACCATAAGCAAGCATGAACGGAGATTCTCCTGTTGTCGTTCTTGGAGTTGTATTATAAGACCAAAGCACCATGGGCAATTCCTCTGGCCAGCTCCCCTTTCTATTCTCCAGCTTCGTCTTCAAGGTATGCTTTATAATTTTATTCACCGCTTCTGTCTGTCCATTGCTTTGTGGGTGATATACCGCTGCAAAATCTTTCTTGATATGCAACTCCTCACAGAGACCCCTTAACTCCTTGCTATCAAATTGCTTCCCATTGTCAGAAATCAACTTGTAAGGAACTCCAAACCTGCACACAATAGAGTTAAAAACAAAATCCCTTAGTTTCTTTGCTGTTATGGTAGCCAATGGGGCAGCTTCCGCCCACTTGGTAAAATAATCCACAGCTACCACCGCATACTTCACCCCCCCCCCCCTTAGCTGTCGGAAGTTCTCCAATCAAATCAATTCCCCACATAGCGAATGACCATGGACTTATTAAAGGTGTTAGAGATGCGGCAGGGCTGTGAGTATAGTTAGCAAATTTCTGACACTTGTCACATGCCCGAGAAAATTCATAAGCATCCTTCTTCATGGTAGGCCAATAATATCCCTGCTTCAAAATTTTCAATGCCAAAGATCCACCCCCCGAGTGATTGCCACAAATTACTTCATGAACTTCCCTAAGGATGTAATCGCATTCCGCACCATCAATGCATTTCAGCAGTGGTTGGTTAAAACCCCTTTTATATAGCATCCCATCGTACTCCACATACCTCGCTGCCTTATACCTGAGTTTTCTTGCCTCTATTATGTTTTCTGGCAACCAACCCTCCTTGATGTACCTCCATATGGGTGTCATCCATGTCACCTGCTCGTCCTCCTCAATCTGCATCACATCAACTTCCCTAACACTAGGTTCCTGTAACACCTCCAAAGGGATGACGCCCAACAAACTCATATCCTTTTGCGATCCCCATTTTGCCAATGCATCAGCCTGCTCATTTTCTCCCCGTGGGATTTTTACCAGCTTTACTTCAGTGAACCTAGACATAAGATGCAAAACACTCCTCATGTACAACTCCGTCCTCGGACCTCGGGCCTGAAAACCCCCATTCACCTGATACACTACAATCATAGAATCACTGCGTATCAACAAATTTTCAACCTTCATTTCTAGAGCAAGCCTCAAACCCCCAAGCAACGCCTCATACTCTACATCATTATTTGTTGCCCGAAACGCAAAATTGATAGCACTCATAAGCATATGTCCCTCAGGACTTATTAAGACTATACCTGCACCAGCACCCTCATTATTGACCGCTCCATCTACGCTCAGAGTCCACCATCCTTCAGAAGTTCTTGGTTCCGTGACGTGTGTCTGAGTTAAAGGTTGGAAGGGAACCATTGCCATTGCATCCCCTTCCAGCTCGCGGGAGAACTCAAGTATGAAATCTGCCAACACTTGATCTTTAACAGACGTCCTTGGTTTGTAATCCAAATCAAACTGCCCCAGCTCCACAGCCCACTTCATCATTCGCCCTGTTACCTCTGGCTTATGCATAATTTGTCGAAGTGGAAAAGATGTCCTAATTTCCATCCTATGAGCCTGGAAATACGGACGTAACTTTCGAGAAGCCAAGACAAGAGCATATACCAACTTTTCCATGTTCGTGTAACGGGTTTCAGCGTCATGTAACCTCTTACTCACATAATATACAGGAGATTGATCTACCCCTTCTTCCTTGACTAATACCGCACTAACAGAGTACCCTGAAACGGCCAAGTACACGATTAACACCTCACCTTCACTTGGCTTCGCAAGCATAGGAGGCGACCTCAAATGCTCTTTGATCTTCTGAAATGCTCGCTCACACTCTGTTGTCCACAAAAAATCCTTTCCCACCTTTTTGATGGCTTTGAAAAACTCCTGCCGCCTCTGCACTAAACCTCTTAAAATATGCATTCAGGGTTTCTCCCTCCCGTTGCTTAATGTTTGCCAAGGAAGTAACTGGAGAAGAATACTTGACTACTGCCTGGAACTGTGTCAAAAACATCGCCTGCATTTGTTCCCAAGAGGTTATCACCACACTTCCCAACTTCTGAAACCATTGTTGAGCATTATCTCTGAAAGTCGCAGCAAGCAGACGACACCTGGCCAAGCTGGGAACCTGATATACGTCCATCTCAATATTGAAGCGCCCCAAAAATTCCTTCGGGTCAGAATTTCCATGAAAACGAAGGTCGGCTGTCGTGTTTCGGTATCCCATTGGTAATAGAGCATCCTTCACAGCAACGGAGAATGGAGATGTCACTTTGGTGGAAAAAGAACCAGCTTCATCCTCCAAATGTGCTAACAGCTTCCTTATAGCTCCCACCTTGGCACGTCCGACGTCGGCGCTCCAACCTCGGCACGCCCGACGTCGGCGCTCCAACCTTGGCACGCCCCACGTCGGCTCTCCAACACCCATCAACCCCTGTTCTGGAGCTCCAAGTTCATCTTCTGTTATTATTCTTTTCTTAGTCAAATTTCCGGTATAACAGCTGCTTATATTCATGATAATTTTTCTTTATCTTATCGATGTGGGATTTGGGTTGACACCCACTCTACATTGTTGTAATATGAACTTGTCAAAACTTAAAAGTGATTGCCAAAATTTTTATGTAACGAGTAATGTGAAGAATAAATATGAGTGGGAACGATATCGGGGTATTGATTCTCGAGTTTGATCTATAGTTTAGATACTATCAATTCCCCCCATTTCCACTTGTATGATTCTTCAACCAAACGGATCATGTGCGTTTAGTAAAGCAGCAACTGAGAATATGCACATCTTTCCAGGTCGGTTAACATGGGTTCTGATACTATTTTTAGGCATTACTAGGCCTGAATCTTATTATTAACAAAAATGCACACTCAGTGCAACATCTCATATATTCTAAATTCACCAACCACAGGTTATTAAGTGTAGAATATTTGAATAGTATCAGAAAACGAATATATGTGCATCAAAGGCTTGTTAGATCAGCAAGAATATATTCATATGGATGAATTCTCAATCTAGATTATCATGGTCTGATATCCACAAGGATAAGATAGGCAGCATGCAAGTAACCAGTAATATGATAACATGTGGAAATGGGAAGGCGCTGCACTAAGCAGACAACACCTGAAGTAGTCCCTCCATGATGGCTGGACTTAGATTCTTAGCAGAAACTAAAGACATTAGTTTCGTATATATAATGGGGATACCTTTTAAAATGTTGGCATCTTACAGTAGTTCATTGTATTATATCCCACTACTGACTACTGCCAGTACCTCCACCACCATTTGTCGCATTGCCTTGTACTATTGGGGCCTTCCTCTCGGAGTTACTGGAACGTGTTTCCACTGCAAAAATCTCGATTCAAACTCATTTACTTTTATGCAACTCAATATATATTTATTTACGTTTGACAAATATATATGCAACTTCTTGGTTCTAGAACGTTTAATTCTGTTTTGGCTGTTTTCTTGCATAATCACCTTTGCGACGACTGTATAAAGTGATGGGGGCTCATATATATATAGTCTTTTTAGAATTTAATGATGAATTTCATAAATGTGCCTCTGAGTTGAGCTAGTGGATATATCATTTTCACATAGTAGCTCCATGATTCATTCATTTTATGCGGCGATAAAGAGTTGCAAACTGGTTTTCCGAATCATGTGATAGGAAGCATCATACAAGAGAAGGAACATGAAAAGGTGGATACAGCAAAATATCAGACCATAAGAGTTATATATATATATATATATATTTTTTTTTTAAATTTTTGATACAAATTTATGGCTTAGTTTATTGTAAGAGATTAGTAGAACTACTGATACAATTATCTGATGATCCAGCACTAAGATGATCAGTAGTGCAGGGCAGTTCCTCCAAATCTCTCAAGCCATTGTAAGTACTAGCAAGCTGAATATCAGTCAGCATTTGACGAAGATTAGACGCTTCTTCCTTAAGCCTCGCATTTTCAAGCACAACTCTGTCATGACTCTCGGATACATTATTGAGCTTTTCTATGATGTCATTCTTCTCTGTTCTCAAACGATAAACTTGTGACAATAACTCGTCCAGGTGCTTCTGCTTCCTCATCCTCGACCTACGAGCGGATTCTCTATTAGAAATCATTCTTCTCTGCTTTCTCTCATTGATGATGCTAAGCTGCATCTCATCGCCTTCGTCTGAGGTCGAGTTATTGCTAACACACGAGGATTGAGAATTGAAATCGTGGACAGGGTGGGAGTTTGATAAGTTGATGCAGTTGGCCAAGAAGCTGTCGAAGTGCTGGAGTGATGACATGTTACCCTGTATCACCCCACAAGTATTATTAACATGGGATATATTTTCTTGAGCCAAGGTTTGGATTCCTACATATTCAGATGGGAACATCATGGCTAAAAATGGTAGAGCAAATCTAAAGTTTGGTTTGATTTGGTTTTTTATGGTGAGAAAATAGATTGTGGAGTGGACAGATTAAGAATGGATGGCCTTTTATAGGAGGAAGATGCAAGAAATGTGGGCTACAAAGAAAAAAAAAGTTGTAAGAAACTCACGAAAGCAGAAGGACATGTTACAGTAGGAGGAGCACTTCAAATGTGTGTGATGTATGCATGTAATAATGATTGGAACTTTTACTATACAAGTGTAGTAAGCATATCCAAGTGTAATATGTTGATTATGTAACAATATAAATGTGGGTTTTCATGTATATCATGTATCGTTTCGTTCGGATAATATATAATTATTGCAGCATACTTTCGTTCCAAATCTTTATGCATTTTTAGTCACCGTTGTTAAGAAAAGTGAAAATGAAAACATTAGTACAACTCTAGCCATCTACCAGAGGTCTCTGGACCCATTGAGTATTTCCAGGAATTTCTGGATGATTTCTTTATTTTAGATGTATTGCTTCCAGGGGAGTTTCTTTTTTATCTGCAGGTTCAGTGTAATAATTTTGGTGGGGAAAGTTGAGGTTAAAAACAAAAAAAACAAGACTGACAAGTAGTGTTTCAAAGTCAATATGAAAATAATTTTTGGAGGAAATGCTTAGCCAAGTTGAGAAGAACTTTTTGCACACCATCCCACCTAGCTATAGTGATTGATCATGTCCAGTTGTGTGAATGTGTGGAGAATAGAAAAACCAAAAACAACAAAAATGGAGTTCTAATATAACATTTTTAAGTAATCTTGTGACTGGAAGGGCACTCATACTTGAACTTGAACTCAGTTTCTTTTCAGTTTTCATACTCCTCGAGCTTTGGCTAAGGTCATCATCTATAAAATTTAACTAAACTTAAAGATTTTCGATTCAAAACTTAAAATATTATTGAAATTATTTGTTAAGTTAATCATCAAGTTTTGATCTTAAACGACTTCAATATTATGTTAATTTAGTGACTCTCCTAAAATTTTAAACGTGTTTAATTGAATGATATATATATTTTTAACATTTAAAAATGACATTTTCTTTGTCAACCACTTATCAGTGGTAAATGATTATGTACTAGCCATGCAACTCCCGTTTCAGTTTCTTAACACATGGCTGTGTTAATTACCAAAAGTTATCATCTGTAATTAGGTTAAAAGTTTTGCGTCCCTTTCATGCAAAACTAGCCGTCACCACAACTTCTCACGTCTCTTTCTATTTCAATAGTAGTTTAATAATTAAACACATTAAGCATTCTTTGTCTATCTATGGTCTAGGTTACTTTAATCGCAATATGTGGTCGTTTGTTACTCGATAATGGCTTATTAATTAAGTTCTAAGAGCAAGTCCAACTGCTTTACTAAATGAGTTCCTAAACTCAAGTATAAAATGGTACTCCAACAGTATCTTAATAATTCCATAAATCACTAGCATATACTCAAATTTATTAGTCATTCCCTACTTTTAGGTAACCATTAGTCATCCCCTATTTCATTTTTAAGAATAAAAAATTACATTTTCTCATAGTCCCCACTATTTTTCACTTTTTAAATTTTTGATCCCACAATTTTTCACTTAGTAGTTTAAATATATTATTATTATAATAATAAAGGATGAATATAAGGATTGTTGTTGGAGTTGACATACAAATTTTTGTTCCTAAGACCATCTCCAACCAAGGACACCAAAATAGTGTCACTATAACATTATTTTGGTGTCAAAAAGACATCATCCATAAAATGAACTCCAACCAAGGGACACTATAATTGTCACTAAAAGGAATCTTTCACCTATAAAATAGAATATTCTAAAGAATCTTTCACCTATAAAATAGAATTTTCTAACTTTGTTCATTTTTTATATTATAAATAACTTCTTATTTATCATTATAAATTTATGATTTTATTTTTATAATTAAATCTAGTGTGTTGTTTATAATTCATGATTTAAAAAAAAATTGTGAAAGTTTAAAGTAAAAAAAATTTAAAAATAAAATTAAAAAAATTAGAATAAAAAGATACAAAAAAATATTTTAGAATTAATATGAGTTAAGAAGTAAAGAAGTTTCAATTGATAAAATCTTAAGTTAAAATTTATAAAAACAATTAACTTTAGTAGGACATAGATGGAAGAAATTTGTTTTGTTAACAAACATAAGGGTATTGTTGGAATTTTGAAAGTCACCAAATTTGGTGTCCAAGGATCACCAAATGTACTTTTGTCACCAAATTTGGTGACCCAAAACTCATTTGGTGACCTTGGGTCACTATTTTAGTGTCCCATTGGAGTTGCTTTGACACTATACCTATCACTATTATAGTGATTTAGTGTCCCATTGGAGTTGCTCTAAATCACTAGGATTCCTTATTTTATAATATTTTTAGAATTGCACTGAGACACTGTTGGACTTGCTCTAACAGTGTTAATTTCACTAAAGCCTCGTTTGTTTTGCTGCTTTTATAGCATGGAGTTCCGTGAAATGTTCAAAACATGTGTTTGGTCTGTGATTTTATAATTTATGTGATTATAACAATTTAACGTTTTAATAAAGAATTCAATTTATGCATTTTAATTTAGAGATAATTTAACGATTTTTTAAAATATCATACAACACAAACAATATATATTTTTGACATATAAAATTATAAGAAAATTTAATAAAATTTTATTTAAATTTTAATTTACATTTCTATGTTATGTATACTCCCTCCGTCCCATTCATTTCTATACATTTTTCATTTTGGAATGTCCCATTCATTTCTATACATTCCAAAAATAGTAACTTTTAATAATATAAAACACTATTACACCCACTACTTTCTCCACTATCTCTATTCTATAACAATATAAATCACTATTACACCCACTACTTCCTCCACTATCTCAAATCTATTATTAAATATTAATAGGTCCCACCACTTTACTCACTTTTCATCTAATTTTACTTATTTTTTACTATATCTTTTCTTAGTGTACGTGCTCAATCCCAGTGTATACAATTCACTGGGACGGAGGGAGTATATGTTTTCTATTTCAGGTATATTATATTAAAAATGTTGGTATTTCACTAAGTAGAACCTGGTAACTCCGTAACTCACACACAGTAACCACGGTAGAGTTAGGTAACAGAATTCTCGGAAAGTACAAGTTACTTAGTTGGGTTACATCTTACCGGGACCTAATAAACATTAATTAATTACAT